>JAXRJS010000008.1:947500-1665000 GCA_037127375.1 Dione juno | reverse complement strand
CAGTATCGCTGATTCTATGGCACCGACTCTGGCACCTTCTTCTGTAAATTAACAAACTTAACAAAAGGTGCCAGGTTCAATTCGCATTCAATGATGCATTTCATTTACGATGCAAAATATGCTATTTATGTTCGTCTATCGATGTTTATAATTATATATTCATATTAAGATAGATATACAAAAGATATATAGATGTATTGTATAGTCGAAGTCATCTAACACCCAAAACAAATTTGTCAAATTTGTCTAATTTTTTTTTTCTAAAACGGTTAACATGGCTTTGTTTTTATAATATATTTTCTAATGATGCTTTTTAAAAGACCAAATATCATAAATATAATAAATATAGAGTAGCTGACTTTCATTCAAATTTGATAATAATACATTAACAAATCATAAGTCATTCACGTTATTATCATCATATGACCACTTTATCATATAAAATCCCACCAAGTGCGAGTTGGATTCATGAACTGAAGGTTCCGTATCAATTTTATATAATTTTTAACGGAAAGTGTTACTCATGAACCTTGAGAAATACAAATAGAATTATAAACTTGTAATGAATTTTCTTTATATGTATTGTATTTTCTTAATTCTCATCATATTTCCAGATATAGATTTAATTGCAATGGTTATAGATAAAAAAGCTATATTAATTTAAAAATTTATTTATAAATGAATCAAATAAATGTCAATTGTTTACAAATTATATCAATTAAAATGATATGGACAGACAGATACAAATACGGTCAACAATATAATAAATTGTGGTGGGTTTTCTTTTGAGTTACGGTACCCTAAAACGAATAATAGGTGCACGAATTTAGTAGGTAATAGATATATATTATAATATATATCACAATAATGTTAAATATCAGTACTGAATCAAAACTGTGGCAATAGAGATAAGATAGAGTATACTGTATTTGACAAATAATATTATAATTGATAAAATTAAATTGCAAAGAAAACAATACAATTTAGTTTAAACACTTGGTGTCTTGTTTACGAACTTATTCTTGGCAATAATCACTTTTATTTTTCTTTGCATCACACTGTATCTCGTATATAGAAGGTTCCCCATTCCCTTCTACTTCTACTGGAGAAATATTGCTGCTGTCTTCACTTTATCTTATTAAAGTATGAATGATAAAACTAATTTATTAGAAGGAATTGAACCCAAGCCCCATCATGTAGTCAATTTATTTTAGATTGATTCTTCTTACATCCTTTATAAACTTTTTTATGGTTTTAAATATTATTTATAATATACATCATGAACGTTTCAGGCATTATCCCAGTCCGGTTACACAAGCAAAAAGTACAGAACGGATTTAGACGAAACTTTGCAGTAATATAAATTATTTATCAGAATAACATATGTACTGCAATGTATGATGAACAAATGTAATTAATTTTCCTAATAAATATATAAATCTGTACTTCACGCGAGAGGAGCCGTGAGCGGGTCGCTAGCTGGTGATAATCTCACTCAATGTCTCCTCATAGTTCTTAACAATTTTTACATATATTTTCATATTTTACATATATTATGTAATATATGTTATATCGACACATATTACACATACTTCTATATTTTAAGTTATTTTTTTTACACAAGAAGTTAAGTAAAGCACTATTCTGGCCAAAAATGAAAGAAATATACAAGGTATACCTACTACGGGAATATCTCAATTCTTTACAAAATCCGGTATTAGTACTAATAAAGTTATAAATAAAGTTAACTTACGTGTTGTGGCCAAAATTTCCTTTAGTAGAGCAACATTGTGATTTTCGTTGGACTCTAATGGCAGTGCATTTGCAAAGCCTAAGAGGGCCACAAACAATAATTCAGATCGCATCTTTTCCTGTAAAATAGGAATAATATGGAATAGACATACATGTATATATGCAAAATACAAAAATAATACAAATATAACATCATTTTGCATAATATATTATATATATTATGAAATAATATATAAAAATATTTCAATAAATCGATATTTACAGAATTTTTATTATGGTCTATAAATTGAAACGTAACCGACAACGAAGTTTGAAGCAGCACTGCCTTTTTAGGCTAAATTTGTCTGCATTTGATTTTAATGCAATGCTATAATTTATTCCTCAAAATAAGAACGATAATTTTAAAATTTAGCAAGCTTTTATGAAAAACACTTTTTTTATTATATACTTCTATATTTTATTTATTTTTTTATTATAATAAAAAATAGTAGAGTCGTATACTCTGTATTTGGCATATATTAAATATTACTTAGAACCAAACTAAACTTATATACTTTATAAAATGAAAATGTATAAAAAGTTTTACGTAACGAGATTTGAACCCGCGCCACTTGGAAACCGGCCAAATTAAATTTTATAATACATACTATAGGTATATATGTATATACTGAGCGTTGAAAAGTAAAAGAAGGACAAATATCACACAAATTACAAAAAACATAAATCAAACAAATAAATTTAAAGTAACAACAAATAAAATATTAAAGCATATTATTTTAAAAATTAAAAAAAAATTACCTTAAATAATTATACTGGAATAGATTCGATGTAATAAACACGGCGTGCTAACTCGACGCCAATGAAGGCTTAATTGATAACATAAATCAAACCAAATAATCTGTATCGAAATTATTTATAATGTACGCAAGTGCGATCACGAAATGTGATTGATATTTTTAAAAGTATTAAATTATTACGTCATACAATATATGTGATAAGTATACAGATATCTAATGTAGTCTTAGTCATTCACCACATTCGAAGTTGTTTAAATAGAGATGGAAGATACGAATTAAGGGTGAATTAAGGGTGCCTTAGCGGCACTTTATCGTCGTACACAATACAGTTCCGGTGCTGATGCTGCCGTATAGGCAGCGAAACGTGGGTGCAATAGACAAGAAAAATGAAAGAAATATGAATGCTGTGGAGATAAAATGACACGCGGAGTCAGTTCAACTGAGAAAATCCTCAGCGAAAAGATAAACAGAATGGTAGATACCAGCGAGATTGTCACAGTAAGAATGAAGAAGAACGTGCTCAGGAGGTAGGCACGTCGAGAGAATGAGTGATGGAAGAATGTTAACAAAGATATATATAAAGCAAAAGTAAATGATAAGAGAGGTAAGGGAAGACCTCGGTTGTCCTTCGAAAATACAGTATCGAAGATACTGGAGGAAGATCACGTAAAAAGCATAGAATAGTAGACGCCCCGGAGAGCATGTATGAAGAGGTTAATGACAGCGGACGATGCGAAAGAGGTAAATAGGGACCGCAGCGTTTAACGCTTCGTTCTCTCTGACAGACTACTAGACTAGGGATAAAACGTGACTATGTATGTGTATATGTATGTATGTATGTATGTATGTATGTATGTATGTATGTATGTATGTATGTATGTATGTATGTATGTATGTATGTATGTATGTATGTATGTATTATGTATGTATGTATGTATGTATGTATGTATGTATGTATGTATGTATGTATGTATGTATGTATGTATGTATGTATGTATGTATGTTTAGTTTGGATGACAATGAATTAAGTACGGTGGCAGCGTAGGATCCAAAAAAAATCAAATCTTTAAAATATTTTATTAAAAAATTACAATTTAAATTATTAACTAAAATGGTGACTACTTGCTCGATGTGAGAAAACAAGAGTGAATAATTATTTTAATATTAAAACTAACATGAATTAAAACAATGGATAAAAATGACACTACGTTTTACATTTCTTGCTGTTACAATTCTTAGATTTGATGGAATGCAGTAAACAAGTTACGCGAAATCTGGCTAAGCGATCCCCGGGTACTGTGGGAACGTAACAAATGCACAATTTACATATGTAAATAAACTAGTACCAATTTAATTATATAAAAATTAAATTTTTAAACCTTAAATTTAATTAAATAATGGGAGGTTTAAGTACTTATCTTAAGCCTCACTACAAGTTTTAAGTATCATACAAATTGTGTATAATTAGGTTATAAGTTGATAGTTAAAATTTAAAAAGAACATTTTATTTTTTGCTTTTTAGACCATTTAAATATTTTTTTTAGATTTTTTTATTTTTATTTATATATATAAAATTCATAATCAACCATTTTTGACATCAAAGATTGGAGTGTCTAGACACTAGGTACTTCTTGTAAGTTTTAATGATAATTTGATTATAAATAGAAGTAGCATAGCAAATATATCAAGTCTACGCAAACGAAGTTACGAGCGGCAACTCCTTTAAATAAGTCATGTCTATTATAGTGACTTATGAACTTTTGGATCAAGTTCAATAGTCATTTCACATGTAGACATATATATAAATTTATTTTCAATATGTATTTTGAGAAATTAAGGCAGTTGGAGATCGTTCAATAAAATCTCAATCAAGAAGATCAGTCAAATCACATTAAAACCCCTTAGCTTGTCGATTTCACACGGAATAATATCATAAAAAATCAATTGTACGGTGTAAGATAGGTTTAAGGTTATTTATTTTTTTATGACTTGCTTTTTAGAAAGCTTCCTGTATAAGCTGGCTGAAAGTGTAACTAAAAAGCTATACAAAGTTTTCATAAAAGGATTATTCGTTCATTTGCCTGAGTCAAAACTCGGTGCCATCACAAAATATTCAAAATTATATGTGATACGGTTAATTTATCAATAACTGGAGCACAGAGGATAACAGAAACATAAAAAATAATAAACAAAATACCCACACAAAATCTTTTTTCTATATAAGATCAGCTCAGATTCGTCAGCTCAGCTTCCAGATCAGATTAAGCTCCCGATTAAACCTTTAAGATCCACACATATGAGATTCAGTATAAATTTCCGGAGGTTATTGGTAATTCGTTATCATTGTCTTGACCGAATATCTTGCTCTACCCTTGTGTTGTAGTATTTTTGCTAAGTCTCAGCCTGTCTGGACCATTAATATCAACAACTTCTAGAGCGTACCTTTAAACTGACTAAAATAATTGAATTTGACAACAAGTGGAAGCTTACAATACAATTAAAACCCGAAAATTGATTAATTATGAATATTTTATTATATATTTTACTTTTAATTTATCTAATATCACAGAGATCTCATATTATCCTTGTCATTTGTCGCCACGTTTTTAACAGCTATAGATCTTTAAGACTTCAATAAGGAGAACTTATAATTTTATTTCAGACCACGTATAGGTGACCAGCAGGAACTAGCTACAAGCGTTAGTATACAATGGCATAGGTAGCAGTGGCGAAGTGTCCATGTAACACGATTCTCATCGGGTTACATTTTATAATTCTTTATAAATAAATTAACAAATAGAAATAACATCTAATAATCTAATTTTTTTATGTTTATATTTGACGCCAGCTTACCTTTATAGAAATTACACCCTTTGCCACTGATACTGACACTGGTAGCTGACAGTACTAGTAGATCCATTATGTATGGAAAATATATTGGAATTTGGAATGAAATTAAAAAAATCAAAATCAAAATATTCTTTATTCAAATAGGCTATTGCAAGCACTTTCGAATCGTCAATTAACACAAGTGTCAGTATTGTCAGTCCTTCAAGAAGCTACCACCAGCTCGGAGGGCAGTTCTGCTAAGAAGAGCTGGCGCTAAACTCAACAGTTGCTCTTTTTAATGCAACAGTACTTAACTCCATACACTAACATCCATATAATGTCCTTGGAGTGAATAATATTTTTTTTATCTTGACTTTAAATTGCTCGAAGGGTAAGTCTGTAAGTATTTGTGGAATTTTATTATACATGGGACATAAACGATTTCCTTACTTTCTGAAGGCGAAAACTAGATGTAATCAGCTTATTTTCACTCCTTGTATTTATACCGTGCTTATCACTGTTCTTTAGGTAATTTTTTATATTTTTACGTACAAACAAAATATTTTTGTAGATGTATTGTGACGCAACCGTAAGAATACCCGCTTTATTCGAAAATTAAAAATCCCAAGCTCTCATGGTGTAAATGGCCCGTACTGCTCTTTTTTTAACTATAAATATTGATTCAATATCTGCAGCATTGCCCCAAAACAATATTCCAGTAGGACAAGATGCTATGAAAATAACTAAAATAAACTATTCGAGCAGTAATATCGTCTGTAAGCTGTCTCACTTTTCTAACAGCGTAAGCAGCAGAGCTCAGTCTACGCGCAAGGGAAGGCATGTGGGTGCCCCATTGAAGTCTCGAATCCAGAGTTATTCCCAAAAACACTGCAGACTCAGTGAAGTTAAGAATTTCATAATTGAGACTTAAATTAAGCTTCTGTCTCTTAACACTGGGCATAGTAAATTCTATACATTTAGTTTTTTTCGCGTTCAATACTAAATTATTAGCGGTAAACCAGCGGAGAATCTGCGACAGTGCACTATTCGCTTCGTCCAAATTATCGTTATTCCGGTCTACTTTAAAGTTCAAAGAAGTATCATCGGCAAATAATACAATATTGCATAAATTCTCAGCAAAGAAAGGAAGATCGTTTCTTCTTTTATTTGTCAACCATATAGTAGCAAAGGAATAAATTGCCATATATACAAATCAGTTATTAGATACGTACATTGGGAGTTAAACTAAAGCTCTTAAAACTTTTATCTCGTATTCACTTTCTCTTACAAATTTCATATCAAATTTGATGGATATTTATAAAAAATAAACATATTTAACAGTTAGTAGCTTTATCAAGTTGAGCTTAGAAATAATTAAAGTTAGCAAGCTCAACCTTTATAAATAAATAAAAATATTTTTTCATGTATGATAATTTATTAAAAATATCAACAGTTTTATTCTATGCAAACCCTCTCATTTGTGATTGTAGTACAACTGACATTTCAGCTTGGGCAGATATTTAACAGTCGTTGACAATTGGTTTACAATATTTGGATATTACTTTTTACAAAAATTATCGCCCCAGTAATGCGTTAAATACAATTTTTGCGATTGATGCGAGAATTCCGTCAATTTGACTCTGAAAAAAAAAAACTAAGTTAGAGATATTATTACAAGACATTTTATCTTTGTGTTTTTGAAACCAAAGCTCTAGACTTATTTTATACTCAGTTGACGAGTAATAACGCGTTGCCATAGCAACGTGTCACTTTATGTCACTTTATACGGTATTATTATCAAACATATGGTAGTGTGTGCCATACTTAGTGTACGTGTGCTAGAATTTCTGCTCTCCTTTACCATAAAAAGGTTAGGTATGCCAAATTTGATATTAATTAATTTAATATATTTTATATATTCTCATTATTAAGTATCATTAATATTTAAAACAACACAAATCATTATATTCCCAACTCAATGAAAAAAGACAGAATTGACTACAGCAATACGGTATGCCTCAACTAAAACACTTACAGGCTAGTCCAGAACATTATATCCTTCCTAAATCCTTCTTAAATCCTTTCATTAAATTTTAATTTACTGCCATTACTATTAATTGGTATATTATTACATGTTCTCTTTAATATATTTTGATTTAATTATAGATAAATAGCTTATAAGAATATATATATATATATATATATATATATATATATATATATATATATATATATATATATATATATATATATATATATATATATATATATATATATATATATATATATATATATATATATATATATATATAATGTTTAAATATATACAATAAAACCATTTGTTATCTTACATTATTCTCATCTATAAAATCAATGAGAGTTTCTTGAAGAAACTTGTTCACAGCTTCTGAGTAGTCCTTGCCAGAAGCTTTCACCGATAAGTTAGGCTGTAAAGGATTAGATCTTATTATATTAGCTTTTATTTTGTTAATTCTATTCTTTTTCCTTTCTCTTGAACTATTACGATTTGGGTGACTGTTGATATAATCTGTGACATAAAACGGCGGGATACAGACAGTGGAGATAATAATATTGCCATAGAATAAATATAAAAAGAATAAAGTGAAAACAGTAAATACCTTAATATACCCAGTTACAAAGTTAATGACAACGTCGCTAACACTTATTCCGCTATCGAAGTTGAAATCAACTAAGGAAGCGAGAACGAATTTTTCCACGATGACGCTATAATTAATAAGAAAAATAATGACCTTAAAAAATTATAGCCCTAAAAATTATCAAAAACAAGTACGATTATTTTATTTATGTGAACTTACTTGCCACTTATTTCAACTTTATAAATGTTATTGAAAATTTTAAGCTCCGCCTCGGCGTTACCTGCAATTGAAAATGATAAATTATAGTTATTATTTCTATGTTTTTTAGATAGGGAACAAATTTCGTAATAAATAATTCTTCTAGACAAGTTAACAAATTTTAAATTATGCTTCGACGGTGTACTCAAAATACCAGAAACGACACGTCCGATGCCTGGACAGGCTTTTGTTAAAAAGGATAGTTTTTTCACAACAAAAACTACGACTACGATTACGATTATTTATTACTTACCATATTACGATGAGTTTCATCTGATCTGACAAACTATTTAAGTTTATCAGATCCTCAATTCTCAAGCCTCTCAATAAATAGTACCTTAAATCATGAAGTGGTAGGAAAATCACTTATTGTTCTGTAAATTCTTGATGATGTTTATCTGTGCGTTTGTGCTAATATCAGAAACCGTAGAAATCGTATAGTTTAAATGGGCAAAGCTATGGGCAGGTCGCTAGTTTTTAATAAATCTATATATATATATATATATATATATATATATATATATATATATATATAATATATATATATGAAACTCTATCGTTACTAAGTGACTACAGTCACAACCGAAGATATTTATGGAATAAAGCGGAAATTGGGCACATAGCTTACTTGAGTAGTGAGGACGAAAATGATAAGAAAGGATTGCCTGAAATTCCTAGGAGAATGATAAAAAACACCAATTTTTGAATTTTTTTTTACGAAAATATTTATCAAATGGCACTTACCTACAGTAATATTAAGAGGGCTAGTCCATGATTGTGAAAAATCTATTGCCAGTCTTCGTATTGAATGTATATAGCCCGCAGAGTCTATACTGAACTTACTAAGGCCTGACACATATAGGTTATCGACGGAGGCACCAACTTCTACTAAACTGTAATAAA
Source organism: Dione juno (assembly GCA_037127375.1). Classification (NCBI taxonomy): domain Eukaryota; kingdom Metazoa; phylum Arthropoda; class Insecta; order Lepidoptera; family Nymphalidae; genus Dione; species Dione juno. Next base: position 1,655,843 of record JAXRJS010000008.1, on the reverse strand, counting down.
TGAATGTGTATTAAATGCCTTGACATTGTTATACTATATAATATTATCGGCTAATTTCACGTATTACGGATAAAGTTTCAGATAGTAGTATCTGGTAGTTAATGCTGTCTACAAGATAAAAGCTGATAATTTAAACAGGTCTTTATCTACTAGATATTTCTATCTGAGACCTGTGAAACCAAAATTTGTTGTTTATATGCCAGACAAGGAACATATTTCCTATCTGGGACTTTATCAGCAAGTGGTGAAACCAGCCATGAGTATTAAATATATTTAATATCCATATTTGTATGCATTTGACGGCAAATATGCAAAGAGAATTCAACCTATGTTTAGAGACGTTGCCTGTTAGATTGAAGAATCCAAGGGAGAAGTAAATTTTCGAAATATGTTCCTACCTTCTTCTTGATATCTCAGTTTCGCTTTACACACCGCTCATGACATTTATTCTGATAAATACTTAAAATGTTCATAGGAATACTTACAACGGAATGATTGCATTTTTATATTCAGCTCTTTCAATTTCCAACGGATCGAGTCCAGCGTCCACTATCCGTTGTGCGACTATATCAAAGTATCTATAGATTTCTCGTCTAATAAAATCGGACAGGTCCTGTTCTGCAATTAAATGTACATTTAATAAAAAAATACTTTAAATTAAACGTAAATTACTATACATATGTATGTATAAGCACTAAAAGGGTATTTTTTTAGTCCTTGCGTCTGATTATTAACGCGACAGTTGTCGGTTTGATTTCCAGTAAAGAAGTAAATTTCCAGAAAATTATTTTAAATATCTCGACCTGATCATAAACAAAGCTCTGTTTTGAATTTTATCACACAATGTCTAATATCACAAAACTTAAGTATAACTTCACCGTTAAGCTTAATTCTACATATAATAAGGTAGGCATAGGGAGTATAGTGTCAAGACAATTCATCCATCTAACTTTCTGTTTCTATGGGAAACTGAAAATATCTCAATTCCCCTAGTGGAAACCGAACCGGCTACGATTAACCGCAATTATATCATGATTATTTTTCCTTTAAATTAGTTCATCACTGGATTAAGAATTACATAGTAATATAAATAATAATTAATTAATTACTGTGATATTAGTCACACGTATATAAACATAATGATTACCAGTAAAACGGGAATCTGCTAAAGTGCTTCCACCAAATATGAGCAGAAAAAGTACGCAAATCTTCATTTTAAAATGCAACTATGCTGAAATAGAAAAAAAACAACATAGAATTTGACAAAAGTATGAACTAATGTACATAATTTTTTCACAGTTTTATCTTATTTAAAAATAAGTATATCTATATTTCTTACCTTACCACAATCACAACTATAAAATAAAAATTACATATTTATCGGTAATATATATATACTACTATAATAATCTAGAGATAATTTTTATCTTAAAATCAAAAATAACGGAAGCAATCAATATGCTTATTCAGATTAAAAAAATCTACTTTTTATGAAATTTATTAAATAACTTTGTATAGATAACGCTACATAACTGACAAAAAAACCGAGTGTCTCTTATTGATAGCTCAAAGCAACTGAAAAAAGTTAATATTAATAACCTTCCAACAATCAAGTATTAGTCCATCTATTAAGGATCTTGGTGTCAATCTTGACAATTCACTCTCTTGGTCACCACAGATAGCCGAGGTTAGCCGAAAAACCAAATCTACTCTAGCTCATTCACTACTGTTACCGATTTTAGATTACGCTGACTCATGTTATCCAGACTTATCTGAGGATCAATTAAATAAGCTAAAACGTTTACAAAACCTATGTATTAGATTTATTTTTGGTTTACGCAAATATGATCACATTTCCGATCACCATCATCAGCTTGGATGGCTTACTATCCGTCAGCGCTGTAACTTTCGCATGCTATCACTCATATATACCTTCCTCTATAATCCTCTTGCTCCCTCTTATCTAAAAGATCGTGTTTGTTTCCTTGGTTCCGATTCCTTTCTACGCCTCGAGCTTAGATCCAGTGGTGATAATCTCCTCATATTACCTTCCTCTCATACACATTTCTATTCCAACTCCTTTAATGTGAAATCTGTGATTGTGTGTAATGAGCTTCCTCCTGAAGTCAGACATTCCAAAACATTGTATTCATAAAAATCGTCTTAAAAAGTACTTATGTACTTAGAACAGTAAATTATCATATACCTATAACTTGAATATATTTGTTAAATATATGTATGGTTTGTTATAGTTATATAATTTTATAGGTATGTAATATATATATATATATATATATATATAATATATATATATATATATATATATATATATATATATATATATATATATATATATATATATATATATATATATATATATATATATATATATATATATATTTGTTCTTTCATATTATTATTTTTTTAATTTAATTTGCACCGAGCCTTATTCGCCTTTTCCTGTAGTAACTAGTCCTGCATTTCCCAAAGGTTGTCTTTAAGAGATTGCTTTAAGCAATAAAACCACCTTTGCATATACATTTTATATTTATTTGTTTTATTTTTACGCTTTGTGTGTTTTGTTGTGTGTGCATTAAAGTATATATTTTTTTTTTAAATTTATGTTTTGACTTGAATAAGATTTTATTTTATTTGTATTGGGCTTTACAAAAATTAAATACCATTCCAATTATTATAAGTAAAAATACATAAATTAGTGATAAGTGCCAAGGATCATTAATCTCTGATCATAAAGACGTAGCAGCTCAGTAGCTTCACGCTATATCCCGCATATAGCGGGGTATACAGAGGAAATCAGAGTCGAAACATTGCATGTTGAGTGGCGGAACTCAACGCCACGCTTTATCTGGTTATCAGAGGAGGAAATAAATTATTTACTCTCTTCGAATTCGAATGGGAGTCGAACCCACAACCGTTGTGTTTACAGTCAAAGGCTGTGCCGCTGCGCCATGACGGCCTCTACTGATTATGATTACTAAAATTAAAAAATTCTATTGTCTATCTTGTTAAATTGGTGACGCAGGAGCTATTCAGATGTACTAATGCTGTTTCTAAATATAATTATCTTCATATAAACCGTACCAATAACTTCAATAATTCAATATGTATAAATATACTCGAAGCCCACAGTGAGACCTCATTAACACTAAATGCTAAAGTTGGAACTTGGAACAGAAGCCGGTATACAAATCATCACGTGCACGGTTAAAGGATAAATATCAATAATTTTGTTTGCTGTTTTATAATTTTATAAAACGCCTAACACATGTAATACTGTTAGTACTTACAGTTGAGGAAACAAATATCCCTAAAAGTCATAACTTCAAACTTAACAAGTACTTCGAACTTACTAACGAACTGACCGGGATTAGGTTTAGAGTTAATCTACATATATGCGGTTAAAGTAGGTGCGAGAGGTGTGAGTGCTGAAGGTCTTGGCCCGTATAGAACTATTAACTGATTCGTTTCTAGAACGTACTTTACTCATTTTCAATATGGTTAGGTCATGGTGGTGATTTCTAATGCATTTTAAAGGGGCCCCTTTAAAATGCATTATACATGCATACCCACACTTGGCTTGCAAGTCCCAGGCGCTGCTCTGATCTAGTTTTCCTATATCGTGATGGGCCTGGCGCTTGCACGGTGAATCCATGGGATGCTAAGTAGTTTCTTCTCATTTTTATATTTTTTAATTTCTATTTATGTTTGTACGTAATATACTTTGGAAAAACTTGGAAATTGGTCTAATTTTTATGCTAGAATTATTGTATGTTCTACTTCTTTGTCATTGTTAAGCTTTTTCTCGTCCATAGCTGATTATATATAGGCCTTGTAGATGTATTTGTGAAAAATTACATTAAATAAAATACAATTTACGACATTATATAGAACAGATATTTTAATTCCATTTAATTTCATCAAACCAAAAAGTCCCATATAAAATACCCGTCCTATATAAAATAGTCCCGTATAAAACATTCATGTGAGACTAGTAGATTAGAGAGGAGACACCTCCGGTCATCATCAGCTCAGCAATTTTTTAATAGATGATCAGTACGTGAGGCATATTTATATTTTTTATAAGAAATTATTAGACAAACATAACCATAACCATAAACCATACCTAAAAAAAATTTAAGTTCTCTTCGATTTTCCATGGATGTAGAATCAATTGAATATGCTGTAAAAGTTTTGCGGTGGATTTTCATAGATGAGTGGTTAATTTCGAACAGCTTTAAGCCCAAGTATACAATAGCAAAGGTAATGGATATTACAATCAACAAAAAAAACGTATTTATAAAAGTCTAATTAAGTCATTTTTTTGACATCCATATTGAATACAAGATTACAAAATACAAGAAATCAAAATTTAGTCAGCCATATTTATATTTAGTCTTCTAAAAAAGGATGTACACACAATGGAAGTTAAATGAAAGCTTTTAAAACATTGATGTCACTTTCTCTTACGATTTTTATATAGTTACTTTTGAAATAAAAAAAAACGAGAAGCAAAGTACCACTATTAATATTTAAAAACTTATTAAGTTCTGTTCAGAAATATTTAAAACAAACAGCTAACTAAATCCTATAGAAAAAATAATTAAACATCATCTTTGAACAGAAACCTTTATTAAAGAGCACAAAATATTTTATGCAATTCCTTTCATTTATTATCTATATTATAAAAATCTAGCGTAGACCGCCATTTTGGATTAAGGTATCACTTAGCTAATTTTACAATATAGTAAAATTGGCATCTCAGCCGGCCAGATATATTAAAGTGGTTGATAAATAGATATTATTATTATATATAGGCGATATTTGATTTTTTTTAATAAAAACTACTGTAAAAATGAGCGCTTCAGTAATGCGTTAAGGATATTTTTTGCGATTGATGCAAGAATCCCGTCAATTTGATCCTGAAAAAAAAACCAAATCACAGTATCACATATATTCACACACACACACACAATTACATATATTATAAAATATTTTATCGGTGTTTTTTTTTTAAACCAAAGATAGAATTTAACGAGTTTCATAAAATAAAAATATATAATATTTTATTTTATAAAATAAATACATTTTGGTACTTTAAAATAACACTAAAATTTAAAACAACATAAGCTATTATAATTAAACCCTAATTCAATAAAAAAACAGAACTGATAAGCCAATCGATATCAATTAATTCCATCCTCTACATCAAAATCGTCCATCTTTTTTTATATTTGCTGTCATTCGCATCAACTATTCTATTTACACATGTATCTTGCCATTTGCTAATATTATTTTAAATTATATACAGCTTAAAAAATAATCATAAGTATATAAATACATAGTAAAAAAAACATACCCTGTTGTCCTCCATAAAATCATCCAATGTGTCTTCAAGAAACTTGTTCACAGCTTCTGAGTAGTCGTTACCTAAAGCTTTCACCGACAAGTTAGGCTGTAAATGATTATATAAGTAAAATATTCTTTACTGTACACCAAGATACAAAAAGATCTTAACTAAGGGAATGCTTATAAGATCGATTTACACTAGGTGACTTGACTAAAAGAAACTTCGCCAGTTCGTTTTTGTTAATTAATTTAAGCTTTATATTTTGTCCTATGGCAGGAATATAGCAGGGTAAAAAAAAAAAATCTAGTCTCGGTATTTAACTTTCCATTAATTGCGTATTGATTGGTGCAACTCAACGCCAACGCCAGTTATATTAATATACTTAATATAAGTACTATACTATTATTGATATATAAATTACTAATTACATTCGGTTGTAAAGCTTAAATATACAGTTATTCTGTTCCACTAAGATGCTACTGTTCATTCATTTACTTTTTACCCGACTGCGCGACGCAAAGGAGTGTAAAAATAAGGGCGAAAGTTAAATGTGTTATGAGTTTATGCATGTGTGTATGTATGTATGTTTGTATTATAGAGACCACACCGCTTGGCCAATTTAGATGATTCATTCGTCAAACGATTTGTCTTTACCTTGCGAAGTGTCACTAAACCCATAACAGTAATCAAAATTCACCATACATAGCAAGGCCAGTTGCTATATTGTCAAAATGAAAAAAGAGATATATAATATAACGATGGTAAAACAGTAAATACCTTAATAAATCCTGGTACAAAGTTAATGACAACTTTGCTAACACTTATTCCGTTATCGAAGTCGAAATCAACTAAGGAAGCAAGAACGAAGCGTTCTACGATGACACTGTAATAAATTAAATAACAGTTAAAATGAAGGCCAATTGTAACAAATTAGTTTATTATTATTTATTTATTTAGCTTCACGCTGTATCCCGTACATAGCAGGGTATGCAGAGGGAACCGTAGGTTGAAAGAACCTAGTGTTAAAACACTCCGTTCTCATCTTTCCGCCACTCAAGGCATTGCTTGTTTAGTGGCGGAACTCAACGTCGCGCTTTGCCTTGTTGGCAGTGCGAAGTAAATGAAAATAATACATTCTCCCCGAGTGGGAATCGAACCCACAAACCGTTGTGACCACAGACGCTGTGCCTCTGCGCCACAACGGCCTTCAATATTTATTTAAATTATAAAAAATTAAATAGTTTTAAAATCAAAGCTTTAAAAATGATTAAAAGATGAATATTTTATTTCACTTGACTTACTTTCCACTTATTTCAATTTTATATATGTTGTTAAAAATTTTAAGTTCCGCCTCGGCGTTACCTGAAATCGACCATGAATCCTTTAGACATATTACCAAATTAAAAACTAAGCCTCCTATCTATTAGATATAGGGTTTAGTGGAAACTGGAGATTCAACTAGAAGTACAGCTTATAAAAGTTAACAAACATAAAATACGATCTAATAGTTAAATATTTTTTTATAATTTTTAAAGTGTTAATCCACACTAGGGATAGATTTTGTCTTCTTTAAGCATTTTTTCAATTTTAACAAAATATAGAATTCTCTCTTTCCAAATGATTGTTCTTTGCAATAATCTTTGGGTAGCGGAAATTTGTAAAAATCTCCCTACAGAGATGCTAACAAGGTAATAAGTTGTGAAAAGCATACAAGAATTTCGGAAGCAGCGTGATGAGGAACTCATGGTTTAGTTGTCTAGTGGCACTTGGACGGTTTCCATGAGTCGCGGGTTCAAATCCTGCTTTGTTTGATATGTTTTCTTTAAGATGTATATTATATAAAAAAATCCTTTACTTAGTGACAGGCCAACAATAAAAATATTTTATGGATGGAGAAAGAAATAATGCGAAAGAATTGCATGAAATTCTTATAGAAATGAAGAAGAAGATTTGCATGAATTACTAAAAAATAACAACACTTACCGACGGTAATATTAAGAGGGCTAGTCCATGATTGTGAAAAATCTATTGCCAGTCTTCGTATAGAATGTATATAGCCCGCAGAGTCTATACTGAACTTACTAAGGCCTGACACGTATAGGTTATCAATGGAGGCACCAACTTCCACTAAACTGGAATAAATTAATGTGCATTAAGTAACCTGGATTTATTATACTTTATTATAATATAATATTAAGTACATTTATAATTTGTACGCATTTATTTATACGCACAAGACAAGAGTTTTTCTCTTTTTGCATCTATGTTCTTCTTTCCATGGCCATTTCCATCATATCAGTCTTGTATATACATTAAATATTTACAAAAAAATAAAAATTAAATAGTCATTAAAAAAAAACTTACGACGGAACGATTGCATTTTTATATTCAGCTCTTTCAATTTCTAACGGATCGAGTCCAGCGTCCACTATCCGTTGTGCGACTCTATCAAAGTATCTATAGATTTGTAGTCTAATAAAATCGGACAGATCCTGTTCTGCAAATATTTGTTTTATTTATTATTTTATACTGATCATTTGTACATAAAAGAATTTCACAATAAATTTAATAAGAAATTTAACTTAAATACCAGTTATAAAACGGGAATCTGCTAAAGTGCTTCCACCAAATATGAGCAGACAAAGTACACAGATCTTCATTTTAAAAGGAAACTTATTTGCTCAGAAATATTTTTTTATTTTTTTACACAATTACTTCAATCTAACAAAGGTGTAACTTTACGTGATAGTTTTAACTAATTCAAATGCTTAATAATATTTATTACCTTGCAACAATCACAATTATAAAATAAACATATAGATTTATCACTTATATATATACTCTATTATAATCTATTGATTAGTTTTATCTGAAAATGTACAATTATGGAGATTTATTAAATGATAACTTACACTTACAGGTAATATCATTTGATTTGAACAACAATGACACGCTTATAGAAGATGTTTTCTATTAATAATAATATAATAAAAAATAATAATTTCAATGATATTATTGGTACGAATACAGTGATAGTTGATAAGATGCCAAAGATCATTAAGCTAATGATTAAAAAAAGAATTTGAACTCAGAACTGATGTATTATCGTCTAAGTTTCATTGAAATCATCCAGAGCTTTTCCAAATAAAAGCCAAAGACATGTCAAATTAACATACATAATAATCGCAATATGTTATTTATATTTTTATTAATGTAATATTATTGATTTTTAATAATATTTCTTCTTAATATATATGAAGTTATAATATTAAATATATATGAAATACTTACAAAATAATACTTACGCCAAATAAATCAGCTTAAAGCTCTAATACATTTACATGTCATTTTTTCTCTACATATATTATTAAGTAATAGCTTATGCTACCATTACAATAAGCCGTTTTTGACTGGCATTTGATGAACATCTCTAGTTCATATTTATAATATTAAAAAGGATTTTATCCAAATTCTTTGTTATTTAACCACCACAAGAATTCACCTAAATTATATTACATAATACGATAATATGGTAAAGGCTATTTAAGCCTGGAAGTCATTATTAAGTATTTATTAGTAGTAGACATCAAGTAGTAAATATCCAACAAGTATCTTTGGAGGATATTTTGAGGATCAGCAATGAGGACCCGAAAGTGGAGAAGAATAGAGCATACTCTCAAGCGCATCACTTGTCATATCGCTAGACAAGCCTTCGACTGAAACCCCATGAGAAGAAGAAAGCGTGGACACCCAAAACAGACTTGGTGGCTGACAATTATATCTAAAGCGCAGAAAGGCGGCCTCGCCAGGAGCAAAGTTAAGCGCTTTACGCTTAATGATGGAGCGGAATAGCGAAGCTTTCTATTTGCCTTATGCCCCAATAGGGGGACTTATGATCCAGAAAAAGTGGTACTCATAATAATCCATATCATTATTAAGTACATATTGATATCTATGTTTTAGTAAAAAAAAAGAAATACGTATTCAATTGCAAAACAAGCAAATATTATAATACTGATTAATTTTAGTAAGCTTTTAGTAAGCTCTATTGTTGTTTTATTTTATTACATAATATATGTACATATATATTTAAATATGTCAACTATATTTTTAGTCAACTATTTTATTTTATATCAACGTGTAACAATAATACCATATTTTAAGAATTAAACATGAGGCCTGAGTATTTACTCGGTTGTTGCGATACTAAGTCACTTTTCCCATAGTATATAATAAAACCAAATTTTACATATTTTTACTGCCTTTTACAGTAACAAATTCATCGCTTTAGCCAGTTCCGCTACATTATTACTATTTGTTTCATCAAACGGATTTATTCTCTAATGTCTGGATAAGTTCTGGTGTAAATAAAATTAACTATTTTCGTGATTGCAATTATTCAGTTGATTTCTTATTTTATTTTCTTTCTAAGCCTCTTTTTAATTTGTCTTGCCATGTCGCTGTCATATCTTTATACATACCAGGTCTAAGATAGTGCCTTACTTGGGAAAAAATATATTCTCATTTAGATCTTTATAATATACAATGTTCATTCATAGTTTTATTTTCTACTTTGATATTTTTTATCGTATCAGATATATTTAATATATCTCAAATTAACATTCAAGAAATGTGTAACAGAGACAACCATATAAGTTGATGTTATCACTAAATAAAATTATAATATAATATATTCGTAAGAACGAAAGGCCAACGTGGCATAGATGTTCAACGTGTGCTTACAAACGCGACGGTTTGTGGGTTCGATTCCCACTTGGGAAGGATGAAGTATTTTCATTTTTTTCTCTCTGGCAACAAGACAAAGTGCGGCGTTGTGTACCGCCGCTTAACACGCAATGCTTCACATAGCGGAATGTGGTTCCTTCAACCTAAGGTTCCCCTGACTACCCTGCTATGTGCGGGATACAGTGTGAAGCTTCATAAAACAAAAATAGATTTGTCAGTGACAGAGAGAGCCATATAAGTGGCTCGCATCACTAGTAATATAATTATGACAAAAGCAAAACAAAATACAAGAGATTTATTTGGGACAAAGATTGTTCACATCACTATTAAACAAATACACTCCATGTTGTACAGAAATAGATTTAAACATTATATATAGAGAAGTAAATGATAAGCACATCCCATTGCTTACTGATTTTATTAAATTTCGACAGAAACCTCATCGAGTTTACATTACATGTGTATATACAAAAAGAAATGTGACAGAATCACCTCTACTTGTTGTTCGCATCACAATTTTTGTACTAAAAATTTTTCAAAATCTTTCTTTATCGAGACCATTGTTAGTATAAAACGATCCTATTTTACTAAAACTTTTTCACCAACCTAAATTATTTATAATAAGCTTTCTTTTAATCGAGTATTATCGATTAATGAACGAATATTATCGATATCGAATATCGTATCTATATACAAAGTATTCAATATTTATCATCTAAAACAATTATACAAATTGTATAAAACCAAATCTCATTTTTATGCTGTATACAGCAGGGAAGGTAGAAAAAAACATTCTACACTAGCGACCCGCTCGCGGCTTCACCCGCTTATATAAGCTAGATGACGTTCATTTTAAAATTTAACACCTACATCACAATTCTTCGAATTGAAACATAAACGTATAGGTAATTGACATATAGTCTGTAAGCAGATTTTTTGTTCTAGCTTTTCTATCAATAGTGTAAAAAACACAATATTCACTTCCCGCAATTGATTTTTAAAATTAATATCGTACTCACACTATTTATTTTGTATTTATTGGAATGCCATAATTTACATAATTAAATTGAATAATGTTAAATTTTTAGTACACATTCTTTGGCGTTCTTTATTCTAGTCCTGACAAATGTACTACTAATATCTATTATTTTTAACATCATATTATTATTTGAATATATATATATATATATATATATATATATATATATATATATATATATATATATATATATATATATATGTATATATATATATATATATAATATATATATATATATATATATATATATATATATATATATATATATATATATATATATATATATATATATATATATATATATATTGATTTAGATTTTAAGCTGTCAAGATTTATTCATTCTTTAGTAGATATCAGTAATTAAAGTACTTTATGGGTGTTTAATTTTATTTTAATTTATCACTTTACATTTTTTTGGCCATTAGCTATAACGTGATTCGCGAAAAAACAAACAAACATACTGAGAACACATCCACTCGGTGTAGTTTCTTTAACTCACAATAACTATAACGATAGCTTAACGATATATATAAAAAAAAACTAAAAAAATAATAACAACTTCACTAAAACATAGTTTTTACTTATAAAATTACAATTCGCATACTTTACACTAAAATCACTTAATTACAATTTTAACGATATTACTTTAAATCGACATAACTAAATTCTTATAGGCATTTTCTAAAATTACGCATTGACTAAAACCGTCCGTCTATCCCTGGCCCCAGCAAGCGAGTGCGCTCTGGCGGCCCCTCCGGTCAATCACCAAGCTTCCGATATCGCCTGATCGTGACGTGACATTACGTGGCGTGATCGGTAAACCACGCCCCTTTTCATCAAAATTATGCTAACTCGGCCTCTCCTGACGAGGGCGCGCCCTCGCCCGTGATTGTAGAGGCTGCTGCATCCGGTGACTCTTCAGTATTCTCAGCTGCGTGTACTTCCACAACGTGGCTTTGGTTGCCAGAACGGTTTCTCTGGAGACAGTTTACTATCGTCCTCATTATCATCGTCTGAAAGGTATATTAATCATATTAGCTAAACATTCACAAGCGTTGAACAAAGCCGTCAATAAGAGTATATAGTAATACTCCATTACTTTCAGCAAAGTTCAACAGTATAAAAAATAACGAGCAGTGACCACAGTATGGTCAACGAGCAGTGACCATAGTATGCTCAATGTGCAGTGACCGCAGTATGCACAATGGACAGTGACACGCAGTATGTCCTTTGACGATAATCGCAGTGACCGCAGTATGCGACAACAGTGAGCAGTGACCGCAGTATGCTCTACGTGCAGTGACCGCAGTATGCACAATGGACAGTGACACGCAGTATGTCCTTCGACGATAATCCCAGTATGCAATAACAGCTGTAACATCAACAGTAACACATTTCATGAAGATGTAACCAAATCCTTACATTAAGCAGATCCTCAGATTTCTTTATTTGTACACCACTGTACTGTCACCATAGATTTCCGCATAACAAGGAAGAGGACAGTAAGAAATAAAGAAGAATACTCACTTTCAAAAAATGAGGCGCACACATCAGGGGTCCATTCCCCTCGCCAGAGAATCATATAGTCTGCTACAACTTACGTAGTTTTACAGTATGATCCCTGATGTATCCCTATATGAACTAGTATTAGCTCATATCGCCAACCAACCCACTTTACATTTTGTACCAATAAGATAAACCATACCCATCTCTTTAAGAGTGGTAACGTAACTCTGCTCCCTGCATCATTTCACTGGAATAAGAAACAGGTCGCTTGTGGCCATATTCAACAATTTAGAATAACACTGCACCGTAACCAACTGATGATGCATCTGTGTGGAGATCATTAGAGCTTGAGGGGTTCAGAGTAACTAGAACAGATGGTTGGGTGGTTAATAATTCTCTTACGCATATTTTCTTACTACTCGCCCTAGGTAAACCCGCCATCTTTGCGAAACAATCCAGTTATGCACAAAATTTTCAGGGAGTACAATGGAATTCACCTCCTGAAGCAAGACCCAGGAACTGCTTTAGTTCTTTGACATTACCTTCACGTTAACTAAAACTTCCACTTTATGAACGCTCGGTCTTACCTGACCTTTACTTATCGTCTAGGTACTAGATCTCTGTAACAAGACATAAAGTCAAAGTGTCCAACACCTCTCGTAAGAACTACATACATTCGTTAACCGACTATTCAGACTATTCAGTAAGACGTCGTCGATATAGACGCGTACTTTAACATTATCGATGAACGTACGCAACATATTAGAAATGATTACTTGGTACACAATGCGTACATTTGCTAGACCACATGGCATTTTGATATATTCGTAATGCCTTCGCTAATTACAATCCTGTGCGATGAAAAGAATCTTCATTAAGGCGAATTTGGTGGAACTCAGTTGCCATATCTAAGCTACTGAAATAATTAGCTTTGCCTAATAAGTCTATGTGGTCGTCAATCAACGGTAAAGGGTAGTGGTCTCAGTGGTATCAGCACCATCTAACCAATAAGACTAGAAGAATAACCAATAAGATTGGACTTGAGAACTCAGACTCAGACTCGCGAATAATATTCTTTTCAAGCAAGTCTTTAATGATCGCTCTAACACGTAATTTTTCGTCATGCGACATTTTATACGGCCTATAAACTACAGGCGTTTCGTTATGCAATTTGATGTGCATAGAACCTGTGGTGACTGTAGTACAAGCCGTACCTACCACGAGATAGTCTGCAAACTCATCAATGATACTCATTAGACGCCTGTCTGGTCCTACTAATGGAGAATCAATTGTTATAACCGTATCGAGCATAATATGCACGACGTCCTCGTCCACATGCGTTAGTCGTTATCGACCTCGCATACGCGTATAAGTTGCACCATCTCGATCCACGAGGTCGATGGTACCGATAATAATTGGTGTGCTCAAAAATTAATCACACGCCATGAAAATCAATCTCAAGAGATATCTCAGGAAATTCGTTTACATAGTATGGAAAGTAGAACGTACTTCTTCGTTACTGATACCGCGTAAAATTTTATATATATGATGGTATCCGAGTACATTGTAATAATTTGCAACCGACTAAGATATCATAAATTGTAGAACCGCTATCTACAAGCACGTCAACGGGTACACCCTGTATAACGGCCGTCGTGATATCATTTTGTTTATACTGTTCTGTTCTACGGTAATGGCGTTTCGAGCGTGCCAGTTGAGCACAATTCACTTCGCCAATGTCACGTTGTATGGAGAATACACGAAGGAGAATGTACGGTGAAACGACAACTAACTTTACACAATAATATAATGCATGTAAAAAAAGAGATCCAATAACACATTTTGTTTATAAGTATCGTTCAGACTTTGACAGAAGTTGACATTCGATTTGCCTCTTAATTCGGAGCGCTGTTTCGCGAAGCAATCTGCAACCTTCTGTCCAACCTTTTTACAAAACGAGCAAGGTTCTGGTCTAGATGTACTCGGCATATTAGGTTTAAAACGCTTAAGACAGACTTATCACCTAAGTTGCCGCATTAAAAACACACCGAACACACTCTAAACACCGTGCCCGCGCTTATGTGAATTTAATTAATGTGAATGTGAATTTAATTAATTTTTGAACTAATTTTATTATAACTGGGTCGCATATAGTTCACCTTAGCAGTTGGTTTTACATAAGTTGACAAAAAATCATCTAAATTTTCAGGGGTAACTTCACGTTTGTAGCAGTCGTACAGATTTGAGGATCCGTGATGCATCGCACAATAAATCGTCACTTTATCCGCGAACGATACGCAATCGTACCAAAGACCGCCTAGCATATTCCGCATACGTAGGGTATTTGTCGGAATCGGTCTTCATTACATCGAACAAAATATTAGCGATGTCTACGCGAACCGGACACAATGATTTGAATTCACGTTTAAAACTCGACCAACAACGATCATTACTGACCCACTCGTTTAGCCAGGATTTCGTTTCGCCTTTGAGGTAATTTCCTCTACGAAACAAACACTCGCGATCGTCCCAACGATTTAAATTACGCACATGATCGACTTCTTGGCACCACGCATTAAAATCGTGCAAAGAGGGATCAAAATTGAAAACAAAAACATTTGATCTTACCGGTACAGGGCCGATTGCGTTTATGAGTTTTTCTGTTACCTGAGTAAATACCGTATCAGCATTTGCTTGTATGTCGGTTGTTCCACCACACGATGGTACAGTTGGAGAGGGCAGCGGCGGCATGGCAACTGCACTAGACAGCGGTTGTATTGTCTCACTTGGCTGAGGCAACAACGCATCACCCGAACTACCCTCGAATGGATTTCGTAACCTGGAACTACCTTCTAAAACGTTTAAACGATTCGAAATCGCTTGTAGTGTTTGATCTAAACCAGGAATAGGCGTTCGATCTCTTCTACGACTTTTACGTTTATTATGTTCAGACATTTTTACGAAAAATTAAATTTATTTACAGCAAAACTTAATCAAGAAAGCCTACGATTCAGGGCGTTGGCACTATCCCACTTCTGAATTTATAAATAATTTAAATATTAACTAAAAAAATAATAACAACTTCACTAAAACATAGTTTTTACTTATAAAATTACAATTCGCATACTTTACACTAAAATCACTTAATTACAATTTTAACGATATTTCTTTAAATCGACATAACTAAATTCTTATAGGCATTTTCTAAAATTACGTATTGACTAAAACCGTCCGTCTATCCCTGGCCCCAGCAAGCGAGTGCGCTCTGGCGGCCCCTCCGGTCAATCACCAAGCTTCCGATATCGCCTGATCGTGACGTGACGTTACGTGGCGTGATCGGTAAACCACGCCCCTTTTCATCAAATTTATGCTAACTATATATATTATTTAAGGCTACGAACCATGTCAAATTTAACTCACTTCTCTTCAGTAATTTAAATAATTTAAATTTATTACTTTTTCATTTATTTTCCGGGAACAGCATGGAGTCCTAAAATTTAAGTAAGTCGGGACTATAAGCTATTACTATACAAAAATTCATTCATTTCTGGCTGGTACATTTTGCCTGATTGGAGGACAAATAAACAGACAGATAGACAGAAAGACAGACAGACAGATGGACAGACAGAAAAAAATCTGCAGAGTGGATTTTTAGCTTCTACTATCGATATATTAACCGAGTCAATCAATATATATATATATATATATATATATATATATATATATATATATATATATATATATATATATATATATATATATATATATATATATATATATATATATAAACAGTATAATATGTTATTGAAATATTAATGGATTAAGCATTTGTAGCTTTTAAATAGGAGGAAAAAAAACAGACACATCATACAAATAACATTTTCTTTACAAATATTTAAATTTCTTTATTTAATTTCACTAAAACATATTTAGCTTGTAAGAGTTAGGTTAGGGGCGGTTTCCGATACTGTCAATGATAATACGGACAGAAGCTTCAAGAGCCCTGTTGAGTTCATTCTGTAACAAAAGAAAGCTATTAAAGTTCCGCGAAACAAGAATGTTGATGATTCATCTATAATTTAGATGGTATGAGATAGACTTGCCAAATGCATACAAACAGTGGCAGGGTAGGCCGAGACCATCTAGTGTCAAGACACTACGTTATCGATTTTCTGCAGAAATTTGGGACATTGCGTGTTATGTGACTAAACTGAACGTCTTTTTTCTTACCAGGATCAGAAATTAAAAATAATTAATTCCCCTGAAGAGGATCGAACCCGCGTAAATCGCGTAACTGTTAATCGCTATACCAATGCACCTCAATGGCATCTATTTAACAAATCATTTTATTATCTCCAAACGTGTGGAACAATTTTTTTTTATATTATTATTATAAAAGAATACAGTAGTGGTGCATTAGTCTTAATGCATTCAGATACTTTGTTGAGTTAAACAGGACGTTAATATAGAAAGAAGTGATTACTTATTGTCAAAGTTCAGCGTTGTTCTACGCATAATGTAAAAAAGCGTAGCAATAGTACAAATGTTATTTTAAAAATCATCTATATTGTCGTCAAAGGACTTCCAGACTTAAATGCATATTTCATAAATTATTTGCTTTAATAATAATTGTATTATTAATATAAGGTACAAAATAAAAAAAAATATTCGGACCCGCGCCTCTTGAATGCACCAAGTGCACGTTCTTATCAACTTACTCTTGTTTTTACTTACTTATACAATTAATATAAAATGCCGTCTTACCCTATTGTTCTCTAGAATTGTAGGAATTCTATCTTGTAGGAAGTCGTTGACAGCATCCGAGTAGTCTACACCGAGAGCTTTCACCGAAAGATTAACCTATAACAAATAAAGTAAGTATTTTCATATTATAATTGATTTTTTTTTTACTTGATAAGTTCAACTCACCAACTAACTTATTAAATACTTTTCATACATTTTAATTATTCAAACTGCTTACATAATATAAAATAGCACATAAAAGTACCACAGAAATTATTTACTGATTATTGATATTTTTTTCTCATAAAATGCTAATCTTATCTTTGCCTACGCTATAAAATGTATTTCCATTTCATTTTATTCATATATTATGATTTATTCTCCTAATGTTGGAGATCGTAATCTCGTACTACCCTACCTCAGGAACTCCGAAGTATAAGTCGAGTGTGATGGTACGAACGCTGATTCCATCGAGAATGCTTACATTCAGGTTGACTTCACCAGAGAAACTGAATCCTCTTATAGCAGCACTGTAATTTAAAGAGGTATTTTGAGAATGAGAATAGGATACTTAGTGTCAAATCACTATGTTCTTCACAAACGAATTTCACTTGCACTATACGAATATTTTACCAGAACGGGAAAAAATTATAATTTTAGATATAACCCATTCCCCTTAGTGGGCCAAAATCAGGGGCATCATGGTGTGAGTCAGATGCTGTTCTATTGAGGCGCGATGACCATATTTCTTAAATTTGATTTGATATTTGTTTATAATATATAAGGTATAGACCGAAATCATCGTGATGATGGGGTGTCGTCTTTTAAAACATTTATTTAAATATATCTGAAAAATGGAGAGAACAATTTCTGTAATCGATGCTTGTATACTCTATCCTAATATAAAATAATATTATAAGTACCGTATTAAACTTGAAGAGTTTGCTTAGTTGAGCGCGCTGATTTCAGGAGCCACTACTTTAGATTGTTTGTATTTGGTACTAGATATTTCATTTATCGCAAAAGGCTGTTACATGAGGTTAAATGTCTTAATGTATCTGTGGTCAGAGATACCTTGAACACTTAAAATGTGTCAAATTATTTGTTTTGATTTAACCACACAAAGATTCAGGTAAAATGTAGTCTTATATAAATAATTATAAGCCAAAAAGTAAATACAAATTGTGCTTTTGAGTCATAAAGCGAAAGCTTAATTTGCGGGCGTAGGTACTAATTTTGTGTGTATAGAAAATAGTCTTCACGAGTTTTAACGCACGATCATGAGACCATGAGCATTTATACACAAAAAATGTCGTTATGTAGTACCTACCTGCCTCCGATTTCAGCTTCATAAGAGTTACCTAAAACGTTTAAATTTATGCCGGATCCACCTGAAATAAAAAAAAATGTATTTTTACATTAATTTAAATAGAGTATTATATTGTATTGAATTACTTATATCTCTCTGTCTCCCCTGAAAACAGAGTAGGCTGAGAGTCTAATGTCAAGATAAACTGATTTTCTGACAAAATATAAGAATAATATAAAAGTACAAATGTGAAATCATGGTTTCAAGTTGACATCGTCCGACTGTAATTGATGGTTGTAGATCCGATCATCACTCAGAGGATTTTTTTTTATTTAGTCGATTTGGTAAGACAAAGCGCAGCGTTGAGCTCCGTCACTTAATAGTAGTCTTAGTTTTGGGTGGACAAGAGAGAATGGAGTGTTTTAACCATATACCCACACGTTAATAGTGGAGCTAAAGCTTTCAGTATCGTAATTAACTTACCTATTGATAAACTAATTTCTGGTAGTGACACTTGGAAAGTAAGTCTGTTGATGAAGGGAGTATACTCCAAGTTGTCAACAACAATGTTGCTGAGACCGTTAAAGTTAAGATTCTGAAGAAAGACTTCAATCTCTAACAAACTGTAATAAAAAACATTAAAAAAATTATATTGGCATAAGTCATAATGCTTTCAGATACCAAATTAATATAGCTCCTGTGTGATCGTGAATCAATGAATATGAACTAAATAAATTAAATATTTGAAATATATAAAAATATTGTGCAAATTTTCAAGCTAATTGGGCCACAAAAATTGCATCCAAAGGTGTTACCAGAAATAGATAGATAGATACACCTGGAGCTAATAAAATAGCATTTTTTAAAACAAATCTCAAAGCTCGTTCAACGCTATTCGCAGCAGTCCTTTAATTGTGATGTTTAACTAAATTGTAAGTACTAGTTCAGAACAAATTCATTTAATATATTGTTATTATTATTAACTTATTTATATTAAATAATAATTTCTATTGTATTTATTTTTAATGTAACTTTATTTTGACTTTTCAAAAAATATAGAATATTCTAGAAGATTTTTCTACAGATACTATAACTGGTGTGATAATTGTACCACTTACTTGGGAACAAATTGATTTTCATAATATACATTGTCAATTTCAAGCGGGTCGAGATTAGCTCTTTGAATAATCTCCTTTATTCCGTCGATGATGGCTTGGATTTGATCTTCAACGGAGCGCCCTTCACGTGCATCTGTCAATTAACATGGTTTTTAGTACACTACTTGCAATATCTAAGAGGCGATAATAAGGGAACTACTACGTTCCAATTTATACTATTTACTTTTTGATCATTTAAAAAATGTATATATGAATAATATATATGCAATAAATAATGAATGAATATAAATAATAACAATAAAATATTAAATAATCATATTATTAAATATAATCTTCTTCTCTTTATATATGGTGTTTCGAGCGTGCCAGTTGAGCACAGTTCATTTCACCAATGCTACGATGAATAAGAGAGTGTATGGTAACTTACTATCAATAGCTTGGGGGTAGGCAAAAGCGCCTGCGACGACCAGGAGCAGTGCAAACACGGAAGTCTTCATTATTAATGGTGATTAGACTGAAAACACAAATGAATGAGATATAGATTTGAAAATTCAGTCTTTTTTTTATTTAAAGTGATCTTTTAATTTACACTTCATATGTATATGGAAATTAAATAAAAAATAGTAGAACTTGGCGCACTAATTTCCTACATTTATTTTCAAGGTAATTTGTTAGACACAATTAAAAAAATAAGAAAATATAAAAAATATGTACAGTAGTATATCTTACCTGCCAATCACAATCTTTAATTAAAAAAAATGTTTCGTCTCACTCTATTTATACCTACCAAATTATTGCAAGATTTTGCATTAATCTTCTAATACAATTAATACTTTAAGAACTGACATGATTAATGCATTTTATTTGAGGAATTCATGTGGATTATTATGATAATACTTTTAGGGTCCCTCATTTTTGATTAAATATACTTTCTAGAAAATATAAATCTTAATATAATTTAATTAAAAAGAAATTTTGCTGAGCGGGTATATTAAAATAATTCATTTCTGTCGTAAGCTGTCAGATCATCATCTGACAGCATTATCATCAGATCAACTATGAGTCTGATACTGACGAGCAATGATCGCTTCACAGTTACATAATTTTTCTAAAATTAATTATTAACCTACACAAATATAAACACTAGGACATAAAAATATGATTTATACGGACAATTTTTCTACACTAAAACATGATAAATATTATGTTGAATCATTTTGTCCAATTAACGGAAATGCCTATGTATTGTTATTATTGCTTAATGTTGATTACGTCACGTGTTGTTTTTTTATATATTTGACTATAAATATATATGTATATCTAAATATTTTTTTTAAAATATTATTATTTTACAGGAAAAAAGTAGTGTAAGTTTGTTGTTTTTGGATCTGCATGTCCATTTATTTGTGACTCTTGATAAAGTGAACAAATTTGATCGAGTTTTGTACCTCGATATAAATATAAATCCTATACTTGAGATTTGATGATTCCATAAAATATATTAGTAACCCTAGGCCACGCTATGTCTAACACGGTGGTGTTAGACATAGCGTGGCATAGAATTACGAAATATTTCCAAAAGGTTTGTCATATTCTTGCCCCTTGATGAGAATATTGGAAATATAAGAAGCAACTAAAAAAATATTTATATTTTGATGTAAGCAAATAGATATCTAAAATAAATTTCTATCCACAGTGTGGAGTTTAATACAGCTCGTACTTTCTGTACATTCCGCCAAGAGTAATACACAGAGAAACTTGATATCGAGTTCACCCACTTAACACGCTTTCTAAAATGGACGGCAAAATTAAAACATACTGTTTAGATTTTTTTTTTAAATTCTCTCTGATTACCTTGCTACTTGAGAAAAAAAAATGTGAAGTAAAATACTTAAAGAGATTACAGAGATGTTAACAACGTAATAAGTTGTAAAAAGCATATAAGAATTTCGACGCAGCGTGAGGAAGAACATGGCTAGAGATTGCTTATTGGTTAGAGCACTTGGATGGTTTCCATGAGGCGCGGGTTCAAAACCTGCTGCGTTAAAAATTTTATATGTTTTCTTTAAGTATTTTTTCTATCATTAGAGTGGATGAACACTTTAATAAATCATTAAAATATATATAAGTAACTTTTCTCATAATTTATATAATCATGATCTCAAATTATAATTGTTTGGACTTGGTAACTAATTTTATCGGCGGAAGTTTTGGTTTTTCCACTGATATGAAGGATTAGCAGATCAACCGGCATATTGATTTCAGCTTTTTTTTTTATATTTCATTCATTTTATTTTGTAAATATTTTGAAACGTTATCACATCTACGATCTGGTTTATTCCTAATGGAAATGGCAATACGCTGCCTAAATTACATAAAATGCTGGCACTTCGTCCTCAACTTGACATAATGAATTCTTGGATCCTTTAACATAACTATCTAATGGGCGGATGATGATAAATATGTACCTGTAACACCAAACTGTATCAACTGTATCTTTTTTAATGTTAATTCAACGTTGCATCTCTTTCGATTAAGGTATTGCTGTTTAGTAAAATAAAGTATTATTTATTGTACACCATGTTAATGATATAGGATAGTGCAAAAACATCTTAATTTGGCAATAGTACAACAGGCGGCCTAACACTCAAAATAAAATAAAATAACCATACATATGTTTGTTATCATAATAAACACCACATACAAAAATATTTGTGGAAGAAAAATTTGAAAAAAAAATGAACACGATAGTAACAATTATCCGTACAGAGTAAAAAGTGCATAATTGCAAAGTATAAGTAAAGAAAAAAATATACAATAGAATCAAAACATTACATATACAAAATAAACAATACATATACAAAATATGTATGCTTGTAATACGTATGCTTGTATTGTTAAATTATTAAGGCGAGTTTACTCTTGATTTTACGAAGTGATCCCCAAAGCATCTAAATTTTTGTAGATTGTTCATTTGCTAGGCGACATAAACGTGGAACTGGAGAATTAGAGCCCAATACAATTCCGCGAATCGGAGGGTGAAAAAGTGTTGCGGGATGCTAGGGCATTCGTAAGGAACTTTAAACTTAAATAACGACAAGAGATTGGGACAATTATAGTAATAGTTTAATCACTTATATAGAAAAGTTCAATTCAACATGTACCTTCTTAGGTTTAGAGATTTTATTTAAAAAAAATGCATTCTGTCTCTGTAAGAAGGAATACTTTCAGAAATCCCTTCTGACTTCACTAAATGCAAATCTTTTCTGAATTCATCCAATTCGCAATGAACTTGTGGAATAGTGAGACTTCCAGATAGTGCTACAGTATTTTAGGATGCTGTGGACGAGACTATTATAAAGCATTATTTTTGTTTTGGTCTGTGTAAACATTTTTCAGTCCCTTAAAATAAATCCAAGTAAACGTGTGGCTGGCTTTGTTTGTAACATAGGATATATGTTCACTATTTCTTTTTTTAATCAAACATGACGCCAAGGTCTTTTGTAAATTGATTCCACTTTTGTTAATGGTACTCCGTTAATATAGCAATCGCATTTAATACTTTTTTGGATTTTAATGAATGTTACTTAAAAAGATTTTTTTAATGTTTAGTTTCATACTATTTTCTGTATTTTCTATAGTATGCAAGACTTAAAAAAATTTAAGTTATCTGCAAACATAAAAGGAATACAATGGGTAAAAATTGCTGGTAAACCATTAATGAACATTAAAAATTTTGAAAATTATATAAAAAAGGGTCCTAGGCAAGAGCCTTGTGGAACACCGGGTGTAATTTTATGTAACGATGACTGATAACCGGAAATCACGACATAAAATTTTGATAAGGATCAAAATATGATAAGGCACTTAGTCAAATGCCTTACTGAAGTCACTAATAACCTCTAAAAAAACCTCTGTATGATAATTGGCATCAATAGATTTTTGGAGGGTCTTTTTAATTCCACTAAGTTAGTACATGTAGACCTAGACTTAATAAATCCATGTTGAGTATCACTGATTAGAGGCCTTAAGTGGGCAATCAATTGAGGAAGTATAAGTTTTTCGAAAACTTTAGCAAAAGTTGAAGGCAATGATATTGATCGATAGATTGACACATTTTTTGTGGCATTTATTTTTCATTACTTTTATATATTAGAAATGTTTTAGCTATTTTCCACTGAACTGGAAATATTCTCAGACGTGCTTGTATCCTTTTTCCCTCTCACATGGTGTATATTCAGCTTATTGTCGGAATTCGTTTTATTATAGTACGTAGAAATCTCTCTCTGAAACACATTGTATTTCTAAGTTATTACTTCTGCTATGTTGCTCAATATTATTAATCTTTTTAGTCTTAGTCTTAAAATTTAAGATTAAATTAATATTTTCGTCTTGAAACTTTTTAATCGTCCGAACGAACTGGAATCAACCTTCTTCCGAATGTCTTCGTTCTGACAGTTTAAAAATTGCGTAGATTCCCTCATTCCGACAATCTTCTCTTTACGGATCTTAACTCTTTAGTAATCATATTAGCTAAATTTTGGTTAACTTCTGATGACAAATTTTGCATCTCTGTTATCTCTGAGACGATATTGCCTGTCTCTTTGTTGGCCGTTTGACTACGACATTTTGCTTAATATTTGAAGTTTTGTTCCGCGTATTAAGTCGCACCGATGTATCATCACTTTGGCCACTTCTTTTGCACGATGGACATTTCCAATATTGATCAGTGTCGTTGCAAGAATTAATGTTTAGGCAGTTAAGATGGTAGCCTGCTTTGCAAATGCAACATTGGAGAAACGCCTCGCCCTCTATTAGTGTGTTACAACAAGCCCATGTCAGGACGTTGTTTGTCTTATTCGACATATTGGACATATTTAAATAATTAATTTATTTTATAAAAAAGGTTATATTTTTTGTCGAATACGAACTATAACTAGTTATATAACTAGTTATTAAATTCACAAATCTAGGCAAAGTCTGCATGGAAGAACTGAAACAAGCTTCTCACGCTATTATCTAATATACTAATGACATCATATCTAGAATATGTTATGTATCTGGTAAAATCAAAACAACTTATGGGGCTAAAAAGGTAGTTTGTGCCTCGTTGTGCTTCGCTTGATATTCATCTGATTAAGCTCGACGGTTATGAGCACAAAGCCTGTGCATAATTATACTTGTTCCAATTGCTGCGGTGCGCACAATGCGGCTAACTGAAAGGATGTGAAGTACATGAGCTATAATTCTTCTTCTTCCACTTAGCATTATCCCAGCCTATTGCCAGGGTCTGCTTTCCTACTCAGTCTACTCCACTTTGCACGGTCTTGAGCATCCTCAGTGGTTAGTCCATTGGCTCTCATGTCGTGCGTCACGACGTCCAGCCATCGCTTCCTTGGGCGTCCGGGGGGTCTTACTCCAGGGACAGACATATCAAGGCATTTCTTCCGACGTAGTTCTTAGGCCGGCGCAAAACGTGGCCATACCATCTCAGACGACGCTCTTGGAGCTTATCCGCTACGTCACGGACCCCAAGACTACCTCGAATGAATGTGTTGCGTATGCGGTCAGCCCGAGTAACGCCACACATCCACCTCAGCATCTTCATCTCCGTTACGTGAAGCTCCTGAGTGTGCGAGATAATGCTGGCCAACATTCGCTGCCGTATAGAAGAACTGGTCGGATCATGCTCTTGTATATCAGCCCCTTGAGTTTGGGCGGTATTCTGCGATCGCAGACCACACCAGTGACCTCCCGCCATTGGCCCAAGCAGCGCTAACCCGGGCTGGCCATCTTGTGCACCGGACTGGACATTGCCAATGACGATTCTCCGATTAAGGGCTTAGGCCCGATGTGGATGGTGCTGATCTGGTCCCTGCAACAGTACCGGCTTTGACACATCAGTTAAGCCGCCCAGTATATACTAGTTGATTAAATTCACAAATCTAGGCAAGGTTACTGAATATTCCACTTACATTCTTAAGCCTTCTTAATGATATTTTTTTACTTAATTTACTTTATTGAAAGCTATATAGATATATATATATATATATATATATATATATATATATATATATATATATATATATATATATATATATATATTATATATAATATATATATATACCTTATATATATTATATATATATATATATATTATCTATATATATATATATATATATTATATATATATCTATTAGGACTCCATGCTGTTCCCGGAAAATAAATGAAAAAGTAATAAATTTAAATTATTTACATTACTGAAGAGAAGTGAGTTAAATTTGACATGGTTCATAGCCTTAAATAACATATATATATATATATATATATATATATATATATATATATATATATATATATTATATATATATATATATATATATTATATATATTGAAACTTCGTGCTTCTGTACTAAATTAAACTCGATATATTCGTTATTATGATTTTATTTTATTCGTAATATGATTTTATTCGATACTTCCATATTGTCTTAGCTATAAGTATTAAAATATTTGTCTCGCGATGACGTCACCGGCCACTGAACGCTACCGGAAATAACAATTTGTATTAACTTGTCAATTTGCTTACTGTAGGTCTATTAGTTAACGGCATTGCTCAGATTATCCAGAAACGGTAGCGTTTTAGCTGTTTTTTTTATTTTATTTAAAGTGTTTTTTTTTCTTTTTTACAGATTAATTAATAATTATATTACAATTAATGGAATGCAATAATAATCTTAGTGGCGATAAGGTAAAATGATATAATTGTTTTATTTATATGTATGTCTATGATAATAAACGCGTCTTGTTTTAACATTATCCAATGTACTCGTAGCTTTCTATAACCAATTTCTGTAAAGTGGCATATAGTAGATCGTTTTTGAAAAAATATTGCAGTAACGAAGTTTCACTTCTTACGTGTGTACACTAGTACAAACAACAACAAGTACAAGTTATGGGGGTTCAAAAAAATGACAAAGCAGTTCAAGAAAAAGTAGATATTTCATGATTTTGGGTCAGCGAAAACTTCAAATTATAAAAGTTTACAAACTTAAATTTGCCAGCGGGTGGATGGATTCTGTATGAAATAGACTATAGGTATAAATTTATAAATTATTTTCTTTATTTATGCTGTAAGAGAGTACTTATATACTAAGTCAACAGGAAAATCTATACTATAAAAATGTCAATAATACTACATCCTAACATTTAAACATAGTGCCTATTTCATGATTATAGGTATACCGAAATATTGGTATACCGAATATACCTGGTGACAGATGGACAGACGGACAGACAGACAGCGGAGGCTTAGTAATAGGGTCCCGTTTTAACTTTTAGGTACTGAACCCCTTATAATACACACCAATATAATATACCATTACATATCATAATGCTATTTTAAATAAGAGATTGTTTATATTAATGTCATCTTAATGTGAATCCTTTTAAAAGTAATTTATAACCATATTTTTAAATACGTTTATATATTTCGCGCGCTTCATATTAAGTGACTGCTGCGCTTCATATTAAGTGAAGTTCTCAATCTGTTGGTTTGTAAATCTAATATTTGAAATATTTCTTTTCATTAAGGTTACGTATTTTGGTTTAGTGGCACAGTACAGAGAGAGTGTATGTAGATTCCGGCGACAGCGAATTGGCAACCACTTGAGCTAAGAACGAAATTCAGATATATGGTCATATCAATGCAAATGAAACACAAACCGAATAGCAAGATTTCGAAATCGCTCAAGCTTATTTAGGTAGTCCTCATTCAAATAAGGATAGCTTGCATCAAACCGCAGAGGGCGACGGCTGTGAGAGGCGGGTACCTTACGATTTCCTACGAGGCGGCTTGCGTTCTAGCCGGATCCCCGCCTTGGGACCTAGAGGCGAAAGTACTAGCGTCATTAAATCAATGGCGCGAGGAAGTGCGGGCACGGGGCTCGAGGTGGGTGCTGCGGCAGATCGCGCTGCGCCGATACGAGCTCCGTCAGGTTTTGGTGATGGACTGGCGGCAAAAGCTTCTGCGCTCTACTTACAAATTTCGTATGCTATACGACAGATTCTTTATTTTTCTCTATAAATTTCAATAGCAATATTATTTTGTAGTATTATACTTGAATGTAAAATATAGTTTATTAATTACTTGTACAATGGACAGTTTCTACTCCGAATTCGTCTGGATCACAAATATAGTATATTATAATCCAGTTTTTTTCCTCATATCCGGGTAGGCAAAGGTACTTGATAATTGACTAAGTGTTAAGACACTTAGTTCCCTCCCTCTGCCTACCCGGACACGTTTCCCACTAGCAACGCCACGCTTCATCTTGCCAAAGTGGAGAAGGCAATTTAATTCGTTCCCTTGATTGGGGAGCAAACCCACAATCATTGCTTTTCCAGTCAGATGCTGTCAGACTGCGCTACGATAGCCTTTGCATAGTTTTATTGCAACAAATATGTCTTAACCATACAGACTAAAGTTGTAATTTATATATTTCTGATTTTTCAAAGAATACATTCAAAAATAAGGTAAATAATAAAACTTTAGTATAAAAAAAAGTTTATTTTATTTTTAAATGCTGCTTCACAATTTTAGTTAAATTTGACTTTTAATATTGGTATAAAAATATACTTATATAATTGTTTATTATTGATAAATTGATATATAATTAAGATTAAATTTTCCTTTTTCATATACTTACAAAATTTCATCTAAAATGTCACGTATGATGGACTCAAGAAGTCGATTGATATCATTCTGAAAAAAAACAAATATAAAGTAGTATAGTAGTAGTAGACCTTTAATCAGAGCTTTAGAAGGAATTATCTTAATTGTAAAGGAAAAGATTTTTGGATGAGAAAGATCTTGATTTTTAACCATGTCATAATAGTTAAAAGCTATAGCTTAATTAGGTACGTTCTCAAACTTCGGCAATATATTCAAAGTTTATACTATAGTGAAAATTCATATTTGTCTTAAGTCTACAATAAATCAAAGTCCATATATATTTGTATCATTCCAGATATTATTCTATATCCACACATAGCAGGGTAAGTAAAACGAAACTAGTGGCAAAATACTCCGTTCTCCGCTCCTCACTGGATCTCGAATCATTGTTAGTGGTGGCTTTATCGTGTCAGAGGGGGAAATTAAAAAAAATCCTAGATTGGGGGTAAAATCCTCTACGAAGACGAGACGCTGTCCACTGCGCCACGATGGTTTCAGATACATATCTAAATTTTATATATTATTCAAGTAATCAGCAGGTTCTTTACCCTGTTTTCCTGGAAAGCTGTTGGGATTCTGTTGTTCAGAAGCTCGTTCAAGATGTCGGAGAAGTCTGCGCCCAAGACGACGAGGGCTAAGTCGGACTGTAATTAGAATTTAGTGTATTAATAATAAATGAAATATCTCAATTTCTTATACACCCGGTTGTTAAGTATCTTGTTAAAATTAAGGCAGATATTTGTAAGCTTTATTAAAATATCCGGTAATATGATATATTATTAAATTATTATAATATAGATCTAGTTCCTTATAATATAGTACATACATAAATATTTCGCATTTTTTTTATTATAGTTGTTCTTGTAATACTAATATTATGAAACCAAATAGTGTGTTCGGTTGAACGCGCTATTCTCAAGAACAATAGCTGGTTTGAAATAAAAAATGCTTTTTCTCTAGTGCTAGTCAATATATAAAGGTAGGCTATAGTCTATAGACTATATTATGTCACGTAAATCATTTCAATATATTTAGGCTTTAGTACTCGTAGTCATAGTCACCCACAGTCGTACATAGTGCTACAATTGGTTCTACTATTATATATACCATGAGTATATGTTATAGAGGGAAACCCTGCAACATACAAAATATGTAAAAATATTAAAAAGCATAATAATATATATATACTTACTTCAATGCCTCCGAGATTCACATCAATACTGAGGTCGCGGATGCTTATACCGGAGATGATGCCAATGTTGACACGAACCTCACCGCCGAGACTCAGACCTTTGACGGATAAACTGTAAAAATATATATACATGTTAGAGAATAATGACTAAAAAGTATTTGTATTGACTAATATTACGTTTCATATATGAAATGGCGTGTTTTTGAATGACAATACTTGATAATTGACTATTGTAAATAACGTACATATTCCAAATCTCACGCCCTCTGGCATTATTTTCCTTTCCACGCTAAATATACTGCATATTGTTTATTTTCTTTAGTTCTGGCGTTTCGGGCCCTAGTTTTGGGCCAGGTGAGAATAATTCACATCTTGAAGAAGTCACAGTGTATGGAGAACATACGAAGGAAATCGATCGATCAAACAATTTTCATAATTTTAATTTACATATAAGAGAATGTTTATATATCATATCAACTAATACTAAAGGTTTCCCCTAAAAAATTGTCATATATGTTTCTAAAGAGTAGTTATGTGTATTTATATAATTATTTGTATGTATACAAACTTGAATATTTATATTTACCAAAGAGAATGCACAAGCATGTAACGATTTATTAAAGCAATTTCGATTATTGTTGTTATTTTGTTTCATTTTAATACTACACACACAAACTACACTACACAAACACACAGACAAAATTTAATATAATTTATAATATACGAGTATGTACCTGCCACCGAATTCTCCGCCGTATCTGTTGCCGAATACGTTAGCGTTTACACTGGAGCTACCTAAAATGTAAAAAATATTTTAAATCATTTTATGTTTTTACTTAGACTCGAGAGTATACTAACAATATCCGGACCATTCAGGACTATAGTGACGACTGTGGGACAATTACTTATATTCTAGAACTAAGTATTTCAATATAATATTCTTCTAATCTCTCTGTGGTAGAAGTAGAGCAGTGGCACGGCACGTGACTATGAACGTGACGGTCTTGGGTTCGATTTTAATGCGGTAAAACTAATGATTTCCATTTCCTCGGTCGGGTAAGGAAAGAACTGGCTAGAGAAGATACTGGTATATAAAAAAAACACTTCCTTTACAAATATCAACTTACCAACAGACATTAGAAGTTCTGGGAGAGAGAAGGCGAATCTCAATCTGTTGAGTAGGAGATTGTAGTCCACATTTTCGATGACGATGTTGCTGAGACCGCTAAAGTGTATGTTTTCTGCGAGAACTCTTACATCGACGAGGCTGTAATATATAATAATATATATATATAATAATATATGTATATATAATTGTACCGTGCTCGATCATTGTACATTCTATAAAAAAATACCTAACATTTTTTTTTCATTATAGTATTTATTTAGAATAGATATAGATGATATGATAGAGATGTCAATATAAATACTGTTACTATTTAAAAGAACCAAATTTTGTGCGCATTAAAATATGTTCTTTTAAATAATTCTAATGAAATTTTTAAAAACATTAAATAAATATAAATTTCTATCATAATATAACCAACAGCAGAAGGTACTATCGAATGTAAACTTTATCGGCTAGAATTCTCGAACTGATGTCATTTTAGTATCGAGAAGAAACTACTCGTCATTCCATGGATTCACAATCCGAATAATAATTTAAAGATATTAAAATTGCTATACAAATAAATTTAATATTATCCAAAGTTTTATATTTTATTTACATGGTAAAAAATTGCATTATCACTTACCAAATTTTCTTTGGATATATATATATATATATATATATATATATATATATATATATATATATATATATATATATATATATATATATATATATCTATATATATATATATATATAATATATATATATATATATATATATATATATATATATATATATATATATATATATATATATATATATATATATATATATATATATATATATATATATAAATAATCATTAATATTATTTTGTTGTAGCTCGATTAAAACATACTTGTATATAATAATAGACTGAAGCGCTCAAATAGTTATGCTACGCTCAAAATTCATACATTACGTAAACATTTTTAGAAACTACTTTATTTATTGTGTTTCAAGTTTGAAATACATGAAAAAAGACCAATATTATCGCTAATTTATTATAGTTTCACGCTGTATCCCGTCAATGGCAGGGTAGGGTAGGTATGGGGAACCTAGTGTTAAGACACTCCGTTCCCCATTTTCGAGAAGAGTGGCGGAATTCAACTACGCATTTTGTCCTCTACCAAACTACCGGAAGGGGGAAATAAAAAAAAAATGGTTATTCCCCTGAATCGAACCCACAATTAAAATAAACTAAAAACCTTAAAGAAGAAAACTTACAATGGAAGTGGTACATATTCAAAATCTACACTTTCAATATCAATTGGGTCGAGTCCAGCCTCTCTAATAAAAATACGCGCTTGCTCAACTATGTTCCTAATTTGTCCAGCTACAATACGCGACTGTCTTGCTTCTGTAAAATATTAAAAAAAAATACATTCTTAGTTAATTTAAAAAGTTTCAAGTGGCTGAATTTTATTCGTGACCGCCATATTTAGATGATTGTCATAGATAATTCTTTCTTTGATTAATTTTTTTACTCACGATTATCGATCTCGGGCATGCCAAAGGCACTTGCCACCACCAAGAGGAGGGCGAACGCTGTGTATTTCATTTTGTTTTATTATTAAACTGAAAATTAGAAAAGAAAATGTAAGGAACGAGAATTTTGTATTTTATATACGTGTACATATAAAAATATAAGGGTACTTCGCAATTTTTTTGTATTATAGCACATATGAAAGCATTCTCGTAGACGAATAATAAATAAATATATATGTAAATTATGAAATAAACAGTATATTTTTTTTTATAATTGAAAAATGTTTTAATTTTAAATTGTTAGTGATAAAAATATTTATATCTGAACTGGCAGTGACTTAGAGCGCTCCGTTTTTCCCATTTGGCATATTAAATGATAAAACACAATATCATACTTAGATGATCTAGATCGAGAAAATAGATGTATTATGAAACTCCTATGATCCTTGAGAATTAAATTTGAGTGAATATAGTACGTTTAAACACTTTTAGGCCAAAATGAAAAAATTAAAAATGTACCTAAATTTAAAAAAAATGCCAAACTAAGAAATTACAAATTCACATTAATTGAAAAAAGAACATCAAAAAAAACCTAGCTACCGAAACCTTGTTATACCGAAACCATAATGATTGTAAGTTCTAATAACCACAGAATTATTATTGATCAAAAGCTCATAATCAATTTTATTAAGCTTCGTGTGCTTGTGTAGAAATGTAAACAAAATAAATGATATGAATGAATTTATATATATGAATGAATTTATATGGATATATTCCATATAAAATAGAATGTAGCGTACTCACCTTGCACAGTCACAATATTACTTGTAAATAATTATCACTCGGTATATATACTTGCTATACAAATTTGATTAAAATCTCAAGCTAATTAATGGGACGGTTATGATTAAATTTTCATAGATATGTATGTTGTTTATCACGGATGTCACGTTTTATGGAAAAAAAATAATACAAATATTGTAAGATATTATACATTGCATATTTCTTCCAAACATTTGATGTTACGGTTCGTAAAAAGAACCTGATACCAGGACATTTTATTCTCCACTTTCCACCCAAATTCTAAGTATTGAACTCACACACGCACATGTTCTTGTCAAAGATCTTCTCTTCTCTTCTCAATTCATATCTCCCCGTGGGAATCCCACCACCCATGGGACGTACAGTCCCATTGCACCATGGTGGCATCACCATTATGTAACGAAGACATCAATAAAATAAATAACAAATATGTTTACGAATATTTGTTCTAGCGTCAAAATACGTATTCCTCAATAGCCTCTGTTATGTCATTTATGTGGCCGAACCTAGAGCAATTTTGTCATATCAGGTTAAGAAAAAAAAATTCAAAGAGAGGTTGTTCTTTTTTAAATTCAATCTTCAATATTTTGTAAAAACAGTACATATATAGTATCAACTTCCATATTTTGTCATAAGCGGTCATCGAATCACAGATCTTATGTAGAAACTTTAATATGAAGCTGTAATACTGAATACTGCGCAGTAAACCCCAATGCATAACAAAACAAGTTGGCAATTAAGTATCCGCCAATTGTACAGTAGTTTATTATTTTGTTTATTTCCCTCATCAATATGATTTTCTATCGTAAAATATAATTTCAACGGCCCAAATTTGTAATTAGTATATTTTAACCTAGACGATTGTCACAAGAGTAATTTCAACCTTTTAAATAAATCATATACACGTATATCATATAATTTAAATTTGGTTAGATAGAACGAGAAGTTCGGACAGTGATGGCGAATGAGGTTACCAATCGAAATTGTTTTCATTTTTAGACGGCCAGGTGCGTAAATCTTATAATCGTATTAAAATATCTATACTTATCTATTATCACTTACACATGCAACAGACATCATGAACTGAATTAATCAATCATAAGATAAGATAAATAATATATTAAATAAATATATTTGTTTTTGTTCACATGTAAAATAATATATTAGATACTAACTAACTAATTAATACTTATTAATTTAATGTTATAGATTATATACGTAGTTTTGATATCAAAGATAAATATTAATTTTGTACCTAAAGCTGTTAAAGAAGTGTATTTTTGGTTGAGCGCGATTGATCTCAGAAACTATTGGCATAATTTCATTTGATTTGAGTAAAGTTATAGGCTTACTGCATACGTCACGTGTGACGTATATTACGTCAATCATTGGAGAGTACGGTCAGAGTTACGTCCGATATTTAGAATACACCATGTATATATATATATATATAATTCTTAATTATTTCCATTTGATTTATGGAGGAGGTGAGCTGGAGTTAAAAGCTTTATTTTTCTATAATTTCGAAACTATTGATAAGATCACAATATATACTGAAATTTGTTCAAGAAACCTCTATTCGAATTCGAATGTAAATTATTATTTATTCATTATGACATTTGTCATAAATATACTACCGGCTCGGAAGGTAGTTCTAAGGAGAACCAGCAAGAAATTTGGCAGTTGCTTTTCTATTCTATATAAAAGCTACAATTCCAATATTTTACAATAATATTATCGTAGCTACATATATAAAAACACAGAAACAAAATAACATAAATATATATGGATTGCAATTAGTTTTTTTTTTTAGTTTTACTACAACTATGAACCAATTTTAGTTATAGAAACTACTATAATTGAATTATTATATTATATTATATATATGTATATATATATATATATATATATATATATATATATATATATATATATATATATATATATATATATATATATATATAAACTAAATAAAGGCCTTGGGCCGATTGAAATAATAAAACACATTTTATATACAAGCATTTATTTTTATAATTAAACACAAACGTTGCAAACATTCAATAATGTAATAATAACACTAATATTATTAACTTACTAGAAAATTTACTATTAGAATTTGAAAAGATAACTGGAATGAAAGTAACGTATTAAACGCGTAGGCCTTACTCGTGCTCCCAATAATGCTATGTTAGGCCATCTAAAATTTAAAAGGACAATTTATAGCAATCTGATGTCGTTGGTAGTGGTTAAAAACGTGAATCATATGTATATCAATAATGAATGAATCAATAATAAATTATTGGTTAAAAATACGAAAATATGAATAAAAAGTACTGGTTCAGTAAACTTATATATTAAAATGTTTTTTTTTTTAATATTGCTGGCCACTAACAACAACAACCATTTGCTTCACATATACAGCCAAGCGGAATTATCAATACTGTGCACAGATCCAAGACCGGAAATGAAATTCATCAAATGTGTACAAAGCGATGCGAATAATCGAGTAATCCGTTGCAAATTGAAATTTATCTTGGAATACGATTTATTGAAATTCTCCATTCTACGGATGAAATTAATGATAAGACCCAACAGACCCCCCCCCCCCCCCCCCACATCTTACTCTGGCCAATATTCTATTAACGATAAATCATAACAAACTTAAATTTCGAAGTGCAAATATGTAAGAAGTAACATCACTACAACTACTGGTATCGTCTAAGTGTTATATCATTATATATAAAAGTGAACAAGAGGCACTCTATAGGTTTACATACGCAGGTTAAAATAAGCGTAGTTCGTGAAACATCGAACGTGAAATATTGTGACGAAATACTGACTCTAGATTACAGTTTCTAACATCAGCCAAAATTCGAATACATAAGCTACTCCGAAAGCCATATCTGTCTAAATTCATATATAAATTATGAATCATGAATATCGATACAGCAATCGAGACAGACCATAGCAATTGACTTACACGAATCGAATTGTATATTTTACACCTAATCTAAAATAATAAATAACAAAAGCCCAATATATATATATATATATATATATATATATATATATATATATATATATATATATATATATATATATATATATATATATATATATAGTAGATCTATTAAAATTACCATCACTACGTCTCATAAAGTATCGTCTTCCACAACAGGTTATTTTTGACACATAGGCACCCGAGTCTCGCCCTAGAATTATATTGATATTGGAGCTTAGGTCAAACATCCAAGGAGTCCTACGTTATACTAACACCCATACAATATTTACATGAAAGAAATAATACAGATAAACTATAGATAGTTTTCGCAAAAGACGTTAAAATTACAATATTGTACTAATAAGTTGTATCTTGAATCGACTCATCTATGTCAATAATACCAATATTCGAAAGCTGGACCGCCCCTACGATCTCTAAGCTAGATGTATCGATACTTAACAGTAATAAACTTATTAAGTATGCTCTAACACACTGTGTATACTACAAGCTGTACATTTCTCGTCATTACACCCAAAATTCATTTTTATTAAATAGATTATTAATGGGATTACAGTTGTTCCTTGGTTTTTTTTTGTATTTACTTCAAAATATTGTATATTGATTTATTTCGACCATCACATACATTAATATCTTCTCGTAACATTTCCTTCCTTTTTTTTTCTACAACCTCCCTCTCCTCGCCTTTGATTTCAAAATCGGTTCACAAATCGATCCGCATATATCACGTACAACTTTCTAATATTGGTCCGCTACAGAGTTGTGAAGTGACCTAGCTCATATTCTTAACTTACACTAAGGCTAGAACGAACCTAAACATGTCTATGCCTTGCGTGATATGTATTGCAATAGAGGCGCATTAAAGCTAAGGTTTGTATATCAACTACTTATTCCATTACATTATTCAATTCTCGATTTTTGTCTCTATTCAGATGTGCTGTCTTTGTTTTCACAATATCAATTTTCATATTATTGTTTCCATCAAACTTGACCTAATTCTTCGCATCAATAGAATCCATTTAACCTACTTTTGAAAGATATGTAGAGTCTTATATACTATTACGAAATTACCACTACGTACTTCTATAATTTGTTATTAACAAGTGATATGTTGATAGAGGCATCACTCCCGTTTAATTTAATATACATATTATATTAACTTGAACAATAATTTATTTAGACAGAAACATGAAATTTAAATAAACTCGTAGATATACACAAAAATAGTGGACTTATAGAGCAATATAACACTTAAGGTGGCTTACAACTAAAGTATACATAATATAATTATTTAATAACTATACATATAAAAATAATTTTAAAATATACCACTGATCCAAATATTCCATTGATTTGACTTGAATAAACAAATTGCATTAGGCCCACTGTCCGTACAAATAATCTATCATATTACACACGTACTTAATCACAGCTCATCTAAATAGGTATTATTTGAATATTTTTACCACAAGTGACAAACACAGTTATGCGATATATTTAGATCTAGCTACTTCGACTGTGCTCTTCGCCAACACTGTATCCTTTCCATTCTTCGCACATATAAATATATATTATATATATACCATTTGAACAGTGAGGCCATATAATATCCTTAGAGAGTACACAAAAAGCCTAAGTAGTAAATGAACAACAAAAGCCAACATTAATTAATTATTTTTTTATATATGTATATATATATATATATATATATATATATATATATATATATATATATATATATATATATATATATATATATATATATATATATATATATATATATATATAATTTTAGTTAAACAAAGTTATTTTCAAGCTTGTTAGTGACATAAGACTGAAGCCGACCATACCAAGTGCTGGTCCTAGGAATACCGCTGTGTTAGTACAATTTTTAGGTGTTTCAGGCTTACCTGAAAAATAAAAATTAATTTATATTAAGAACACGATTATATGACAAATATACCCAAATATAGATCACAGATAGATCCAATGATGTAACATAACAGCTACTGTTTTTAAGAAGGTAAAAAAAATAAACCAACGAGGCGGGATTCACACCCACAACCATTGTGTTTACAGTCAGACACTGCTACAGCACCAAATTACATTGTTACCTTCATAAAGTTATCGATGACGAATGTTATTATTAAAGCGTATTAGAGGCACCTTTTATCACTTATATCATATTTTTAACTGATATTAAATCGAACACTATCATTAAACTAAGGAAATTCACAGATGAACTAAAAAGATATGTGTATCAAAATAAAAACTGAACACAATTAATTTATTCATGCATGTAATGCAAAGTGCGGCGTTGAGTTCCGCCACTGACATGAATGTCTCGAATGGCGGAAAGTGGGGAACGAAGTGTCTTATAACTAGGTTCCTTCAACCTACGGTTATCTGCATTGTGCGGGATATAGCGTGAAGCTAAATATAAATATAATGTAATGTAATTCTTACTAGTAGCAGCCATGAGTTGAGGCAAATACTTTTGCCAAAAAGCACATTGCTTGACCCGAAGACCATGGCCGACGGCACTGGAGTTTACCGCTAAGGATAAATATTCTCGTCCGAAAGCTGTATGAACTGGCCAATGCACCTTGGTCATTTCGCCCTCAGCATTCATTGAAGGATTGCTGGAATATATTAAGTAAATATATTATATTAGTAATTGTAGTTTTTATTTTGTTATTGTACATTATAATGTATTATTTAAAATAACAGTACTTACCCTGATCTTGCAAAGTTCGCCCAATATTTCATCAACCGCCTACTAAACTCTACCTCTTCGGGAGAATAATTCTTTCCTGGATTAAGAGGTTCGCCAAAGACGTAATTGATCTCGTCTGCATGCATCACACCTGTCCAGGATGGCCAAGGATTATTCTTACTACGATGCTTATAATAATATGTGTATACATTGTTACCAGTTTCTGCATAACGATGGGCAAACTCATTAACACCACATGTGAAGTGATAGTCCCCTACCATCTTGTCTAAGGCATTTCTATTTTTTACTGGATCTTCTGGATTTAGCCAATCAGTATATTCATAAACTATTGCTTGCCTTGAAACGTCATTCACATATGGATTTAGTTCTCTTACTGCTTGCAAATATTGTTCTCTGGTAATTCCAACATTTTCTTCCTTTGGAAACAGCTCAGTAAGATAGTAAAGAATAAAATAATAACCTTCTTCTGTATTTGAACCCATGAGAATATTCGTCTTTTTAAAGTTTTGATGAGCTAAAGACTTTCTTGGCATTTCATCTAAAAATGAACCATCAATAATAGGTACGAAAGGAAATTCGCATATACCCAACGTCCCCCATTCGTTGTTTACAAGTTCGTCGGCACTTTTTTTTCTCAAGCAATCAATCATAGGACCCAAATCTGATCTTGAATTAGGGCATCGAACAGCTTCAGCTAATCGTATACCCCGTAAAATACTTTCTTCCCGTGATATAATTGCCCAGGGAGCTGTTGCTGCTCCAGATTGCATAATAGCTTGAGAAAATAAATTTCTAGAAAGAGGTGATAACAAATGTAAGGAAACCGATACAGCACCAGCTGATTCACCAAACAATGTTATGTTATGAGGATTGCCACCAAAATAACCAATATTGTCTTTCACCCAATGTAATGCCATTAATTGATCAAATAAACCAGCGTTTCCCGGAACATCTGGAGTATCGAAAAATAAAAATCCAAGGGAAGCAACTCGATATTGCATTGAGACATAAACGACATTTTCCTCTGATACTAGAATTTTTGGATCATAAACATCTAAAGTTGCAGTTCCAGAATAAAATCCACCGCCAAATACCCATAACATAACAGCTGCATTTTTAGGACGTGGTTTTGGAGTTACAATATTAATATACAAACAATCTTCTTGCATGTCCGTATTAGGATTCCACATCATTGCTCCTGGGAAATCTCCAAATACTGTATCAATTATTTGGACGCA
Source organism: Dione juno (assembly GCA_037127375.1). NCBI lineage: Eukaryota > Metazoa > Arthropoda > Insecta > Lepidoptera > Nymphalidae > Dione > Dione juno. The sequence goes on along the minus strand of JAXRJS010000008.1, from coordinate 1,615,635 downwards.
TGAGTGTGGCAGTGTTGTTGTATTAAGAATTTCTTCGCCCCAGCTTTCTACAGGTCTAGGATGTCTGAATCTCAGATCACCCAATGGTTTCTGAGCATATGGAATGCCGAACCACGCATCAACTTGCTTTCCAGTCGCTGCCGTGAGCGTGATACCTCGTACTCTTCCCTTTCGTGTTCGGACGATTAGGGGGTCTTCAGCTTCAGGTCCGAGTTGAGGTTCATCTGCCATAAGCTCCTCAATCCGCTCATGGTTTGAATAGAATCTTTCTTCACTAGCTCGCTTAGACGAAGATTCAGGATCCTCAAATCGAGCGCGTTTTGAAGATGTTTCATGTTCATCTAGGCGCGGGAGGATTGTGTCTAGCTCTGGGTTATATCTGACAGCCTCTCCATGTCCGCGATAGGGTTGGGGCGGTACAGGGGCAGGAAAGTGTGGAACATGATCAGGGGCATGATGCCGCGCTCGGTGCTCGTGAGGGGTGGCAAGCACACGCGCCAGCAGCGCGGCAAGCGCTGCAAGTAGCACGCGCATACCGCTGCTATACGCTCCCGCACTCACCACCTGAAAAATTGTAAAAAAATATATTTATATAAAATTATTGATCATGTGTAGAAATTTTTCTTTTGAGATGCTAACAACATAAATAAGTTGTTACATGTGTATATGAATTTCGACGTAGCTTAAGGCGAAACGCAAGGCTTAGTGTTCAGAGCACATGGATGTGTGTAAGTGACTTCGAATTCCGCTACGTTCTAATGTTTATACATTTTCTAACTAAAATTACTTTTAAAATAACACTCAGTTTCAACTGGGCCTGCAAAGTAATTTCTCAACATATAGAAACTTACAACATTATTTTTATAACTATAAACGTAACCGACATTATAGAAGTTTATTTTGTTCTCAACTAAGTTAGGTTAAGTTATCAATCAGACCACTTTGCTCAGCTTGCACCTAAGCTTGTGAAGGCCGCTGCGGCCCTCGGCAGATTACTGCCAAATGTCGGATGGCCCGATTCTACATGTCGACATTTGTATGTCGCTGTGTAGAGATCCATGGCACTTTACGGTGCTCCTGTGTGGCCCGACGCTCTCTCCGCTCATAACAAGATCCATTTGCGTAAAGCACAGCGGGTCATAACGGTTAGAGCTATTCGAGGATACCGGACAGTATCGTGGACGGCGGCTACACTCCTGGCGGGCGATCCGCCTTGGGATTTGTAGGCGGAAGTGATCGCCAGAGTTCACGTATTCCGTATAAGTGAGCGGTCGCGAGGTGAGCAACCATCGAATGAGGTTATCGGATGGATCAGAAGGAGAGAGGAGGAAGCCCTGATCTGGCGATGGAGGGAAGACCTGGGGTTGCCGGTGGCAGGACTGGCGACAGTGGAGGCGGTTCGCCCACACCTAGACCGCTGGTTGACACGAGGATTTGGCGTCCTGGCGTTCAGGCTGGTGCAGGTATTGACGGGGCATGTTGCTTCGGCGAATATTTTAATTGGATTGCGCGTCGAGAGATGTCACCAGCGTACCACGAGTGTGATGCCTCCGTTGATTCGGTGCATCACACTCTGGCCGAATGCCCCGCTTGGGCTCCGCAACGCCACGCCTTGATGGCTGTAGCCCGCTATAGGGATCTCTCACTGTCTAGTATGATGAGAGCCATGCTGGTAAGTGAGAGGAACTGGTTTGCAGCAGTCTCCTTCAGTGAATCTGTTATTGCACAGAAGGAGGCCGCAGAGCGTGCACGCGAGCTTAGCGTGGACGCAGATCTGCTCCGCCTTCGTAGACCAAGAGGTAGGTGAAGGCAATTTGCGCATCTCCAACTTCCCTGACCCTAGAGGTGCTACTGCAGGAAGATCTTCCCGCAAGTCATCAAGGCTGCAGGCGCCCCGGAAGAAACCCTGGGGCTCCCTGAAAACGATGGTGGCCTACATTAGGTGGGCCTTCCACTGAGGTGCTGTAGTGGCACGCGCAAGCGATCCTGCAGCATCTCATATAGGTGGAGAGGGTTTCCGCTGTGCTTTAGTTGGTAGTATCGAGTTCGATGAGTCCCACAGTACCTTACGTCTGTAGGGCACAATTGTCCTACTCAGGGATGGTCTGCGTAAAAGCATTTCCCAGCGACAAAAAGGAAAATAAAAAAAAACAATATCAATCAGACGATATTTAAATATCTTTCAATCAAAACGGTTGTTTCAGCTATATTATTAGTGTATTATTATTTGTATTGTATTTATATTATTATTTGTATTGTCATTCATATAAGTGATTTATCATTTACCACAGGATATAATACACAGGTTATATCAGTGAAATTAATGATATAATAATACCCAGCATTATTTATTAATGAAGCTGTTTTTGTATTCCACTCTATGGGAAGGTGACAGTTAGCATGAACTATATTGTACTCTCATATTACGAGATACGACAGTTGAGTTCAGTCAATCGAAAATTGGACAAAAACTTTCATATTGCGTAGATAAGGTAGTAAAAAAGAAAAAAAATATTTGCTGAGAATTTATCTTTCAAATGGTTTCCATGGTTCGCAACAAAGTAACAGTAAAAGTGAAGATCAAAAGTGAAGATCGCAGAACAAAAAGAAATGTTATTTTGAATTAAAGCTTACAAAGCACACACAACATTGTACACGGTACTATATACTATATACTACATATACGTACGTTAGCTCACTGACATTTCAGTAAGCTTCACGTGGCATGAACAAGACAACATAGCTTCCGCTTATTACTCTATTACCGGTTACGTGAAGGCTTTTGTGCTTTACACTATTTAATTGTAAATTTTGTTGGAAATTCGAATATTATGTTAAACTAAACTTTTTAATTTATATAGACAAAATAGCAAAACGGAAACGGAGTGACAGTTATACATAAAGTAAAGCTTTGTGATGATGGATGCCTATAAATCCTTTTTGATAGTTTTTTAGCAAGATTTTTTTATAACTCATTCCTTTAAATGGGGATTGAACCCACAACCTCCACGTTTACAGTCAGACGCTTTGCTGCTGCAATTCATAAATATCCTAGTTATGGAAAGGCTTATCACAAATTTCTTCATATGAAAACAAATCGCAAACGAATTTTATATGACTTAATGTAAATAAGATATAAAAACATATTGATATATTTAAACAGAAAGCAAATATTACTTTGGCAAATGATATTACACTTTAAATCACACGTCATCTTATTACAGACGGTACTAGATAAACTTGAAATGTGGAGCTCGTTTGCTCTGTAACCTAATATTTGGTGAAACAGTACCCCTGTTTCACCAAATAGAAGTTTCGAAAGTTTCACCAGTTTAGAAAGAAATATTTGTGCCTATTTCAACTTTGATATATAACAGAGATGATATATAACATTTTTACTATAATATATAACCAACATATGAAACACATCAAAATGACGAAATAAAAACTTTTACTTTTTCTTTTTAATCCAAATTGCAATACTAAGTGAGATGCTTAATAATAGTATCACACTTATATCGTTGATATATTTTGATATAAGGGCATGTGAATGTTATTCATAAATAAATAGGATAAAAATGTATTAATGCAAAACGTTTATGAAAATGCTGTACATAGCACATTGTTTGATGACACATGGATATGGAAATAATTTGTACAGTGTTAAAACAAATTCAGAAGAAACAGAGTGTCTTGCCACTAAATTCTCCCTGTGTGGTTTTTTACTAAATGTAGAGCTGAAATAAATTCTGTTAAAATTTTAAAAGAAAATCCTACAAAAACACCTTTAAATCTAATTAATTTTATTCATCGATACTTTAATACCAAAGTAATAATCGAATAGTATTGATAAAGAAAACAGAACTAATAGAAGAGAAAATATTTCATAATTCAATGGACCCCGAAAACTCATAGTTTGAGCTACCCTCCAAATATTTACACTAGACGGTATATATTGACAGAGCAAAATAAATAGTGGCAGATATTGACCGGACGTCGGTGTAACACGCAAACGGGGAGTCTATAACATACGGAAGCTTTTTAAGAATCGATATAGTTAATAGTGTCCCAGTTAGTTATCTGGTAGAATCTATTTTAAGGAGGTCACATGTTCTTTTTAAAATTTCACTTGGAATATTTGTGAGTAGGACACTACATTACTATAAATTTTAACGTTTTTCTCGTTTTGTAGAGTAATTGTTATCTTTACTTATAATATAAAAAATATAAAGCTCAAATGTTTGTTTGTTTGAACGCCCTGATCTCTCTAACTACATATTTGAAATGAAAAATTATTTTTGTGTTGAATATCCAAGTAAAATTCATAAATTACTGCTAAAAATTGAAACCTTATAATTTGCCGGAATTTACTTTATAAATTATATTTCTATCATGACATCACACGATTATAGCAGCTAACATGAAGCAACGTGTTTTCTTCTACAGTCTTCTACAACAAAAAAAATATGTTTACTCAGCCAAAAGCTCCAATGTCAAGCTTATTATCGCCATTAACGGTGACTTTTAAACAAACGGAGCAAATCTTACGAAATTAATTCACAAAAAAGTGAATTACCGAAATGATAAGCGATTTGTGGACATGATTTGAATTTTTCCCTTCCAAGCCAAAACCGAATTAAATTATGCAAATACGCCGAAAAAACGCCCATCTGCTGCTTCACGGGAAATTACACGTGCCACAAAGAAACGATGGCCCAGAATTTTAGATGCGGCTGCCACTTTTCGGCCTTTTTTTTGCTATATTGCGGTAAAATTACTCCTAAAGTTTATTTTTTGATGTACTATAAAATAAAAACATTATTTTTATAAATATTGACCATATAAATTATTTTATTATTTGTACATATATCGCCTTATTGAATACGATAATAGCGATCTTAAATTACATTTGAACTGAACATACGTGATGTTTTATACATCACAAATGTTCGGTTCAAATTAAATAAAATGAAAATGTATTGAAGCAACAAATACGCGTTTCTAAGTAAACATTTCGTGGGAGAAAGGTGGACTAAACTGTATATTTATTTATTTATTCACTTAGCTTCACGCTGTATCCTGCCCATAGAAAGGTAGCAGAGGAAACAGTAGGTTGAAGGAACCTAGTGTTAAGACACTCCGTTCCCCACTTTCCGCCATTCGAGGCATTATATGACAAAACTAAATTTATATAGGACATTGTCATTTTGCTTATTTCAAAACAACAATACTAGATCATAACTCAACTTATTCAATAACTTTCAATACATTGTATAAGAATTGCAGATTCAATTTTAAAATTCAATATTATTTAAAATAGAAGAAAAAGTCATTCTGAAGGAAGGTAAGCCCGCGATATCGCGGGGTCACGTGGCAGAAGGTCAGGTATTTGCAAGTCAAGTAGTATTGAGTGACACTGCGGCAGTCCATCGTGTGTGCTCAAACTGGGGCCCGTTACGATTACCTACACTAATGTAGGACTTAATTTGTCTAAATAACAGCCCACTCTTGCTTTCGTTATGGGTTTTCGCTATGGTTGTACGAAGCGCGGTGTAGAGTTCCGTCACTAAACATCTAAAATTGGACGATAAATTTAAACGGAGTATCTTAGTACTAGGTTTTCTCTACCTACCGACATACAGGAGGCAAGATGATGCCAAGAAATCAAAGATATAGTAGTAATACAAAATGGTATATAGCCATTTTAATATATATATATATATATATATATATATATATATATATATATATATATATATATATATATATATATATATATATATATATATATATATATATATATATATATATATATATATATATATAAAATATATAAAATCCATAATATATAGTTATGGGAGCTCATTCTATTGTGTTTTTTCATTCAGACTGATAATATACACGTCTCGCCGAACATGAATACTCTCCAATATACGATTTCAATCATCATGTAGTATTTTTTATTGTTAAAAAATCGCCTCAACTTCGGATATTTACAGTTATCACTATTTATTTAATTTATTTTTATACATAAAACTATGTTCTCATTCAGTTCTCTAACTCATTTTGCCTAAAATATATAATTTCGAGTAAAAAATTGAATTTTCTTTTTGTCACCATGCAAAAAATTACGTAACCTAATATTACATATATTAGGTTATACTACATACACACCATAACCTTTTTCATTTGAATTTGAGAAAACTTTATTTATAAATAGCATTGAGCAATAGAATATTAAAAAAGTTACAGCAAATTATTCAATTTAATTTTTTTACAAAAAACAGCAATACATTTCTACTACTCGTTAAGAAATAAGGCACAATAGGTAACGATTACTTTTGTAAAATGTGCCGCTTAACTCCAGACTCCGTTCGTTTAGAGATAGAAAATTGAAAGGCATATAAAAGTCTGGAGAATATATATTTAAAGTAAAGTAGTGATTTCTGACTATAAACGAGACGGTTGTGGTTCGATTTCCACTCGGAGAATATTTGATTTGATTTTCTCAACCTGGTAAAGAAAACCCTGCATTTTTGCAACTGGACAGCAAGTGTGAAAAAGAAAAGAAAATGTCAACACGAGATTTCCTTTAGTATGGGCATACTGCTATTAAAAAATGAGTAATAATAATTAACTTTCTTAAATCCATATAAGAAAAATAGAAAAAATCGCAACACCAGCTTTAAATTTGTAATCATATTAAAAAAAGACTCCGGTAGACCGCTATCACAAATTCGAAGCATTATTAAGAATAATTAAGCTAAGTTCCACTGAATATCTGATACTCTTGGAGCCGAGTTTGGAGAGCCCTCGTCCGTGTCATGCCAACTCTGTGGCCTTGGAACTTAATTGGGGTAATAGTGATTGTTAGATAGTGCCTGATAGGACGGAATGGCGCTGCGGTTGCTTTCTTCCACTGACATTTAAAATGTAGGGCATTTACGTGTAATATGTTTCGCTTTTGAAGCAGTAGCTTATTCGTAAAGGCGTAGTGGCGTAGCGGTTGTTATTTTAGATGCGACGGTTGTGGGTGAAATAAATTATTTTCATTTCATCACTCTGGTAATAAGACAAAACGCGGCGTTGAATTCCGCCCCTAAATACGCAATATCTCGAAAATTGAGTGTCAAACGGAGAATATAGTGTATTAACACTAAATCCCCTCTCACAGCCATGTTAATTAATTTTAGTTATTTTTTTTCGTTAAAATTGTACATAGCTCACTTTACAAGTTACAAGTACAAGTTCACTTCTTGAATTTTAAAAGACAGAATTTAAAAGAGGCATGTCTGTGCAAATAACATTAAGGTACACTTACAATACACATACAATACAAGGTACAATAACATTAAGTAATTAATTAATTTAAAAAAAAAAACTTTAATACAACCTCTACTGATAATAAATACAAACCAGAACAATAATACATCATTCATAAGATATAACTATTAAATAATGATTATTAAAAAAAAATTAAACATTTCCAAACTGATTTGGACTCCCAAAGCAGTTTAGAAATGTTTAAAATTTAATGGCAACTTAAAAAACCAGTCAAATATGCACAGCTGATCATAATAGGATTATATCAATGGTAAAAGTAAACCTACATATATATATTTATTAATTTTGTTATTTTCTTTAATTTTATTAAACTAAAAATTAAAATTTCTACTATAAACTAATACTATAATATAATTGACAAAAATATATATAAATAGCTATAAGTAGTTATCCTTACATATGACCATTTAATAGCATGTTATTCCAGAGACCCACTTCTATCCGTAGTCGGTCTACAAATTACATTGCGATGCCGCGGCTGACGATGGAGGTCTAAAAATGTAATTTACGACTGATTTATATCCTAAGGGAACTTGTTACGAGAACTAGTGCACCGCGAGCTATCGAAAGTAAATGCACTCAAATAAAAATAAATTTTCCGCTTTTCAAACGAATTAAGAGTTGAACCTTGGAGGCTTTATTTCTGAGAGAACTTTGAAATAGAGCTTGGAACTAAATGTGTATATATAATTAATTATACAGAGCTCTATATTACTCACAACTTACTATTCTACTTCAACTCTATATTTTTTCACACTTAATCCCGCATGTAGCAGGTTAAGCAAAGAAATACTACTACACACTATGCTATACGCATAGTCTTGCTAGGGCGGGGACCGGATCTGCAACGTTTTCAGTCAGTCGCAGTCCCGCTGCGGCACGAGTAATGAAAACTTCAACATTATAAACATATTTATTACGAAACCCATATATTTGGTTGTATCGATTATAAAGTAACAGTAGCACAATGTTCTTTTGTTTCAATGTATCCATACCAATCAGAATAAAAGAGAGACTATAATGATGCATCTATTAATTTGTATGAAAAAAAACATGAAAAATGAAAATAAATGTTACTTAAAATACTCTGTACAAAGGTGCTAAACAAAAAGATTTTTTATGTACTTTACCATATCTATGCAATACCGTATCGTATGTAAATATATTCTAGTACCTTCTCTAGCACTCTATTATAGAAATGGTCAGTCGTACAAAAATATCCAAATGATTTTTATAGTAAATTAAAAATTAAATAAGTTTCACGCTGTGTCCCGCACATGGCAGGGTAGGCATAGGGGACCGTAGGAACCTAGTGTTAAGACACTCCGTTCTAGGCATTTGCGTGTTCAGTGGCAGAAAGTAACGCAGCTTTTGCTTTGTTACCAGAGCGAAGAAAATAACAATCATTAATTCTCCCCGATTATAATATCATAAAAAATGTGTTTTAAAATCAAGTATATTACAGTAGAGGAATTCTCCATATTAAGGTTTCGAGCGTCTAAAGCGTCTAAAATGAATATACAAATGTGAATCGAAATAACGTTATCGATATAATCGAGTAGTTACTCGATGTTATACTCATCGACTAAATTGTATACTCGTACAACTAAAAAGAACAATCAATACAACAAGGATATCATTAGTAAAAGTAAAGGGAAGTAAGAAAAGATTCTTATTAAAAGCTAAGCAAGTCGACTATAAAAAGTCAGAACGTGGCCAGCATTGCTTCTATAAAGGATTTCACAAAGTCACCCGGCGGATCCAATTTAATTGGTACGGGCAGTGTACGTTTCTCGTGAAAATTAAGGACCCTTTTCTAGTAAATTATAGAAAGAGCGTGTTTTTTGTGTAATTTTATTGTGTGATCCAAAAATGACGTAGCTAGAATTCATATTTGATTTTCGTTTTTAAATTAAAAATATTTCATAAGAATGAGGTGAATTTAAATAAGATTGCTTAAAAGGAGTCCTAGATATTTAAGGTAAAAGCAGAAGTTTAAAATTATATTACTTTTATCTGTAACTAACTAGTGTTTCTTTTGATTTTTTTCATACTCTATTTTGCTATTTTAATGATTGCTAGGTTTTCAATTAGTTCTTTTTTATAATTATGCTTTTAAAATCACTTTCAGATATAAACGATTAAGATCGTCGCTATTCAGTTTAATAAAATATTTTCTTATGTAACTCGATTGCATCTAGTCCGCAATTTCTTCACGGGACAGTGTGTACGCTTTTACAATAGGATCCCAGAAAACGTCCGAGAATATTCTACATTACAATTTAAAAAAATAGTGAATGGAGGTTTGTGTATTATTACCTAATTAATGATTTTGTAAATAATAACACACCTTGGGAATGAAATGCTCGCTCCAGTCTATTTCAGGTTTCCGCTGAGTTTCTTGCGCCGGTTCTTCTCAGGTCTGGGGCATTAAGTTTAGTGAACCGGTGGTAATGTTATTGGCGTTCAAAAAATTTTCATGTATTCTTACTTTGAATAAAATTATTTGAATTTTAATTTGAAAATATATTTTTGTCGCTTATTTTTTTTTGGGATAAGCATAGACAACCTAGTTGGGATTTCCGCTTTTCGCCTTTCGAGATTAAAATAATCTGATAAGTTTAATAAAAAACCAATCAGTACTAATACTGTAAACACAAGCCACTTGATTACACGTCATAAATCATGAAACACAATACGTATATATTTTAGATTAAAATATTTATTTTTTACCTTCACGCTTTGTAGGCAGAGAATCTAGTGACATCATTTTCCATTCTCCGTTTTAAACATTACGCCGCATATTATTTTACAAAAGCGAGGAACTAAATATAAATTGGAGAATAATAAGATTTTTAAAATATACAGCTTGATAGAATTTTCTGTGTCGCAATATGATATATATTTATATATATATATATATATATATATATATATATATATATATATATATATATATATATATATATATATATATATATATATATATATATATATATATATATATATATATATTAATTATTTATATAAAAAGCGACTCTAGCGTGTAGCGGAACATAGACGGAGTATCTACTTGTCGCTAGAGATGACATATATTTCATCGATATCACATATAAAATTTCTATAGTGAAAAATCTTTTTATTTTGTACCTTTTTATAGTGTATTTTAAGTAATATTAATTTTCATTTTACATGATTTTTTTCATACAAATTAATAGACGCTTCATTGTAGTGCTCTTTTATTGAGATGTATGTGGATACATTTAAACAAAAGAACATTGTGCTACCGTTATTTTATAATCGACACAACCAAATGTATGGGTTTCGTAATAAATATTTTTATAATGACCAAATTTTCATTACTCGTACCGCAGCGGGACTGCGACTGATCCCCTGTCCTAGCAACAGTACGCGTAAAGCATAGTGTGTAGTAGTATTTCTTTGCTTAACCTGCTTCATGCGGGATTAAGCGTGAAAAAAGAACTTGCCTGTAATGAAATCTGCGACTAATATAGATCACTGTATAATTAATTATATATACACATTTAGTACCAAGCTCTATTTGAAAGTTCTTTCAGAAATAAAGCATCCAAGTTTCAACTCTTTAATCGTTTGAAAAGCGGAAAATTTATTTTTATTTGAGTGCATTTGCTTTCGATAGCTCGCGGTGCGCTAGCTCTCGTAACAAGTTCCCTTAGGATATAAATCGGTCGTAAATTACATTTTTAGACCTCCATCGTCAGCCGCGGCATCGCAATGTAATTTGTAGACCGACTACGGATAGAAGTGGGTCTCGTGAATATAATGCTACGTCGTAAGTTATTAAAATGGCCATATATCCTATAAATATATCCTATAAATATATTAAATTTTTTTTTTAAATATTATATCACATATTGAATTTAGAATACAACATTGCATTTCATTGTCAAGCTAATATACATATAAAATATTTGTATATATATATAGATATATATATATATATATATATAGATATATATAGAATAATATATTATAAAATATTATATATAATATATAATATATAGTTAGTATAATTATATATATATATACTATATATATATATATATATATATATAGATATAATATAGTATATATATATTGTGAGAAGAGAATTTGTTTGTTGTTACGCATATATACTTTGAAATCGTCATTGTCAATCATTAAAAGACAAAAGTCATCGACGTGAGTGAAGTCACGGGTAAAATCTAATAACACTATACGAGTACATCATCATCATCATCGATAACAACCCCGCCCTACTCTATTACATAAAGCACGCCCGACTCCGTGCCGGTACATATAAACGACGTAATTATGTTTTTCTCTGCGCCAACTTCACAAATATTATTATACGGTACGGGGTCATGTGGGATCTTGTTTACTCCAAATACTAAGGATGTATTGCCGAGTTGATGTCGAGCTTAGGTATAGTTTTTTAGGTATATTTATGGGAGAATTTAAATTATTGTTTTCTTTATAGGACAATTTCTATAAAGCGTTATCTTATATATGGTAGTACTTATATATTGAAATGAAAAAAGCTGGTGTTTTACTAGAATTTAGAGCATTTTAGGTGATAATTAGTGATAGATTTTTTCAAGTCTCTTTATTCTCAAGAACGTCTTGAGTGTCTTGTTCTTGGGAAGCTTACTATAAGTGCCATTTTTGGTTCACTGAAAGACCTCTTGTTAAAATTTTAGGGCGTTTCATATAAACCAAAATCAAAAAGTGACGGTTCTGGGTTCAATTTCCACTTGAAGTCAATAAATTAGTTTACATTTCTTCATTGTGGTAAAAAAGAAAGCACCGCATTAAGTTCCACCAATGAACACACAATGTTTGGAAATTTGGGTAAAACGTGGAACTTGGGGAACGTGGGGAACAGAGTGTCTTAATACTAGGTTTTATTTATCAACCCTGCTGCTTGCGGGATACAGCGTGAAATAAACTATAAACATATATTAATTACCTCGCACTATCTCTGGAACGTGGCCATGACCGTTGCTCGCTACGCATGAGCGAACTAAGAGGCACCTTACATCCTTTGATGGACCACCTGAAATAAAAATCAAGTAAATTTTATATATACATAGGGTATAAATATAACAAAATAAATATAACAAAAATTACCTACACCATACGTCTTTATTTTATCTTCTTTGCTCGAATAAATCACATATTAAGGAATTTCAATAAAAAAATGCCCTGGAAATTATACTTGTACTTTCAAATATTCAGTACTTGACCAAATTTATACTGCTCAAGTAAACTTTACAATTTACTATGTAATACAACCGAGCTACAATCTGTAAGCACTTAGTTGATTAGATGCGAGCAGTCGACGTTTAATACGACTTAAGTATGCGTACATACGTATATATAAATTGCTAGAAACTATTCTAGTCTCTTTGTTTCTGTCTCAAATACATATTTGTATTAAATATAATATAAATCAGTTTTTTGTACAATTTCACACTGTATCCCGCATAAAGCAAGCAAAGCAGAGGAACTTACTGTTAAGACACTATGGCATGTTCCACATTTTTCATCCAGTTTTTGCGTATCGAGTAGCGGAACTCAACGCCACGTCTTGTGTTCGTACCAGAGCGGAGAAATGAGTGAGAATTGAACCTACACCCATCGCGTTGACGGTCGGTTGAAAATATGCTTACTTAGATGCGTGAAGGTGAAAAAATACATGTAAATGAGTTTATCTAAGTACTATTTACATATTCTGCTTGTTATAAGGCAGCAACCTTCAAGGTTTGTTCAAAATAACGAAAGGTGAGTTGGAAAAATGCGTGTTTTGTCCCTAGAGATGTGACACAACTCGCAGCATTACTTAGTGATGTCTGACACTGTGACATGAATACTTTTACAAGAAACGTATAAATAGTTATAAAAGAGAGTTATTTTTGTCTTCAAATATATTTAAGATGTTCTGCGACAGTGGAATATGTTTATTTTGGTTTCACGCTTTATCCTGCATATGGCAGGGTAGACAGAGGATACCTAGAATCATGGCACACCGTTCACTGCTTTCCAGAATTCTTCTGGATATTAAGTCGCAAGTGGCGTGTTTATATTTGATACGTGAAAAATTTTAGCCCCAGAATCATTAAGTGAAGTCACGGCGCAAATATATCATGTTCACATATATTTTTTTATGTTTTTAAACAATCGCTGGTGCATAGTGTTAAGACATTCTGTTGACTGCTCTCCGCCTTCTAAGAGACTGCATGTTGCACTTTGCCATTGTTACCAGAGGACGAAAACAAAAATAATAAATTCTCACCGAGTGAGATACGAACACACAACTGGCCATATTAAATCGATGTTTTAAGATAAAAAGCGTATCCAAAGCGGCTTAATACACCTGCTGTGGTCATCTTTTGAACGTTACAAGGGCCCTTCACCGAAGAGTTCTAAACATAGAAACCACAACGAGTGTTGAGAGTCAACGGAAAATATACAAGCGAAAATAAAACGAAAATACACACACGTGTTCTAAATAAAATATGGACGCTGTGTTACATTTTTTTTGGCATATTTATTTTTACTTTGTTACGTAAAAAGCAGATTAAATAGAAGAATGATTTACCTGGTTAAGTTACGTGTTAAGAAATGGTGTCTAATTTGACACATTAATGTCAGTTTGATTCACTATCAGGGTAATTCCTCTAACTAGTTATTATATATTCCCCCTCTGGCAACAAAAAGCGCAGCGTTGAGTTCCGCCACTCTATACAACAATACTCACAATTTCTCAAATTAGGTTTAAAAATCCCGATATATACAGGACAGGATACTGTATATTTTAATATATTTTTAATATATTTTAATATTTTAATCATTTACTTTACACCATCCATGTATAAAAAAGAGAAAGAATAATCAAGTTAATAGAATGTCTGTAGTACGAAATAAAGGTGGCATGATGATTTAGTCTATATCATCTATACGTTATTCTTACGAGTCGGATCGAATTGGAGTCAATTTATATTACATGAACAATAATATACATTCTTAACTTGACAGTAAAAAATATCGAAGTAAGTAGAAAAACCCAATAAATTAAACTATATATATAATGTATAAAAAATATAATATATAACATATAAATATACAAAAATGGCCGAATTTATAAAGAAAAACATACATAAGCACATATATATGTATCTCTGTAATTGACATATAGTATCATCATGATAAACCAACTAATTAGCTTAGTATAATGATGCAAACACTTAACTTAATTGAGGAAACTCGTTAAAGTAAAATGAAAATTACACAACTTTAAAATAAAAAGACAATATTTCTACATTTATAAAACGTTCTGTATATTCTTGTAGTACACCATAACAACTTTTTTTTTTAACTTCACTCTTTAAACCTGGCGGAGTCCCTACGTACCTCTTTCGCCCCGTCCACTGCCATTAATGCTTTATTCGTGACCTTCCTCCAGTGTTTGACACTGTATTTTCGAAGGTCAACCGAGATGTCCTCTCTTACCAACCGTGTTGTTTATTATTATACCCCATTTATTTATTTTATCCTAGATGAAAGCTTTATAGCAAATTTGAATGCTATTTTACTAGTAACAATTTACTGATATATTAACAGAATGAGGGTTTTTTCCGTCAAATACTCTTTGTAGGATAAGCGTATATATATGTATATGTTTTATACGAATTCACATTAAAAATGTATAATATTCCGAATGATTTTATATAACAACCGCTCCAATGCCCAATATCGATCTCATATTTATATTGTTCCGTATTTTTAAATGAATATTTCTATATCCAATTACCTTTTAAACGAAGAGATTGTGTCTAAAGAGTAGCTTTTTTGTTTAATTTATTTGAAATTATATATATATATATATATATATATATATATATATATATATATATATATATATATATATATATATATATATATATATATATATATATATATATATAGTAAGGATAATTCAGTAACGACCATGCACCGGCACGTTTCAAATAAGCTACAATCCATAAAGACGAATAATATCTCTAAATGAAGTAAATATTCCAGTATTTTTTATATTCAAGTGAATAAACACTATATGCATTTCAAACTGTGAGAACACCCCGTATATTACATTCTGGAGTGCAATTTGTCCGAGCAACGTCAAGAGTACTACGCGGCGAACTAAAGTCGTAGCTCTGTTTGCTTCCGAGTTTTGAGCCAGCTTCCTTTTTCTGAAACTTATTTATGCAATATAGAAGTTTTTATGATTTAGTTTATTTTATTTTTTACTATGATTGGAATATTTTTAAATATATTTTTTTAAATAATTGTTATTATTAAATTTGCTTCTAGGAAAACCGTAAAAGTATATGTATATGTAAAATATGAAGAATATAATAAAAAAATAATGAATTATGTGAACATGTTGCTTAATTAAGTTAATAATCGTATACTGTGATTCAAACTTTTGCATATGTTAAGTGGTAAAGGCCTTCAGAGACATTTTTTTATAAAAATCGAAGCGAGCAAATCATAATATTTATAAAAAAAAAATATTAATCAATTTTAATTTATAAACAAAAAACGTAAAATTTTTAACCGATACTAGAAATAATATTACATATCAAATCACCATTCTTGATTTTATTACAGCTATCGATCAAGTCGGTGTTTGCATTTTTTACTTTGAGACCGTATGGTGACCTTTGTCGTACCAGAGCGAGAAAATATAAACTATTCAAACATAATTACTCCTCCACGCGGAAATAGAGCCTATTAACGATGTGCTTAAAGTACATAATTTATTGTTATTGAGCACTACTTTCTTTTATTTAAAGGAGTAAAAAAATCTTAATTATAAAATCTATGGTTACATAAGCGATAGCTCGTTCGCGCCCTTCACTTCGGAAGGACAGCTGTGTTTTCATAAATCACGTGAAGGACACGACGCCCTTTGTTGAACTCTTGATATTCCAATCGGACTTATATAATAAAGCTATCTATTTAGTATACAGAAACTGGAAATAAAACTTAAATATTACGACTAACTGGACATGGTGACTGATTGTCATGTACGGACGAAACCGGAAAGCATTTGAAACCGATTTGTATCGATTTGGTTAAAAAATATTATTTAAATTACATTAAAACGAGCAACTGTTGAGTTCGTCGCCAGCTCTTCTCAGCAGAACTGCCCTCCGAGCTGGCGGTGGCTTCTAGTAGGACTGACAATACTGACACTTGTGTTAATTGACGATTCGAAAGTGCTTGCTATAGCCTATTTGATTAAAAAATATTTTGATTTTGATTTTGAATAGCTTCACGTTATTTCCTGAGTCCAGTAAGGTATACTCTAGTGTTAAGATACTTTGTTCTCTGCTTTAAACGTAACGCAGTCCTTTGTCCTATGCGATTTATGTCTTAGACTGAAGGAAAATTAAAATAATCCTTTCTCCTCCCATGTGTTAGTGTGAATCGAACCCCCAACCGTCAATTACAGTCTAACACTGAGCCCTTTAAAATAATATCAAAATATCAGTCTTCAAACACTATTGATTACTTTATAGCTTATGTTATATAACTATTATTGTTATATATTTATATTAAAAATGTAATATATAGAGATGCAATACGAAAAACGCAAGTACAATTTGTCTACATTTTATAATCTAGTTTTCCTTGACCTGTAAAATCTAAGATCATGTTTTAATACCTCACAATAAATGTCCACATAATTCACTTTGTACTGACTTTGAGCCACTTTAAGTCCTATAAAATTCAATGGCATTGTGACTTTGAAAGAAAATGCACCTGTCTGTGACTCCATCGTTATATTTTATTCTAACCTTGGTGTAGTTAGCTTTTAATAATACATTAGAGTACAGTAGAATGACGAGTTCGAGTAATGATACAGTTTTGTTTGAAATTCAACTAAATAACACATGATAATGCAGTCTTGTTAAGACCGTTGTGGGCTCAAATCTTACTTGGAGAATCTCTGAAAAAAAAGTTGCATTTGCAATTTTTTTTTAGCTTACGGGATTGCGGGATACAGCGTGTGTATCCCGCACATAGAAGGTAGGCAGCGGGAACCGTAGGCTGAAGGAAACTAGTGCTATGTCACTCCATTCCTCGCATTCCGCTTTCTTTCAAGGCATTGCATGTTTGACTGCAATATTTAATTTAACAAAAAAAATAGATAGAAAATAACTTTACTAGTTATTTTAATAGTATCTATTGGTATAGATAGTTTTAAGTTATCCTCGGTTTAAAGATAAAATATTGAAAATGATAGTTTTGTAAATGTATTAAAACCTTTAATGTGGCATGATTTGAACCCATGCCTCTTTGAAAATCTGACCGCTTTTAACCACTAACCGCTCTAACCGCTTTGTCCAATTAGCCATACTAGCCTTAGTGTGAATTATATGTACTATTAAACTAATATAATAAAATATAAATATATTATATAATTAAAAAAATATATCGCTATATGTTCATACGTAAAAATGGTATAAAAAATCATTATTTTTAATCGATATAAACACTAATATTTCCTTATTTTAAAAATATATACATATAAAAATAATGAATTAATAAATAAAAAAAGTAACTGTCTATAAAAAATCCCAAATAATAATGTATCCGCAACCTTATACACTCACTATACGTACAGATTTGCCATAATTCTATTTCCCCATAATATCACGCAAAGACGAAGCTTTGCACATCCAAATGCCTGCACGTGATTTTTGTGAGACTTTCTTCTCACTTCGGATGACAAGTTGTATTGATTTGCGCCGCGCCCTCAACGCCCGGATCACATCTTTTTGTTTAACCGTTTAACCTGACTGATAAAAAACAAAGGATTTCCCATGCGGCTTGTACCAATGCATGTCCTTTTTTGAATATTAAATTGGATCAATAGAGTTCGTATATTGGGAATATGAGTAGCAGTGTACATTTTTTATATGATATGTTACGACGGCAATATGGCGCAATGGGATGTATTTGGCTGTATATACGATGGTCGCACATTCAATACCCATTTATAGATATATCTATGACCATAAATAAGAAAAATATTTGACGGAAAGTGGAGAGATATAGATACCAGGGTAGACAGAGGGAACCTAGTGTTGAGACGCTCCGTACCCTACTTTCCACCTAGTTTTCGAGATATTGCGTGTTGAATACGGAACCAAACACCGCGCTTTATCTTGTTACCACAGTGATGACTGCTGTTCTAACACTGTGTATGTGTGTGTATGTGTGTGTGTGTGTATGTTTGTGTGTGTGTGTGTGTTTGTGCGATTGACTCGTTTGAAAAATACCAATTGCATTACTTACGAAGTGTATACATAGCCCTAGATTATCTTTGTCTAATATGATTTTGTCCAAAGATTCTCCAAGTTAGACTCCAGGCCACAATAGTCATGAGATACATACGTCATAAGTGCGTCATGACTGCATATTTGGAGTAATTCACTGTGGAATGTATTATTAAAACAAAGTTAGTATAAAATATGTTTCCGTAGAACAGGGGAAAGAGAAGGTACGGTGCATATCTCCAGATAGAGAAGTTACTACTGAAGAATCGTAATGAGGCTGCAGGTTCCCTCGGAGAGACCCTAGGGCGCCTTGAGACGCTGTAGTTTTATGCGATCACTCTCGCGCAGCGTCAGATATACATAGGTGACTCTCCACTTACATGAGAGGTTTCCGCTGTATTTTAGTCTTGTTTTTATAAATTTATAGTAGTTTTTATTAATCCCACAGTTTCGTATTAAAAAAAAAGAGTTGAGGCCCACTAGAAATGGATTCTCTAAAATTTCTACGAAAAAGTACTACTACTGAATATAGAAATAGATTTAGTACGAGAATGTATGAAATATAGTTTGTAAAAAGTGATATACAAACCTGCATGTGGGCACGTATATAAAAACATACACAGAGGTGTATGTTTTTATGTACGTGCCCACATACATATACCTCATTAGTCATTAATACATTTCACTAGAACAGAACCCAGAATAAAATATATATCTTCCACGTACATAAAACGAAAAGTATATTTAAAAAATCATATAAAGACAACCACGTTCTTTTCACTACAAACGAAATATATTCCACCTTTGTTCACACAGCCTAGAGCTCGCGTCAAAACCCCGGGGAACCTCCGGGGAACCTCTCATTGTCTCGGAAACCGCATTTAATCAGCGGAAAGAACGGCTGTAAGAATAATACAACTTGCTTCTATACATACAAAAATGTCATGAAATACAATACTCGTACATGTATACGAAAGTAGGTTGACTTTATAATTCAAATTTTAACTTACATTTCGTTTGACATACTGGCATTTTGCAATGGTTTTGTCTGTACAATTAATGTTGTAATAGTTATTTTGTAAGTTAAATGAGAAAGTCTCGAGGATCCGAGGATTATTAGGCATTAACGTCAAAATCTGTTGTTTTTTGTCTAATATAGAAAACGGCAAAACTACACAAATAGAGGATTGGATAATATACTGTGCCTACTAAATATATTCTGCCTCCATGATTCAATTGGATTCGTAGAAAAATATATAAATTAACAGGGCAGATGAAGCATACAAGTTCCAAATATTTTTTCCCTATATAAAAAGAAATCTTGTAAGGAAACCAACAATATACCAAAATCCTAATACCTACACATCAACATCAGACAGCAATTAAAATGACTTTATACACTGACACATGTATGTAGGCCACCACAACTAGCCTGTCCGCTTGTTATTTTAACACAGCCTCGTATGACGTCATACAATAAAGCTTACGGCCTATATTTTGATTTTTCAGCGCTCCATATATTCAAAAAGGTAAAAAATTTAAATTTGACGATTGCGTTTTTTTTCAACTTTCATAATTATTATAACTGTAATATTGTTTTAATTAATACTTACTTTTTTTTCTTTTAATTGTTTGGATCTTAATTATATTTAATCGATTTCATAACATATATACGGAATACGACAATTAGAGGCCATAGTGACGAAGTAGATCCTACATCTCCCTTTTTACTTCAGGCATGAATTACGTTCCTTTCCCCGCTCTTTATGATAAAGTGGAGAAAACGGAGAAGGTGTTCTTCTCTTGAATTCACCATAAAATTCAGAAAACTATTGCAGGAAGTACATACAATTTCAGGCGCCAGTCTAATATACTATTATTTATCAATAATTGAGAAAGCTATGAAAGTATATTTTTAATAGAAACATTCACTATTTGACTTCTCTTCAATATAATCACAATTTAAATACTTCCAGAAGAAAAGAATTCCTTGAGTGCATTTGTAAAACATTGTAACAATTTATAATTAAGAATCAATTATATTTCATTTGGTCCTAAACCCACAGAAATCGACTACCGTTAATTTGATATCAATTAAACTTTAAGTAATGTTTCTGGGTTCGAAAATGGTCAAAGTTATATACAAAAAATTATATGGCACAAATACTATATGGGGTGGCGTCTGCTTGTAACCTTGAAGTTATAACTAAAGTAAAGGTAAAATAAACTCTGGCGTAACATTTTTTTACATTTTACGCAGAATACTGGAGTAACTTGATAATAAATTCTGTACGACTTACCCTACTATATACGAAAAAATGCATTTATTAAAAAGAATCGCTTGAAAAGCTTGCTACAAATCCCCTTATTTCAATTTCTATGCACATTTCTAGATTTGCCCTATGTAAAAATAAAAGTGCATACAACCAAGCCGGGCAACCTCATCGCTCTTTCATTTAAAAGAGGATTCCGCGGCAAAGTGCAATTTCCTCTGCGTAGTGACTGTAGATGGTTTTTAAACGCCACTGTAATAGGTATTTTCTTTTCTGCTCTATGATTATGAACGATTTGATTTTTTTTTTTAATATGGTTATAATGTTTTTTTATTTGGATTCAAGTACTGTCATTTTAATTATTTTGACTGATTTTACATGGTAAAATTTATCTTACGCTATATAATATATATATATATATATATATATATATATATATATATATATATATATATATATATATATATATATATATATATATATGTATATTTACATATATATATATATATATATATATATATATATATCTATATATATATATATATATATATATATATATATATAAGCTAAAGGATGCTTACAAAATAAAAGTGAAACTTCTCTGAGCCTAGGTCATTTTACTTGCCGATATTAACTTGTATTCAAAGTAAAGATTAGTAAATTAAATAATCATACAATAAATCTTTCACCGATCTCAAAAAGGAAGAGTATTTTTTTGTATGTTTTTACTCTCCCACTTAAAAAAAAAGAAATATATGTATATATATATATATATATATATATATATATATATATATATATATATATATATATATATATATATATATATATATATATATATATATATATATATATATATTTATATATAATATTTATGATCCGCTATTTATGGAGTCGGTGCCATCCAACGCAAGAATAAACTTCTAAATAAACAACATAGCTTCTAAATACACGGAATAAAATTTTAATAAAAATAACCTATCTAAGGAATGAATTATTTTTATTTTTCTGCTATGGCAAGATAAATGGCGGCGTTGAGTTCCGCCATATTACCGTACTGACAATACCATGTAATGAATAAATACAATATAAAATATGATGCCATAAAAATATATTTAAAATTATGGTAATTTATTTCCAGATAGAAGACATTTATCATTGTACTTTACACATTTTCTCGATCGTCGATAAATGGCAGTATGAATTGCAACACCCAACTCGCCACCTTTCCAAATTCCGTTCAATTGAGAAACATTGCGAGCTGATTGCCGAAATACATTTACTGAAGAATAATTTATTGTTTCTATATACACATTAAAATATGAAAGAAAAATTATAAGTAATAAACTATTTAAACAAGTGCTATTCTCAAAGGTTCACTATTGTGGCACACTGACAGCAGCTCAAGGAGGAAATGTGATGCTAGTGGGTTGGCGAGCCCCATTTGGGGTATGAACTACTTTAATTTGTATGCTCTAGCAAGACGGCTTTTAGTTCTAATACTCTACAATATCTCGAATCCAGGCGAAAAGGGAAACCGAAATGTGTAACCACTAGATTCTCTGCCATGTTATATGGATAAACTCAGATACGTTTACAAAGAAAAATAAGAAAAAAAAAGAAACTCCACAGACTAACAAGTTAAATACACAGAATGCTTGCAAACGCTTAAAACTAACATCACTCAATTGCATCTCGTGCGCCTCTGAGCTTTTCTTTTCATGCGTTCTTTTCTCTCCGATGCCGAGCTTTTGTGTGCTGGTCGGATTAAAAATCATTTCTCGTAAATAGAACAGCCTCTCAAATGTTACGCTGACCCACAACCCTCCAGTGGCCTACATGCTGCAATTTATTAAGTACAGCATATTGCACCAACACTATGCTATTTTAGGCCATACAAAATTAAATGTCATTGTTTATCTCCGTTATATACGTTTTATCTTCATAGATTTAATTTTGATAGCGGTCTTTTGGTCCACTTGTTCATTAATTGATGCTGCCAATAGGTAGGATAGTAGTTTTAAATGAAGCTCTTAGTACTCTATTCCTACTACTCACATGTTTTGACATGAAGTCCTTATAAATATTATAATATATCAAACACTCCATTGTAATATCTTCCACCCATATATTGTTTAGCGTAATTTTAATTAATACTCCATAAAATACAATCAATCATCAATCTTAAATATCATTTCTAGTTCATCCAATAGTAAATACAGTTCAAAACACAGTCACTGAAAGTAACGTTTGTTTTTATAATATCCTTCTCTTTTGGTAGAGAGGATCTAATGTTAATAGGAACCGTTCTCTTCTTTTTGCCCAAATTCAAGAAATTGTTTATTGAGTGGCAGAACTCGACGCCGCACATTTTACGCCAGAGAAGGAAAATAAACGTAATTCATTCCCCCAAGTGGAGATTGAACCCATAACCATCGTCTGTACTATTAACACAAAGTATAATGTTGTATCTGCCACCAGCAAGCAAAGTTTTCAAAAATTACATAGAGTTAGATAAATATGTCATATACATATAAGTCCTCCCCCTCCAAATAAGCTGTACGATACCTATAAGTTTTTAATCCACATGATGTGTAAGTGATTTGTCACGGACTCTCCTTTTGTCTTAATCACATCCATATCTCACCTCTTAAGAAGTATGTTCTCGTTAAATATGATTGTATGAAGCTTAGATTTATTCTTACTAAACGATTTACCGTTTTACAACGGTAACCAACGACAACGGTAAACTATTATATATGTACATATATAATCATTTAATCATTCAATACTTGAACTTTCATTATTTTGTTACTATATTTTATTCGTGTCTTCTATAGTACAATCCATATATCAAAAGATATAGCACCCGAAGCACTAACTCTAAGTGAACATGTGAAATAAAACCTAAAGCTTTTAAAGTTACCTTCATTGGAAGAGCTTAAGTGGCGTAAACGATACGCCCAGAAGTGCACGGGTCGGGCGGATATTGGCCTCTGTTCCGTTTTTACTAGAATGCATCGAATAATTTCAAATACAATTTATTTAAAAGAAATTAGTTTTCAATATACATACGTTATTATTTCTATATGGAGATATCATCCCAGTCTTTAATTTCTAATTTAGTGCGAGTTTATTTGGAGAGAATTTTGTCTGACTCAACGCCGAAATTTTGATAGATTTTGGAAAATCTTGGAAAAATCTATATATTTTACTATTATTACATTTTTTCATCACACATATATCTTAACCATGACACGGTTACATCTATTTATAATAAATAGAACTCGGAAATTTAGTTTAAGAAACAGAAATTTAGTTAATTACCTATGAACTGATGAAATTTATAATAAAATATATAATAATATATATATATATATATATATATATATATATATATATATATATATATATATATATATATATATATATATATATATATAATTATTTACTTAAAACAGCAAATCTAACAATATATAAAATAATTTTATGCTTCGATGCTATATCCTACAGAGAGAACCTAGTGTCAAGACACTAAAACTATACTCAGCTTTCTCTCCAAATTCCATATATTAATTACATCTTGAGTAGTAGAGCTCAACGCCGCGTTTTGTCTTGCTAGAGCATTGAAATTAATATAATTTCTCGAATCAAAATTAAACCAACAACTATCTGGTTTACAGACAGACGCAGTCCCTCTGCCTTATAATCATTAATCGTCATCATCATCGTAATAAGATATACCTAGCATAGTTAAGTAGTTACTTCATACTTAACGTTACCGGAAAAGCTTAAGTGGCGTAAATGATGTAAAAGTGTATGCTTGAGGAAAATTGGCACCTAACAAGTACTTAACTAAAGATACTTGTAAATCGCTCGATATATTATGAAAAATTGTGATTCAAATGAATATTGTATAATGTTATATATGTATTATAATTAATATTGCTAAAAATAAATTTTGATTTGAAATGCAATTCTAAGTATTTGGTTCAGAAATGTAACAAAATCTAATTTATCTATTTAATAGCGGTCCCATCTTATATAGTCTTGCCCTCAAAAAATATATTATCATAAACATGATTTTTGATAGTATAATTATTTACAACAGTATACAACAACTGTTGCGCCACCTACCAAACTCAATTAGTTTATGAGGAGTAAGTAAACGTAAGACGCCTTTTCCTTATGCTACGATTAAAAATAATTTCTAAATCCTATTGAAATTTCATATTAAATTTTAACCGCCAGTTCTAAGCCTTTATTATGTTTCCAAAACAGATATTTGCTATTAAGTAAGTAAGTCCGCACGGATCGCTGGTTTCCTTAAACGTATTATGGATATAGAAAGAGATTTGAGGGATATAATTCGAATAACTGAAATAATTGACGCTTAAATATGTTAACTAAGCTAAGTTATTATAAATTTGCAATTTAAATACGAATATTAGACGTTTGAGAGACTTGAGAGGTCAAAGCTTATGACAGACGGTATGCCTTATATAACAAGTACAAAAACTTAGTATTAAGATACCCAAATCTCGATTTACTGCATATTTTTGTACAATGACAGCGAGCGAGCAACCCGCCTGCGACTTCGCCCGCTTGAACTATACTATTATTTATTTATAAGTAAAGTTAATAACACCCGTTTATCATAAATTCTAGCACATATGCAAAGTTTCATCTAAATCCATTCGGTAGTTTTTGTGTGAAACTGGAATAAATGTACATTCTCACAAAATTTCATATTTATAATATTATATACAAAATACTTTTTTATTCATGACAGACATAAAATTTAAAAATCATTGTTTTTAGTTCTATTACATTAATATTAAGCCCCAATAACAGTCATTTTAATATATCTTCCATGTACAGACAGCGATCAGGTACATTTTTATTTTATGCAGAGATTTAATTTTATAAGAGATAACTCATAGGCTTTTCTTTAGCTAGTCTAGTTTATATACATTGCTTGATTTGTGAGTGAGAATATTGGAGAGCATAGAAATCGGGCGGTAAGCGTAGAACGGAATATTTTCACTATAAGCTCTCTCTCTACCTACCCTACTATATGGGGGGGGATAAAAAATATCTATATATCATTAATTCTGAATATCATTCAACCTATTCTCACAGTACATAATATCAACTCTGCCCACTTTAGAGATAAGTGTGCGCGTGAAATGTAGCGATAGCATTGTATCTGCAATTTCGCAATTTGGCACATTGCCAATACTCACGTGACTGCAACACCTGATCCGCAATGAACAAGCACATAATAGTTACAAATGGCGTAAGCTTGCAGTTGTTAACCTATTTCGGAAAAGAGGATTTTGGGATGCATTTTAAATAATGATCGATCGGACAGGTGCTAAATCCTGACTGAGCTTTCGCCAAATTCCCTTCCAGAAGCTCTTTAAAGGTCATGTTGTTCGGCTCGTTGTACTAAACTGTCTACAATCCTATTATATGATAAAATTTATATATAAAATTTATATAATTTATAAATTTTCAAATTCAAAAAAAATACATCTATGTCACGAAAGATGTTGAACATTAAATAACATTTCCAATTTTTATACGTCATTAGAGAATTCCATGTAATTGTAGTACTGGGTTCGAATCAAGTTGTGTAGCTACAAATGATATTCGTAGACCGTCAATTCTAACATGAATATATTTTTCAATTTTGTGATTTGGACAAATAACGAATTAATTAGAGAAATTAAGAAATAAATTTACATACACGAGTAAATATGAAAAAATCATTTTAGTATCGTAGTTGCCCTGGAAGGGATATAAAAAAATCGTTCCGCCGCCCATCGAGCAAAAGCTTTAGAAAAAAGAGGAAAAAAGTACTGGCTACTAAATATTTTAAGATCTACACAAAAAAAACATAATATGTGAAGAGAACTGCAATGTTCAGGAAACACTTCTTCTGAACACATAAAAGATATAGCCCCTACTTAAGCTTCATACGATTACATTCAATTCTATTTATAAAAACAAATAAAAATCTTGCATAATTTTCATGAATAAAATCGATAATAACATAATCGATTTTACTCTGTCCTGAAAATTGGATTATGGGAGCATAAACAATTCAGCAATACATCGTATTGTAGCTTTGGCACTGTTCCAGTATCGCGGCCCGGTCACGTGTCTGCAATGAACCAGTTTCAAATGGTGTAATTGCTGACATCTTGACATTTGATCTGAATAAAATACACTAGTGTATAGAGATAGCCCTGAAATCGGTGTTAAAGTAATAAATTCATAGAAATTCATTCGTAGAAAGTAGTATCTAGCGACTGACATTTTGTTCTTTATCTACCTATTGTAGAGTCAAATAGAGGAAAATTAATAATATATACGATCATCGAACTCTATATCATCGTGTATTCAACTTTACCTTAAAAGTTTCATCGAATAAAACAAAGGCTACGTGATAAAATACAAACACAAATTAAACCTGAATTAAGTTTCATTGTAGTGTTTACCATTCCATTTCGGATAAATAACATTGTTGAATTCTCGCCATCCAGTGTACTATATATGTCTTTAGAATAAATATTAATGTTATCCAATTAAGCAGTTAGTACTTTGCACATTTAATTTACTTTGCTATATTATACAAAATACAATTTTAAATATTCTATCATTATGGCTTAATTGAAACGTATGTAACAAGTTCTACTTAGCAACTTCATTTGCATTATTACTACTATTGAATGTGAACTCACTCTTGTCTCTCGTTTTTACGTTTCCATAGTAATTTCGGGAAATCTCCTTTTCCCACTATAGATTCTATTTCTGTGCGTTGTCTCTCGATTTGTAACGGAAGAATATTATTTATGTATATTTTATACTTTAATTTTACTAAGCGGAAGAGTTTGCTTGCTTGAACGCACTAATCTGAGGAACTGGATTTAAATAAAACAAATTTTATTGGATAACCAATTGAACGAACAAATCCTTTCGATATAACACACCTACAGCTAACTTTATCTCGGGCACCTAAAAAAATGAATATAAACCTAATGGAAAATTACCATGGCTGTAACACTTGAGGGAAATATAGAAGAGCTACAGCTGCATTACGAGTTTTTAAGCTTAAGATATTTAATATATAATAAATACCCAGTTGTGGTATGCACCTTCGTTTACGAAACGTGAACCATGAAATCCCATTTTTGCTGTTCTCCTGGGAATTTCGAGAAATCCTCTCTTAATACACACTTACACTCTATTAGACGTTGCGTGCCAGTGATTTAGCTAGTCACAGAATATTTTTATATATTATATACATAATATATCTCTCTAATGCCAAGAACAAGGCTCACATCACAAGAGTCTATAGGCAAACCTAATGTTGATGATAATTGTAACTTTGGCTTGGCTTGGCCCGATTAAACTACAAATTATGATTTCGTAAGCTAGTTTATTAGCATATATAATGTATTTATTCGTTATATGAAGAAAATCTATGTAATTTTTTTTTTAAATTAAAATAACCATTTTATAATATGATTGCGAAAGTTTTTGAAAGTGAGAGTCGAAAATTTTGCTGAACTTGTTGAGAGGTTTTGTAGCTCCTGTTATTTATATATTGACCAATTTCATTATAATTTGTTAAATCTTTAAAAAATAACTTTTCTATTCATCTATTGTAGATGTATATATTAGAACTTGTAAATCTTTACAATATAATTTTTAAAAAAACATTTTGAGTTAAGAGTTATTTCTTTTTCCAATTCAATAGTATCAAAGGATATTTCAAAAATTGAATATTTTTAAAATTGAGTTCTCGTTAACTATTTCAAAAATAATAATATTATGTCATCAATAGCTATAATAGAATTAAGCTAAACTAAGTTAATTTAATTATTTAGTACTTCAGATTGCAACTGTAACAAGTAACTGGACTTTAAGGATAAATATTAATATATAATAATGTTAGCCTAGTTTTAAGTTTCAAATATTCATTAAATAACAAATTTATAAAAGGTACTAGGTGTTTCTATAAGGTATAAATAATATAATAAAATTAATAGATAAAATAAATAAAATGTCACGAATAAAAGACATTACAATATCTAATTCGAATAATTTGTGAAATAATTTTTTCCGAAAAGCTTCCTAATGTGGAATGTGGAAATTGAAAAAAGTGAAAATAGTACCACCAGTTATGTCTACCACAAGAGCCATTCCCAAAAGCTTCCATCAGTCTCTTAACATCTTCATATACTTATCTTTGTAATTATTCTGACTCTCTCTTGACCTACATATATAATTGTCAATATACTAAATAATAATAAAATAAAATAGTCATATTAATAATCTATAGCTTATTTGTAAAAGTGTGAACGTACAGTACATTTGTATATTACATCGTCCGCATTCAAATACGTACGATCGAATTGAATTCGTAATAATGATCGCGGCCCCAGCGTTTCGTTGCATCCGCTTGCGATTGACATCTTTATGATGGAGGGAAACGTGATAACGCTTATCTCATCTGAACGTGATACATATATATGTATATGTATATATATATATATATATATATATATATATATATATATATATATATATATATATATATATATATATATATATATATATATATATATATATATAAAATTTTGTTTTTTGAGGTCATCGTGGCATAGTGGTATAGGGTTCGACTATCACTCGAGGGATCGAATATTTTCCTTTCTAATAAGAGAAAAAACACTGTTGAGTTTCACCATTCAATATGCAATGTCTGAAATGATAATTTTAATGGAATTCGGAGAGTGGAATGTTCTGGCACTAGGTTCTCTCTGCCTACCCAACAACAACAAGAACAACAGCAAGTAACATAGATTGTATAGCTGAAAAAAATCCTTTAACTATTTCTATTTGATTTTTAATATAGTATATTTTTTTTGTTTTTTATTATTTTGTTTTAAGCATCATCTAATTGGCCATTACTGTTATTTCATTAAACCAAAATAGAAGTGGTCTTATAAATAAATATAAAACCAAGCAAAGTGTGAATATTTCCATAGTTT
This sequence comes from Dione juno, assembly GCA_037127375.1. Classification (NCBI taxonomy): domain Eukaryota; kingdom Metazoa; phylum Arthropoda; class Insecta; order Lepidoptera; family Nymphalidae; genus Dione; species Dione juno. Next base: position 1,585,605 of record JAXRJS010000008.1, on the reverse strand, counting down.
TATATCGAATTAGTCCCTAGCAATAGAACAGTATAATACGCTGGTGTCACTCAACCTGCGCTCTGCAAATGGAGTCATTTGTCACCAGCTCAGTACACTGTCATCAATCACGCACTAAATACACGTATAAATAACATTATATTACGTGAAAACATCTAAGCTTCTATAAGGATTTTCTTTATTTATTTAAAAGTAATGTGATTTTTAAATTTATAATTAATGAAACGATGAAATTTGTCATGTAGAGTTTCTGGGAGCAGTACAAATACCTGTTTTAAGGTACGGGAATAAATGGACTTTTAAATGTTATAGTTGCGGCTAACGAATATTTTAATTAATCGATAAGTTATGACAACAAAAATTAATTAAACAAACATTAAGGTTATGCTACGATCTCTACTCCGTTATTTTTTTTTTTTTTTTCCCTCTCTGGTAATCAAATCGAGTAGCGAGTTTGACTTTAAGCGCAAAGCGGAGAATCGAGTGTGTTAACGGAGTTGTTAAGCTAAGAAATATCAATCCTTTATTATTTGGATAGCTTAATGGCTTATATATATATATATATATATATATATATATATATATATATATATATATATATATATATATATATATATATATATATATATATATATATATATATATATATATATAAATGTTTTTCTCACTTTCACATTTTTTATAGACATAATATCTAATATCTACACAAAAAGATTCTTGAAAATTGTCGAGGCCATCGTGGCGCAGTGAGGCCGTTAGGTGAGGCCGTGAGGTCTTTACTTTTGGATGTAATTAATAGGTCCACAATCGAGTAAAACACACAAGTAATTGTGGCCTTATATTCCGCCTTGTAGACACAGTCTCTTAATTTAACGGAAGGCGAGAGCTGTCCGCGTAAATAAAACACATGTGTGTTTGGAAGCGGAAATCTAGGCCACACTTAGTTGGGACGAAAATTATTTATTCCCCTCAGTGTGAATCGAACCCACAAACGTCGTGATTAGTTTACATTTAAATAGCAAATTTAAATAAAGTTAATGAAAAATAGTCTGAATTAAACTAATATATGAAAAATTTTATTAAATGATTCGCCTATGTTCATGTACACATAAAGTAGTTATCTAACTTTTTGATTAATTTTTAAATTATATCTCGAGTGATCAATTATTCCGTATTATTCATTACGTAGTGTCGGACACTAATCGTAAGGTCGATTATTGGCCGGTGTGAGCGTTGGTCTCCCGTGTACCGCAGTGCGACGGGCTGCGGTATTCGCCGGCCTAGCACCCGAAATGACTATCTTTTATTTTATCTTTTTTAACCTATTTTGAAGATTTTCAGCACAGATTAATAACGGTTAGAGAACACACATATTATTAACAATACTTATATATATATATATATATATAAAAAATTTATTTCTATCTATAAAAATCCTAACACTAGTGTCTCTACCTACCCTACTCTATGATGAGGGCACGTGAAATTGCAAAAAACGTTCCTGTGATTAAATACAGATTACACAGTCGTTTTGTGTTTTTAATATTTTTAGGTAAAATATGAGCACAGACTTCATTTTAATAAATAAGTAAGAGTCATCTTGTTAATTATGTACTTAAAATCCTAAAAACGAATAGCTTAGAAAACTTTCAGAATAAAAACTATTTCTGAATAATTTTTAAAAATGAACATAGCATGAGTAAAGTTATTAACCTTTGCTTTCCAAATAAACGGTGGATTAAAATAATAAAAAAAAAGAACTCTAAACAGTAATTAATACTAACAAGAAAGTTATGAATACAAAATGAAGCATCGAAAAAGAAGTGTTTGAATGTAACTATCGTGTTTTATTTGTAGCTATCTACACAAATGATATATCGTCGTGCGCCACGAACGCCGGAAGGTCAAAGGATCGCTTATCACTGGAAAATACCTTGCCATTCTTCTTTTATTATATAGACACTAGCGGCACGCCCGCGGATTCACTCGAACTGCACTATTATTAATTTGTTAGTAAATTGCATTCTATTATTATAAATTTTAGCCTACATGTTATTCTGATATATAAGCTATGTTATCGCAAAGTTTCATCTAAATCCATTCAGTAATTTTTGAATGAATCCGGAAATTATTTATTAATTGTAAAATTAGATATAGTATACGATTTTTAAGGTAATCTGTGTAGAACAAGAATGCTCCATCGACACGTAAATTGAATTATATTTAAACAATATAATATTAATCCCTTTCTAAGTATAGAAAGTATAATATTATATTATATTATATAATATTATAACCTGAAGAGATTGTTTGGTTCAACGCACTAAGTACAGGTTTGAATTGAAAAAGTATTTTGTATTAGATTTAGCTATTTATTGAGGAGGCTATAAGCTATATTATATTCATTGTTTTAATATATTGTTCTTAAGCCAAATTGTAGTTAGTAGAAGAAGCTTGTTTTTTTAATTAAAACAATATATAATATATAAACAACTAAAAAAGAACATGTAAATATATATATATATATATATATATATATATATATATATATATATATATATATATATATATATATATATATGCATTTATACCTTTTAAATTGTAAAAAAAAATGAATGATTGACTTAAATGGCGACAAGCGCTATATCCTATACACGCAGGTTCGAGTACAAATATTGAAATGATTTTTAAAAAAATTCCATTCCTTCGTATAGAATGTTATTCCATTATCAAAAAAAGGTTAAAATATTATAATTTGTTCAAATAATCACTTAATTTCATCCACAAGACAGGGTAATATCCATACAATACCAAGCTCCATTGGGTGCAAGTGACGTATTGACAATTTGCCTACCATTGTTCACAGGGTGAATATGAATAGCTTCAGTAATAGCTCCGATAATATTACTTTGTTGGCAATAAATTTATATAATTATTTAAGCATATATGTTATATATATGTAAGCAAATTTCATACACATTCTTGGACACACACTAACTAGATTAGATAGATTTATATAAATAACTATGGAATTTATACAAATTAATTTTAATGTGAGCACTAGAAAAAGTAAAGATTGAATTTTGGTATGCTTTTTTGTTTGTTCATTCTTTTAAAAATACATAGGATCAATTTGTTATTTTTCAGTCTTAAATAAAAAGGAAAACCACGCAGGTAAGTCTGGGAGTGGAAAGCTAGTGTACATATAAATAATATTTTTTCGTACGTTTGGTATGACTTTTTTTTAAGAAATACTTAGTCATATTATATACAAATATCTTGTATACTTGTACCGATAGTCGTTTTAGTTAATGTCTCAATAGCAATAAGCTTCGATCAAAAGGTTATCAGCTGTAGGTTCTAGAATCGGATGCAGAACTTAAGGCGCACACCCCTTGTGAGATTCAGTCATTGGTAGACTTTTTTTAATGAAATTTAGAATGCAATCGCAATGCATAACAGGGCAGGCAAAAGAAACCTACCTTAAGACACATCCTTCCCCAATTTGCGCCTATTTTTTTTTTATTTCAAGACATTGCGCGTTTTTGACCTCTACGTCTCATTTTATTTAGTTAAGCAGAGAATTGAAAAAAGAATAAATTGGATCATTCTCCGAGTAAATCTCTTATATATAATAAAAGTAATATGTACATATATGTAATAATATGTGTGTAATATGTGTACAGCTATTTAAATATTTTGAATCGTTTGAAAATCTAAAATTTACCTAATTATGTTTATTTAAACATATATGTAGTTAGATAGATATATATCTAGATAGTATATCTATAGTATAGTCAGACTTGGTCTATCCTGATCCAATAATCCGCTTATCCCTCGTCAAAGCGAACAACAGGATAACTAAATTACCATTAAATTGATATAATGTATGTATTTACATATATTTGAAGACCTGACGGACGCTGTGGAAGACGAGGTCAATTCATTTTGTGACTAGACTGTCTTTTCTTTATCTTCATAAATTATAGGCATAAAATTTTCAATTTCCGCTCCATTAAGACTTTGTATAATGAGTGGCGAATCAAACGCCACGCTGTCACCAGAAGGGGGAAATGAAAGTAATTCAATTCCCCAAATGGAACTGAACCCACACTAATTGTCTCAGTCCACCGCGACGGATATACAAGTTTTTATATAAATGATAAACACTAATTTAATTCTGTATTTTAGAAATTACTATTATTGTTAATTGAAATTAATGATTTGCTCACTTTATCTCAACTATACAAGATGTTAAAACAAAGAATCACGTTTCCTATCAATACTTTAAGCATTCATATTCTATTCATACGGTAGATCTCAGTAGGTTAGTTGGTGTATACGTTTCATAAGAATTTTCTTTTCTAACACTTTAAAAATAATTAAATATTTAATAAATAGCATTCGTTGTGGCCATTTTTAAATATAATCCTTGGGTAAAGGCAACTTGTCATATCATCTCCACAGAGATGACAGTCAACAATCAGTTATAACAAAAGAATATAAATAAGTTGTAGCAAGCGCATAATATATTCGTCGTAGCTCATTAGCATATAGCTTGTTAGTTGGCTGGAGGGCATGTAGGGTTAACAAGGAGCGCGGATTGGAATCCTGCTAAGTACCAATTTTGTATACGTTATCAAATATTAGATTTAAAATTAAATAGAGTAATACAATATTTCAAGGAAGTGATTTTGAATATAACTAAGTCTGAGCGTCTATTAAAAGTATAGAACACCACGACACACATGCAAAGTTTGTCAACATGATTTAAATTTGAGACAAAATACAACACATGAAAAATTAAGCTTGTATTTTTTGACTTTAACTTTGACTGGTATTACAGATAAAGTTACTAAAAATATACGTTTGCAATAGGTTTTCTGTATAGTATAGCTACAAACTTCTAATTTTCGGACTATTACCTTTCTATGTAAGTTCTAACAACGTGAAGCATCCTAAAGGTTTTGATTAAATGGCAAATTTAATTTTTTTTAAAATGTGGCAAGAATGATCGTTTCTTTTGTACTCACTTAGAACATTGTTTTTATTTTGTTATACATAGTACTATAGATCTGGACTTCAGCAGCAGATACCTCAACGTGATCTTGAAAGAAAAAGAGTTTACAGACAGACGGACAACAAAATGATATTGTGAAGGTCCTTTTAAGGTACGGAACCCTAAAAAGTACACAAAAGAACAATCAAGCTACAAACACTTGAATAAAACAATTAAAAAATTAAAAACGAAAGTTTTTCAAGGGCAATTAGAAAAACGGTAAAAACCATCAACCCCTATGCTAATTCCGTATTTACATAGACTGAGTTAAAATTAAAACCGCCTACGCTTTCGCCAGTTGTATTTTGGTCCGGCCCACGCGTCGTCTGAGCACGTGGCTGGTGGGACTGTATATAATAATAAACTTGAATAACCTAGATATATGAAAAATTCATAGCTTAAATATAAATAAACGATGTTGACTAAACAAAAAAGAGAAGAGAGAGAAGACCTAGTGTCAAGACACAGCTATTGTCCGCCCGAGTTTAAGAGATCAGATATTTAGTGACGGAGTTTAACGCTGCACTTAGTCATGTCATAGCAGTGTTCGTATCAATACACCATAATAGCCTAGTTCCTTATTAGTATTAATAATAAAAACAAATAAGTTAATATAGTTAAAATATTTTAAACCAAGGTAAATTACCTTTTTGTAATAATATATAATTATGAACCAGTATATTAACTAACACCTTATTAAATAACTTACATATTAAATAAGGACTTTTATTATGTTTGTTAGCACTTATAGAGACAACCTACTGTGAGTGTACTAGCACTCAATGTCCTACTTCCCGTCGAAATTTAGAGATATTGTGTATTGATTGGCTATAATCAACGACGCGCTTCTTATACAAGAAGGGAAAATAAAAGTAATTTAAATTAACTCTTTCCCCCTAATAAGGATCGAACCTACGAGCATCGCTTCTACAATCAGACACTGTACCACTCTGCTACGAAGTTAAGGAAATCGTTGTATAAGGAAATTCCTTAAAAATCATCTGAAATATTAAAAACTTAGTTAAATAGTGACGAGTCCCTCAATCCTTTACTTTTCTACTATTTAATAGAAAGTATGTTTTAAATTATGATGTAAATTTATAATTTTAATTCTTTACAATTGCATTTTTTACTTATATGAATAATTTGAATGCCGCAACCTTCACCTTAGAAGATCCTCATTAATAAGCCCGATCGATACCGAAAGTTTCACTATCATAGCTTTTAACATACACTTACAATGCTAACTTTATGGTTTTTGAAAAAAATCTAAATAAATATAGAAAATTAAGCCTAACAATATTTTTTTACTATCACATCTTGGTCTCTTATGAAGTATAAAAAAATTTATACCTTTTCAATTAATATAAACAATTCGATGTTGGATTAAATGTCTGTACGCAATATATATATATATATATATATATATATATATATATATATATATATATATATATATATATATATATATATATATATATATATATATATCTTTCAAAAATATCGATATTGGAAAAAACAAAGAAGCATATATTGTTTTTGCTTCATTTTAACAAATTTTCTTTAGTTGAAGGAAAATATATACACGTAAGTAAGAATTCAGTATGGACACTGCATTCCATACCGTTCACCTGTTAAGGAGATTATGTGTTGAGTGGCAATATATTATCATATTATATATATTATTAGTTCGAATAAATATTTAAGTTATACCTATTTTTATTTTTTTCGTATCCTTCATAAACTGCAGTCTCGTAGTACTGGCGTAGTCCAGATATTTTCATTATTTGAATTAGTGTAAAGAGAAGCCCTTTTATAACTGTATATAACGTAGTAAAGTGATTTCTATGGGTGCATGGTAGGTCCTAGTTGATTATTTGTGATAGACTACGATAAAATATGTCGATAAGATTGTTGTATTCAATATAGGGAAATAGGTTTATATTTCCGACTTATATTTCTAATAGTATATCTAGAATACTAGATTGTATTGATGAAGACATATCTTCAACTCTATATATTATACCAGCCACTTTACTACCGATCCATCATTCATCAAGACTCCATGTGATTCATCAGGACTCCAGGAACCAAGTGTTTCCATACGCCATTAACCAGCATTAATATTATAGTGAGAATTTTACTCTTCACCAAATTCCCTACAAGTAATAACAGTTCTCCCGAAGATCATTAGCCACGTCTGTTCTGTCATGTCCCTATTCATGTATTAAATTCATGTATCAAATAAGTCAGGATGTTATACCATATCAGGGAATCACCCACTGCAGCCTTGCTTGAATTCGTGTGCACTTGGCGATGACTGCGATGGGATGTTGAATTTGATATTACCTGGTTATCTGGTTTTCTTTTTTTTCTAACTGTTTAGAACATTTTCATGACGCTTTCATGTCATGGATAGTGGTGGAAATCTATGCCAAGTTTGGTCTTACCAAAGCAAGAACGTTAAAAACACTGCCCTAAGTAGGAATTGAACCTATAGTCAAATACCCCCAATCCGCCACTAGGACTAGAATACTATATCGTTCTATTAAAACAAGCTATTCTTTTACGTGAATAAAAATATATTATTAAAAAAAAAGATTATACAGACACAAAATATATTATTATAAAACAAATGGTAAATAACGTGATACCCTTTCATGATAAGTAGGCTATAAAATATACCAAAAGAATTTAACACCTCATTGACTAAAGGTAATTTCGCATGATCGACACGACTGCCAAGGTTACACCAATACATTTTTTTTTAATTTAATAAATCACGTTATATTTTCCCATGAGAAAACATATACATAAATAATTTTTTGGCAATTCTGGCAATTACTAAGACACTGGCATGGATTTTGGCGTTAATAAATTCCATTACTCTCCATGCAATGTCTGAAATACTGATTGTAAGCCGATATATCTCAAGATGTAGAAAATGAAAGGATGGAGAAATATTAAAACAATTAAATTCGCGGTAGATTAATTATACGCGGACAGCCATCACAGAAGAAAAAAGTCCCAACTTTCAACTTTCATTAAAATCCATTTGTTTTATTACTTCAAGAAGACAAACATACATATATGTTCCTTCCAAGATATTTAAGAACCCGATTTTTTTCAATATTCATGCTTTACACCGGTAGGTATCAAAAACTACTGTCAAGACACTCCATTCTCCGCTCTCCGCAAAATTCGAGACACTGCGTGAAGTGGCAAAACTTTCATTACCGAGAACAAAAATACTAAATATACGATTTTGTAAGCAAGACAAGAAACTGTACGAAAGATTAACAATTCACAAGTTAAATTTCATAATAGTCGGTTGAACGGTTAGGTGAGAAGTCTAGTTAAAAGCCAATTATTAAGTTAGGCTTCAGTAAAATTACTATTAAGAATATTGGCGCTTATACTAAGGTTAGCCATTGAGAATAAAGGAAGTCAATCTTGACTGTAACAGCTTTTCTTTTATTGAATAAAAATTATTTCTAGTATTATATAGGTAGGTATTGGTATGATTTTGATGATAATAGGTAAGTAGATATTAATGATAAGATATAGGTAGGTATTGGCTAATAAATATTAGTAAAAAAATTCCGGACTAGTTAGAGAGCTTAAGTGTATAAAGTACAATATATTTAAATTTAACAATAAACCAACATAATGTGGAATTTATATAAATCACTAGCAAATCGAAATATCAATATTTTGATAGGAAATGAAAAAGTGATTTATCATAGAGTACTCTCTATAGACCGCGCATAGAGAACGCTCCCAATGGACATGATGAAAATTGCTCAGAGCCATACGAGACTGAATTTTTCATGGCAATTACGAATAAATAAACTATAAGGGTTGCAAAATTTAGGCACACAAGCCCATATGTACTCTAGAGGCTGCCGTTTAACTAATATTCTACACAACCTAGCTGTAGCCGGTTACACATGATATACAGGAATTGAATTTTTTATTATCTTTGATTAATGTCGTTTGATTTTTTTTAATTATATTGAAAGAGCTTATTTAAATAATTATGAAATTAATGCAAATAGATCAATTTTGTTAATATATAAATATATGTACCGGTCATGGCTGGAAAACAGATACCGCGCACCTTCAAAAACAAAGCAAGCTGCTACATTGTACATTGAATGATACGATTCGAAATTTTAAATTTTGAATGTATTAATCTTGAATCTTGAAAATCATAATATTAATCAAAATTAATGTAATATATTTTGTAAATTGCTTTAAAATTAATAATAGAATTCCGCTGATTAATCGCTCAATCAGTACGAGCAGTTAGATGAGACAAAGAGAACTCCGAACAAGGTCGAGGCTTTCAGGACAATTACTCGATTGACATCGGGCTGAGTATGCCATCGTTTACCCGCATCTGATTCCGCAAATATAATCAACATGCCCTTTCTTCTCGAAGTCCTTGTCTTGACCCTGAAATATGAACCTACCGATTCTCGCGGAAAAAAAATCAAAAATACAAATAAAAACATTTTCAATATATCTTTATGTTTTTTTATCAATATTATCTATTTGCTACGTTTTTTCATCACGTCTACGTATCTAATCAAACGGCTACGCGCTACGAGCGTAGCACACGTATGTAGACCAATTATTCAATTATGAAATTACCAAAAAAAAATTAAATGAATTACATTAATTCTTATATATTTTGAATAAATGGTATCTATTTGTAAAAGAGCGGTGTAATTTTTGAAAATAGTATTAGGGCTTACCTGTATATAGTCGTCTCGTTCTTTCGAATTGAAGGTCGAATCTTATTGCTTCGACACTGGCGCACTCGCGACGTGTGCTGCTACTGCGGAGGGCGGCTACAGACTACTCTAGGCCCGGCCAGAGGCCCCCGCCCGCGTGCCCCTCGCCCCTCCCCCGCCCTAGCGGATAAACAACGTGCATTGTAGGCCCGATCTCTACTCCCAGCGAAGCACCCACAGACACACCTCCGACGACGCCTAAATCACTATTTAACATCCATTGCGCATTCAAATAGAACGTAGAATGTTAAAATTCAAAACAACTGCACAATGAATATCGATATATATTATAAGCAAGTTCGATCTCAAGAGGATTCTGTAAACAAATTTCTTACCCAGATTGTAGTCTAGCATTATAGATTTTGGATTTTAGCAACATAATGTAACAAATCCGGTATATGGTCTTGTTGTAATGTGGGATTATTTCCGACGTATTCAATGTGAGACAAAGGCAAAAAAAGGTTGATTTCGACTTTATCCTTTGTGCGGGTCCGGTCACAAAAGGATCAGGTAGTAATAGCATTGCTTATATTTTTGTTTTGATTGTAAAACCTATTTTATATTACATTTAACGAATTATCATTTCTGAACATTGAATTTTCATCCACATATTAAAAGAGTTTTTTTAAGAATGAACTTTCGAATTAATATATTTTGTCATACGTACTCATACATACTACTTTAACTTTCACTTGACCCCTTGTTCTGCTGTGGGACAGTATGTGACTGCAAATGTAATTGATGGCTGTAGCATTGACTTCCACTGAACTGTATGAGACGCAATTTTGAGATTTAGAGAAATTTCATGATATTATTATGTTCCGGAATTTAACACCCAGAAACATCTTAGAACAGCAAGAACATGAAAATAAATTAATCTTAATAATTACTTCGACTGCCGACGTGGCACAGTAAGACAGTATCGGATTATACGCAAGATGAGTGTACATTCGATCCCCATTCGGGGGAGTAAGTGTATTTCAATAATTTTTATGTCCCCGCTCTGGTAAATAAAACGTAGCGTTAAATTCTGTTCCAAAAATTGGACAAAGGAGAGCCTCTACACTAGGTTCCCTCGGGAAAAGTCGTGAAGCTGTTTTTTTTACCAACGCCTAAATGAAGCCAGGAAAAAGTACAGAAACAGATAGCTATCTAAATTATAAAAATATATTATAATTATTAAGTTATATGGCATTTCATTGAGCACAGCTAATCATTACTTTTCTATATTAAAACTGAAGACAATATGAATAATACAGAGAAGAAAATAATTACACCTTTTAAATTGTAACAATAAAACAATAGGCCATAACGGCTCGTTGGAGAAAGCCCTGAAACAAAACAAAGCCGCTAGAGACCTGTACAAAATGACTATTCCTCAAAGGGCCAACCAAGGTCGTATCCTTCTCGAGTGGTCACTTGGTCAGTAATATATATTTATGTATGAAAATGCGTATGTAATATAAAACGTATGAAACATCTTTAGTGTTTAAATAACTATATATTTTTTTTTATTGATACTTCGCGTAGGAGATAGAGTAGGTAGAGTAGAATGAAAGTGTTGAATCACTTCGTTCCCTGCATTTTGCTCAGTTTAAGAGATATTCCTTGTTAAAAAGCTCTACGAGGAGCTTTGTCTTTATAATAAACCATTTGGTTTCTTTTAAGTTTTTATTTTAATTTAAGCTTTTAGGCCTTCGTGTCGCAGTGGTACTGTGTGTAACTGTAAATGCGACAATTTGCATTCGGGGGAATTAATTATTTTCATTTTCTTCGATCTGGTAACAAGATAAAGCGTGGCGTTGGGTTCCACCACTCAAGACGCCATATCTCGAATGGCAAAAAGAGGGGAGTGGAATGTCTTAACATTTGGTTCCCTCTGCGTGCCCTGCAGCGTGATGTTAAAAAATACCTATATAAGGTATTTACCTAATTCACCACGTACAGATTAGCAATTACTACCAACAATATGATATACAACTCAGCACGTCTACACTGTCTATCGTATCCACCCTACTTACCTTTAAAAGATAAACACAAACGAGGATATCTTACGCATACACATAATTCTGGACGACCGTGACCCTACATATTTGTTTCGGATAAGGAAAACATTTACTACGGTATTTTGCATAGTCTTTTCACGGTACTTTACTTAGTTATTTGCCTTATGGGAATTTGCTACTACATAGGTAATTTTTATTGTTCCGTACCTCAAAGAAAAAAAACGGAACCCTTATACTGAGCACTTTGTTGCTGTCTGTCTATCAGGATTATTTTTCTTGAGATCACGTGGAGGTATCAAGCTGAAACTTATATCAAATATACTAAACTACTAAGCTACTAAACTACTAAGCCACTAAACTACTTAGCTACTAACTAGCTACTAGCTACTAAACTACTAAGCTACTAAACCACTGAGCTACTAAACTACTAAGTCAACGCAATCAAAGGGTATGCTCCATTGTTGCCACATTTTGTTTGTAATGTGCCGTATTACCATCAGCTTTAGGACAGTTTTCGTTGATGAAATTTGGCAAGGAGTAAGTACTAAGAAAGGAAATCATCCAAAACTTTTATTACAGAAATATAACTTTGTCATGGTTTGTTAACACTTTAGCAAGCTATTACAAACTTGTTAATTCTAGTTGTCAATGTTTATAGGTAAGTTGTACATTTCGCTGTGGGTCAGATCAGCGGTCAATCGTTAATCATGAAATTGATAGTGAACCCTCGAAACGCGAGTCCTACTTGCATTTGACCAATACTTTTAGGGTCCAGTATCACAAAACGAAAATAAGACTCTCCTCATAGGAGGACTTGTTTGTTCGTATGTCTGTCACAACGCGATCAATACCTATAACGTGCTTCTCGTTGAGCTGAAATTAGTAAGTAAACCTTGGCTTTTTTTCTTTTTGTTACTGTTAAAAGTGTTATTCAACACAAAAGAAAAAATATTTGACATTTTTTGAATTTTGTCATATCATTGTGGGTTATTGGAGAGTTGGTCTAGTACGATTTAGCTAAAAATGCAGTGACTTTAATTAAGGAGCGTTATGAGAATAAAATTACACATCACTGGCTTTATCTCTGCCTGCATAACAAAGTGTGGGAGATACGCAAAGTGAAAAAAAAAAACTTGACAGTTTTTGCAGCTTGACTTGCGGATTCACTATAATCGATTAAACTCATTAAATATTCGTAAAAAGAGAAGATTTTATAATTTGGTGCGACAATATCCAAATACACGATTATATATTATTTTTATATGCGGTATACATCGTTAAACAAAAGTGAAGAACTTTTTTTTTAATTAGTTGTGACAATATATTAACACTGTATAATATATACAATATCGTACAATATCAATACAATCATTAATATCGATATCAAATTGTGTTTATTCGGTTTAAATAAGTTTTTTGTTTAGTTGTTACTTATCGATTCTTAATTTTATGGACTTTAAAATTAAGAATCTAGTCCAAAAGGATTTTCTACAGTACATTTTGCAATTCGTGTTGGTAGAAACACGACCACAAATTAATTAACAATATTTTACATTCTGACGCTATTTTAATGAATAACACAAGTTGCAGTAAACGCTTAATTACGCTTTATACTAGTTTCACCGCAAACGTATAAACCTACGTACGTACGTTCACGTATAAGCTCGCTTCGAGCATGAAGTTCAGATTACTAATTAACCGCAAGAACTTTCGAGAAACTGAATACTTTTAACGTTATTTTTATAAATATTTTATTTACATTTCCAGATCCAAGCATTTTAAAATGGATGTGTATTGTATGACAATCAATGATGGAGAAAATATTTTGAATTTATACAGATAATCTAAATGTTAAGATACTCCGTTCACAGTTTTCCGAACAATTCTCGGGATTTGAACACCGCGATTTGGTTTATTACAAAAACGAGGAAACGTGAATCTTTTGCCTGAGTGGGAATCGAACCCACATCATTGTCTTAGCTTGAAATAAAGAAGGGCCCTTTATTTGAAGCTAGGACACACGACGGCCTTATCATAACTTCTTTTAGTACTGTAGATAGTACGGTATTTTACATATCAAAGAAATACAGAAGGTCCATGTGGAATTGCAATCTGCTAAGCTTTTTTGTTATTGCCAAAAATATATGCAACATTTTTTTTGCTATTGAAACTCACCAGCACATGATAATTTATTATAGTGAAGCTTTACGCTTTTTCCGCATAGATTCTGACATTGAAAACGTTATAACGAGACATACCATTCTCCAATTTTTACCTGACATTGTGAGTTGAGATGCGGAACTCAACGCCGTTGTCTGTATTACTGTTAACTGTATACCAGACCTCGACGATTTAAACACTTGTTCCGATATCCTTAGCAAATAAAAATAATAAAATATTAATTGCTACATAATATGTTAACTTGAGCGAGAATCTCAATCATCGCTGAATTTCAGTAACACCTAACCTACTACCTAAGATAATGAGAGGGTGGATGTGTGTGTGTGTGTGTACGTGTATATGCACGTGTATGTGCACGTGTATGTGTATGTGCACGTGTATGTGTGTGGGCACGTGTATGTGTATGTGCACGTGTATGTGTATGTGCACGTCTATATCGCAAAGTAGTAGTGCAAGTCATTAAATAAATTAATAAAAATTTTAAAGTAACATTTTTACAACTGTTAAGTTAATTTTACTGTATTTAAACTGCACGCACTAAAAGAGGTTTAAAAATCTAGAACCAAAGATCTTATTATATTATAATCTGTTTCGATGGAAATTGTAGGACTAAGTATACCTTTATATTTTTAATAATATTTAAATGGTTAAATTACTATTTAAGTCTTTAGTGTTGTCCTGTTAAATTCAGTTCTCTAATTATAGTGTTTAGTGATGTTTCCGTCTGACAGTCAACTTCGACGATATTGTTTGCACCGCACTTACTGGCACGCCCGCGTTTATACATAAGAAAGTCTAGACTAGATTTACTTTTTAATCTATGTACGTTATACATCGCTTAAAAGTCTTAGGGAGCGTCCCATGAAATATATGCTCGTGGTCAAATTACTTTTGCCTACAATATCAAAAAATCAATAATTATTTCATTTTTTTTCTTACAAGTTACAACGTTTGTTTCTTCCTGAACTAGCCTTATTTATATTATTTTTTAAAGTTGTCCTAACCCACTCACTATATCAACTAGTTTATATAAAAAATATTTTTAAAAGTATAAAATATATACAGTACCTAGATACTTTACAATAACGTCGCATACCGATATCGCACTGCAGTCCAATGAAATATTTATGCGCTTGTAACGTTTATTTTGTAATAAAAGTCATTTTTACTTTTCATTTGTATTTATATAAATAACAAATAATACGTGAATAATGTATAACTTGGTCAACAACCTAATTTCACACACATTGGCTTGGAACTCTTACACTGGTACGCTTGGTGCAGTGGAACTGCTGTTCCATCTGATGATAGATGCGACAGTAGTGAGTACGATTACCACTGGACAGAATAAATTATTTTCATTTCCACGCTCTTGAGAAGCAAAGTGTGGTGTTAAATTAAAAGTCTATTGACATTAGTTTCCTTTTAACTACTGACATGTTCCAATTTAAGCCGAAAGCTCCTATTTCATATTTTCATAACATTCTTCTTTACAACCTTCTGGTCAATTTTTAAAAGACATTGCTCTGGGAATGGTAAATATTTTCGCAAATGTCATATTGTTGCAAAAATTACAACTTAAATATTAATTATTAAAATATATAAAATTAAGATTTATTAAAACTTTGCTAACACTATCAACACATGCTTTATATGATCTACTCGCAGAATCGTCGTCACTGTGGTCTCAAAAATCAACCAGATCCTTCCCCTCGTACCATTATTGTTATTTACTATTAGTTATTCTATACGCGTTTCGGATGAAATTCCACTCTCTATTGTACATCACAAAGAAATGCTACGCCGTAGAAGCTCTACAAGTCTACGAATTAATATTTTCCTATAAAAGAAAAACTTTTATATGTCAATCTATATATTTCAGTGGCGAAGTGTCCTTTTAAGTCTAAAAAATAAATTATTAAATAGTAAATAATAATGAATTAATAACTAATAATAGTTTATAGTGGTAAGTCAATGTTATTTCGTGCAATTAGTGCCATAAAATATTTGCTGGTGAAATTAACTTCGTAAAATATGTAAAATGTTTTTTTCGGCGCTGGTTTACCTTTATATAAATCACACTCATCACCACTGGTACGTGAGTACGTCATCTGAACAAACATGAAAATAATGACTTTTAATTCTCTGCTCTATTCTCTATATTGGTTAATTTAAATTTTGATTCAAAATATTTTATAAGCATTTTTTTTAGCTTCACGCTATGTCCCACCTATAGCAGAGGAAACCTAGTGGTAACCCTTCATTTCCTGATTTTCGTCTTTCGAGACATTGCGTGTTGAGTGACGTAACTCAATGCCATGTTTTGTCTTGTTACCAAAACGAAAAAAAATTAAAATAATTAATTTTCCCTCCCCGAGCGAGAATCAACCTGCAACCGTCGCGTATACAGTCAGACGCTGTGAACAAATATAATTCATTTGAATTGCACTTTGTAATTTGTAAAGAAAGCTCTATAACATTTTGTGAAATCTCTAGTTTTTAATTAAAATTTGAAGCTCGCTCTAATTGCTACGTCTAATTCTTTTTGCCTTCCATAACAAAACGAATACGATAAGTATATTTCATATATTTTATAGATTTGCTTTAGCTTTCACGCTTTATTCCGCATTAGGTGTTCCGGTAGGCAGTCAGAATATAATGTCAAGACACTGCCTTCTCCGTTTTCCGCCCAATTTGAATTCACGAACATGGTTTTGTATCATAAATGTTGATAATTTACGTATGTACGTATGATTGTATGTTTGTGTTGTATATATTTTGTAGATTAAGTAGAAAAATATTAGAAAACTAAATGTAGGTTTTATGCCAAACAAATCCCAGCTGCGCCACATTGACGTAATTTTTTTATACTTGTCATAAAAAAATTAATCTAAATTGGTTTTATACCACAAGCTCGATATCAAAAATCATCAAGATATTTCTGGAAATATACCAAATCTCATTCAATATTCGTAACTGCTTATTACTGTAGAGGTGTGTTGGAAGAGCTCCAAGAGATAATACTGCGGACAACTTACTTTATAAATTTAGATAAGTTCACTTATAGACTTTTCGAAGTGAAAAAAGTCAGTGTACAGATCAAGCTATATATTTTAGCCATAGCTTGAAAATCAATTCAAAAAAGCATTCAACGCTATGAAAACGTTCAAATTTATCTTAAATAGACAAACAAAATTTATTCACAGACAAATAAGTATATATATATATATGTAATACTAAAAAAAAATTAGGTTAGATAGCAGCATATCAACATATTAGCATTTCTTTTTTTAAATTCATGGAGGACAGTTACATACGCAATGATTATACAGATTTTAATACAAGCAAAGTGATGTAATTTCTATGTAATACCACCCTTGAAATTAACATATAATAACATATAAATAATATATAGTAATATTTTACAATTGAATTTAAATTTGTGATCGTCGTCTAGTACTTGTGGTTTTGATCACAACCCAAGGGAATGAATTAGTTCAATTTCTCCACTCTAAGTATTTTGACTCTATTATCTCTACTATATGTTTTTTTTGTAATGTCGATGTTTCACCAGGCAATATGTAACAGAACAATGCATCCGAAAACATCTCCGGTGAAACAATGGGTGCCTATTTCGAAATTAAATTTAATCTAGTTGTGAGCACGTGAGCAGACCAGTTATAAAGAGCCCAGGTATTTCATTACCTTGCCTTCCGTCCAACGAATAAAGCTTTATGTGAATGCCATAATATGAATACCACGGTGGATCTATGTTATTTGGCCGGCAAAAGTTGAGATGCTATCGTTGCAAAACGTTGTTCTATGCCTTTTTATTTTCCACAAATTTATACGAAGTAGGAAGAGTGTAGAGTATCGTCAGATATTTTCAATATATAAAAAACAAATGATTTTACGAATATTCTTTCATATTATGTTGATATGTTTAAAAGTTATTTGTGGGAACAGATCTCAGTAAATGTATGTTATACAATTATTCTTGTTATTTTTTTTCATTTGTTTTTTGTTCCGCCACTCGATATGCAATGTGTCGAATTTGGACATAAAGAACTTTCGTATGTAGGTATATTGTAAAATAATATATATATATATATATATATATATATATATATATATATATATATATATATATATATATATATATATATATATATATATATATATATATATATATATATATATATATATATATATATATATATATAAATATATATTTAAGTATGTCTCTAAGGAATAGTTAAAGCACCTGTAATTTTCTTTACAAAAACATAATTCATATACTTTACAACTTTCTGTGCCAGATTGAATGGCTTATAACGCCAAGTGTAGTTTATTATCGGAACTAATTTGCGCAGGGCGGATGCGATCGCAGACGCATTGCGACATCTAAAGCTATCCGTTTACGTTGCTTTTGTATTTATATAAATTTTATTATAAATAATTTGATATTAGAGCTATTGCGGTGCAGCAGGTTAATATGATGGTTGTGAATTCAATCCCCGCTTTGGGCAGTTTCCCGCTCTGATAAGGCTAACTGTGACGTTTTTTGGCTATTTTATTTCATCACCGCAGGCTTTTATTTAGACTTTGGAATTATTCAATTACATGTATTTATATTTCTTTTCGATCTGTTTGTAACAGTCATATTTGTTTCCGGTGGGCCGCCGCTTGTCGTCGACAATGTATTAACTGTGACGTTGAGATCCGCCACTTGACACGCTTCACGCTGTAAATTGCGTGTAGACGGAAAACCTAGTGCTTTCAGCCCAGTTACCGCCCGCCCGCCACGCAATTTCTCAAATATGGGTGAACTCCCTTTACACAAGGTACCTGACACGCTTTATACGGAATATAGCGTGAAGCTCATAAATCGACAGCAAACATTCAATTGACATTACCCTCAAATCGAATCCAGTGCTTTTGACGTAACAATCGGAATTACTATACCATATACCATACGAGTGCCGTATTTTAGCAAACCAATTACTGCTTTATACCGTTCGCATAATTAATTCAATTCGAACTGCCCACAACCTGCACACAATTTCTAACAATTTATTCACTGTACTAATTAAAGCTGGTAATTTGAAAATTTAATACAGTGAAAAGTGACTGCGAAATTAAATCCCCATTCGTTTGCGACGCGACGAATTGGTACCTACCGTTTTCCATTACAGATAAATATCACCCTGCATTCTTTGCTTAACGTGACCACTGCTATTCTATAATCGTACGATAAATATTTTTAGGACGTTTTTTTTTTAATATGTTTTCTACTTGTCACAAAATATTTGCATTAGCAATGTAAAAAGGCGTGTACGGTGTAAAGGTGCTGTTATCGAGGATCCGTTTATTAATAAAATGTCTACATATATGCTATAAGTAAGGGTCCAAGTAAGTTATTTTTTTACGATTTTCGAATTTTTTTTCGTTCTTTATACTGTATATTTATATATCATTATAATGGCATACCAATTATTGTAATTAATTCAAATCATACTCCGCGTAATATTTATATTTGTAATATGGAAGCGGCGTAGCGTTCCGTTTCTTCACTCTACATACAATATTTCGAATTTAGGCGAATTTTAATTATTTGGCGATAGGAGAGCTTTGACACCAAATTCTCTCCTACCAAATTTGTACAAATTTGTATACAGAATAAGGCAATAAGCTAAAATATAGCTAAAATGTATTATTTCCACTATGGTAATATATGTTCAGTTAATAGACAGCGTGCCACATATACGACATGTAGCTTTGTGGCATGTGACATATGACGTTTTCTATTATTTAATAATAAAATATAAATGTAAATACTTCATTATATTAAATTCAAGGCAATAATTTCTTAATAAAATTCAAAGAATAATGACTAATTACGTGTTGACTTACATCCCATTAATTGACGGAAGTTCCGCCATTTATAAGATCCCTTAGGAACTTTCCTCATTTCGGCACTTTAAGGCATTAGTTACAAGGACGTAGCGAGTGTTGCCGGAATATGCCCCGCAAGCCTCCTGAACTCTTTTATCTTAAGCATCTTTATGAGGGAAAATTTCGTAGGAATTTTGTTATAATTAAATTTCTTGAGATATCGTCGAATTTGCGACATTTGAACTTTTTTAATATCATGTCGCATTTAAAAAAGGTAGGCATAAAAGAATCCATGTTGGTTGGCGAAATGTAACTCGCCAGGTTGGGATTCGAACCCCGACCCGTCGTAAATCAAAATTCCACTTCCCACTGGGAAGTTTCCATCAAAATATTAATGGAGTTTGAGCTTTTTCAATATTTCTATGATTATATGCTTTATATAGTACAGAAGCAGAATACGTACAGATCAATCATCGGCCTTTCAACTTTACTGTACATATTTAATAAATATTATTAATGCCAGTGTCAATAAATATTATTTATTGACACTGGCAGCATTTAATAGGTACACAACTCACTTTGCTCCTTGGATTCCAGGTCACTCTGGAATTAGTGGGAATGAATCTGCAGACTCGTGCACAAAATTAGCGATTCAGTGTGGCACTCTAGACCACTTTTCTAATTCGGCTCAGGATCTGTTGTCTCTTGCAGCCACTCACTTGGACAAGTCTTGGTCTGAATACTGGGACTTATCTAAATCTCACAAGGGTAAATATTATGCATTTCTCCAGCCGGATATACCAAAGCGTCCTTGGTTCTTCTCTCAAAGATTTACTGAACGGAGGGTTATATCTACAATTTGTCGCTTACGTCTTGGACATGCATGTACACCTGTGCATCTGGCTAAGATCAGGGTCAGGGACCACTCATTGTGTGAATGTGGCTTGGACGACGGTTCCCCTTCCCATATCTTTTTCTCTTGCCCTAAATTAATCCGTCCCTTATACGATGCCCTTCCTCTCAAAGTCCCTCGTCCTCTTAATGTTCAGTGTTTGTTGATGTTTGTGTTAAGTCCTTTGTGTAAATTTTTATGTAAATATATTAAATATAATAATATTAAAGTATAAGCTAACACTCATGTAAAATATTATTTATTACTAATCTTATATGTTATCTGTACATATTGTAGATATCTGTTAATTTTGTTATAGGTGAAGGATTTAAACTGGATCTCTTTAAAACATGCATTCTTCTATAGTGTAATATTAACTCTTTTTTACCGTACACTCTCTTTTGTGTGTTCTCCATTCAACGTGACATTGGCGAAGTGAATTGTGCTCCACTGGCACGCTCGAAACGCCATATATAAAGACAACAACAACAACAACACTTTGCTCCTGACAATTTTCTGTAGCATTAGGAAGAAATAAACATATATAAATATATATGTTTATTTCTATATATAAATATATATATATATATATATATATATATATATATATATATATATATATATATATATATATATATATATATATATATATATATATATATATATATATAGTGGTGGAAGGTCAAAATAAATCAAAATAAAAAATGTAAGTATCGAAGTCAAAGAACATTGGCTAATTCAGTTGCAAGAAGGGAGCCATCAAGAAGTCTATATACTTAAACAATTAAGATTATTTCTGATTGAGATTTTGACTATTCTTATGATTGGGCCAATTTTTCGTTGATAATTTTTACGATTGCTACTGGAAAGATATGATAATACTTTCAAGTATAGTTATTGTAAATTTTTGTTAATGTCAATTGTATTTCATAAATTTTGTTTATATATAACCTGTATACATGCAAAATGTTCAAACGGTTCAGAAAGTTCACGCTACACCAAAACAACTTGTCGTGACGTAGTGCCGGAATGCAGTATTCTAGAGGGTCACCACCATTACATATTTTCTGTAGCATTATTTTTTTATGCATTTTGGAAGGCAATAAATCATATTATTATCAAATTTTTTTCACACTTCCACTTTAAGAATTGAATCCATAATACAATCTCAATCACAATATTGTAATATATATATATATATATATATATATATATATATATATATATATATATATATATATATATATATATATATATATATAAACACTAAGTTATGTATCGCATTAACCTGATTATTCGTCTATATTTTGCTTTCCTTGACAACCCCTAATGCACTAGAAGTCACTATAAAAAATGTAATTACCTCCGCGACCTTTCCACTCCCGAAGACAGTAAACTTTTATAGGTCATAAAAATTATGTTAGGCATTAATCGATATTGCGAGTCTTTTGAAATATTCTTGTTAAATGTACAAGTTTATATTATGAATTTCTAATGATTTAATATAATTTTAAATAATAAAATATTAACAATTGCAGTGTCTACATTTTTTAGAACAAGGAAAATATACTTTAAATAGTGATAATAAGTTATAACATATTTTGTTTATATTAGTTCATTCAGCACTCTGGAAAAGCTGTCTCGGCACATGCCAGCCGTACTCGAAGAAAGCCGACGTGCAAATAAAAGATGCCGTTTTTTTTTACTTTTACCGACTACTCTATATATCTCTATATATCTCAGATAGAATAAAGAATTTGTTAGCCGCGAATACAAGAATATGGGTACAATCTTACAAACGTGGATTACTTTTAGTTGTAAAAATGAGACCATAATTGTTCAATAATGTTTAAAAAACGTCTAAAAATTTGAACATAGCGATATTTGAACCCGCGCCTCTTGGAGACCATCTAATTAGTAATTACTATCGCGCTCTTATCACTATTATAATTGTTACGTTATTTATTTAGAGTTCCTATTATAAGGAATAAATTATATTTGTATTATAATTATTAACATATTAAACTATCCGCCAATTGGAATTCGAATCTGAAATAATGATGTGCCAGGGCTAAAAGAGGATATATTTTTTCACGAAAACTTACAATCTATGATCTAAGACACCTTGATCTACATTTTTGCTTAAGTAAATAACGTGGAGGCTGCTATTGAATCAGGGCACGCTGTCAATAAAGTGGTAAGTGCAAATTTACTTTTCCTGACAACGCCCTACGGCCTCGGACAATCTATATGGGGTTGAAGGAAAATAAATAGAATCTATAGAAACTATTTGTATTCATGTTTCTATTCGTTATGGAAATGTACATATTACATATTATAAAATATATATATATATATATATATATATATATATATATATATATATATATATATATATATATATATATATATATATATATATATATATATATATATATATATATATATATATATATATATGATGTTATGTCTTCAAACGCGTCTTCATTAATATTAAAATGAGTTAACTTTTAACTTTAATTAACTTTTTTCACAAAAACATTTGAAATCATTAATTTTTTTGCATGTGCATTTTATACTTTAATTTAATAATCTTAAATCTGTGCATAGCACTTTATAACTTTCAAATATCAAAATAACGCATACAGTATATAGTAAAACATATTTTAAACAGATATTTTATAGCTGTATTTAAGAACAATTGGAATAATCCATTAATACTGTAATAAGAGAACATATTTAAAAAATTATAATGGTAGCGAAATATTCATTCGCCGGTTGAAAAGTGCTTGTAAAAGACTATTTGAATAAAGAATATTATAAATTTTAATTTAATTAAATAAATAAATTTAATCTTTACTTTCAAAGTCTATTCAACATTGTTTTTATTATCTGTATTTTGTACATGTTTAAAAAATTTAATGTCATATGCGACACATAATGTCAAAGCGATTGTTTACGTCACTTTCACTATCAATTTTTGTTTAGTGGATTGTTGCATACCACTGTCTTTTTGTGAAATTAAAGTAATAGTGAAATTTCGATTAGCTGTGGATATATTTCTTTATAATCAAAATGGCCAGCATACCTCTAATGTATGCTCAGGAAGATTGTGAATTGGGAGGAAAAGAGAGTAGTATGGAGGTATTGTATTATTTTTTACTTCAGTGTATATGGTGCAATTTGTCATGACCTTCATTTTATTTAAACTAGGTTTTTGTTTTATCTTTATATAAATATAAACCTCACAACATATTATGTACGGTATTCTCAATTAATACAAATTTATATATTATACCTTAGGAATTTTACCTGTAATCCATATTTTCCGTCTATTTAGATGATAAGATATTATCAAATTTATCTTTCAATTCATTTTTCTTAACAACATGAAAAATAACCTTTCTATTTGATTAAGTAGTAAACTTTTATAAATGTCTATTCATATTATTGGGGTAAAAATCAGTTACGGACACAAAAATGACTATTTTCAGGATGATTTTGCATATAGGAATAATGTAATGAATGCAGATAAAGAGATTCGCCTGGCTTTCATTAGGAAGGTATATGGATTGCTTAGTGTGCAACTCCTGGCTACTGTTGCAATAGCCAGTGTATTCATGTTTGTGAAGCCTGTTCAAGGATTCATACATTCAAAGTAAGTAATCATTTTAATTGGACGATATGTTAAAAATAAAACTTTCTTTTTTAAATTTTATACTATTTGGACATTTTTTACTTATCATAAGTATTGTATAAAAATGTGTCCGAGGCAATAAAATACATGGAAAGAAATATATGAAATATTTCAAAACACATTTTATATCTTCACTTCGTTGCTTAATTGATTGTGTAATTATTGTGTGCCTATTAATTGTCAATGTCAACTATTTAAAAAATCTTGTAATACAAGTAATAAAATAATTTTAAAAATTCATTAAATTACTATTATAGTTAATGAAGTTAATTATTCATTATTTGCAAAGCACAGTGGTTTCAGAACTGAGGAAAGCCACTAATATGGTATATAGTTAATACTTATTTATGTTTGTAGTTTTATTTTTCAAATTATATACCTATCAGATTTTCATCAAATGTTGGAACTTAACTTTTTTTATATTTTATCTTTTTTCCTTGTTTTATTCAGTTTAGGTATTACAAACATTTTGTTTATAATTTTGTATATGACAACATTTTTTGACTCAATATTTAAAACTCTGCAATGATCCATTTACAAATCTGAATTATATATTTTAAATATTTTTTTTTATATCTCGCTTTTATTTCAATGTTTCAGCGATTGGATGGTCTTTATAGCATTCATACTGAGCATGGTCACTTTGTTCTCTCTGATTATCAAAAGACGGGACTACCCAGCTAACCTGTACCTTTTGGCCGCATTTGTAAGTAGACAATTCATATATTTATAACTTAAGTTGGGGAAAAGCATTGAATATTTTATGTTAAGGAAAATGTGTCTCCTGTCTAGTAAAGTCTTGACCTTACCTTGTAGGATTTTCAAAATGTTTAAATTTTGTAGTTAGAGATTCATATTGCTAAAATTTTAAGAATATTTACAAGAATGAGAAGAATATTTACAATTTACTCAACTTAATATTAAGACATCACATTCCCACTTTCTCCACACTGCTCGTTAACGGCCGTAACTTAACGCCGCACATTATTTTTACCAGAGCTAGCTAGCTCTGGTCAACACTTTCATCCACCAAGTTAGCACTTACTATATTTGTTAAATGAAAATAATTAAACTAATCATTTAATCAAGTATGAATCAAACCCACATATGTGACCCACATATATACTATGATTTTTTTTGCTTTATACTTTCTCTCACATACAGCAGTATAAGCTAGGCTATCTCTAGTTCCAAGACACTGTACCAACCAACTACCGCGTGTTGAGTGGCGGAACTCAACGCCGCGCTTTGTCTCGCCAAATATAATGTTGAAATATATATTTATTTCCAGACTGCAGTTCAAGCTTTCACTGTAGGAGTGTTGGTGTCATATTGTGACAAGTTTGTAGTGTTACAAGCCTTGGCTCTGACTTTTGCTGTAGTTTTGTCACTTACATTGTACACATTGAATACTAAACGCGATTTCTCTTTTGTTGGCTATGGGTGAGTTTTAAACTAGATTATACTTTATTTAAATAAAAAAAAAAGTTAAATAAAACATATAAATGTATGCAAAGGAGTCATATTGCTTCAAGCAATTACCTTTGGTAGGTATGAAGGATTCATTGGAAAAATTAGACCATAATATTACAGTACAATAAAATACTTTTAAGTTTTAGTAAAGATTTTTTTTATATGTTTATTGGTTTAATGAAAGTTAAATAAACTTAATCATTGATTCTATAGGTCCCAATGAAGGCAAGAGATGTAGAAATATTATATATAGTGTTAAGATATTCTGTTGTATAATTTTTATCTCTATATATAGAGTATATAGAGTGGCAGGCTCAACTCTGGATTACATCTCAGAACAATGAAATGTAAGGTAATTTTCTACCCAGAATGGGAATCGAACCCGTAACCGTAATGCGTACGCGCAGATCCAATACGTGACAATTACTTTAATAAATAATTATTATGTTGTGGAATTCCAGACTTGTCGCCGGTCTCAGTGTCCTCATAGTAGGTGGTATTATCCAAATATTCGTACAAAGCTCAGCTTTCGAAGTCGCTTTGTCATTCGTGGGCGCCATTTTCTTCGGTTTCTTCTTAATTTTCGACACTCAACAGATGATGACCACACTCTCCCCAGAAGAGTATATTTTAGCCACAATCAACTTGTATATGGATATTTTGAACTTATTCTTATATATTTTACGCATTTTGAACGAGTTAAACAGGAATTAGGTTGCCAGCACAACAAATATTGATAAAAAATCATAAAAGTAGTAAATTTTTTCTAGGTGTGGCAACACTGTTTTTAAATGCTTATAGCACATTGTTAGTTATTATTGTTTCAAATAGATGTTTATGTATTTTACAAGTGATTTTCTGTAAATTTAAAATTCTTTGTCATTTGTGATATTATTATTATTATTATATAATAAATCTTATAGTATTTATTTGACTATGCATTATTTGACAGTATTTTTTTATGTGAATGTAAAGGACCTGACTTAATTATTATTCTTCTATATAAGATATTTAAGCTGTAAAGCTACATTTATTTGAAATATTTTTACTTTGATTTCATATATATTAAAATATTATATTTAATTAAAATAAGATTTACCTTTGAAAGCACCTATTCTTTGTAATACTTAATAATTCACCTTTAATCTTTCTTTCTTTCTTTCTATGTATGCAACCTCTTTTATTAAAAAAATACATTTTCTATTCCAAATTATTCCTCCGACATTATATTGAGCGATATAAATCAAAAATAATTTATTTATTTTTAATTTTAGTCTCAATTTATAATATCGATTAATATAAAAATAATAAAGCTTGCTACACAATTGTATTCTTGTAGTGCCTTTATTTGTTCACATTTGTGAATATGGTTAATAAATTCTATTTATTTGTTCGAAATGATGTTTGATTTCTCTACTTTTTTTTTACTGTCTTTACTTTTTATATATGTTATGAAAAGATTTTACAATAAGTGTTAACTTAAAAATTGTATTTGATGACATTTTTAAGTAGATATTGTAAGTCAATAAGTATATGATGTGATTAACTGTATTTGCAACAGTTGTGGGTTCGATTCCCACTTGAAAAAAAATATATATTTTTTATTTTACTAGCTCTGGTAATAAGACAAAACACGGCGTTGCAGCGACCAGGAAACGGAGTGTCTTAACACTAGATTCCCATAAAACAAAAAGTATGTTTGTAAATATGATCATTAGATACTTTCCGCTTATATTCAAAACATAGTGTGGTAAGAGGTAGCCTGAGAATGGAGAAAAAATAATAACTTAATCCCACGATCGTGCATCAAACCCGCAACCACCGGACACTGTTCCATCGCATCACGACAGCCGTTAGTACATATAAGTTAGTATATATATATATATATATATATATATATATATATATATATATATATATATATATATATATATATATATATATATATATATATATATATATATATATATATATACATATATATATACATATATATATACATATATATATACATATATATATATATATATATATATATACATATACATATATATATATATATATATATATATATATATATATATATATATATATATATATATATATATATATATATATATATATATATATATATATATATATATATATATATATAATTCGAGTAAATCCTAGAACATTGGTGATTATTTAAAACGAACACAATTATGCTAACTCAATAAATATTAAAGTTAAATAATAACTGTACAATTTGCCATTACTTTATTAAAAATAAAACAAAAGGAACAGTTACAAAACAACTGTAATAACTACAATAAAATTACATTACAGTGAAAATATATACATTGGAACAAAATGGATTTACAGACGACGTTACGACATTATACATTTATTAAATATAAATTACCACAGATTCATTATTTTTTAACTAACGTACCACAGATTATGCAGTTAAGATCTAAGGTCAACGGCATTTACATTTTTTTTTTCAAATGAAACATACAAACATACATACAATTGACAATAAAAAAAATTGAACACGCTATCATTGCGCGGCGGCACAGCGCGCTACTGTTAATGCGACGGTTTTGGGTTCGATTCCCACTAGCTCTGGTCAGAAAAGTAGGATAAGTGCGGAACAGACTGTCTTATCACAAAAGTATTAAAACTACTAAAACAATTTGTATGGCCCATACATGTAATAGAAGATTATTTGTTCTAGAAATATTTAAAGACACCATTATAATGTATTTGAAATACTAATAGACTGAATATGAGTGTTGTGTGAGTTATTTTTAAATTGCATTGCAAATCACAATGGCGTCAACATGTTGTGTGTATATAACAGCTTTGCTTTACTAAATGAACATAATTTTAAACAAAAAAAATTCTTTACCACCTACATTTGACACACAAATCTTCTCAACTCTCAAGCAAAAGATCTCATTCAAATTTGACATTAACCAATCTCATTGCAAAAATATATTACATAAACAAAACGTTAAAATTGACCTAATTAAATTATAATAATCATTAAAAAGTCTACATTACGTATGGAAAGTAGGAAAATTCATATTAAGAAATTAAAAATTTCGTCCTGACAGATTCGAACCCGCGCCTCTTTTTTATTGTTCTCGCACTACACGCCAATAGAATATTACACCCATATTTGGAATATGTTTCGGTTAGACCGACCTAGGGTCCTAAGAAACAACTATAAAAAAAACAATAGCCTAAAACGTATTTAAGGTTTTCCTTTTTTAAATTTTGCGGGATTTTGATATTATCGCTGAAGGCCATGTTCTTCTGCTATGACGTCAGTTGGTCTTGTAAACAAGTACACCGATATCGGTAATAAATTATTAGAAATGGTTGCGTTAATCAATTGACACTTAGTTTACAAGACCGCGTGACGTCATGACATGACAGATATGAAAATTCGTACTACTGCGCTACTGTCTTAAAATTTTGACTTCAATGCTAATTATAAAATAAATTTTGCCATGTTATGGACTAAAACAAACATTTTCTGATTACAAATTACCCAATAATGCCTTTAGTTCGTACTAACTATATAACAAAAACAAAAATATATTTGTAACATAATTGCGTATAAGAATTTTGAGGTAACTCAGTCGGTAAACTGGACACGGGTTCGAGTCCCGATACAAATATTTATATCGTCTAAAAAAACGTCTTTTCAAAGTACACTTTAAAATATATTAAAATAAATATTCAGATATTAATGGAATCTAAGGACATAATGCTAAATGTCCCCACCCAATCTACCCTTTTCGGCGGTCTTAAAAAATATAATTTTAACATTTCAAATATATTCCATATTATTAAAAAATTAAATTAAATACAACACGCAACGCCTCGAAAGGCGGAAAGCGAGGAACGGAGTGTCTTAACACTAGGTCCCTACGGTTCCAACGGTTCCCTCTGCCTACCCTGCCATGTGCGCGATACAGCGTGAAGCTAATTCCATATTATTACATACACATAATACAATTTGCCTTTCATCACATATACAATCTAAAAACAACTAATTAAAAAAAAGCAATTACAAATACACTACATAATAGATAATATTTTCACTAGAAGTGTGGGTCTGAATCTTGGTACATACAAAAATTTTAAAGTCTTAAGTAAATATGATCTTCATAACTCAAGGGCCCAGAAAAAGCGATGGTTGTGGGTTCCATATCCAATTGGGGGAACAAACAATTTTCATTTCCCTGCTCTGGCAGACATAGCGGCGTTGAGTTTGTCAAATCAGTACAGGATCTCAACACTAGGCTCTCTCCGCCTACCCTGCTTTATGCGATATAAAATATGGAAGTTAAAATAATTTCTTATGAATTCTTCCCAGGATAAAGTTGCAAAGACATCATGTATGGGTTTTTGTGTTCAATCACATCGGCACTGTGATGTATTTCTTGGTGTATGTTCAAATAGTATGTATCCGTGAATGTTTCTTCGCACAGCATACATTTTAGTTCTTGTGCTGGCTCTTTAGATTGAGGCCTGTAATAAAAAACAAAATTTTAATTTTATTTCATTAATTTCACGCTGTATTCGTTATATAGCGGGGTAAATAGAGGAACCTAATGTTAAGACACTCCGTTCCCCACTTTCCATCCAATTTTTGGAAAATGGCGCTCTGAGTGGAGCTAAACTAAACGCCACAATTTGTTTTGTTACCATAGCCAGGAAAAATAAAAATAATTTATTGCTTAAAGTGGAAATCGAAACCACAACGTCGCGCTCACAGTCACACCTTCGCCACGACGGTCTGAAGCTATATACACATATATATCATTACCTTTTTCACCTGCCTTGCAATTGAGCAGACCAAAAAAAATATTCCAAGTAGAGAACAAATCCACAACCAACATGTTAATGTGTAATCAAATAAAAATGGCTCTTTAACTAATATAATATAAAAGAAAATTTACTGAAAACACAATTTTACCAACATGTCACCGTTGTCAATCCACACTAACCTCAAAACGTCATCCAAAGTCTTGGGCCTAGTTACTTTACTAGATATAGCTTTACACTTCCGCCTGTGTTCCGTCAACAGAGCGAACGTGTCGAAGCTCTCGTTGCATCCGTAACACACACTCTTGTTGTGACATGTTTCGTGGACCATCAGATCAGTTGAGGTGGAAAAGCCTGGAAATATAACATTAATAGTGAAAGACCGTGAAACCATTGTACAAATAAATATCTTTATAAATATTATGCTTTTTTATGTAAATTTTTGAATAGAAGTGTTCGCACAGATACGGTAGTCTGGAAACACTTTGTTCTCCTCTTTCCGTCCTTCCATTCTTCAATTCAAAATATTCTTTATTCAAATACTTTTACAAGCACTTTTGAATTGTCAAATGAACATGTACTACCATCGGTTTGGAAGGCTGTTCTGTTGAGAAACTCAATAGTTGCTCATTTAAATATAAATATTTATTTTTTTATAAAATACAATGGTAGTAGTATCCTGCATAAAATCTTAAAGTCTCCAACCTTCATAATCCAACATAAGCTCTTCCGCTTTATAATAATAGTACATAATATATATACAGTGTATGTACATATAATATAATGCATTACACTTACTTCGTCTACATATAGCACAGGTATATTTACATTTCTTCCTTTCCGGTGATAAACTAGTACTAGATTTTCTCTTTACTGACTTATAGGAATGATGGGCGATAACGTGGGCCTGGAAAATAATTACAATAATTCTTAATAAAATTTAAAAACCAGTTTGCCACATCTATATAAATAATAGTAATTAATAATTAAAATCAGTAGAATACAAAAATCTTAAATACTATTTCAATCAGTTCATCTTTCAACTGAGTGGGGATTGAACCCATAACACATATATATGTATATATGTGTGTTCCAAAAAGGACAAAAACAAAAGGTTGTATAACATAAATAATAATTACTAATAATTAATAATTTACCTTAAGTCCACTAACACTATTAAATATTTTCATACACAACATGCATTCCAGTGAGAGATCTGATATACAAGGATCCATGTCTTCTTCACTTAGTGGTTCCTCTTTCACTGTAGCTTCTGTCTATAAAATAAAAATATAAAAAAAATACATTCCAAAGACACTTAATAATGGTGCAGTAAAGGTAGTCAAAAATTAAAGTTGTTTAATAAATTATAGTCTATGTTTTATTGTAATATGTGATATTTAGTACATTCTGTGTGAATGACAAACAAAAATATCCAACCATTCTCACAAGATTTTGCATTTATACTAGAAAACTCACTTCATCTATTTCGTCATTGTTGCCATTGGTTAAATGTGGCTCACATTCCTCTACATTATTTGTATTTTCTTCATCTATGTGTGAATCATGTATTAAGTTTCCTAAAAAAAACAACTATTATGTATGATAGAAATAAGTAATGAAGGTCGAATGCCACTTCATCTCAAAGTTTTTATAGAAATTTTCACAGTATAGTGTGATGATACCAGTTTTTTCTACTTGGTTATATTCAAAATACGGCTTGGAACTTACCATTTTCAATAACCTGCACTTGTATAGGTTTCTGTTGAATCTCCTCCGGCTCTACCTTAACTATATCCAAATTAGGTATATCATCTCTATTTTGTTCGTAGTAACCATTTTCCAGACATTCTTCATCCGAAATTGCTTCTTGCTTTATCTCAATATCTATGGGATTTTCAAATGGCAATGATTTATCCACCTGTATAGGCTTTGGCCATATTCTATCACTAACTGGGTAATCTGATTCATTTAGTTCTCCATATCTTTGTTTAAGAATTTTATCATTGTTTCTTACAGTTGCAGCAAAATTGCATGCAGTAAGTAATATTTGACAGCATTGCTCACACATCATGTGTGAATGTTTGTCATTCTCAAATATCTGTAGAAAATATAATATATATAATATATAAAACTAGTAACACATTCACTACTTTGACTGCTTGGATTATCGCAAAGAAATTTGGAAAAAATGGACTACTTTGCAACTTAGTAGACCACATTCCAGTCTGGACACAATATTATCTGTTCAAAGTCCAATGCAATGTTCCCAAGTATAGCTTAATATAATATGCATTTCCTGTACATTTTAAATGACTTTTTTATTTATAAACCAATTGAAATATAATAGTATAAACTCTAAATTTTAAGTGAAGGTTACTATTATTAAATGTGGTGAAAACTGCATATAAATTTGTTATCTTCCATATACAGACATTATTATATGTATAGATAAAAGTGTTAATGTTGGTGAAGTGTTGATGTTGTTAGGCTAGCATTAGGTTATCTCGCCACACTATAAACTATGAGATAAGTAAGGATACAAAAAGTTATAACATTTTTTTAAATTTTTATTGATAAAGGCCACAAAATACCTCAATATTTGCAAGTTTAGCTAAATCTTCAGCCATTGTATTCTCCATTCCTTCCCAAGGTGGCATCCATCCATCAAATATGTTAAAGAAACTGGAATCTGAATTCATTATTTGCAAGCATGTGCGGCATTCTATTATGGGATTTTCCTCTTCTGGAGAATTATAATTTTCAGCTTCTGTCATATTCTCCCTGTATATCATAAAAAATCTCATTAGTAAATATTTTTAATTAATATAACTTTGAAAATGGAATTTGCATGTGAAAGTTATTTTGAAGTTACTTAACTATTTATTGATATAAGACATATTATAAAAAAAAATGTGTACTAAATTACTAAATTCATAAATAAATTATCATTTATGTTCCCATCACAATCACATCAAATTCAATTTATCTTAAATCTAAAGAAAATTCAATATTATCATACTTATATTGTTCTTTAATGTAGTGAAAACATACATGGGAAAAATCGTAAAAAACATAGTTCATAATAAGGAAGGTTTTACTTAGACAAGCATATTAGAGAAAATATTCTATACAAAATTGTACCTTGATATTATATTTTTTAAAGGTATATAATTTATTTATTTATGAGTTATAACTTATATATCACGGCAACGCAAATAAAATATGGAACCTGTAGCATAAGCTGACTGCTCTTTCATTTTAATGATCATGAATTGAAGAAGATATGTTAGATACTAAATACACATCGATAAACTAATGATGTGTTTTTGTATCTTCGAACGTGTACGTTCGTGAATAATATTATGTTCATCCATCTCGTTACATTATCATGTAGCAATTCCGAATTTCGAAATCAAAACAATTTCTTGTGCGCATAAATACATTGATTTATTCCCATTGATCAATTTATAATATTGAACTGCTCTAGACCACATGTTTAAAATCTTAATAAATACTGTAAATATAGCCTACATATAATTAATAACACAAAAATTTTGAAATAATTTTTTATTTTAGGTCTTGCCGTTTAAGTGACATTTCATGTCATAATGGTTCCCGCCATTGACCTTATTCAGTATTTAACAAAAAAGTTAATTGTATGCATAATTTTCATTAAGGATTTCCATTGTATAGTTTCTATATTTCGTATCACTTGATGATAACCTCACATATTATCTTTAATAATTAAAAATACATGAAATTCTCTAATATTGACATATTTTGACAGAATCGTACTGCATAGACAAATAAGCAAAAAGGATTTGTTTTATTAAAATATTTTGTTCATAATCATTACGCATTGATATTATCCACATTCTATATATTTATAAACTTACATTTTTGTTTCTTAATTTCGAATGACAAAAGTTATTTGGAGTCACAGTGCCACTTGGGGAGCACTATTTATTTATATTTGCAAGTTGCTGTCACTTAACAATAAATTGTCACATAATTTACGAGTTCTTGATATACTTCTGAACGAATAGTATCCAAAATGAATGATATCTTATTATTTTACTTTCATGCAAGTGTTGTTTTAATATTTTTTTATTAACTAATATATTCTTATTATTACCAAATTGAATCGTCACTTCACTATGAATGTTTTAGGATTACACTATCGTAAGAATCTTTGTAGTCTATGCCTGTCATTTACATGAATACATTTTTAATCTCTTACAGTTCACAAATTTTGGTAGCGTTCGTAAATATGACATGTACTTGACACGCAAAAAATTAAATAATGATAATCACTATTGATGATTTCTCAATTGTATGTCGAAGACAAAAACCATAAATAAAATAGTCCAAATTTATAGAATTCTACAAATTTGTAATGCTATGCCAAAAACAAAACTTTAACAATTATTTTTAAGTTTTGATTATGGAATTTGTAAAAAGGTTATTTTATTATTAAATAAAATATTGGATTAAATTAGGGTTGTTGATTAAAAATAAATACGTTTATTTTGACTAACAAAATATCTGAAACTAGCTAACTACTATAATATCTATTATATTGTATAAATGTATAAAATTCAAAAATATAATTTTATAATCAAAACTCACCGAATTATACTTACGTTTGTGTTATTTTTTCATTTTTCTGAACGTTCTCTTGAGTATGCGCAATTGATGGCGCCGTCGGCTCAGCCTTAGTCCAAGGAAAAATACTTGGTACAACACCTTTATTTAAATGCCTGCAAATTTGTTGACGACCTAATAGTCGATTTTTTTTATTTAGAAATAAATTATAATTAAGACTAATTTTTAAAATGATATCTTTATGTATAATATATTAATAAATACCTGTATAAGCGGATACTCCCATATAATCAGTTTTACGAAAATGATCTCGACATATTCTCGTTGAATTTGTGGCTTTAAATTTTTTTCGTCTTATAGCCTTTTCCCACTTTTTCCGTAATATTAAGTCTTTCGGGAATAAGTGTACACCATTATTTTTACACCCAGGTACGGCACAGAGAGGCATTTTAATAATTTCAACTTCAGAATTTAGAATTCCAATGTTAAAGTTATTTTTTGTACGCGTATGACACTTGTCATTGGCCGTGTCGATAATACGCCATCTGCCGAAAGCACAGACAATACAATACTAATAAACCTAGAAGAAGTCGGCTTTCATTTACCTATTCTATATTTAATTGTATATAATATATTTAAAGTTATATCACAAATATTCAATTTATTGAGAGGCACTCCATCAGAAGTAGAAAAGTATGTCCTCATATAGTATATTTTATTCTTAACTGAAATTATAATTATAATATGTTATTTCATCTATATATAAAGTGATTATATTGATTTCATCCATACCTTATAATTTTAGAACGTAATCAATATTTGTAATTATTTTGTATGTCAAAAAAATGTGAGTTGATTTTGACATAACATAACCTCACTCAACAACAATAATAAGCTTCAATATAAAAATATCACGTGTAATAAATAAGAAGTAATTTTAATTTATAAAATGGAAGAAGAAGGGACTCCAACAGTTAGCTTAGTGTCATGTATGCATTTTGTAAGACGTGGGGTAGCTAAATCAGTCCCAGAAAAGGTTAGTTAAATAACATTGTATTGCATTTAATTTCTTAAACTGTTAAGATAGTCAATTATTTAAATATTTAACAGATAGAATTAACTGAAAAAGAATTGGAGAAGATAATTAAACAGACAGCAGATGAACTACGGTAAATATATTTTCATTTTACAACAACATTGCTTATTTCATAATAATATGTAACACCGATTCGTAAAAATACACTAAATATATTTATAGAATAACAGAAAATGGCGATGATCAGAGTGACGAGGATGAAGAAAATCTGGAAACACCTAGAGATCCACCTGCAGATCCTAATGATGAATTTAATTTCCAAAATTATGACCAAGAAGATTCAAGTAATATGCAATTTCTTTATAATTATTCTTCAACAGGATGTGTGCACTTAATTTATTTATGTAACTTAAATATTTTTATATCTATAATAATAAAATATGTAAACTTTCAGCTAATCCAGTGGGCATAGGAACTATAGCAACATTACCAAATTTGGGAGATTTAGGTGATCATGTTCAAATAAGGGTAAGTTAAATAATCATTTAAATTATAATTTCAACATTCCATTATATAATTCAATATTCTTTTTTTTAATGACATATAATCAAATTATATAGATAAAAATCTTTTTTTAGACAGAAGGACCAGATAGTGATGAAGAAGATGATATTATTAAGCCTAATGACAACCTTCTCTTAGTGGGACATGTTGAGACAGATGCCAGTGTCTTAGAGGTCTATAGTAAGTATGTTTGTACATATATTAAATAAATATAAAACATAAAATAGATATATATTAATATATAATATCCAGAAGCTTAAAAAAAATAATCTATTTAACACTTACAAGCATTTGATGTTAATGAATGTCTATAAAAACAGGCAATTGATTTGAAATTTGTCTCAATTCAATCAATTTCAATCAATTAGTTGTTTTGAAGTTTGTATATGGAGTAAGAAAATGAATAGGGTATGAAAATATTAATTATAGTCCAGAAAGCCTTAAACCTTGCCATATTGCATTAAAGCTATTTAAATTTTATACAAAATGATGTCATACACTTTTTAATTACACATATTATTTTTATTATTTTATCATCTTTTCACATTTATTACAGTTTTCAACAAAGAAGAGGGTTCATTCTATGTACATCATGATATCATCTTGCCATGGTTTCCTCTGTGCATTGAGTGGTTGAGTCATGATCCAACAGATCCACAGCCAGGTAAGATATTATTTTACAAAAAGTCTTATTTTTAATAAAATAATATAATATGCAGTCTGAATTTTTTTTATAAAGTATTTTTATATAAGCTATAATAAAACAGTGGATACATTTTGTGTATGTATTAGAACTATGTGTGGGTGAAATGTGTTAAAGTTTTCCAAAATAAAAACAATTAAAACATCAATTTAATTTTATTAGCAAGATCCTTTTATCAAATTATTTGGATCATAGAAGATTTCTATTCAGTAAGGAAGCTAATCGGATAATTGAAATGTACCTATTTCACAAATTTTGTAGGTAACCTCTGCGCCTTAGGTGGAATGGATCCAGTAATACAAGTATGGGATTTAGACATTGAGAATTGTCTCGAACCAGCTTTTAAATTAGGTAGAAAACCTAATAAAAAGAAGAAAACTAAACGTATTGGTCACAAAGATGCTGTGTTAGATCTGTCTTGGAATAGAAATTTCAGGTGAGCGATTTACTCTGGGAATCTTCAATAAGCTGATAACAATCCTATTTCTTTTAAATATTAATAGTTGTATTCAACCTACATAAATCAGTACTAATGCACAAATACATTTAAAGTAAAGAATGCACCAAGGGAAACACTGATACTTGTGCAAGCACTTAAAGTACTCAGGAAAGTACCAGTGACAGTACATACACAGTCAAAATACTCAACGACAGCACTAGTGTATACACGCTCAGAGCACGTAGGGACGCATGTAGTACTAGTGCATGCATAGTAAGAGCCACCAGCAGGCGCACATACACATTGCACTAAAGGATATATCAATATATTTTTTTATAAGAATACTTTTAATTTGTATTTTAATTACACATAATTTTATTTCTGTTGCTTGCAAAAGATATATATCTTAAGAGAGTCCCAAAATATTTAAGCCGCTTTTTTTATCTGAGTAAATTAAATATGAATATTATTGTGAATATTATATTTGTTCGTCAGTCATGTCCTCGCCAGTGGGTCTGCTGATAACACTGTGTTACTGTGGGACTTGGACCAGGGTACGCCGCACACTAAACTAGATTACTTTGAGGATAAAGTAAGTATATTGTTTATATTATACATATATAATACAACAAACTCTGATCTCTGAAACTTACAATTTTTCTATAGTATAATAAACCAGTAAAATCAATGCATCAGTGCTAGAGCTAGTGAATTTTACAATTAAAATATTTCCACATTAATTCCGATAGCTTGATCATCACTTATGCACACTCACTGTATTTTTTCCCAGGTGCAGTCCCTCTCGTTCCACCCCCTGGAGGCGCAGACGCTGCTGTCGGGCGCCTGCGACGGCCGCGCGCGCGTCACGGACTGCCGCGCGCCCGACGCGCACCGCGCCTGGTCTCTGCCCCCCGAGATAGAGAGGGTGCAGTGGGATCAGAACAACCCCTTCTGTTTTGTGGTGAGTTGGTGTGGACTGATGGTGATGATGATGAGGTTCTCAAAAATATGCGCTTATCTAGCAGCCAAGTAGTTGCAAATAGTCGAAATTTATCAAAAAAGGCCAAAGTTATTAAAGATACTAAATCGATAGAAGAGAGGGAGAAGTTTACAATAGATCTTAAACAAATAATAAGTATATGAAGTAAATTGTATCAGCTATGGTATTAAGTAATATATATTGGACATTAGCACTTCAATTAGGTGAAAACACTAGGCGATTCGAAATTACCAATTAAAAATATTAAGATTATAGATATTTTTGGCACTTCTATAGCAAAAGTTGATTTAAGTTTGCAATAGTTCAATTTTGTCATTTATTATCACAATACTGCTATTATAATAGACTGTTATAAAAAAAGATCAAAATAAAGATCCGTACCGGTTGTCAAAAGAGATGTCTTGCGATATCATAATATTAGATTTATATTAGTTTACAATAAAATATATTTTAATAATAAAGTTATATATAATTGGCACAGATGAGCAACAATGAAGGCAAAGTGGCGTATGTGGACTGCAGGCGAGACGAGCCGATGTGGACTGTGAGCGCGCACGAGAAGGAGGTCACAGGTTCGTATACAATTTCAAGAAAGACAACCTAGTACATAATTGGATTGTTTATTTTGAAATTGTTGTTATAATTTAGCATATATTATATGTTAATAAAAAAATGTGGGCATCTTATAAACTAATAAGAATTCTAAATTGCACTATACATCCTTTTTTTTTGAAAATGTACTTAATATTTACAAAAAAAAAGGATATATATAAGGACGTATATAACTTTTATGAAGTAAGTGAGGACAGCAACTGACTCTACTTACTTTTTTTTGTGCGTTCCCTATACAAGTGAATGAATGATTTTCTGTTAAGTAAAAGCTGGTAATAATATATCTATGAAAATAATGTATTAAATTATTTATTTACTCTTGTTTTTGCACCAAATATGCCTAATAATATAATATAACGATTCTATTTAGTTACATTTGTATTAAGCTATATGTTTTAATATGTAATTTAATTATTTGCTTCCAGGTCTCATTTTGAGTGAAAATATACCTGGATTAATGATAACCGTGAGCTCGGATGAGAAATTGAAAACTTGGGATATATCGGGGTGAGTAATAAGAGTTCGAGGCATGTGTGTTGAGTGGCGATACTCATTTTTTCACGCTATTTTTTTTCAGCATTTTTTTTGCTGATTGTATCGCAGATACTCCACTGCGCCGCAATTGACACTTTCCATATGTGTTAAGCGGAAAGTGAAGCGAAAAGATATTTGTCACTATGTTTTAACAAAATAAAGGCACAATTTAAATTCTTTTAGTTATATATTTTAATTATATATTTTTGGGTTTCTTAGGTACAATAAACTGAATTTTTATAGGATAATTTATAGGACCATTTTATTGTCTGTCTGTCGGGTTGTCTAGACCATATTTTTCAAAATTGCGTTGAGGTTTCATATCGCTAAAATTAATAAAACTAGATAGCCGGACTCGGCTCGGAGCCCAGAAAAAGTCTAAATTTAAGATAATGCAATTTGCACGAAATGCGTATAAAACTCCGCCGGAACGTCACTA
The DNA here is from genome assembly GCA_037127375.1 of Dione juno. Lineage (NCBI taxonomy): Eukaryota > Metazoa > Arthropoda > Insecta > Lepidoptera > Nymphalidae > Dione > Dione juno. The sequence continues at coordinate 1,544,844 of JAXRJS010000008.1, read as the reverse complement.
TAGTCCCCTGTGCCCCGCAGCCTCAGCCCGCTACAAGTGAGCGAGCGCAGCTGCCGCGTGGGGCAGGCGCTGTGCGCGGCGGCGTGCCCCGACGCGCCGCTGGCCGTGGCGGTGGGCGGCGACAACAAGCAGAGCTACATCGAGATGGTGGACCTCAGCAGCAATGAGGAGGGTCAGTGTCATTATATAATGCTATTCTCATAAAGCTGAACTTTGGATGGTTGAACGCTCCAACGGTAGTCTCAGAAACTAACGTTTCGATTTAATAAGCGTTTTTTGTATTGAAAAAAATTTCTTTTTCACGAGAGCAAATGCGGAGATTATAGCTACTGGCCGGATGTGAGTCAAAGTATTAATTACTGCCGATGTGTAGCGACACAACTTGTATCTACGGAATTTTTGTATGTTTCTATTTATATTATAAACAGGTAAACTATTATTTGGCACGGTGGAAAAATGCTTTTAAATTTTTTATAATGAAAAAAATAGCTTAGATTAATGCTAAAACGCGTTAAATTTTGTAATATAGTCGTTAAAGTTCTTTCATTTCATTAATTTCATCTGAATGTATGTAGATACCCGGAATTCGATCGAATAATATAAAATCAGAATAATATTAAAACCGAATAATATATTTTTTTACATATTTTTTATATATTAATGATTTTATGTGACGTTATATTAAATTAAAAAATATACTTTTTTCAGTAATGAATCGTTTCGGTTCGCAAGTGAATGCACCGAATGCGGCGCAGAATAATGAAGCTATGGACACGTAAATGTTTATTATGTTATTGTATTAATTACATTATATGAAAATATATTTATATTATATAGATATTAGTTTTTCATTTACTTGTCGTATCAGTTTTATGTTATTTAAAATATTAAAAAAGAGGTTTATATAAATGCTCATTTAATAAATGCATAGTAAAAAAATATTTTATAACATATTCACGTATGTTAATTTATATATATTTTTTTATATATTCCATTAAAATAAAAACAATATAATTGAACCTTTTACCAAAAAGAAGTGACAAGCCGTATCGAGTGTTGCCATAAAGTCAGCGTTTACAATTTAGCTCGAGCGTCGCTGTAAAGAAAGTTTTAGATTTATTATTTGTTTGTAAATAAATATTTTTGTATATTTGTTTATAAATGTATATTTTTGCAGAAAAAAAAGGATTAATAGTCGACACCCTTTTTTAATTAATACATTTTTCTTAAGGAACTCTATATTTAAGAGTTCCTAGATAAGAAATCCAAGCTGTTAATCTTTATATTAAGCAAGAAAAATGTGATTAGATTTTGTGTGTATTAATTGTTAATGTTATTTAAATGACAATTATACAATTTGTTCTTGTTTCATGGTTTTTGTTTTTATGAAATTGGGTTTTTATTTATCATGTATCTTCACAAAATTTCCAAATAAGTCTAGTGAAAATTCACTTCAGTTGAAAATACTGGAGGAAAGTCATGTAAAAAGCACGAGGAGCCCTGGAGGACAGAGGCTCTGGCTTCCCTGCTAGGGATAAAGCGTGAAGCTAGGTATGTATCCACATACACTTTGAATACCGTCGAGGTACCAGCTAGATTTGAATAATTATCCGTATAAATCCGTTTCGATGCGAACAACAGATATGCCTCTTGTGTTGTATGGCGAGGATTACTTTAGAATAAAAAAAATCCTTATTTTAAGTCATACAGAATTTCTTTTTAGTGAATGCTTTTATTTATGAAGTATGTATGTAGAATGGGATTTAATAAAACAATATGTTGTAACTGAGATTTGTATTTGCAACATTACTTATATTTATCTAAATAAAACAAAATAAATACATATAAGGTAAAGGCATCTAGTGTTTGTTCATGTAAAGTCAAAAATACGCTTTCTACTAAACTATTGACCTATAGACCAAGAGAAAGAGAAAAAAAAAACAATATTGTTTTTGTATTACATTAATATTTTTTTAAGCTTCATGCATCTAATGTATTCGATCTCTCTCTGCTCTCCACAATTCGGGGCATTGAATGGCGGAACTCAACTCCGCGTCACACCTTGCCAGGGCGGGCGCATGACAATAAATAACTTTCTTGAGTATATATAATATATTTAAATATTTCATATGAAATTTTAAACTATCAATAATAATATGACTATATTTTATACATGTATTTAAAAATATTAATATCGATTAATAATCTTCAATATATACTTATAGTTAACCACTATGAATCTGCTTAAAATAAGTGTTGTATATTAATATATAATATAATGAGAAATATTATTTAACGTGCAATTCTAATATAAGGAACTCTAAAATACTATTTTTGTACCAACTGTTTAAATTCTGAACATTTACATTATTTAATTAAATTGATAATATATTTTAAATATCGAATTAAATAGATAATAAATTTCATATTGGTATTTGAAATAAATTTACACCAAGAGATATCGATTAGAGTTTAACTGATATTAAATCTGTACTCGAAAATCGATTTTTTAGACAAGTTAAAAACACACCATTAGGTCCCCTAAATTTAGTTTTTTATATTCACGTTATCTCGCATAAAGTTGGGTTGGCGAAGATAACGAAATATAATGGAGATATTCCATTCTTAGCTTCGTTGAGAGGCGGAACTCAACGCCGCACCTTGTGTACGAAAGCGGGCATATGAAAATAATTAATTCACCCCGAATGGCAATCAAACACTATTTACATTTTTCAATCAATAAATTTTCGTTGACAGATAAATTTGGAAAAGACATATATATATATATATATATATATATATATATATATATATATAATATATATATATATATATATATATATATATATATATATATATATATATATATATATATATATATATATATATATATATATATATATATATATATATATATATATATATATATTTTATTGTAACTCTCCTTCCATTGGTCTCGTGCTATATATATGTATTATAAAGCTTCTAAGCTCTAATACTGAATCATATTAGTAAAGCGATTGAAGAAAGAATCGAACTTTGAACCAATAAGGCCTCTCGTTTCTATTGAACACTTTCTAACGGCAGTGTTGCTATATTGAAAAAAATAATAATCACTTGCCGTCCATTTAATTAATATATATTCGTTAAATAATTTCTTTTTTATATAGAGTATATTATAGTATAATTTTCTACAATTGGTGTTGCCAGTTCTCATTTCAGACATTATTTAAAGGTATGTGGTACTAATATAATATTCATTAATATTTATGTTGTGTATATATAATATTTAAATAGCGATTGTATAAGCGATTTTTTTATTTTATTTTGCTGTTATAAATGCGATATTCGTTGTTTTTTTTGAGTATTATAAAAAGATGAACGCCAAACTAATATACTAAATTAAATGCCTATAGACACTAAATCTGTGCCATATAATACAATAACTATAATCTGTGCGAATTTTAAATAAAGACCACAGATAAAAAAAATGCACCAAAAAATCGCTTACACAAAAAATCTACTTTACAACAATAATAACAATAAAAAAAACACTATTAATAATAAAAAAAAATTACTCATTTTCCGGCAGTTTAGTAACGGCGTCGTGTATAGCACTAGCGACGTACGCGACATTGCTCGGGTTCAAGCCACATATGTTGATTCTACCAGAGCGCAGTAAATATATGTGATGTTGGTTTATTAAGTATTCCGATTGCTTAGCATTGAGGCCGGTGTAAGAGAAGAGGCCGATTTGTTTCACGATGTGCTCCCAGTTGCCGGGTGTGCCGAGTCTGGAATAAATATATTATTTAAACTTATATATATATATATATATATATATATATATATATATATATATATATATATATATATATATATATATATATATATTAAGTTGTATGGTGCTATGAAAATTGTTTATGATCAAAATAAAGTTTAGCAAAATGAGGTAAAAAAAAAACTTTAATCAGCGTTGAGATAGTAATGTCAGGATAAAAGGTAAATGTTTATACAAAAGTACACATAGTCTATTCAACAGGGATGTGCTTCTTGGGTAATAAATGCGTATGCGAACGGTACTAAGTGAATAAATGGATATTGTGTTTAATTAGTACGTACTTGGTATTTATATATTATTATAAACGTGAAGCAAAAACTTAGGACCTCTTTTTACTAAAATTGCGCTTACGGAGGAATATGAAATTTAACACACTTATAGTTTATGTGTAGGAGAAGTGCAGAAAGCTGATATTTTTCAATAATAATGCTTATAAAGTACATTGAAGCAATATATATAAAACATTACACACACTACCATGTTTAACAATATAACTTTTGTATGAAGTGACATACGATGGTATTTCACGCGTCAATGGGTCAAAAAATAGCAGTGCAAGTAGTGTTGAAATACTCCACTCTCCCCCAATTTTAGGGACGTTTTGAGCGGTGGGACCTTAACAGTTACAGTAAAGTAAGAAGTAAGTTGCTTTTCCCTTGGTAAATAGGTACTAATGTACCACTCACTTTACGAGCTCCGCTCTCAAGGCCTCCCGCATCTGGACGACCCGGGCCGACATGAGCTGGATGTGGTCCCGCCACTCGGCGAACAGGCGCCCGTCGGCCAGCACGCCGGCCACCACGCGCGCGCCGTGCGCCGGCGGGTTGGAGTACATGCCGCGCACTATCCACGTCAGCTGCGACCGCAGCGCCGGCACGTGCGCCGCCTCCGACACCACCACCGCCAGGTTGCCCACGCGCTCGTCTGGTGGGGTGGGGTTCAGCCGTCGGTCAGTTATATTATAAAGTCTATAGATAAATATATGAGGTCCTTGAACAAGTTCTCGCTGTTTCTTAGAAGATTGCGTTGCGGTACTCTGTGCATGGAATTCCGTAAGGTAACGCATCAACTATAGTAGGTAATGCTATATGTTACCTCAAATTCTAGATGATAAAGTTTACCACAGTGTCAACCACGTGTTTATTTACATATTTTGAAAATGTCTACTTTTGCGCCAAATAGTGTTTTTGCGGGAAATTTTATTGAGAGAGATTCAAAAGAAATCTGCAGCTGAAGCACCCAGAATTCTTGTTGATACATATGGTGACAATAATCTATTGAATACAACATGTAGATACTGATTTAGACGTTTTAAAAATAATAATTTTGACCTTGAAGACTAAGGACGTTCTGGAGCACCGACAAAGTTTAAAGATGAAGAATTGGAGGCAATGCTTGATCAAGATCGATGACAGGCACTAGTAGAGATCGGAGACAGATCAACAGTTTCAAAACGTTTTAGATCGTTACGAATGATCCAAAAGCAGTGATATTGGGTGCCGCATGAACTGAAACCGAGAGACGTTGAAGGGATTTTCTCATGTTTGAGTTGCTGCTTCAACGACAGAAAAGAAAAGGTTTTCTGTACCTAGAGTACCACTGGAGATGAAAAGTGGATTCACTACAACAATCTGAAGCGTGAAAAAAAGCGTGAGGTATGCCCGGACACATATCAACATCGTCCCCAAAACCAAATATCCACGGTTCGAAACTTCCACTCCGCATTTGGTGGGATCAACAGGGTGTAAATTATTAAGAGCTGCTTAAACCTAATGAAACTATCACGGGAGCTCGCTATCGACTTCAGCTGATGCGTTTGAGTCGAGAACTACAAGTAAAGATGCCACAATTGAGGCAAAGTCACGACAAAGTGATTCTATTACATGAGAATGCTCGGCCACATGTGGCAAAACCAGTCAAAACGTTCCTGGAAGTTGAAGTTCTACCCCACCTGCCGTACTCACCGGACATAGCTACCTCCGATTACCACTTGTTTCTCTGTAGGCGTGGTTGAACATGTTGACATGGTTTGAACGAGCAGCGCTTTCATTCTTTCGAACAAACCGAAAAATGAGTAGATTCATGGATTGCGTCAAAAGATGAAACGTTTTTTCGACGGGGGATCAATGACTGCCAGAAAGATGGGAGAAAGTGGTCTCTAATGATGAAGGACAATATTTTGAGTAAAGTTATTGCAAGCTTTAGGTATAATTTAAATACATTGTTTTTTAATACAAAAAGACAGCGAGAACTTATTCAAGGTCCTATTATAATCTAGATATCTGTTCTGAAAGTATTTTTATTATAAACGCATATTAGTATTATTTTAAATTACTATATAACTGACTCAATTTTTATATCTTCATTCTTATTTCTCTCAAGATGATTTTTAATGAATGATGGATAAGTATATTTTAAATATAATCATTACATGCCATCGCACTAACAAAATTCCAAATCCTCAAATGACCCATACAAATTCGACAACTCACTATACAATCCAAAGTTCTTGGCGTAGGACTGCGCGCAGACGAGCTCGAAGCCGCGCTTCACGAAGTAGCGGACCGCCCACGCGTCGCGGTCCAGGTCGCCCGACGCGAACCCTTGGTACGCGCTGTCGAAGAACGGGAACAGCTTCCGTTCCTAGTAAGAATTTGAATTGAATTGAATTAAATTAAATTGTATGGAAACTGGTCTCAGTGGCTACATATGCAAAACTATTTCGATGTTATAGGTCGATATATCTTGGTATATTTTTATAAAATTGAAATACCTTTAGAAATAAATTAAGATATTAAAATTGTCTTTTCAAAATAAAAAAAAGTAGTAGTGAAGCCTAAAATAAACATTCTATTAATATATTTAGAAACAATTCTGTTGATGACTTGGTGTTTGGCAACTGGTGCAATATATTTTTAGGACTAGTTCGTGGTATAAATATAAAGATGCAGCTATGGCAGCTTGTTTGTGTTCAACGGTTGTTTATTTAGCTTCCAATATTACGTATTACTCAAGAACACGCTTTTATTTAGTTTCACGCTGTATCCCGCATCTAGCACTCAAGTCAATGGTGTCAAGAAACACTATCCACCGCTTTTTACCCGAAATCGGGTCATCGCGTGTGTAGTGGCGGAACTTGTCGCTGCGTTTTGTCTTGTCACAGGGAAAAATATCAAAATTATAACTAATGGCTACGAGTTCACGAGCCCTTTGCCTTACGGAAGTCTCGAAAAAACATAGTTAAACTATATCTAATAGTTAATAATAAAAAAATCTTGAACGTATGTATTACTTACTTCAATTCTACGGGAACAGTATAAAACGACACTTTATGCCATAGAAAAGAAATACAAACTCCACATATATACGAGTATAAATAGTACTAACCTCCATAACATCCGCAATCTTGATCCACTGCTCCTGAGAAGGATCAATACCAGTGGGGTTGTGGGCGCACGCGTGCAATATTATCACGGAGTTTTCTGGAGCATTCTTCAGGTCCTCGATCATGCCATCGAAGTCTATCGCCCGGTTCTTCGCGTCCCAGTATCGGTAAGTTTTAGGCTGGGCGAAGCCAGAGTTTACGAATACTAGGTGGTGGTTTTCTAGAAAAATAAGTTTAATTTGTTTTAAATATTATTATTGCTTCCAAAGAATGTAGATTATTTTTGTTGTGGGAATAACTAGGATTAGGATGTTCCGCTATACAAATGCAAAATAGATTATTACACAAAAAATATAGATTACAGATGAACTTTAAAAAAGATTACAAAAAGTAAGCCTTATCGTGTAATAGACATAATATATATTAGATACATGAAATACAAATATAAGAAATATATATTTATTAACATACATACATATATCACATCGTATCTACATATATAAAAACACCATAGCGGAACTGGTAAGCAGAGGATAATCTAGTCACAAGACACCTCCCATTCATTCACATTTGTCTATTTTTAGAAATATGATATATTGAATGTTACAGTACAGAGCTGTGTTTAAGCAGACCGAGCAAAAGAATGGACATTTTTAATATTTCGTTCATCATTTTCTCAAATGGCGATCGAACCCATAACATTCTCTGTATATATATATAAATATAAAACAAATATATAAGGCATCAATTTATAAGTTTCTTGAACGTTGCCTCTTATATCAAAAATATCTAATAACATCCATTGAAATTGGAGCTTCATTTTAATAATCTATTTGTTACATTTATGATTTTATATGTATAAATATAATATATATATGGATATTTAACATATTGTCGACATGTAGTAGTTAGGTACTTCAAAAGCTGACTTTCGGATCTAGAACAGGCCTGATAATTTAAAAAGTATCAATCAGTCATTTAAAAAATAAGGTTTCATTACCAAGAGTATTATAAAAAAACATTAACATTGTTATCAAGCCTATAAAACAGTAAGGATCGTGTTCGATGAAAAATTGCTATATTAATAGAGTCGATTATAAGTAATAATCTTATCATATATACACGTATGTACTCGTCTTTAAGGTTAGATAAGAAACATCTTATTTATTTTATAATTTATTTTTTGTATTACTATAATTTTACTGTAAGGAGAGTGTGAGAGAGAGAGAGAGATTAAGAGTTAAAACACTCATTTCTCCACATTCTGGCCATTTTAAAACATCATGTAAGTACTAAGTAAGTATTATTCCTTCATAACATTTATTATTTAAACCAGAGCATAGGTCAAGGTGGTTGCTTAGTCATACTGTAAGTAACTATACAAGTAGTTATTTCTTATAAAAACTTCTATAGACACGCGAAGTATTAAACGTTCCCTCCCTCTATGCGGAAAATAGCGATAACCTTTATTTTTATTAAGATTTTTTTAAACGATAGCCAGAAGCTTTATTTTATTTTATATATTTAAAAAAAAAAACTACATATAAAATATAGATATCTTTTTTTTAAACTTACCCCATGTCGGATTAGAATAATAGAATGTAGAGTATTTCAAGTGCTTGCTAAGAAGCTCAGCACCTACTCGCAGACCTCCCGTGCCAGATAGTGTTTGAACACCGAAAGCCTATTCAAAAGAAAATAAATTAATATAATTATGAAAAATAGACTACACTTAAGAATAAGCGATGGTTGTCGGTTCGATACCATACCTACACTCGTAGGAACAGATTGCTTTCATTTCCTTACTTAGCAAGCGCGGCGTTTAAGATTCATCACCCAACACACAATGTAAGTATCCTCTGCCTACTCCGCTTTGCGGGATAAAGCGGAAAGTAATTTTCTTTTTATATTCAACAATAAAAAAATTGAGAAATTGGTTAGATTCATCAGAAATTTCTAGATCAGATCATTTGCCAAAAGACAATGTTATTTATTAAATATTTGTATTAATTTTAGTCTTATTTATGAAACCAAACAAGTTTCCGGGAAGATTTTAAGAAGCAACAAGCAAGTGTTCAAGAGCGCTTTGGAATCTCGCTACGTTCAAATTTTAATATTAAATTATTATTTTGCATAAAACTTTTTAAAAATTATACAAATGTCGTTAGCATATTACTAATTTCATTATCATCTATATGTTTCCTTTAAATTCAACGTTTTGAATATAACAATGAAGAGTCTAATCATTAATCGAGTAATCTCTTATCGTTTACGATCACTAGTTACCACCAAGTTATTATACATATATTTTTTTGCCATATAATAATAATAATAATAATCAATAAGTAAAATATATATTGATTTAGAAGAAAAATAAAAGTAAAATATTAAAAATTATACTTACACGACCAGCGGCAATAACAGGATTGTCTTCTCCTAGAAGCATAGATACTGATGCTTTGGTGAATTGTTCCAAACCTAAGAGAAAAACGACATATTTAAATTCACGTGTGTGTGTGTGTGTGTATATATAACATCATCATCATTGAGTAGCGGAAATTTATAAAAATCTCTCTACCGAGGTTTTGACCGGATCTTTTCTTTCTAGAGGCGTAGATTCAGATCCCGTTACGTTCAAATCTAGTTACGTAGGACGTTTATACGTTTTCTTAAAATAAAACTTAAAAAATATATATCAAATTGTGTAAACATTTTTCATGTATTATTATAGTGATACCATATAGTTATGAAATATCAAATTTGATATACATAAATGAGTATCAATTATCAATACATCGATCAAAGAAGGAAAAAAATTAAAATAAGCCAATGAGGAAAACGGCTAAGAATCGTTACTTAAATTTTTTGTGCATATTTGGATAAATCATATCAAATTATGTAGTTCAAATATTCATATATTACATATATATATATATATATATATAATATATATATATATATATATATATATATATATATATATATAACGTCCATGCCACGTTGAACACACCGGTTCTCGTCCGATCACCGAAGTTAAGCAACGTCGGGCGCGTTCAGTACTTGGATGGGTGACCGCCTGGGAACACCGCGTGGCGTTGGCATCTCAGAGGGTGTCTAGCCAATTATCTGTCCGATATTTGGTTTCCGGCATACGGGTACGCGACCCCGGGACCTCGAGCCACCACTTTCATAACCCGATCCAATCCATGTAAGTGGTGTCCCTCCCCTATATTCCAAGTCTTTCTGCCTCTTATTCCCTTTCCTTTCCTGGTTTCTCCCAGTAATGGGTTTGGAGGTCAGATGGCAATCGCTCCACAAAAAACCACTTCGCCACTCATATGGACCGATTGGTCTTAGTCGGAAGGCAGACCCTGGCAAAAAGCCGGGACTAATGCCAGGAAGAAGAAGAAGATATATATATATATATATATATATATATATATATATATATATATATATATATATATATATATATATATATATATATATATATGTATATATATATATATATATATATATATATATATATATATATATATATATATATATATATATATATATATACATATAGCCTGAGAAGACCATCTATTTCTTTTTTTTTATTATTTAACGGCCATGGATACCGAGTCCTTGAAGCCTAATTTAATTACCTGATCATATTATATAACTAGTGTTGCCACCTAAATCTTAATGCCAAATATTAGTTATTAGTTCTCCATGTTATTGCTATTAATCGTGAGTGAGATTAACTCTTTATTATTAATACTATAAATAAATACTATTAATACTGTGAGGACGTCACGGTTTGCGGGTTCGATTCCCACTCGGGGAGAACGAATAATTTTCATTTTATTCGGTCTGGTAACAAGGCAAAGCGCGGCGTTGAGTTCCGCCACTCATCACGCAATACCTCGAAAGGCGGAAAGGGGGGAACGGAGTGTCTTAACACTAGGTTCCTACAGTTCCCACAGCCTATCCTGCCATGTGCGGGATACAGCGTGAAGCTAATTTAATTTAATTTTATTAATACTATAAAGTTGGATATTTTCACGTATTTCGTTTCCAATACTTTATACGCCAATCATGTTTCTAAATAATATGCCAATTCATTGTACAAAATATTATCATGTCGAATCGATATTCTTTAAATTTGTCAAGAACATCTATATAAACAAATTTTCTAAGCGGAGTGAAATACGCTCGATAAGTCATGATTGGAATAGAGAAATAATCTAAGCGTCATATCTATTTTACATTGACCCTATTTATTCATAATATCTGAAATGGCTCAGTTTGACAATATTAATAACAAAAATTTCCAATGGCTATTTAAGTCTAAACTAAGTGGAATGCCAGAGCACGCCGAAAATTATGTCTGCCTTTTAATATAAATTTAATGGATGTGGGTATTTTTCAATGCTTACTGTCTAAGCCTTATTCTGTGGAGGTTCTAAATTCTTGTATAGGTTTAAATTTAAATAGTGTTTAGACTTTACGCTATTGTTTGTTTTAAGGGAACGATGGGATTGACATTTTTGTATATTGTTTATTTAAAAAGTCCATAAAATAAAAACAGATAATAAAAAAAATAGACGTTTCAATAAAAAAATATGATGTATTGTATAGTAACGACCTGGTTGGATGCTTAATTTATATGGAATGGTTAATTAATAACAGTGCTGTGTTAAAATTAGCACTTGTTAATGTTGTATGAATAATCTCTTCAACATTTTAAAGTCTAAGAAAAGAATATTTTTTGTCGATATGTCTGTATATTGAATTTAGTAGGTACTCTTGAAAAAAATGCATGAAGTCTTTTGTATAAATAAAATATTATGGACATCATTGTGATTTTAAGATAACTTTGTCTTTTCAAGTGAGATATTTAATTGTTACTAAAACACAAATATTTTTAAAAATGTTTGTCTGTATGTAATTTTCTTTGTGCGGTTCAATCCCCGGAACAGTAGAACCCGTTTCTTTTGGACCTATCGTTAGGAGATAGAGGAGGTTGTGGAGCAACGTATAGGCTACATTTTATACAGATATTCCCGCCGGATCTAGATTTACGCGGGAAAAACCGCTTTACCGTGCGTAAGTACCTACCTCCCAGATAATATATAGTATATAACACGATAATTTTCATTTATGTACATATATTTTTTATTATTTTCATAAACAAAGTGATTGCATTGATATTAGAGTAAAGCTGGGACATCGATTAAGCGAGCGAAACCGTGAACAGGTAGCAGTTTATAATAAAAACTTAAGCAAGTGCTTAAGTTTTACATTTGTTGACATACTATGTAACATATTATATAATCAATCATTTGCTGGACTTTTAAATCTAAAAATATACATATTTACATTCACGCTCATCGTCATGCGTCATCATGCTCCCTCTACTCTTCACCAATTAACAAGAGAAACATGATAAATTGAACAGAATGAGTTGCAGCCGGTGTAAATTATATATATATATATATATATATATATATATATATATATATATATATATATATATATATATATATATATATATATATATATATATATATATATATATATATATATATGTATATGTAATATATATATATATATATATATATATATATATATATATATATATATGTATATGTATATGTATATATATATGTATATGTATATGTATATGTATATATATATACATATATATATATACATATATATATACATATAATATATATATCTATATATATATATATATATATATATATATATATATATACATATATATATATACATATACTATATAATATATATATATATATATATATATATATATATATATATATATATATATATATATATATATGTATATGCAGCATGCATTCTAGTGTACCCCATTAAAACAGGACTGTTATATGCCCCTACGTGCTCACTACTCTACAATATATATCTAATATATAGTACTTTCCAATATGATATAGTGGACAAAAGAAGGGTGTTACAGTACACTTATTTGTCTAAAGATAAGTACTAAGACCCATTATTATATCTAAATAAATAAACTGATAATATTAAATATTTATTTAATATAGTGGCTATCAGATAACTTGACATATTGGCTATTGCCTATCAATAAACTAACATCTTTTATATGTATGTGATACCACATTCTAATGTATATAGGAAAAATGGAATAAAATTTTTAAAAATATATATATTTTTATTGTTAAAATAATCTCCAAAGTTACTTTGACAGAATATAGTATCTTTCATATTTAAAATTGATATGAATTAATTAATTATTAAGAGCAATACATAACTTACATTACTTATTGTATTAGTTTTCATATCAAATTTATTGTTAGATAATTAGTTTTATTGATAATCAAATATCATCATGATCATGATAATAGATTTTAAGTTTTACATTTTCAAAACTTACCAAGTACAGGCAGATATTCATGAAGTAAGCTTGCATCAGCTGCCATTTGTTTTTCCATTTTCTGGACAACAGGCAGGACCCAGGGTTTACCATTTTCATCTCTATAGGCTGTTAATTTTTTTATTTTTATATATTACTCATAGGGACTTACTACAGGACATAAATTAGCTACGTCATATGAGAGACAATAAATATAAATGAATGAAAACATTTATGTTTATACTAAAATGTTTAAATTATTTTACGTAAAGTACTACTCAAAGTTATTAAGAAAAAGTTATTCCAAAAAACGAGAACTTATCGAAAGATGTAACAAAAAACTAAATCAACATTTTCAAATTATGCGCGAAACTTAAAAAGGATTTTATGCCGGATTAACTATTTAATTGAATTTCTTACATAATATACTACTGAAACTAATCAAAAAGCTTGAAATTCGTGAGTGTTAATAGATATATAATAAAACAAATTCGACCTCCTACCTCCTACACCAAGGTTCACTTTACTTTTAAATGAATCTTCGGCAAAAAGTTTGTTGAGTTGGAAAACTTCAATAGGTGGACCTTGTTCGACGACTTGAAAACGTGAACCCATTTTAATTTATTTAGAGCACAACACGACCGGCTATGTAAGACTCTTGAGTCTAATTACTGCTCTCGATTGCACTATGATGTAACTAAATGAGATAGTGCGATATTGAAGTAATGTTTGTAATTCGCAAGTTTTAGGCGGTGAGTCGATGACCTTCTGCTCGACAATGTCAAATACGTCAATGCTATTTGCCGTCAAGTGTGTGTCAAATGTCAAGTAATATGCAATAGCTATTTGCCTGTACTATTGCGTTCTAAAAATCGATAAGAAAAGTTTGCTTTGATTGGTTAAAATTTATAAATATTTCCTTAAATAAGATTAAAAAGTCTAAAAGTCTAATTTAAAAATCAAAAAGGAAAAATAAATTTATGTAACTAATAATGACATGATTTTTTCAAAATTCAAAATAAATTCTTCTATAATAATTATGTTAATCTAATTATTGTTAAAATAATGTGTATATAATTATTTTAGAAATGAATACACTTTTAAATATTTAAACTTTATTTATATTCAGTATATACTGGATTCCTAAGACGGGAAACTCTAGGATCATCTGGGCGCATAATTATGTAAATCTTTTTGTATTCTCGATTATCTCCATCATCTTTAATGTAATTATAAACAGCAATACATCCCATAACTATTCCAGCCAAAGCTAAACACGATGATCCCATAATTTCTGGAATTTCCCAACATGCTTTTTTGAAAAGCCCTGTAAGAGTTTTTTCAAATTTAATCTGATGACCAACTGGTTTTTCGTGTGACATTGTATTGATAATATTCTTTCTAGATAGACCAATATAGTTAAATATTTAAAGTCTTTGACAGATTGAAAGTCAATAAAATCTAGTTAGATGTTTGACATTGCTATTATTTTTAAATATAGATTACTTTAGTCTAACCAGGCAATAGACCGGTATCAAATTCATGGAACAACTATTTCGCCTAGTCTTGGACAAAGTAAAGCTTAGAAAGCTAGCAGCCGACTTTCAGGATTGAAGAGGCACATAAAGAATAAGAAAGTCTAATTAATTATAGAAATATTTGATATTAAATACCAGCATTATTATGAAATGGAAAGCATTTCCTATTCGATTATTTATCAATATTTATTATACTAGTTTATATGATGTTGTTTTAGGTATATTAAGTAATCTGTTTTCTGTTGTTATAATTGACATTTGACAGTGACATTTATTAAATATTCTCATGGGACTGAAATTTGGATTTATTTTCTTGGAGGTTCCTGTCGAGTTCAAATTGAGTTAATAACTAAGAAAATAAGAACAAATCATGTCTGTACCAGTAGCCAGACGGTCAGTTGGCCAGCTATTAAAGCAGGGATGGACCGAGATTCCTGAGGTTATCGCTTCCACTGGCCTTGCGGTAGTTGGAGCTGTTTGTGGAGGAATTGCATGTTATAGATATGTGAAGAACGACGGTGATAACAGAAGATACAAAAAAGTGTTCATTATTATGAGACCCGACGACCCAAGAGCGGCTAAAATTAAGAGAGATTAGAAACTAATAAAAAACTGTTTTGTGAATATCTAGTTGCAATTATGTAATAATAAATGAATGCTATCTGTTATTGTTTCTTATTTATTTACAAGCTCTTTATATTTACTCATGGAATAGTTATTATATATTTATTATACATATTAAAAATCAATTTAATTTAAGCATAAACATTAATTTCTAAACATATTGGGATATGGTATATTAAGAATTAAAATTAGAAATGCTAATAAAATTTGTTTCACAATCTTATAAAAATAATATTTATTAAAAAACGAGTTAAAAACGAAAACATCAATCAATCGTTTTATTGTATACAAAAAAAATTGAAACGAGATTCGCAAACTTAATAAGTCAACAGTTTGTTATACAGATTCATTTATTTTTCTTATTATCTTTAGAAGCAGCTTGTTTTCCCTTTCCTTTCCTTGGACTGGTTGTACTTTGTTTCCCCTTACCTCCTTTACTTGAACTGGGTTTAACAGATTCTTTAGTTTTCTTTTTCTAAAAAAAGAACATTATTAAAAAACAAATAAAACACATTATAGTAAAATAGTTCTTTAAGCATAATGACAATATAAATACTCTAAGAAATAATAAAAAAGTTAAATTTTTCATAAAATTAATAAAAACATACTTTTATCAGCATATCATTATCTGGATCACTATCCTCAGCTGCCTCTTCATCATCCTGGGTGTTTTCATCATCATGTCCGTGGCCTTTCTTGATAGCTCCAGGTGCATATGGAAGTGCTGTTGCCTTTTTGTTATATGTTCGAGTCATTGCTGCTTTCACCTTTATGAAATATTAAAATATGTTAAAGATATATAAAAACCTTTTGTTTTGATGTTCAAAAAATGAGTTATGTATTCTTACTTTGAATAAAATTATTTGAATTTGAATTTTAAAAAATAATGTGTTAATACTCTCTGATTAATGTTATATACAAAATATTGTTGCATTATACATTTACTAAATTATGCTCCAATAACAATGCTCATTCTCTTAGGGTCATAGCACGGATACCATCTCGAAAACGGAATGTAAACGTTTCAAATAGCGCCTTTCAGTATTCTTTGTATGAAAAATCCCTACTGTAAAGCACACTAATCGGATCACGTCGGGACCGACTGCGCAAGCGCGCTTACGGCTCACCGTACGCAAGCTTACGTTTCCACGTCCACGCCCCGCACATCAGCTTGCGAAACGGATTGTAGAAAAGATGGTATTTTCTTCAATACCGCAATCTCAATATGTCGATTTTTTTAATAATATCAATATCGGAGTTCGATATATAGAAAAAGAATATCGATATTGTGATATAATATAAACATATACATACATATGTCATAAAAGAGATATTTAAAGCGCCAACTCAGTTATGTGATGTAGATAACTCTGGTCTCAACTTGTCCATATAGTTGAAAGTGAATGTTATATTTACTACTGGCTCTCTCTAGTTTAAAGGTTTAAGGTAAACTACTAAAATTTTTAAAATGAGAGCTCCTATAATCGCAGT
The DNA here is from genome assembly GCA_037127375.1 of Dione juno. Classification (NCBI taxonomy): domain Eukaryota; kingdom Metazoa; phylum Arthropoda; class Insecta; order Lepidoptera; family Nymphalidae; genus Dione; species Dione juno. The sequence goes on along the minus strand of JAXRJS010000008.1, from coordinate 1,527,556 downwards.
ACTTATTTTGGTTTTCAGATTAACGCTTTACCTCGCATACGATTTCCGGTTTTGCTCCCAATTGGAGATATTGCGTTGCCAAAAAATAAAGATGGGATGAAAAAAAATCGGATACTAACCTTGGAATCTATTAATATTGTAGGATTTCTTTGTCCAGGCCACAGTGATAGCTCAACCAACGAGTCCAGATCCTCTCTTAACAAGTGATAAGATTCTAATACAGCGAGTGATTTGTCTATACCATCGGATTTCTCCTTTATAAGAGGGGTCACTATGGCGTCGCGAAGGTGTTTCGCGTAGTCGAGGAATATGGCTGATTTTGATCCTGATATGCTAGAAATCAAATATATAAAAAGATCTTCCATTGAATTACCGGAGAGATGTTATTTATGGAAAATAAACATATACCGTATACATTATTATTTAAATATAAAAAATAACTAACCTAAGTCTAGTATGTGAATGTATCTCCTGACAAAGTCTATTCATTTTGTTTGTCCTGGAATTCTTGCCCAGCCACGATGGGAATTGTATTTGAGCGGCAATGTGTCCTTCTAAAGCATGCCCCGGTATCACACTGCTCAACATTGCCTGGGAAAGTAAAGAAGAAATTAAATCAAGCAATTAATTAATTAATTTCAGAGGATCTTTCCGTTCTCCACTTTTCACCCAATTTTTCAAATATTGTTTGTCACTATCACTCAACAGAACTCAACGCTGCCCTTTGTTTCAGTGAGAATTAAACACTGACCTGCTTTTAGGCTGCTGCTAAATGAAAATGATATAAATAATAATTAATTTAATATGAAATTTTTTTATTTAAAAAAAATGTTCTATCTGTATCTCAACTAGGGTTCTGTACACAACTTTGTACGCCTAGACTACACTAATTTAAAATTTATGTTTTCCTCATATTACCTAGTAAAATATGATTTATTAAAAAAAATAACTTGACTTTCATACAACAGGCATGAAGTATGTAATATTGAAAAACCAAACAAAATTAGACCTTGTGTCAAAAAATGTAGCTAAAATTTTGTCATCTATTATATAAACATTTATAATAAACCAAAAGATAGTTCAATTTTAAATTATTTACTATGCTAGGCATAAAATAATGTATACCTGCAACGGCAGCAGACTCCACGCTTGACTGCCGCGTATCTTCGCCTCCACGATGTCGCCCAAGCTGATACTGTCCGCCGCTTTGCTGATTCTACTCAGGACTTCATGTCTACAATTAAAATTATAATTAGATTATTTTTTATCGTTATAATTTTTTTTTATAATCTCTAATATATAAAGTTTATATAATTTTTATAGATGAACCAGTGATATAAGATAAAAAATCTTTTATCCACTTTCCGTGAGATATTTCGTATTGAATATTTTAAGTTACTACTGCGCATTTTTCTTACCAGAGCAGAAAAAAAATTATATAATAATTTCTCAGTAAGAATTCAAAATACAGCCACTATATACAGACAGACACGGTCCCACTCTTCAGCAGGACTGGCTGGACTGCTGGCTGTTTCCCTTTTCTTGAGATTCATTTTATATTTTGCATATTTTGCACAGGGTCGAGACACTCTGGTGTTATGACGGTAACAATAAGAATAATCCGAGAGGCTTCCGCCTCAACGCCGGATTTCCTTCCTTTTTTTTTTCACAATCATCACATTTACAATCAAACGTAAAATAATAATATAATAAAAAGTAATAATTACTTAGGGCAATGCGGCGATACATTCAAATAGTTTTCCTGGACAAAGAGCGGCATTATGCTGTAGTCGCTGAAGAACAAGTCACTTTTGTCATTGATACTCATGTTTTTGTGTTCTTCCGCGCTAAATACTTTGCGTACAGCTTCCCATGGACCCTGCAAAAGAAATTTATATTTATTTAATCATATTTAAAATATATTTTCTCAACTAATGTAATTTAATTAAATTATAAAAATATAAGTATCATAAGTATCATTAAGTACATTAATTCTCAAAGGGAAATACAGTTAATTGATATTTTGCACAATAATAAATACATCAGTTTCTAAACATATAAATGGGCAAAGAAAAATTTCTTTAAGTTAATATAGTTGTAAAGGATTTGATAAGAACAAACTTCTAATATACTAAGATTTTACAAAATTAAATTTAATTCTAAGCGATATTATCAACACTTAAATGCTCACTCATATATCAAACATACCATCTTAACATCCTTTTTAACCCGTTCCGTCTCTTTACTCAGCTTATCCGGGTCTATTTGACTGTCCGCTGCCCACATGGACAGTAAATGCAGGGTTTGTCTTACATCTTGTCCCGCTGATACTATTAGCTGGGATAACACATCCGTGGGGATTTTGAGACCCTCTTTGAAGCATACTGACATCATTGCTGACTGGAATCATAAGGGTTAATGAATTAACTTTTCAATATAATATTTATATCAGATACAAGCAAATTTCAAAATGTATGAATCAAATATTAAAATAAGAGAGCAGAGAAACACATTTATTTTATATATTAACGAAATTCCTGTTTCCCGTGGAGCAGACCAACAAAAATATAGTATAGAAAAATCTAAAACTATTAAGCCACTAAACCATTCCAAACAGGGTAAAGCGTCATAAAAATATTTAATTATTTTGTAGTTTATTATAGTATATTTTGTAGTTAGAATTAATTAAGAAAGAAAAAGTAAGGGTAGCATAAAAATGTTATCTACGGTCCGAGAACCTCAACAAAAGAAATGGTCTCAGACCAAACCAGACCAGCACAAATTAATATGAATATTTTAAATATAAAATTTTCATTAAATCATGTATATACTACATACCTAAAAATTTTATGCTAACACAATAATATAATCAGATTCATTTATAAAAAGCTATGCTCATTTTTTTGTGAACTTTTAGCAAATATGTTTTATTCTGTTTATTTTTAAAGGCGTGACTTAAGTGAGCCATATTGTATTTTTTGTTAGTTTTATTTTTTTATTAATTTCATATTTTTATTTTATTTAATAACATTATGTACCAGCATATAACTCTTTTTATACTACGAGATATAATAATAGATAAAAAAGGAACCTTTATCTGATCAACCCGCGGCCTATTGAAGCGTAGATCGTAACAATAATTCACGAGCGTTCGCATTTTCTCACTGTTCCTGTCGTTGCACATACATATTATAGGGACTGAGCTCGTCTTGATAAGCGATATCAGCTCTTGGAGGCCACCTGGGAATATATATTGAGGGAATTAAGATATTCATTTTGTGTTATTCACATAAAAAAATGATAATTAATTATAGTTAAAAATAAAAGTATATGTAATATAAATAAAATGAGGTTCTGGATACGATCCCCACTCAAGAGTAAGAATTCCGCCACTAAAGCGGATTTTTTGAAACTAGGACAATTTATACTTAAAGAAAACATATAAAAATTTAAACGCAGCGGGATTTGAACCCGCGCCTCATGGAAACCGTCCAAGCGTTCAGACCTCCAAGCCATGCGTTATCGTCACGCTGCGTCGAAATTCTCATATACTTTATACAACTTATGACTATAAGGCGCGGTCACAAATCCCGCTGCGTTCAATTTTTTATAGTTTCTTTAGGTATTTTTTCTATACTTAGTATGGATTAACACTTTAAAAATCTTAAAAAAAAATACTAGGACAATTTCTTCATTAATTACATTACAATTAGGGCGATTGTAATAAATTATAATTTTTGTATTAAAACATAATTTCTTTTTCTATAAACAATATTATATAAAATTCCAATATTACTGCACGCGCTCACCTCGGTCCTCGTTGCCCGCCATGCCGTCCACCTCGTCCATAACCAGCACATGCTTCTTAGACACGGCGCCGCCTTTACTGGTGCTACCTGACATCAAAGAAGATTGTATATGGAGTTTTAATATGACAACAATGTTATGATACATACATAGTACAATATTGAAATTTCTCTGCATATTTTCAATATTTACATGAAATCATTGATTTTTACCTATTTTAAACAGAACTCTTTCAACAAATTACTGACTATGTATCACACAAAATATACACGATTAATCCGATAAAAGTGTTTCATTTAAAAGCATTGGATTACTTAAAACCCATGAAAGATAAAATATTAGATTTTTTAAAACTATTTTCATTTTCTTAAATGTATGAGAAAACAATATATCCTTTAACCTTTAGCATATCCAGACAAGGACATAGTAGACAGCAATTCTCCGATTTGTTCTTTTATCAAGTTCTTGCTTCTCGTGTCCGACGCATTGAACTCGACCATATCGAAGCCCAGCTCCCGGCACACCAGCGACACCGATGTTGTTTTACCTGCAGACGCAATAGCAGCAAAGTATTTAGCGCTCCAGGGCTCCAGCGTGCGGCGAGAGGGGGATATGTCTAGACAGGTGGAGATCTTTTGGCAAACTATAGAGAGATTTCATAATATAGATGTTTATGTTTTGTAAATAATCTAAATATTTATTTTTCATAAATGTTAAGTTAGCCTTTAAGTGTGGTATACAATTTAAATAATAGTATTGTTAAATTTTTATAAGAATAACAATTATTTTTGTATACAACATTGGCTTCCTATAAAATAAAAAAAAAAATAATATTTTTTTTTATAGCTTGTCAGTAATTAAATACTATATGTTTTCTAAACAATATCGTACAATACATACAATACCAATAAAAATTAAAAATAACTTAATATGTAAAATAATCATTTACCTACACCCGGAGGTCCAGACAACAAAGCTGCTTTATAATAGCCACCATCATCATTTTTCGCCCACGGACTAGGTTTGGGAAGTTTTGCCTTTCTATTCACATACCATTTTGTTAGCCATTTTATTAATCTGGAAAAAAATATTTTGTTCAAAATGTATATTTATGATTTCTATAAACAGTTAGTGTGATTATTATAATAACAACACAAAAACTATTATCAAATTGATAGTCCAATAGTCCAATTGTCGAGGAAGGCTGTAAGCCAAAGGCTATATCGTCAATCGTTTCAATGTAACTGCTGTCAGATTTTCATTCTGCACTTAGAATCTTAGTTATTTTACATTTGAATGCAAAACTGCAGCTAAAAATTAGTATAAAATATTAACTATATACAAATATTTAAATGAAGTACATAATATATTTACTTGTTAACATTACTGGCGTCTCCATGCTGTCCTATAATCTGTTTTATACTTTGAGGCTTATATTTATCGACCCACATTAAAGAATTTGTATTATTGCTAACTTGCTGATTTTTGTCATCTAAAAAATTAAAATTACTATAGTTAATATGTTTATAGTAAATTTGTACTAAAAGATATTATAAGTGTATTAAGTATTATAAGGGCCATTGTAACGAGTTTGATTCCCACTTAGAGGAATATATAATTTTTAATTCCGACAAAATGCGTTTAGTTCCGCCACACTAAATGCAGTATCTCGAATTCAGGTGGAAAATGGATAATGAGTTGTCTAGCACAGTTCTCTTTAGATAAAGATTAAGCTGAAAGAAATCAATGAAGAAATATATAATTTAATTTCTACAAAAATAAAAAATCTTTTGTGAGCATAATTCAGCTCAATATATTTTTTTCTTCTTTCAAATTAATAAAAAACATTCCAGTAATTAATCTAAATGTTATTATCATATAAAATAAACAATTATTTAAAAAATAAACCTATTTCAATTTGGCATCTATCAACTGAAAAGGTAATCTAAGTAAAACAGATTTTAACTAAATTAATATATTATAGCAGTAAAATTTATTTATCAAATTTATTTATGAAGAAATATATTGTACATAGGACTATTGTATTGTGTATAGGACTATTCCTTGTTTTGAAATATATGTACCTGACTTAAATCAAAAACTCTAAAAACAATTTTGATATGATTTTGAGTTCCTGAAAAATTTGCAAATGAACATACATACATGCATTTTTGTAATAATTAAGTACATTGCATTATATTTACAAACTATAAAACAAATATTACCATTATTAATGGTTTCAGACGTAACAGGTTTTTCAATAGCTTCTGATTTCATTTTCGGCACCTCAACCTTCACTGGCGAAACAGATTTTTCCTTTTTAATTTTATTAGTCAAAACATCATGATTTTTCTTTTTCTTTTCAGAACTGGACCCAGCTTTTTCTTTTTTTTCTGTTTGTGTTTTATCTTTTTTCTTATCAACTAATTCAGTATCTTTAGGCGATTTTTTTTTGTTTGACGAATCTTTGATCAGTTTTAAAAATTCGTCTTCATTAATTATTTTAACGCCTAGCTCTTGAGCTTTGGCTAATTTTGCTGGACCCGCGTCTTCACCGGCTATTACATGTGTTATCTAAAATAAATACTATTATTATCATGTGTGTATGATGTTCTATAAGTCAGTACCTGACACACTTGAAGGAATAAATTAATTACGTTTTTCGAGCCTGGGTCTTTACAAATTATTTATGTTTGTATTATTTAAATATGTAAGTCATAATAACTCACTATTTCAACTGGCTATAGTCTTATGTAAACTTGAAAATAAATTATATTAACACATGGTATCTAAAAATAATAATATAGTTTAATTGTTTTTTTCTCTTTTATGACAAATAAAAACATATATTACCTTTTTGCTGATGCCACTCTTGACACATCCCCCATATTTAGTGATGGCTGCAACAACTTCGTCTCGTTCAAATGAATCTAGAACACCAGTCAGTAAGAACGCACAATCTCGTAGGCAATTTGGTGCACCCTGTAATTTTAATAATACTAGTTTATTGTTACTGTATTAGAGAACGATATACAAATATTCAATAATATTTACTGAAAATGATATATAAAAACAGTTTATTTTTATCTCACAGATACAGATCTGTGAAGGAGAAAACATTATAAAGTTCATATATATTTCACGAGTTTAGAAGTAACTAAAAACATGCTTATAACAATAGAAATAATCAGAATACAATTATCTTTGTAATAGATACAAATATAATTAACCCAAAAATTATGATTTTACTAGAACATCACATAGATTTCCACCTTTGAGCTCCTTCATCAGATCAGCTCAATGGTAATCAATGGTAATGAAGCTGGTCTCAATATGTTGTCACCTGAACTATGAATAATTGCCAGGTTTTTAAATATATCATTTAGTTTGTAAGTTACAGGTTGTCATGGCATAGTAAAATAAAAGTATAATAAAAAACAATAACCCTTTGTAAATAAATATGACTGTATTATATTGATTATTTATTTTTGTTGTTGTTGTCTTTATATATGGCGTTTCGAGCGTGCCAGTGGAGCACAATTCACTTCGCCAATGTCACGTTCAATGGAGAACACACAAAAGAGAGTGTACGGTAAAAAAAGAGTTAATATTAAACTATAGAAGAATGCATGTTTTAAAGAGATCCAGTTTAAATCCTTCACCTATAACAAAATTAACAGATATCTACAATATGTACAGATAACATATAAGGTTAGTAATAAATAATATTTTACATGAGTGTTAGCTTATACTTTAATATTATTATATTTAATATATTTACACAAAAATTTACACAAAGGACTAAACACAAACATCAACAAACACTGAACATTAAGGGGACGGGGGACTTTGAGAGGAAAGGCATCGTATAAGGGACGGATTAATTTAGGGCAAGAGAAAAGGATATGGGAAAAGGAACCGTCGTCCAAGCCACATTCACACAATGAGTGGTCCCTGACCCTGATCTTAGCCAGATGCATGCCATGTACATGCATGTCCAAGACGTAAGCGACAAATTGTAGATATAACCCTTCGTTCAGTAAATCTTTGAGAGAAGAACCAAGGACGGTTTGGTATATCCGGCTGGAGAAATGCATAATATTTACCCTTGTGAGATTTAGATAAGTCCCAGTATTCAGACCAAGACTTGTCCAAGTCAGTGGCTGCAAGAGACAACAGATCCTGAGCCGAATTAGAAAAGTGATCTAGAGTACCACACTGGATCGCTAATTTTGCGCACGAGTCTGCAGATTCATTCCCACTAATTCCAGAGTGACCTGGAATCCATACAAGAGTGACCTCCAAACCCTTTAGATGACATGAGAATAATTCTTCACGAATCCTTAAAACAATTGAAGATCTCAATTTACTATGAAACGGGTTACCCTTAATAGCCATTAAGCAGCTTAAAGAGTCAGTAAATATAACTGTCTGTTTTACGTTGTGGGAGAGCGTGAACAGGATTGCTTCTAACAAAGCAACAGCCTCGCCTGTAAACACTGATGATTCGGGAGGGCACTTAAATTGTAAGATAATTTTGAATTTAGGTATCCAGCAAGCTGCACCAACACAGCTTTCTTTAGAAAGCTTTGATGCATCAGTAAAGATATGGAGATGTTTAAACCAATTTTCATTTACAGCCTTTTGGAATTTTGTGATGGTGCCTGGATCTCCCTTGGTAAAGCCAAGGTCTGTTATGATGGAGGGATGATAGACCAATGCTTTGTACGGTGTACAAAACAATGGATTAGAAGGGAGGCGTAACAAGGGATGAGGTAAATTAGTGAACTTCAGGAAACTGTGTAGCAGATATGGTAATGGTTTATCACGGGGAAGTAGGTCAGCTAACTCAGTTAACTTAGGCCATAAAGGATGAGAAGAAAGTTGTAACATTTTACCCACAAATCGGTCTGCAAGGAATTGTCTGCGGATAGGAAGAGGAGGATCAACACACTCCACTTGGAGTGCGTTAGTGGGAGTAGACTTCATTGCCCCTAGAATTATGCGTAGGCATTTGTACTGAATCCGATTAAGCTTTTCTGTGGCTACTTTATTAAAGGGGTTCAGAACATATAAAGCATAATCAATATGACTGCGGATAAGGGCACCGTACAGAAGTTTTTGAGTATAAGGATGTGCACCCCACCACACACCGGACACCGCTCTTAAAGCATTAATGCCCTTTTCACATTTTCTGCTGAGATATTCAGCGTGAGCAATTCCGTTCAGTCGCTTATCAAGTATAATGCCTAAAAATTTACATTCTCCGCTACTTGGATGGGAATACCATTATGTTCAATATGAAAATTAGGAGTACTCCTTTTTTTTGTAAATACTACTATCTGGCACTTATCAATGGACAATGTAAGGCCATGATCAGTCAACCACTGGATAAGATAGTGCAAAGCAGTATTAAGGCGGTAAGTTATGTCCTCCACAGAATTTGAGCTGTAATAGAGGACGATGTCGTCAGCGTACTGATGGATGTTACAAAAACTACTAACAGACAATTCGAGGTCATGTGTGTAGATGTTATACAACAGAGGACTAAGAGCTGAACCCTGAGGAAGTCCTTTCCAGACATGTCTGGGAGAAACAGTAAGAAGCGGATGTTTAACAGATACCGTTCGATCGGTTAGCAAATTACATATGAAACTGGCCAACCTCGGCGGAATACTCAGCTTATGCAGTTTCTGCCTGAGTACCGGAAGAAGTACATTATCATATGCAGATGCAACATCTAAAAAAAACACCCACTAAATACTCTCCTTTGGCAAAAGATCGTCGAATGTCTGTAGTTAAAATGCTGAGACTATCTGCAGTGCATAGCCCCTTTCTAAATCCAAACTGAGAGGGAGCTAAGATATTTCTGCTTTCCACTATCCATTCCAAACGGTTTTTTAAAAGTCGCTCAGCAGTTTTTGATAGCGTTGATGCAAGGGCAATGGGTCTGTAGGAAGAAGGGTCAGAGGAACATTTCCGTGGTTTAAGGATAGGGATAACAATTTGGGATTTCCATGCATCAGGAATATTGCCAGATTGAAAAATTTTATTTATTAAATCTAAGAAGTAAAGCTTAGATTTCTCGTTTAACCTCATTATGAAAGAATAAGGGACACCGTCTTCTCCTGGACTAGTGTCTTTTAAATCCGCTAAGATGCTTTTGAGTTCCTCAAAGGAAAAGGGGGCATCCATTTCCTCTGAAGATTCAATCGGCATGGTTAGGGATAAATCAAACGACGGTACAAAGGGTGGGGCCAATTTGTCAGCAAAATTGTTAAGCCATAGCAATGGATTGTTGGAATTTGGACTAGGGACATTATTAAGAGATCTACGAAATCTCTTAACATTAGTCCATACAATGAAGGAAGAGGTACGAGGATTAAGGGACTCGCAGAAGTTGACCCAACCAAGTTTTTTCTTTTTCCAAATTAATTTCCTAAATTTTGCATCATTGCGTCTGTAATCCATATACTTCTCCATTGTCATACAGGCTGCGTACGACATCTCGGCAGATACTCGCCGATCGACAGAATCAGAGCATTCCTGATCCCACCAGGGATTGGAAGGCATCCGATTCTGAATGGAGAGTTTTTTGGGGATATGTAAGTCAGCTGAGATAAAATGGCAGAAACAAACCGATCATAACAAAAAGTGACATTCTCATAATCAACAGACTCAGAAAGATCATTTAACCTGAAATCCACCGAGTCAGCATACTCAGACCAATTAGCTTTTTTTAAATTGAACTTAAGGAGCGGATGAGGATTATTAATATGAGGGTATCTATTATTTAAGGATAAAAGAATTGGGAAGTGATCACTACCATGGGAGGAAGGAAGAACAGACCATGATAGAAGGGAAGCAAGAGATGGAGAAGACAAGGAAAGGTCAACAGCAGTCCTAGGATTCTGATTAGGATTAACCCTACGAGTCGGTGAACCATCATTAAGGATGCAGAGATCTACATCGTCAATCAAGTCCACCAACAAAGGCGAGAATCCATCACAGTAATAACACCCCCACAGAGTGTGATGAGTGTTAAAATCACCCAGGACCAGCACTGGAGTAGGAAGCGAAGATATGATAGACTTAAGATCAAGGAAAAGGGAAGAGGAAGGATGAGGAATATATACAGAAAGGAAGGAGATATTAAAGGCCCTTACAGCAACAGCATTAATCTGTTGACTGTGAGAAGGGAGAGGAATGCGAGAATAAGGAGAGGAGTGCTGGATAAGGATAGCACTACCTCCATACCCGTCACTCCTGTCCTCCCTCAAACAGGCGAAACCTGACACCCTGAACGGGGAGTCTGGCACCAACCATGTTTCCGAGAGGGCAACAATGACAGGATTGTGCAGGGAACCAATATGCAGTAATTCATGCTTTTTAGCACGAACACTACTACTATTCCACTGCAGGAAGGTCAGTGAAGCCATTATTAAGGATTTTAAATATTGTTAATAGGTTTTGGGCAACGTTGGACAGTAAAGGAAGTTCATCACAGGTGGATATAATACTCACAAGAGTTTCTGTTAGAGCCACTAACAGATCTTTTCTACCAACTGTTGGATTATCAACACCTTGATTGAGAGCGTGACCATTAGGAAGGGAAGAGGAACAATTACCAATTAAAGCTTGGTGAGCCTGTCTATCAAAACCTTTAGCAAGAGGAGCGCGGGGACGGGGAGATTGCAATACAGTTTTGCGATAGGATTTGGTAGGAGTTGTTGGGTTATGAGTTACTCTGGATTGTTGGTATCTAGGAAAGTGGAAATTTGAGGGGAGAACATTTCCTTAGCAATATTTGCATAGGAACGTTGGGCAGAAGGGAAACGAGAGGATGCTTCAATGTATGAGATACACTCTTGAGACATAACAATTTTGATGGATTGTTGTCTTGCATACTCAGGACAGTCCTTATCTGTGGCAAAGTGCTTACTGTTACAGAACAAACAATTTGAATTCTCCTTGGCTGTGTCACATGCATCACCAGAATGAGACTGGGCACACCTGTAACACCTTGGCTGAGATCTGCATTGTGATTTAATATGTCCAAAACGGCAACAATTAAGACATTGGATAGTAGGGAATTTGTAAGGTTCGACAGGGAGAGAGGAATGATACGAAAAGACCCTATCAGGCAACTCTTGTCCTCGGAAAGTAACTACAACCGACTGGGTCGGGATCCATGTAGTCACCCCCTCACTCACACTCTTTCTGTTAAGTCTTCGCGCTTTCAATACTTGTCCATAACCTGAGGAAAAAACTAAAGACTCCACAAGCTCGTCTAACGAGAAGTCAACTGGCACCTCTCTAATTATACCCATGCGGGTAATAACAAATGTAGGTATTACTGCAACATACTTACATAGACTTATTATAGGGTTGGTCACAAATGAATTCGCTGCAGCAGCATTTGAGAATTGAACGCTGATCTTATTACGACCAACGTTCTTAACACCATCATTGGTGATACCATTTATTTTGTTTTTGTGTAAGAATTGACCAAACTTAATCGCTCTAATTGAGGTACCAGCAGCTGGGTCAGGAACTTCCCTGGACACATATACAATGAAAGGGCCTTTATCAGTATCAATATAGGATTTAGGACCATCGGAGAGGGACGGGTGGACATATAAATTTTGAATAGAGGGTGTCGCAGTAGATGGATTTATAATTGTTTTTTTGCAGCAAAATCATTAATTAATGGTGAATCATCCCCTTGCCTCTTTCTTGACATCGCTTGACCATCAACTTTACCACCTCCGGTATCAGGAGGTTCAGGAGGAGGATCACCATCCATTATAAAATACGAAAATACAAAAAAATAAACTTACCTGATTTATACTACTTAATGTACCGTTATTAACAAAACGAACACTTGCTACAACCAACAACCTTGTTAAAAAGGGACCTTTTAAAACTTTAAAATATCTCCACTATAGAACAATAAAAAGAATTAACACTAAAATAAGAAACTCTAACTAACATGTGTGTCAACCAAAACAAACGCTAGCGAACTCCTTGATTGTTTATATAAAAGTACGTAATCAAAAAAACTTTTCTTACTTCAGGAATTTCTTTTGTTCCCAAGTGCTTAGGTCCAGATCTGTTCAAATATTTTTGATACAATGCAGCTGAATATCTTTTTCTCTCATGTCTTTCTTCATCCGATAGAACTAAAATATTATAAAACAGTAATTATTACATAAATAAATATTTGCAGGTGTTCACTAAGAAATATTACAATTACACATGTACAAAGCAAATTTAAATAATATTTAAAATAGAATAATTATTCAAATGTAACATTCATTTATAATATTTCTTATTAAACATTTATTTTCTTTTAATTAAATATAATTTACTTGATATTGATAGTAACAAATTCAAAACAAATTCAAAACAAGTTGTTTATGCATATACACGAGTGTAGAGTAGGCCTAAAAAAAAATATACCTGATTCATTAAGACTTTTGTCTAGTTTGGGCTTCTTTTGTTTAGGCTCATCTGTCTGTATATCAGGCTTGTCCTCTTTCTCTACATCATTCAAAAACACACTGAAGTCCTTTTCTTCCTTAATTTTAGATGTTGATTGATTTTGTTTTTCACTATCAATATCGCTTTTGTTTAATTTTCTTTTATTAGATTTTTTATCATTATTAGTTTGATTATCATGATTATCAATGTCATTTTTTTGTAATAATTTACTTTCCTCGAATTTCTTTTTAGGAGTTTTTGATTTTTCAATATGGTCTTTGTCATGATTTATATTTGTTTTTTCATGATTGCTTTTACTTTCTAATTTTACTTCAATATCTTCTGTTTTACTTAAGTTATTAGATTTATCAGATTCATCTATTTGCAACAGGCTTTGCTCAAATTCATCATCTGAGTGTATACCAGTCTCTGTCTTTTTCTTAGTTTTCTTTACTATAGGTTCTGATCTTTTTATTGGTCCACTACCAAATAAATCTTTTTTATCAATTTCCTGTAGCAGTGGTTTAGAAGGAGTAGTTTTTTTTTTAGGCGGTGAGACATCTTCATCTGAATCTTCTTTGATTTGTCTACGTTTTCTTGATACTTTCTTCTAAAAAATCAAGTTTAAAATTTATTTAGGAATTCAAAACTAAAGTTAATTTTATATTGAAACTCAATGTCCTTTTTGTAAAAAAGATATATAAATTCGTTATTTTTTTTGCGTTTTGTGGGGGAATTTCACAATAATTTATTTTATTTTGAGCATATATCTTTATATTCTAGAACAGAATTCAACAGGATCAAACTTTATCTATTTAAGTACATGTTTCAGTTAGGCCATAAAGGCTTAAATATATAATCATAAGCGCTGTTGTCAAAAGTTTAATTTATAATTAGCAATAATAACAAACCTTTTTATTTATTTCTACATCTGGTGATTCAGGTATAACATCACTGTCTGCATCTTTTATTTTCTTTTCCTTTTTTACTGTGAAAAATGATCTAATATCCTAAAATAAATATACTAGTATTATATTTGAATTATTTGAGATATTTATATTTATATTTATCTTCGTAATGAATACATTTAACACATTTTCACTTTGTAATAATACGTCAATATCACTACAAATTTACAAACAATACTTTATATTGCTTAAACCAGAATTATGATAAAAAATATTTCAGGTTTATAAGTATATTTATTTATAAATAGAGCACACTTTTGAGTTTGATTCTTATTTAAACGGCACGATACATATTGTAAAAATTTTCTTACTTACCCGGGACATTATACAGTTTGTAACAACTCTCAATATTTGTTAACCTTGTAACATATTAAACAAACAAATATTTAAATAATGAACACCTACAAAAACCAAAACAGAAAACTGAATTAAATATAATAGACTATTTAAAATCTTATAATTTCCAGTCGTACCGCCAATAATTGTCTGCTGTCAAATAAACTGTCAAATTCAAAAATATAGATAAAAATATACGTTTGCTAGGGCGCTACATATAGCTGATTTCGTATAACCATCATTACATCACTATTCTGAAGGACCTTAATCCCAAGAAGGCCCCGGAGCCAAACAACATCTCTAACAAGGTCCTGAAGAATCTCCTGATCCAATTGCTGTCTTTATTGCTCCTAATTTTTAACGCTCTCTTATCAGGATGCGCCTTCCCCACCAAGTGGAAGGAAGCCATAGTTATCATCTTCTGAGCTGCCACAATGCTCATTTTATTCTCTGGGGACGAGTCAGACTCGTCCCCCCGCGCCTGGTGTCGCTGTGAAGACCATTTGCGTTCAATAGCATGTCATTTCAAAAAATAAGAAAACCATCATTACAGTATTTTGTTTAAATGTTTAAAAAGATGCTTATGAATGAGAATGGCATATGTTAAGGCGCCATCTACATGTATGCTAAAATGTAGGTGGTATTTTATTGTTTACTTGGTTAGGTACGGTATTTCAAACCTTTGTTTCTTATAAGTCTACAAGCTCAAACAAGCTAAACAACGTTTGTTGTGGCTTCATATTCTGATGTATTACAACTTAGCTAATCTCATAAACTTTTTCAAGATTATTAAAGTATACAAACAAGCAAATGCAAAATATATATATATATATATTATATATATATATATATATATATATATATATATATATATATATATATATATATATATATATATATATATATATATATATATATATATATATATATATATATATATATATATATAATTAACACGTCTTAATAACTTTTATTTATTTATTTCAATTTTGCTGTAAACCTTGATAAGCGACAAGATTTACAGAAATGATTACAGAATAAAACGTTTGCCCACGGCCGTTACCAGCACAGACGATTTGAAAAACATGAAAGAGGTAAGTATATTATGTTGATATTCATATCTGAATTTGTTACTATCTTTATCCGTTTTATTATGTCATTAATATCAAAATCAAATTACATAAATGAAATCAATGTTATACTATTTTAAAATGCAATGTTATTTTTAATTTTTCTACTTTTATTTACGAAAATAGCTTCATGCACGCAAGTTGGCAGTGCATTATTTTATAAAAGACTTACCAATACAGATTGCTGGAGTGTGGATGAAATAATAAAATTAGAAGTACGAAAAGCACTAGAAGATATTGTGCCCGAGACTGTTACACCAAGCAAAATAAATGATTATTATGTAACAGAAACATTAAGGTACATTCGTAATGCTTTTAAAACTATTGAAAGAAATTCTAATAAAAATACCCACACAATACTCAAAGAAGTTCTAGCTGACACTGTAGGAGCTCACATGCGAAGTGACATACTGCCAGCAGCGAGATTCGCGTACTACGCTGGATACGTTACTTATAGAAAAGTAAGAGAACTACACAGTTGCTATGATCAACTAAAGGTATTGCTCAACACTCAAGGTTTAGGTTGGAGAAAACCGAACACACCACCTGATATGGCAAATTTTACAGTGGAGAAGATTCGGATAGGGCCCAGTGATATGATCGATCCATGTGCTATACTAGTAACTAAACGAGATGCAAAATCTTGTATTCATTTACCTGTGCCTAAGTTGGACGATCATTTTCATCCCTCCTCAATTGCATTACCTTTCAAAAAGGATGGTTTAGTTAGTCTCATGTCCCCAGGTTCAGAAAATATATTGTTAAAATATTATACGACAGCTTCAAAGTGCATACTTCATAGCTCCCCAAATACATGTCGTCATAGTAGATTTTGTGACTTTTAACAATGAACTCTGGCATTGGATGAAGAGAGATATCGCACCACATCTTCTTGATGAAAAGTTGTATGCTGCATACGGTGGCGTTTTAAGAATAGCAGCCGCCGTTCAAAGTTATGGAAAAGGATTACATCGAAGAAACCTTTTCAACTTTCAAGATGCAGGCGTTTCAAAGTGGCATCCATGGAAAGCCTTGAAGGAGTCTTACGTGTATGTTAATATGGATTGGACACCACATTTATACGTGGCTGTAGTACTTCTTATAAGTTTGGTCATTTGCCTCTTACAAATTTGTTATACTTATATTTTTGGCGACGAAAACGGATGCCGCTGTCGAGGTACAGATCGGTCCTCGCTGAGTAAGGAAGTCGCATACGCCAAAGTAGAATCAAGCATACCAGCAATGTTACCATCTCACCAAAGTGCCGTTTACTATTCAGATAAAAAACGTTCAAGGAAGTCGATTTCCAAAACAAAAACGTCATCGCTAGGATCAATGAAAACCCAAAAGGTATACGATATGCACGAAAATACAGAAAAGTTAATGGACATCATAATGAGCGGCAGCGAGAATACTAGTAAAAGTTCCGTGTCATCTAAAAACAGTGAGAAGAAAATTGAAAATGTTATAGATTTGGGACATGCCGATAGGCCAAGAAGTCCGCCAAAAATAGAAACGCATATCGCACAAATTAAAGTACATAAAAAAAGTGCTAAGACCAAACCAGAAATGCCGATGTATTCGACAAGTACAGTTACTACGGGACAGACGTACCAGGGGGCGCAAGCGACTGATTCCTGGTCTGGTACAGATAGTTCCACTTCAACACAATCTCTTAGCTCAGGCAGTTCCAAGTCTAGAGCTCGAAGGTCAAGGAGTTCTAGAGACCTGGCCTGGGCCAAACGGGTAGTATCCAAGCATTCTCTTCATGCAAAATCTACTTCTGGCACCGAATTAGAAGCTAATTCATTTACAACACAATTGTCGCGAAGATAGCATTCAACAATTTTTAAATTATTTACAATATTTTAGGAAATTTCATTTTATAGGTATAATATTGTTTAAAGTAAGTTTATTTAAGATGATTATATTTTGTAAGGTGCTAATTTTTGAATTATTAAAACGATAACAATATAATAATGTTTAGTACTAATAAATGAGTGATCTGAACTTAATATTTTAATCAATAAATCACTGGGGTTAGATTACAGAAGAAACAGAAATATATATATATATATATATATATATATATATATATATATATATATATATATATATATATATATATATATATATATATATATATATATATATATATATATATATATATATATATATATATATATGTATATTACATATATTATCACAATTCTTAAGCAGTGCAGTAGGATAGTATGCAACTGTTAACGCGACGATTGTGGGTTTTATCCCAAAAATTGGGAAATGAGTGGTAGCATGACCTGTGCTATATGCTATATGAGAAAAACGGTACGCTACATTATTGCTTTATTTCTTCAATGACATTAGACAAATAAAACATTTTGCTTCATACTAAACTGTATTTGATACCGTGTAATACACAAACTCGTCGTGTGTGTAACAGTAAATAATGGAACATCAATAATGCACAAGTTAAAACAAATAAAAAAGGAATCTCCAACGTTTTTTTATAAATTATCCAATAAATATTATATCACAAATAACACATTTTGTACCTTGTAACTGCAGTTTATACACATATCGAGTTAAATCCTACCTTATGGAATTAATTACGCTTACAATACTAATTTATATTATTGAATAATTGAAATCACAGTACTTTTTAATATACTCTTAATTTTTACAAAACAGCAAATAATTTTTCAAGCAAATGAGAATATAATGCTTTTTGACAAGACAAAGTAATATTTATTGTTTAATATCTTCCTAAGTAAATATTGCAAAAAAATTACATATATTTGTAAAATATAACTATATTTTCGTAGCGTTTTGAAATTCAATTTAGCATATCGTTTTATTGTTATTTAAAAAAGCTTTTATAAGTAACAAAATGTTTAATGTCAAAAATTTGTCGAATATTCAATAACAATAATCGATATCTAATAGATTTTTTACATATCAAAAATTTTAAAGTCATATTTATACACATAAAATAAAAAAAAACCATTAATTCAGACACAAAAGTTATACAAAAAATGAATAACATATAGATATAACAATTATTTAACCTTCGATAATGGCGTCATAAGAGGCACTATTTAATTTTACATACGTTTATGATACTGACCCTATTGAGAAAAATCATGTGCAAATCTATGTTACGATCTTTCACTTGTAATATTTATCGATATCAATAAGATCTAGAAAACAGTGAATTTTTACTTAACTTTAAAATTTTCTCTATCAATTCCTTAATACCATATAAATCTCAATTCTCATATCACAATACAAAACAAACGTAATACTCATAAGAATACAAAAATGTAATAAAATATATAGATATATAAAATAACAATTTCGCTATCACACAAATACTCTAAAATAATACAAGAAAGATGGGACTTAAATGGAATGGTCCAGAAATAAACTGCAGTATAAATAATAATTTACTCGATATTATTCATAAGGTAACTTCAGAATATTTATTTCTTTACTTAAAATTATAGAAAAAAAAATATAGAAATTAAAGAATAACTATTTGTAGAAAGAAAATATAAAAAAAATTGCCACAGAGTAAAAATAAAAGTGGAACTGTTCTATTTCTTTCTAAAAAAAGTTCTGTTTCTAAAAAAATTTGTGATGCAGCTTGCAGGTTTAAAATTAAATGATTATTTTCTTATATTTTTGTACTGTCGCATGCTCCACTTGCGATGCATGTACTTGACTATGTACAATGGCAGACAGGACACAAGTGTTATTGTGGTTACCTTCCACCAGAACTCCCAGTGTCGTATGAAATCAGCATCTGGTGTGATAAGAAAGAATAATTAAATAATTATCAAATACTGTAATCTTCATTGTAGAAATTAATTATTTATTCCATGAAATAACCATTCATTTAAAGAATTTAAAAAATAAAATCCTGCGTCATGCATCTTGGATGCAATTTTCATACTAAATTATAGCCAACCGGAAATGTATATATATTCGATAAGCACAGTTACTACGAGACATAACTACCAGAGAGAGCAAGCATTGGTGATCACTTGTCTGATGAACGAAATTATTGGTTGTCCAAAATAGTCATAAGTTAAAAAATGAGTCCATGCTCAAAATGTGACTAAACATTAAATAAGTAAATAAAAAAATCATTCGACTAAAATACAAAAAGTCTATATAACTTCAAAGATCATGAAATGTAAAAAAATGAAGAAAAAAAGCCCTCACCAAAATAAGTAGTAAATATCAAGAGCGTGGCGGTGTACATGAGCAGGCTGATGAGCTCGGCGAGCACCATAAGGCGGTGCCACGTGACCACCGTCAGCGCCACCATGATGAGCTCCGTGAGGATCAGCGCCGTGTAGCTGATCTCGACTATGTGGATCAGCTGCTCCTCGAACAGGACCAGCGCGCCGTACATTATTACACCACCTGGGGTTGACGGGGGCGTAAATTAATATATATTTTTACTATATTCTTGTGTATACAATATATTTGATGTAGTTTGTCTGTTTTTTATGTCTGGTTTTACTAGTAAAATGGAATTATAGAAATATATAGAACTACGTCATTAACGCGACAGTTTCTGGCAAATTTAGAATGTTGGCGGTGTGTCCATTGAGTGCGGATGCGAGCCTACGGCACTCATGCGTAGAGTAAAGTTCTATTAATATTTAATAATAATATTTTTAGTTCACAATATAACCTGTACGAACCGTACGGAGACGTAAGACGTAATTTCTGTCATAAAATAGAGTAATTTTTTCAGCTTCACACTGAATCCCACATGTAGCCAGTAGCAGGAAGACAGATAGAGCCAAGACACTCTATTCTAAGTTTTACACTCTGTTCTACGCCCCAATTCGAGGCATTACATGTGGATGGTGAATGGTGGAACATAACGCCGTCTTACCAGAGCGGGAATATGTAAATAATTCCTTTCCCGACTTAGTATCGAACCCGTAACTATCGTGCCAACAGTTCAACATAGTTCAACATATGCAGTAACATATCTGAGTATGTAAAATATTATTAAGATATCAATACAAATCACCGAATAAAAAAAAGTATAAACTGTAATATAAGAAAAATAAAGTAAATAGCTAACCTGCCATTAACTTCCGCACAAATTTGGAGATATTGTGTGTTGAGTGGCAAAAATCAACACAGGGCTTCTTAACAGAGCAATAAAACGAAATACTTCAATCACTCGAATGAGAATCGAACTCACAACCATAGCGTTTACAATCGGACACTGCGCCGCTGCGCCACGACGATCTCTACAATAGTAAGTATAGTAGTAGTATTGTTTATATAAATTAAACCAACCTTGATAAATAGATATTCCGATCCATATATAAAACGTCTTGTAGGAGAGTTGCCGGCCGTTAGTCATTTGCTTATACAGTTGGGGATATTTGAGCGCTGTTATACTTGATATGTCCTTATCCAATACCTATGTAAAGTGATTTTTTTATTGAAGAAACAATCAAAATCCATACAAAAAGTAAATAAAGCTAAAGAAACAATGTTCGTCTCCTATTATAGCAGTATTAAGCATTTATAAGTAATTTAACAATCATTCTCTATATAAGTAAAATAAATTAATAATTATATGTATTTATAATATTAAAATTTAAATAATTTTATTCTAAATAAGAATACATGATATTTTGTTTAATTAGTGATAGCTTTATATATACTAGAACTTCACTTACTAAGGAGAATACTGGTAGCATGGTGAATACTGTCCCGTATCCGACCATGAGGAAGCCGGGGTACAGTGACACCGATGAGAAGTAAAATACTACGGAGAACACCGCCTAGAGAAAACATTTAATATAATTATTGTGAAATATCTGAACTGAATGAAAAAACATGTTCAAATGGCAAACAGATATAAGTATATTTCGTGATTCCAACACACAGCTCCGAGTCGGTCCCTTCGGGGTCGAGCTACGTTCACCCCTTTCTCCCCCTCTCGACGACGCCGAGAGACCTTTCAAGGCAGCAAGTTTTAATTCATTCGCGAATAACTATTCACCTGCATGGTGGATACGATGAGCCCCCTGTGCACGATGAAGAGGCAGAGCGCGGCGGAGCGCATGAGGGAGCGCCGCCCGTGCACCAGCAGCAGGCGCGCCAGCGAGGAGAAGGCGCGCGCGCTCACGTCGCCCGCCAGCGACGCCGCGCGCCCCTCCGCGCCCTCTATGCCCACGCCTGTCGGGAGTGTCCATTGATTAGTACATACAACATGATTATTTTCTTGTAGGTGTAATAATTCAATTAATTTAAATTAAACTTTACACTATTTGTTATTTATTATGATTTTCTCATGATTTACATACATTTATGGGGTAGTCGCCAAAGTAAATCTAATGTCAATAGATGAATGAGTATAATTGAAAACAAAACACCTACCGATATCCGCCTCCTGTATCATGGCGACGTCGTTCCCGCCGTCCCCCACGGCGGCCACCACCAGGCCGCGCGCGCGCAACAGCCGCGCCACCTGCGCCTTCTGCGTGGGGGAGCACCGCGCCACCACCACGCCGGAGCACTGCTGCAGCAGCTCCACTGTCTCCTCCTCGTAGGAGCGGAGGCACACCTGTATGATATGGAATCAATGTGATTAATATTGGGTTATTTTTAGCTTAATTAATCTACTTCCTATAAGTTCGTAAAATATGAAAACATTCTAATTATTTCCAAGTCACTCTGATTTGGAAAAAATCCTAAAGATCGATATGCTATCCTGGCCCACCTCGAGCGTCTCCCCCTCGAGTATGAGGTCGGTGGCGGCCTCCCCCCCGCCGGCCGCTCCCCCCGCCGCCCCCGCTCCCCCCGCCAGCTCGCGCAGCAGGGCGTGCGCGTCGCGGCGCGTGCGACACTCTCGCGCCGTGCGCCAGCACGCGCCCGCGCCCAGCTGCAGCGAGCGCGCGATGCACAGCGCCGTCTCCAGCTTGTCGCCGGTTAGCATCCATATCTGTTGATGATTTTTTTTGAGTAATTAAATTAATAAATTATAATTTTAATGTTAGTCGTTACTCGGACATGTGTGTGTGTGTGTTTGTGTGTGTATGGGAGCCCCCACCCACCTTGATGCCCGCAGCCCGCAAGAGCGCGAGCGTGCCGGGCACGTGGTCGGCCAGGCGGTCCTCCACGCCCGTGAGCGCGAGCAGCGTGAGGCCGCGGTTGAGGCGCGCCATGCACGACGCCGCGCGCCCGTTCAGACGCGCGTCTTTGTACTCGCTCTGGGGAAATTATATTTATTTATATATT
Organism: Dione juno; assembly: GCA_037127375.1. Taxonomy (NCBI): domain Eukaryota; kingdom Metazoa; phylum Arthropoda; class Insecta; order Lepidoptera; family Nymphalidae; genus Dione; species Dione juno. The sequence goes on along the minus strand of JAXRJS010000008.1, from coordinate 1,504,551 downwards.
TAGTTTTTTGTTTATAATATTGGTACAGTACAGTATTAAAATTGACACATAAACACAAAAATAAACAAAAAACTCTACGTATATTTATTAAGATAAGCACCACATTTACGTGAGATAAAAATTTAAAAAGTCCTGTGACCGCCGAGTATTTCCGCTCAGCGTCCAACCGTAAAAGCAACGGTCGTGGGTCATATTCCTATACGGAGAAAATGAATTATTCTCATTTTCCTCACTTTAGTAACAAAGACAAAGCACGACGTTGACTTCCGCCACTTAACACGCAATGTCTCGAAACACGGAACGGGGAACGAATGTAACTTCACGCGTATCGAAGCGTTTTTTATATATGTTAAAAAAATTGTTGATTATATAACACAAATGAGAGTTTGCAATAGTAACTAACAGTACGTTACGTTTAAAATTAGTTACGCTATTTTATTGATTTTTAAAGAGTTAATCCACTCTAAGTATAGAAAATTACTTAAAGAAAACATATAAAAATTTTGAACGCAGCAGGATTTGAATCCGCGCCTATACAACTAAAACTAAACCGATTACGTTATTATTAGGGAAAAAAAATGTTTTGGTTGTATTAAGCATATTACAATTTCGAGGCAGCGTGATGAAGAATGCATGGCTTAGTGCGCTTGGACGGTATCCACGAGGCGCGGGTTCAAATCCGGCCGCGTTCAAAATGTTTATACGTTTTCTGTTAGTATTAATCAGTTCCGTAACTCGATAAATGACTTGCTCACATGCACAATACACAAAGCTCACCTCAAAGTCCGCGTACTGCGCGGCGGTCAGCGTGCGCTTGGCCACCACCAGCGTGCGCAGGCCCTCGGCGGCGAGGCGCGTGCACTCGGCGCGCAGCCACGCCGCCTCGAACAGCTGCGACAGCGCCACGTCCGCGCCCTTCACGTAGTAGCTTATCTCGTGTGAGTTTTCTTCCTTCGAATTGTATTTTAAATGTTATATAATTTGATAAATATTTTTTTAAATAGCAAATAAAATTGCGCTATATAATTTTCTTTTTAATAACTTAAAATTTGTTGGCAAAGGTTTGCTTAGTTATATATACATGTCTTGGTAGTATTCTGATTTATTATATGTATTGTATCATTATTTTAGTAAATAAAACCTAGCAAATAGTAGCACACAGAGTGTAATTTCTTTAAATTTTTCTAAGTACAAAGCTCTTATATTAGTAAGCCAAAACAAACCTGCACAATAATGCCCATCATCTTAGTTTCACTGGTAAAAGGAAATATTTGCAATATGTTGAAGGACATGATCTCATTGGCGGCGCGGAGCTTCAGCGATATACTGTGCAAGTCGCGGCGGTACAGCGATACACCCATCTGTACATAGAATCTTAATTAAACTTATATGTTTATAATATGAATCCTTTATTAATTTTTGAACTGTCAAAATAAATTAGCGAAAAATTTGTATACAAACTGTTTTTGTTTTGTGCCGCTCTTGTTTTTTGTAAAACACGTATTAAAATTAGTTAAAATATCTTAATTTCATATTTACTAGTTAACTGACGTAACTCAGTAAAAACGACAAATATACCATATCAGTCCACTTGACAAGCGCCACCTCGTCGGGGCTGGAGGCCTGGTAGTCGCAGAGCTGCTGTTGCGGCACCGCGCCGCCGCAGCTCTCCGACATCACTGAACTGCCCATATCTGTGAAATATTATTAAAAAATTTTATTTTGTTTTCAGGCAAAACAATCTTGTGTTAAGACACTACGTTAATCGTTTTCCTTCCGATTTCGATAGATACAGCATGCTTTCTTGCAGAACGTAGAAATAAAAATTTTACTTATTTCCCCAAGTGGAAACAAATCGACCCCACATCTAGCGTTCACACCAGCTGAACCACTCCAAAGTTGAAGATGAAGATGAAGAATATGAAAAAAGGCCATGAACAATATGAAATATCAATTGTACCGTGCCAGCTGTGCCACACGGACATATAAACTCACCGGACTGCGCCTCGTCCGCTCGCTGGTCGTCGATGTCGTACGCGGGCGTCACGTTGTGGCACAGCGCCAGCGCCAGCACCGCGTGCCACACCTGCCGCGGCGTCGGCGCCACTGCGGGGGACGCGGGGGACCCGGGGGAGGAGGGGGAGGCGGGGGACGTGGGCAGGGAAGGCGCGTCATTTGTTACGTATTGTGTTAAGAGAGCTTCCACCTGGGAAAACACAAAAAAATGTTAAAAATCTTAAAGAAAACATACACATTTGAACGCAGCGGGATTTGAACCAGCACCTCATAGAAACCGTCCAAGCGCTTTGATCACTAAGCCATGCGATCTTCCTCATGCTGCGTCGAAATTCTTATATGCTTATTATTATTATATTTATATATATATATATATATATATATATATATATATATATATATATATATATATATATATATATATATATATATATATATATATATATATATATATATTCATTCAACACATTCATTCGAGGTAGTCTTGGGGTCCGTGACGTAGCGGATAAGCTCCAAGAGCGTCGTTTGAGATGGTATGGCCGCGTTTTGCGCCGGCGTAAGAACTACGTCAGAAGAAAATGCCTTGATATGTCTGTCCTTGGAGTAAGACCCCCCGGACGCCCAAGGAAGCGATGGCTGGACGTCGTGACGCACGACATGAGAGCCAATGGACTAACCACTGAGGATGCTCAAGACCGTGCAAAGTGGAGTAGATTAAGTAGGAAAGCAGACCCTGGCAATAGGCCGGGATAGTGCTAAGTAGAAGAAGAAGATATATATATATATATATATATATATATATATATATATATATATATATATATATATATATATATATATATATATATATATATATATCGTTACAATGTAATCTATTGTATCGACGGTAATGAGCACTATACTGTATGCAGTTTAACCATATGGCTCTTCGTAAAAGCCAATTTTTTAACTAGGCAAGGAGGACTTTTTGTTCAAATACTCTGCTCTCATAGTTAAGAGATATTGCGTTTAATGTAAGAAGGTCTAATGTGGTGTTTTTTCATATCGCTTGACGCTATTTTCGCATATATATACATACATACTTAGATCTTAAAATTATACTATTATTTATTTTAAAAAAAGACTTACCTCGTAAAAGTTATTTTTGTCAAACAATGCGTTTCCAAGGTGTAATTTTTGAAAGACCATTTCATTTTTGGTCAATGTTCCAGTTTTATCAGCAAGTACATACTGAATCCTGCCCAACTCCTCAGGAATCGTCGTAGACCTCATCACTGTGCCTTCTATCTTCTTGTCCCTTTGTATCGTCCAGGAATAGAATGCTTTACCCATGTCCAAGTTGACTCGTAAGCTGCATGAAATTAATTATATAAAGTTAATATTAATATATTATACTTCAGTATTAATTACAACAGTATATGTTTCAATTACATTTATGACAGTCGATGACTTTCGAGAACATACTATGTTATTTAAAATGCTAGAAGATATAATGTAAAAGGTGCAGATTTAAGTTCTATTATGTTTAAACATTTTGTATGGTATCCCTAACTAATTAAAATTAATTAAATCTATTTAAATAAAATTTAGCAATTATATAAAAACAATGCGCTCACCTGATAGGTATAATATATGAGAACAACAACACAAATCTGAAAAGGAACCCGTACCAAGGGCCGTCGAAGCCTTTCAAGACAATCAGAAGGAGCGATATGAACATTGTCGCTACAAATAATACTTTAGTGAAGTCATTTACTCGTAAGTCCAAAAGACCAATTTTTGATCTAGGCGTTGCGTTGTTCATGACACTTCGGGTTTCACTACCTGTAATGGGAAATGTTCGCTTTTTAATGCTCTGTTTTTTTTTTCATTTTATAATTTCTGCGTTTTGTGAATATAGGCATAATAAAAAGTAGATAACGGAATCTTTTTGGTTCCTCCGCTTTGGTTTCGGTGTATGATATTTTTGAGCTTTTCGCTTTATCCTGTATATAACAGCTAAAAGAATTTAGTGTCAAGAAACTCCAATCTTCGTTCTCCGCCTAAATTGCAATGTGACTTGTCTCACTACACTACGATGGTCTTTGCGGAGAAAAATATAACGTAATGTACTAAAATTATGATTTTGTCATCTATATTTACAACATACAAATAAAAAGTCAGAGACAAAGATTTTATTGGTTCTAAAAAAACAGGCAACGGTGGTATAAAACAAGGGCCTGCAACTTTTCAAAATCGCGGGTAAAAATTAGCGTTCAAAAGACGCTGGTCTCTTTATATATTTTATATGTAAAAAGAATTTAAGTGAATAATAAAAAAGTAAGTCATTTGTTATATATATACTTTAATACATTATTTTTGATTCGGAACTAAAGTGGGTCACTAGAAAAGGTCATAAATGTCAATGTTTCATTCCCATAACTTATTTAATTTTAAATAATATATTTCTGATTCAACGGCTGGGTTAACAATTATTTAAAAAAATATATATTTACCTGTATAAATAACCAAGCCAGTAGCCTGCCCCGAAGCAACCACGCAACCACTCCACAACGTGTTCTCTATGCCCAGCGAGTCCGTATCTTCTTCGTCCAAGCGCGTACAAGTACCTATGAACGAGTGTATGTCTTTCTCTGGCTTCTCTATGAAAAGCTGAGCGTTTATATCTAATAAATGCGCGTCGGTGGGCAGTTTTTGTGTGGACGGTAGTGGAGTTCTGAAAATAATGTAGAATATTGTAATTTTTCTTTTCCACCTCACCGCCTTGCCAATGCCATAAGCGGGATAAGACGTTTTTTTTTTTTTTGATGACGCAGGGGATATCTTTAAAAGATATCCAGTCCTAGGGGAGACCAGGTTATGTGGGATTTCCACCCACTAAAACCCCTGCAGCTGTCGTCCTCGACACGACGGCAACTGCAGACAACTCCGATTTGTCAACACTGTGGAAAGGACATTGATACGGCTCACTCTACAAAGTTGTTCTGCCTGGGACGGAGAAAGGCAAGCTCTCGTGCAAGCGGGATAAGACGTGAAGCAATCCGACTTTTATATATTACGTATTAAGGGGCACTTCGAAAGTGAAAAATAAAAATAATTAATTTTCTTGAGCGGACATCGAACCCCCACAATGCTCATAAATGGCCTCCAAGTTTACTGAAGGATAACAATGAAGATGTTTCTTATATTTACTTTCTTTTGTACTTTTATTCTCTATTTTCTACATATTTTGTGATTTGAAATGTAAATATTGAATGGAAACATTTGTATTGTTTAATTAATAAAATACACATCTCTTCTTCTTTTCTGTTCTGTTGTGATATTATATGTATTCGTTATATCATCTATAAGAAACATAAAAATCGTTATCATTTGGGCGTGTATATAAATCTATGAACTATATATCCAGCAAAGTTTATTAACCTTAATAAAATCAAAAAAATGTGCAATACACTATCGCATTTTGAAATTATCTGAGTGTTCACATAATCGTTACATGTAAAGTCTCCATTTGAAAGAATTTTACTATAAAAGTAACATTTAAAAAAAAGTCCATGATCTTGTTACACAAAGTTTGACAAAGAGTCTTCTTCCAACAAACAAGCTTTCTCCCTATAGAAACAACTGAGTGTTTTAGCACGAGTATCAAACGAGAGAAGGTAAAAGATAATTAGTTTTTTATTGACTTTTTTTAAGGCTCGTAAATTTATTATATTCGAGACACCCTCGTCCCCAAAGAATAAAATTAGCATTGTGGCAGCACAGAAGATGGTACGGTCATTGACCGGCAGGCCCCGCCACGCCAAGGCGCGGACGTGCCGTGACATCGTATCTTTGGGACTGAAGAGTGTAACCTTCTGTTCTAGTGACGGTTGGCTACAGTAAAGGTCGCTACGAGGGCGTCGAAGTAATGGATGTGAATGGGGAGCGTACTTATACGTTTCGACTATAAGGGGATTGGGGTGGGAGTCTGCGCGCTCATAGTAGCGCTTGGCTAAGCCTTTGCAGATCTTTAACGATTGCAATTCGAAGTCTTTATGTAGGTCCCAGTTACCATTCTGAGGAAATTATTCTGCTCTCTATGAAGGACAGCTATCTTAGTGTGTGCGAACACTACACATGTGTATTATGACATACACACACTATTATGACATATACACACGGGGCGGATGTAAGTTTTGCGTAATGTCGGCTTGTTACGAAGAGACATATTACTTCGCTTCCAAATAAGAGTGTATAGCCTGTTCAGAATGAATGAATGGGTAATGTGGGGTTGGGACGAAAGCCGAGAATCTAAGATGACGCCTAAATATTTAACCTGGCCTTCCCAGGGGATTGGTTAGCTGCGACAATGAAAATTTTGTGTACTATATATATTAAATAACAGCTCAAATATTTGATTTTTTGTATAGCATTATAAAATGTGGGCCATTCTGCAGGAATCAGATAGCATTATAAATAATATTAATAATAATAAAGATAGTTTAAAATTTTAATAATTTGCATAAGTTTATTTTCGAACACATTGATGAGTCCTTTTTATCAACATTCTTATCACCTCTAAAGGGAAACCGGTTGATAACAGCTATATTATTGACTCATAGCTTCCTTGTTATTTTATAGCCACATATATATATATATATATATATATATATATATATATATATATATATATATATATATATATATATATATATATATATATATATATATATATATATATATATATATATATATATAACTAGAAATTTAAATTAAGAATAGTGAAAATAAGAAAAGAAGATATTTCATTTTAATTAAGCGTGGGGTGCTTTTTAAGATATCAAAATGATAAAAACCTTCCGCTTTTATCTATCAATAAAATACTCCACATTTTTATACAATAAATAAGGATTATTTCTAATAATAATAATGAGGTTTTTAAGTTTCATAAAATCATGTCTTTTAATATTTTATAATTATAAGTTAATTTAAAAATTTTAGTAAGATTTTTATTACATACACAATTTACAGTTGCTCAAAATAATGTTTATAATAAGTTTCCATTGCCACCATACATACATACATACATATGAGGCTTGAAGTTAATAAAAGCATATAAAAAATAAGGATGTTCACATAGCATACAATGAATTAATTTTATTCAGCAAATTTAATACTCACCTTAGCTTCCAGTCAATTTCACCATCCAATTGATCTGTTCTTATAAATACAGTTCCCATTGTCTCATTAGTCCTCAGTAAAATCATGTCAGCAGGTACCCTCTGTCCTTTATGCAACATCACTATATCTCCAACTCTTAGAGCAGATGCAGAAACATATTCAGTAATGAATGGTCTATATCCGTCTATGGATGAGTTTAGTACTATTCTTTCATACCGTTGTCTATTAACTTCTTTGTCTCGTCTGTATAGAATAATTACATTTGCATAAATATGATGTAAATAATAGCCATATCAAAGCAAGTATCAAAAAAAGTTATATTTTAGGAACTTGTGTTTACAGGTATGGTTATAATTTCACAAATTGGTGTAAAACAAATTTGTATATACTCATACAAATCATACTACCTATATCTTCTGAAGTCATCAATAGCTTCTCTAAACAATGTAACAGCTAACACAAAACATAGTGGTCCCCAATATGTGTATAAATAACCAATTCTTATACTCGGTATGAATTGACTGAGTGCCATAACCAAGAAGTATAGATTGAGGAAAAATCTAAACTGCTCATACAACACAAGTGGCAGGAATGTAATGATGTTGTATTTCTGAAAATAGGACAGGAATATATAAAATTAAATAGCATCATATTATTTCTGGCAACTAGAAGGGTAGAAAGCTGAAGACAACACTGAGCTTTGTCTTGTTACTATAGTGAGGTTATTAAATAATTCATTCCCCTGATTTGGAATCAAACCCGTGCAGGTTTGCATTTGCACTCAGATGCTGTGCACCTGTGCCACAACAGTCTGCAAATATATAACTTACATAATATTTTTGTAATAAAAGGTCATTATATATACATAAATATATTAAAAACAAATTGTTTACAGCTATGCATCTCAATTAGTATATTTAAATAACATTAACCACAAAACCCAAAGAACATTTTAAATAATGCAAATAATATTTCCTTTAACAATTACACGCACGATGAATATATCTCTACAGCTCTCAAAAGTTTTTCTAACTATTTTAATATATGATTGAATGAGGTCAAGCTCACCTGATTACAAACATAGTTGGGTGGAAATTCATCTTCTGGTAATTGGCCCAAATATATTACTCTCGAATGAAGAACACGTTTCCTAAAACAAGGTAAATTCCAACTGAAAAAAAATCCAAATACTAGTAAACAATGAATCGATAGGGAACAAAAACAAAACAAAGCTTAGCATACCTTGACCATATTGATTTCTTAGGCCGAGGCAATAGCGGCGTAGTCTCCATTTTTTAAATATAATCAGCTAGTTCATATGATCTTAAAATGTGACATTATATACATTTATTGTGATACGTTTTTTAGTAATAATCAATATAAGACGTAAAAACACTTGCTTCTCCTGCTATCACAATATTTGAAATATGACAACTCTGCACTGCAGGCTACAGCTGATAAATTTTAAAATTTATAATTAAATATATAATTATAATTATTAGGTTACCAATACTCTACTTTAAAATGCCCATTATAACTTCAAGTTAAAATAAGCAGTTTATTTTTGTATATAGTTGAATGTTGTAGGACGATTTGATTTTTATACTGCGTTACTGTGTTTTATTTTAATAAAATACAATAGTGTTTTGATATATTTGTTAATATTCTTACTATACGATTTATCAGCTTTATTACGATTAACACGGCGGGATTAAATATTTAAATTAACATTTGTATTTTTACGGCTACTGTCAGGAATAAAAACAAAATTAATTAATGTTTCGTATTTAATTGTACTACCATTTTATACTGGTAATATTAAACATAAATAATTACTACTTTTTGGTTTTAATTTTGTTGCACTGGCAACTTTGTGAAGGTAAATAAATATGGCGTAAAACGGGTAGTGGGTGTGTGAAGTGTTGTGTTAAAATTTATAAGAATTCTCGAACACTTTGTGTATAGCCGTTTGCTCCGACATATGAATGACAAATTGTTAATAAATCGACTCTATGGTGATCAAGTTTTCCAAAAAAGGCGGTTCATCTCATGACAAATCAGATCAATGACTCCAGTGATGGTTGACAGACGGGAACTCGGGAGTCGGGACTTCGATGCGTCGTCGACTCTTTCATTTATTCGCGGGTGTTAAAAAGTAAGGATAGATGTGTTTTTATAAATACCGTATATTTAATTGTGAAATTGCGTATAGATTGTGCGAATTGTTTAGCTATTTTAAAATGAGTATTGTAGTTTGTGTAATTAAATTTGTAAAGGGTGCTTATTAGATTGTAACGCGGCGCGGACCGCGGCGGAGGTCGCGCCGAGTTGTCTCTGTCGGTTGGCCCGGCAGGCAGGCGCACCTCCGTGTGACCTATATTCTGGTTATTGCATTGAGGCTACTATTTATGTCTGGGGGTGCGATGTAGGCCGCCGGTCTTGCACCCCATATGCAGTAATTCAATTTATTTCCTTTTATCACAAATATATTAGATTTTCCTAGTGATTCCTCATTATTTAAGAAATATTAAGATCTTTTTGAAGATTTGTGCTTTAAGCATATTGTAAAAAGTGATGGTTAACCACATGAAATAATATTAAGGTAAATTATTGAATTTTTTATTTCATATAAGCCTATATGTATGCTTTTTAATTACATGAGTTTAATAGTTTCAATTAAGTATTTAAATCAGTTTAGGGAAATTGTAATGGAACTAGGTAGTTAGTGTTTTCAGAGTTTAATGAACCTTTATATATTCTGATGAGTTCATTATATTATTCTTAACTAAAATTGCTAATGATAATGAAAATATATTTAAACAAACTGTAATATACTATATAATAACTTAGCCTTTGCTTTCTATATATATACTAGATGGTGCTTAAAAATAATAAGAGCAGTATTTGGAATTTATATATATATATATATATATATATATATATATATATATATATATATATATATATATATATATATATATATATATATATATATATATATATATATATATATATATATATATATATATATATATATATATATATATATATATATATATATATATATATATATATATATATATATATATATATATATATATATATATATATATATATATATATATATATATATATATATATATATATATATATATATATATATATATATATATATATATATATAATATATATATATATATATATATATATATATATATAAAGGCTTTGTAAGTAGCTTCTGGTTATTCCTTAAGTTATATAATATGTAAAATAATATTTACATTGCCAAATAATAAATTTATATGCACATCCCAGAATTAAAAATAATCTTAAAGGTTACTTTATTAACTAGATTACTAAAACCTCTTCTAGTTATGATTTATTAACCTGTTCTCGTTTAACTTTATTCTTGACAAGTTACATACTATATAACTTTTAAAATATAAAAAATTATATTAAATACTTCATTAGATAATATATATACATACAAATACACAAATGTAGAAATATGTGCTATGAACATGATTATATTGTAAAATTCTAAATATGAAATTTGGTTGACACAACATCCATTTCATTATATTTAAATTGATTTTCAGTTTTGACTAAAATTAATGCTTAAAATGATCAGGATAACAAGAAAGCTAGAATTTATTACTTTAGAAAATTGCAAAATAGCACATATATGTAATATGTACCAAACCATAATAGGTTTATTTCATTGCTTTTAATAATGAAATTGGATTCGAATTGGCGATTTCTAGTATTGTGTCTTCGCCTTTATACTGTCACAGCGAGACATTCATTATTTTCATTGTCATCAGTCATATAAAATTAATGGAGTAACTTTTGTTCCAGAAGTAGCCGTCTAGTACAATAACAATGGGTGCGAGTATAGTGTGTACAGCGAGTGACAGAACCTTGATATGATGGAGACGGAGCTTCCGCCGGGCAGCTGCAATTCCACCGGCCACCTATCGACCATTGGATGGAATTTGCCAGGTATTATTTAATATAGTGTTTAAATATTTTCAAGATTATAGGTCGCCAGAAATGCGCTGTATAAATTTATATAATTCCCCAAAAGGAGCGAGTAATCTTCGCATCGTATGTAGTCAGATACTTCCCAAGCTATTTAACTGTTTTTATTTATTTATTTAGTATATTGCTATTGTTGTTACAACTAGACTGATTATTTGTGTAGGTAAAATGTTTTATTACGACTTGTACAAAACTTATTGTAAATATATACTGAAAAAGTCTATTCATATACAAATGTAGGATATGAACCCTTTTAATTGATATCTTAATTAAACTATTCATAATGATTAAAATAATACGCGTGGGAAAAAAATGTGGCCTAAAATATTAAGATATGTTATCGTCAGTTATAAGTCTTTCTAGTTTGTAGTTCATACTATCTATGCTTTTATAATTTATATTGCAAAGATTTTGTTAGGCTTAACACGCTAATCTTAGGAACTACTCACAATAATAATATATATAAAAAATATTTTTGCCTTAACTTGTTTATGTATTAAGGAAGGCTATATAACATCATGTTAATTATTTTGTTGTAACCCATTACATTTGTGGTCGCAGTTGCTTCGGGCACTTAGAACGTGTAACGTCTCATACAAAACTCTTAAGCTATTTCCATTTGACCACGGACGCGAAGGCGCTAATAAAAGCTAGTTAGATATAATTATTTAAAACTGTATGTAACCCGGAGAGAATATATGTAGAGGTTAATGACAGTGGACGAGGTGAAAGAGGTATGCAGGGACCGCAGCGTTTGCGCTCCGTTGTCTCTGACTACCCCGCTAGGGATAAAGCATGAAGCTATGTATGTATGTAAAACTCAACACGGTCTCGCCTTGGTTGAAAGCGAATGTTCTATTCTTGTTGTCTATTCTTAAAGGTAAAGTGCTCGTTATAGATAGGTAGATATGATGTCACAGTATAGGTACAGTAATGTCATGTTTATAAATAATTATTATAATACACACGTAATACTAATAGTTAAACACTTTGTGTATGTATCGTGAAAGCTATATATAGGGCTATATAGGATTACTTTCAAAATCGAAATACAATATGCCAGACAGATAGACAGATATCAAATAGATTAAACTATTAAGTACACAGTATACTACAATTTTTTCCAAGATTTTTTCTTTTTATATATTTATGTTGGGATATTTATGAAATAGACGTCAATGATATCTCAACGATATTACTTACAACTTATCATCAAATTAACAAGGGATTTATCACTTCGTCTTCCACTCTCACACTTTATTTAGCTTAGATATATAATATATTTAACAGCGCAATTAAAAACCAATTGCTATATTATATTAAATTTCAATTTCAATTAAATTTGAAGTCAAGTGTCACTTATCATTATAGATAAAATTGTACTTTGCGTTTTGGTTGTAACTAGTTTTACTAGACTAGTTTAGTAACTAGAGTTGTATTAGATGATTTCAAAATATGTTTAATTTAGTCACGAAAGCTGCAGTTACAGGGTTAACATAAGTACGAATAATACCTATTGATAAAATTATTGATAAAATGATTGTTCCATTATAACTTATCCTAACTAATCGTAACTAAAACTATGACTTATGAATACGATGTTACAACCAAAACTCACTTGCAAGGGAATTTTTTTTTTCCCACATTATCACCGATCTTAAGCCATTCAGACCGGACCAAAAAATTGTGAAAAGACGTTTGTGTGTTAAAGGTTATTACCTAATTAATGATAACATACCTTGGGAATGGAATACTCGCTCCAGTCTATCTCAAGCGTATCATTGTCAACAATGAATAATTGTAAATGACTATATAAAAAAATAATGTCCTGCTGAGTTTCTTGCGCCGGTTCTTCAATGAATTGAGGCATAAACTGAAAAAAAAAGTTAAAAAATTGAATCATGTATTCTTACTTTGAATAAAATTATTTGTATTTGAATAGTTCCGTCTAACATTCAATCGTGACAGCTTGCTGTTCAAATAAGAGACTTTCTTACTAATGTAATAAATATTTCTACATATCACTTTAATCTTTAGTATTGTATGGAATATTCTAATCTCATTAGACACTCGGTGTCTGTATAACTGATTGGTGCTAAGCCGCGGGTGGCCTACGGGTGCAGCGTGTAATTCATTATTGTAGACGGCTACTTTTATTGCCACGATGTGTTTATTCAAACTTCTTGGAATACACAATACAGTATGACTGGTAAATGGGGATTAATAAACAAACAATAATTAACATAAGCCATCTATAATGTTTGCTCCCTTCTTTTCCTACATACAATTTCACGTATATTTTTACATATTCACTTCAAATTTCTTGATATTATGAGTACGTATAGGTATATATTGATTACCTAAATAAAAACAGATATTCTAAACTTAAAGAATATTTGTATAGCATGTTGTATTGTATGTTGTTCTAGCTTGTTTTAACGAAATGAGGCATTTGAGGGTTAGATATTAATATTATTATATTTACAGTTATTAGCCACCTCGTCATATAAATGATTTTAATTTTGCGGCAGTTACGGCTTTGTTATTGCACACGATGACCGCAACCCATCGGGAGCACTAATGATTCATTATTTCGCAATTCTATTTATTTACACAATCAAGTATTAATCATGTGTACAGTTATTGTGTCTATTGTATTGCAATTTACAGGATACTTTAGGTATATGTATGTAATTGTACTTCATGAATAGAAATAAAAAAACTCGTCGTTCTAGTTAGCTAGTTAGTTGTGTACGCGTGACGGTTGTATGTTCAGAATAGATGTTTTTATGTAAGTGCACACCCTGTAAGTAATTATCTCTTATCTTTGCTACATTCTTTAGTGATAAGTGAAACTGTTTTTTTAGTGTTGGAAATTGACTTATTTAAACGGTTTCAAAATGACACGGCTGGTCAGATAAGAAATTCATTTATGTCTACTGATTTCTCTCTTTCATCAAAATTAAACATGCGTCATGTAATGTGGTTATAGGAACGGTTGAGCTAAATGAAATCATATATAAAATTAAAATATCTATTTCAAATTATAAGAATTATTTGAGATTATTAGATAGGCTCATCGGAAGTCGATTTTCAAGTTTCCATTTTTTTTATTTAATGCATTTTATTTAATGCTAGGAAATTAAAATTTGATTTTGAATTATAACTTTTATTATCTTTTATCTACTGTTATTATTATAAAATCATTCTACAACGCCAGGTAAAGTCAATAGTGAGAACTAGCCAGACTTGGCCAGAGCAAATACTTAACAGTTAACTAACACACACACTACACGCCGACTTTAAAGCGTAATACACTATATATAAAACAAGATAGAAATTTTTACCTGAAACTGGGCTCTCTGGTCAAATGGAAATAACTAAGAGTCGTGTATGACACATGACATATTCCAAGTGCTCGAGGCACGTCGGTCCGCAATCGTTCTTGAAATTAGCGCGTTCAACCAAACAAACACTCCAGCTTTATAATATTAGTATAGATTAAGTTTTAATAAAATAATCATATAAGAACTTAGTCTTTTAATTTTGCATAGCTAACAAAGTAGAGTATCTATTAATATATTTTTTAATTTATTTAATGAGCAACAGTTGAATAACTCGCTAACTCTTCATATATCTTTTCAGTCTGTGTCTTATTTTATACGACCTTATATTATTATTACTAGTATCTGTATGTACCTATTATTTATGATTTAAAATTGCTAACGTAGGATGTTAAAAATATTGAACTATAGTAAAATTTGTATGACATTTTCCTTAAAAGCAAAGTGATACTTTAGTAACAACAAATGTTTTCTTATTCACGAAACAACTATCAATGAAAGTATCCTTTTTACTGTACATCGAGTTAGGCTCTATAAAGATTGTCAAGTAACATTTCCCGTAACTACGCTACACGTACGGTACGGAATTTCACAAAATGAGAAAAGTAATATTTTTATGCGCACACATATATATATATATATATATATATATATATATATATATATATATATATATATATATATATATATATATATATATATATATATATATCGAACAAATACTTGTAATTGTTTAAAGATTTTTTGATTTTTCTTCTACTTTCAACTCATGACGCTATTAATACTTTACAAAGCGCAGCGTTCAGTTCCGCCACTCCATACGAAATGTCTCGAAAATGATATTTATTTAAAAAAAAAAACCAGATGTATTAGTTAAATTTCTATATCTATAATGTCATTGAGGACACGTAATAGGCAGTATCTGCTGCTAACGACATGACAACTTCCTTTAATAATAATAAGTCTCTAATAATTTAGATATCTTTTCATATTATATTTAAAATGAATATAAATAGAGGCCATTGTCATTGAGTAGGACTTTAACTGACAGTAAGTGTAATGGTTTATAAATTCGAACCAAACTAAGAGGAATTCATGATTTTCCCGCTTTAGCAGGACAAAGTACGGCGTTACAGTTATTTTAATTTACTTGTACCTATATATAAATTAAGTTCACACTTCTATAGGACATTCGGAAAAGAGTTCCATCCAATATGCTTTAGTATGAAGTACATTTTTTGTGCTGCAAGGCGCTGGTTATTTGGTATTAATTTCAGATTGATACCCCAAAGCGATCTTGTTCAAAGTGTCATCGGCTTAACAGACTGACAGAAAACAAAATGATCCCATAAGCCATAAGGGTTCTGTTTTTTTTACTATCTATGTTAAATAATTTGAAACAGTTCCTTTATGTTAGGTCGTATGCACCACTCGGCGAGTACGCCGGCGGGCGTGGACGGCGGCGCGAGGACGCCTCCAGCCACGCCCAAGAAGGGCGGCAAGATGCTGGCCGTCCGTGTGCAGATGCTGGACGACTCTATATCCATGTTCCAGATACAGGTCAGTTGAATTATAAAAATTTAGTTTTGTTATTTCTAGCAAGTAAACAAAATAACATATGGAGGCATAGGTTTACGAACTGGTTTAAAATAAAATATGTAATGTGGAAGATTCTCATACAATTGATATTTAACATATATAATTGATTGATATATATGATATTGAACTCTAAAATTAAAGATTTGTAGCTAGTGTATTTGAAAAGTACTACTCATTAAAAATTATGAACTTCTCATAGATTGTATATAAAAGTTTGCGATCTCTGCTATAAGAACAGTAAAAAATATATAGCCAAGTTCTATCGGTCTCTATCTACGTAAAGTTTTATCAAGTGCATACAAAAACAGCTAACTTGAATTGAAGCACTCTATTTAATCGAAACTTGATGTATTTTTTCCTAACAACTTGTATGTGGAATGAAAAGGTGAATAAATAAATGACAAAGTTGTTATCAGATTGAGGTTTACGTATCTACCTAATAATACTATCCTGCTCTGTATAAAATTTTATAGGTTTTCTTTAAGTATATTATCATACTTTTGTCTAATTCTAGCAATAGAGATATTTTACCGTTTATAGTAGTGCAAAGAATTTAATTGTCTTGTACTAATAATAATTTTATGAATTTATAAATTATATTTTTTTATAAATTGTACAAAAAAATATCTTTATATTCAATTTTTACATATAATATAATATTGTATGTAATATATACATCAAACACCTTCCTAAATTCCAAAAGATTTGCCAAATTTAAACATAAATTCGTGTCGTTTTAGCACTTAGCACAGTCTTAAATTATTTTCTATTAAATATAATTATAACAAAGTTTTGTTCTCTAACTATATTTGAAAAACTAATATTTATAGGACATACATATATACATATCTTCATTCTTTATCCCTACCGGGTAGACAGGGTATATATATATATATATATATATATATATATATATATATATATATATATATATATATATATATATATATATATATATATATATATATATATATATATATATATATATATATATATATATATATATATATATATATATATATATATATATATATATATATATATATATATATATATATATATATATATATATATATATATATATATATATATATATATATATATATATATATATATACTTTATGCACTTAGAAATTTTATGTTTATCAATAAAGTGAATCTACCTCTACCTCTACCATGCTCAATTGACAAGCAGTAGAATTTTCATATTCACATAAGCTTTACTACACTAATTATAGTATTTCTCATAATATGTATTTTAGCTAAGAAGGGCACAACATTTGTTATATGAAAGTTTGTTATATAATCACCACGAGGTGTACGTTCTGTTCATCTCATAATTAATTTATTTTGTGTCAAGCAGTCAGCTCGACTAAAAGCACTTGTGTATTGTTTCACGTTGCTAACAATGTTTCTCCATCTTGATGGCGTATGAAAAATTATTATACATCAAAACATCTGAAAATTGCACGACGTGCACGTGACTAATTGCCTCCATTGGAAACTAATTACAGCAAATGTCTAACACCCAGCTCCCAACTAACGATTTGTGAAATATTCATAAAGCAATGTATATTAATATAAAATAAACAGCTAAAATTGAATTTTCCTATTATATATACTTTTTTTTATAATTTTTATTTTGTGAACTCTACAATGCTAGAATTTTGAATTTGTGAATGCTAGAGGAGCATTGTCAATGCGCTTTACACTAATTGCTGTAATGCTTTCCACGAGTCTATTTGTATTCTTCTCACAGTAAAAGTTAATTTACTTTTGAGAACTTAAATATTTAAAAGGCAGAACACTAGTTAAAATATATATTTTTATATACGAGAATTAAACAAAACGCTAAAGAAATTGTTTTAAATCTACGGATATGAATCCGGAACGCCAAACTGTAAACTAGCAGACGAGACCGTTACAAAACTTTTTCCTAGCTAAATAACGAAGATTTATTTCCCTCACAATTTCGAGTAGGTAAATATTTTGTGACATCGAATTCAGTGGAATCACGTGAAATTCCAGTTTTATAAGTTTGTTCCAATTTTTTTTTATCTTCTTGTAACATTTCAACTTTGGTAGATTGTTGGTTTAGTTGTTTATTTTATTTTTGGCCTGTGTCCATTAAATATGCTTGTAATGCAAAATTAACTTACTTTGCCATATCGGGGCTGTTGTGATTTATCTGACTGATAATATACGTATTGTATATTGTAATTTCATTTGAAGGACATTTTAATGTGAGTTCCCTTGTATGCTTAAATAGAACACTGTGTTAGATTAACCACCCAGTATATAAATTTTAGTCTTTAATTAAATTAAAAGTGAAGATCGAACTTATTTGCATATGTATTACTAGACTTTGACATTTCTCGAGCGATATATGAGAAAATAGAAATAATTTGCTGCAACTATATATTGCAATTTTATTAATGTTTCTTAGTACGTATCCAACAGTCACGTCAATGTTAAGTGACTACTCATTAGTCTAGCTTGTGTTTACATTCTCTATGAAATAGTATGATACATTTATAAAGATAAAGGAAAGTTATTTCTGCTAGGACTTTAATTCTGATCGCTAGTATTAAATTTATTATATATATATATATATATATATATATATATATATATATATATATATATATATATATATATATATATATATATATATATATATATATATATATATATATATATATATATATATATATATATATATATATATATATATATATATATATATATATATATATATATATATATATATATATATATATATATATATATATACTCATTTTCCGGGGAGGTTAGTAAAACCCTTTTTGAATAGTCTCATTGTTACATCGTACGTCTTATCTTTGTCATCGCGTCGTAGATTGCATTTGTAACGTACTATTTTATTTTAGTATTGAAATATTAGATTCAATTTAGACTCCTTGTATATTAATAAGGTATTTTTCATTTTACTGATTGTACTGATACAATACATGTTAGATACCTAAAATACAAAAAAAATTATCGTAAGAGAGGAAAAAATTATATATAAGACATATCATAAGATGAAATTATAGACTGTTCTCTACTTTAGTGTACACATTGCCCAAAGATTATCTGATCTGGACCTGAGTAGGCATCATACAATAAAACATCATTATTAAAACTCCGATTGTATATTAATTAAGTCGGTTATTTAAACATAAAAAAAACCTAAAATTATTCAGGCCTAATTAGAATCAAAATGTCTTTCTTATTTATTATGCAAACGAATATATTGATTTTAACCTATAAATTAAAATAAACAACAAAAATAGATTCGTGTTAAGAGGCCAACGGTCCATTAGTATATGTACGTATTGGAGCTTACGTTCTCGTTTCTATCGGTAAAGTATCTTTCATTCCTCTAATAGTCCACGTGCAGGGGGTAGTAGTTGCTATCGGGTTTCAGTGATTATCTGTGTCAATGTGTAAAAAGATTTTATAAGTTTATTTTAATCTTTGCAATAATATCTTAATAATGTATTAATGTATTTAATTTTGAATAATGAATGAAAAATCACCCTTTTTCGCACGAACATCGTAAAACATACTTAGTGCCTTTGTTCAAGCGTCAAATCTCTTAATAGCTATATGGAGTAGGCTATGTAGGTTTGTGTACTTGTTGTATACCTACATCTACAGTAAAGTACGTATTCGAGATGTATGTCGCACTAAAATGGAGCGAAGCTTTTAACCCTACAAGGACTTGCAGACGCGGTTGTCGTTCCGCGCTCCCAAATCATTGACGCGCCTCGCATCGACGCGTTGGCGTTAATAGATATTTGTATACACAAGTCAACTGTATTTGAATATTTTGTACATTTTAACAAATATGTATTATTATCTATTATAGGTAGAAAATATATATTTACATATGCTAATGTAAATTATTTTATACGAAAATATCAAATAAAATACGATGCATTGTGCATTGTGTATGAAAATTCGTTGTGGCATAGTTGATACTTTAAATGTTTGTCATTCTGAGACAGCAGGATTTCAGTATGAAATGTTTACAAAATTTTATATTTATTATGAGCTTTAAACGACTTTGATGATAATATAAATACTATATTATACTTGGTCCTAATATTATGATTACGATTTCATTGTGGGTGTATGAAGTAGACACAATGATGTCATGGGCGCCGATACGGTTTTATCACCCTAAACAAACTACACAGTCTCCTTGAATTACTCCCCAAACGAAGATAAACAGGTAACAAGACACACTTTATCCAGTTTTATACTCACTTGCAATATTGACACGGGTGTAATTTATTGAGCTTAACAGTTTTCTTATCTTTATGCATTCTGCGTTAGTATATTAGCAGTACCGAGGTCGATATGATGCCGTCGAGCAGCGTCCCTCTCTGTTGATTTTGTCATCGCGACGGTTGTGAGTTTGATTCCCAATTAGTTAGTAAATATTCGCGTTGTGAGTTATGCCATTTAACGCGCAACAGAGTATTTTAACATTATGCCCCTTTCTCCTCGGATATACACAGGTTACAGCGTTAAACTCATTTGATATTAGCAGTAATTTTCTTATAAAATTGTAAACAAGTTCAAAATCCTCGTTAAAAAGTAGGACGCTATATTTATGTATGCATTAATTTAGGTTATTATGTTTACAATACATTTATGTAAACTTCCATGCTTCAGTGTCGCAAATTTCTTGTTCGCAGGTGGCAATCTCTTCCTGCTTAATCTAAACAAGTACTTGAAGTATTTAATTCGCTTATCTTAAGTAATGATGTCTATGGGACACCTGTGATATAAAAATATTAATTTTTCAAATGTATATAACCGGTATAACTGTGTGCTTGCCGGTTCTTTAAAAGGAAACACGTTGTCGGAAAATTATAGGTACATATTATTTTTATTTAAAAAGCTTATTAATATTATCTATAATTAAAGTTACATTCCATGTGAAAATTTGAAATGTTTCTCGTTTTGTTCCTTAATGAAACACCAATTAGTAAGATGTTAGTATTCAACAAATCAATTTAATTACCATCTGTTTCAAAATTGTCAAACAAAACAAACGTTTGTAGGGGAATCTCAGCATAATTGCAGGGAAATAATGCAAAGGCGTGTCGTAACTCGTGTTTAATATTCAACCTGGTTTGTGTTGTTGGCCATCGTTAGCCTGGAACGAATTCGGAAGTCCACTATATATATAAGACACTACAGTTATGTACTGTGTATGTAGATTTATCATGGTTCTCTATTATTGTAATACTTTTTCAGTGCAACAAGTCATTCTGTACTACAAACTCTGATGTATTTTACGTATTAATCAATCATTGCATTGTGAAAACTCTGATTAGGTAATTATCATTGCTTTCAATGGAGTATTATTATAATGAAGCTTTTATTTAGCAGATTTTTAGATTATACTTTTAGATTTCGTCTTTTAAAGTTAATGTTGCTTTGTCTCGATTCTCTCGTTAAGTTCATACATTTGAATTTTATGATGATTTATATATTTGTTATTTATAATAATTTACAGGGCATACAGTTAAAATTAAATTTGTCTTTTAAAGTCTTTTTATATTCGCCGTAAAACTTTGGGCTATATTATTATCCAGTCATTATTTGAATGTTGAATTTTCTCAATAAATAATATTATATATTAAGATATTATATGGTATGTTAGTCTTATTATATATTTGAAAGTTGAGAAGGAATAAGAAGATATATTGAAAAAAAAATCATTGTAGCGGTCGTGGTGTAGTCTTATTCTTAAAGACAAAGCTCGGTGTTGGCTCCTCTGTATGCGGCATACAGCGTGAAGCTGAAAAAAGATATTAAAATTTCACATAATTATAGCTAGAAAATAAGTATAAACTTTATAAATATTTTGATAAACTGATGTATAAAACATTAAAAAATCTTTTTAGTAATTTAACTTTATTTGGTCTTCATTCACTTTACGAAAAATTTGGCGGTGCCTTTTAATTATGGATTAAATGTTTTAAATTTTGGTCGGAACCAGTTTGGAGCGACTGGAATAATTTGTGTTGTTTTCTTTTTGGTCAAGTAAGAATCAGCAATCAGAAGCAACATAGGCATACACACAGAGTATAAACATTGATATTATTATATTTGGATAATATTTTATTTTAAACTAGGGACCTGCTCGCGGGTTCGCCGCTTAAGTAAACTGAATTGCGTTCGTTTCGATATGCTATACGAAATCACATTATACGTGTTCGGGACACTCGTATTTGCTCTAATATATTATTTAAACATTATTTGTACAAAATTTTTATTTGTACAAAATTTTTATTTGTTTGTTGCATGAAAATATATGTATTCTTCCTAGTTGCGGCTTTGCAGGGCTGTTCAGCCCAGTATCACTGCGACCATAGCTGATCTATTGTGATCTCCGCATACTACAGTTCACAGTTAAGATTGATTTATGCAAAGAATTGCAGTATTATCTTTGCTGTGAGGGTCTTCACCTCTTCTGGGTACATTTGATGTTTCCCCAGGATGGTATAACGCCGTTGCATAAGTGGAGGACATACAGTGAGGATATGGCGAGGTGTTTCTTCAGCCTCATTGCATATTCTACACATTCTTGTGCTGCTGATGCCTAAATTGTGCATGTGTCTATTTAGACCACAGTGTCCAGTCAACACCCTCACCAAAGCTTAGCTTAGCTTAGTTTGATATAAACCAGGAGTATTTCTCCATCATTGAATGGCCTCATAGAGGCAATATGTCTTCAGGGTAAGCTGCGTTAAGCTACGAGGGATGCCTCAGAACGGTTCTGGTCCGAATTGGGTGGTTTTAGCTCTCTTTCGTGCCAGTATATCCGCCTGTTCATTTCCCTCGATGCCGGCGTGATCTGGAACCCATCTTAGAACTACTCTGTTGTTGTTCCCCAGAGCGTTCAAGATCTGCTTGCAGTTCTCGACCAGCTTTGATTGAGTCAAATCTGATGCTAGGGCCAAGAAGATGCAGCTTGACTATCTATGAGTTGATATAGATAGTATGATTAAGGTAGTTGCTTTGCAGATTGTCGCGCATTCTAGTATGGCGTATACCTCTGCCTGGAATATTGAGGAGTTCTTTCCCACATTCAGACTTATAGTCCTTCTTGGTGATTCTCCATATATTCCACATCCTACCTCAGAGCCGGATTTGAAGCCATCGGTGTACCACCTCAAGCCTCCATTTATCCACTTCATTCGACCGTTTAGCTAGTCGTCCCTTGAAGGTATTTCCACAGAGTATAATCTCTGTGTATCGAGTTTGGGGGGCATGGTGTCAGACGGCATCCCCAGTATTGGTATATTGTGCAGTGAGTCTTGCAAGGACCTCAGATTCATCATCATTGATCATCATTGTTCCTTATTACATCAGCTACCAGTTATTGAAAGTGTCGTCAAAATCGGTACAGCCGTTTCAGAGATTAGCTGGAAAAAAACAGACAGACAAAAATTGTAAAAATTGTTATTTTGTTATATGTGCCGTATAAATATTCATATGCGTGTAGTAAAAAGTGGTTATTTTTATAATATTGTGTTTTGCTCTAATCAGACGGGAGAAATGAATCATCATCACCTTTGCTTATAGTAAAGTATTTCGTAGGTTCATTATATGGCCACAGCAGTCAATATCGTTAAATTCAAGAAATCTCAATAGTTATGTGTGACATTTATTTAAATATCAATTTTATAATTACTATTGAAACTCACTGAAATAGCTCGACATACTGATTGCACGTAAGAATACGTTAAATTCAAGAAATCTCAATAGTTATGTGTGACATTTATTTAAATATCAATTTTATAATTACTATTGAAACTCACTGAAATAGCTCGACATACTGATTGCACGTAAGAATACGTACCACAAATAAACATTAACTCTAAATCTCTAATGATTTATAAAAAAATAAAGAAAATACTCTGGCCGTAATCGTGATTAATGTTGGGTCGTGATCATTGGTTTGCTGGACTGGCATTCTATGCCATTATGTAATGCTACATTTTTCTATCAGATCCGGAAAGAGTTAATTACAAATAGGAAGAGTCCAGCGAACCAATGATCACGACCCAACATTAATCACGATTACGGCCAGAGTATTTTCTTTATTTTTTTATAAATCATTAGAGATTTAGAGTTAATGTTTATTTGTGGTACGTATTCTTACGTGCAATCAGTATGTCGAGCTATTTCAGTGAGTTTCAATAGTTACATAATGGCATTCTATATCTCAGAGGGTGTCTAGCCAATTATCTGTCCGATATTTGGTTTCCGGCATACGGGTACGCGACCCCGGGACCTCGAGCCACCACTTTCATAACCCGATCCAATCCATGTAAGTGGTGTCCCTCCCCTATATTCCAAGTCTTTCTGCCTCTTATTCCCTGTCCTTTCTTGGTTTCTCCCAGTAATGGGTTTGGAGGTCAGATGGCAATCGCTCCACAAAAAACCACTTCGCCACTCATATGGACCGATTGGTCTTAGTCGGAAGGCAGACCCTGGCAAAAGCCGGGACTAATGCCAGGAAGAAGAAGAAGACATAATGGCATTCTATTTCGGAGATTATTCAACAAAGGTACATGTCACTTCAGGCTTCTTCACTTAGGTATGTGGAAACAATTTAGGTCTGAAAATATACGTTTTATTTTTCATTTAAACCAGCATTAAAAATTCTTTAAATATTGTCTGGAAAGTTAATCATACACATTTAACTGCTCTAAAAAAATATTATAATCAACTATTTCTTTTAAATAAATTTATTACATACAAATACTATAAAGTTAGCTCAATCCGCAATGCAGCTGAAGTGTTTTAAGTGGGCAGTGGAAATCGGACAGTCGATATAACCAGTAAGGGCTCTTAAATGTTTCAAGAGGAACAGTTGAGAATTTTAATCAGCTTAATTTATGCACAAACTTAATACATTGCTGCATTCTTTTTAATTAGTTTTGTTAGAGCTATATCTATTATTTGTCGAGATGACCAGATTTTAGAGGTTAGATTGTGAAATGGATAGGTACCCTTTTGTAACCAATACCATAAGATCATGTGTTGTGTTTTTTCTTAATGCTTATCGCTTCATACTACAAGAAAAACTATAATATACTTTATTATATCAAAAGCTTGATATCATAAAGCACAGTATTTTAATATTTCAGACGTTACATAGTTGGCGGAGAACTATAAAATTTACGCGATATTCGCGTTTATCCGATTTCGGTGTAGAAATTTTTGTAATAAATCTGAAATTACTAAAAAAGTGATTACTAAACTCACCGAAACAAAAAATATTTAATATTGAATCAAAAAACTCTGCCAAGCATTATGAGTACCGCGAATTGATCCGGCGCGAGCACACTATTGGAAAAACCGTTGCATCTGCACCAACCCTTATCAGACACAGCTGGCGATCCGCCAAAACTTATCAAGAAAAAGCCCAAGTCGGCAGTTTTGATTGCCTCACTGGCTCTATTGTACTAGTGCTATGTCACTCGGTCAACTCTGTGAACTGATTTTTGGGCAATTTTATTGTACTATCTTTGTCCATTAGAATTCATTATATCAATGCTCTAGAATCCTTTTGAATCTAATTATGTAATATATTTTTTATTTTATATTAAAATAATGTGGTTTAGAGTATTATTTATAATTATTTAAATTATAGTAAAAAGTAAAGCTAACTATGGACTATGCAACTAAAAAATGTATGTCTACAAATGTAGTTAGTTACATATGATACATTCTTATTTATTATTTAGGTATCCAGAATTGCTGAGAGTATAATATTGGATCGGCTCAACGACGTTAGTTCTCGGTTTAAATCCGCCTTCAGGCTTTTATCATTGATTTCAAATCCTAGTTTCGGCAGAGCTATTACTCTTACTAATGTGCTCTTCAGTAATGAAGGTACTACTTTCTGTTTATATGTACATATACCTAGTGGTGTTGCTAGAAATTAGAAAGTAGGCCAATATTGCTATATTGTGAAAACCATTTTTTTATTGCAAAAATGCTGTCTTGTGTGAAGAAAATATCGAGGACTTCACACATACAAATATAGATCAGTAGAAAAAAATCAAGAGGAGTGCGCCCTCGTTATCGCGTTAATCATTTTTCTCGACACTGGGGGTGTAAAGCGCAAGCGATAAAATCTATTTAAGGAGTAGTTCGCCTTGGTCGAGTGTCACCTTTTTGACGTCAAAGAGAAGCCTCGCCATAAATAACGCGGGGTTAAAATAAACCGGGACGCCCTAATTGCTTAATATTACTTAATTCAGCTTTGATGCTTAAAGTAAAAGTAACCATTAATTTAAATTAAATCGTGGACATGCAATTTGGCTGCATAATTTATAAATACCTACCTATAGTTAAAAATGCTTTGCCCAAGCAAATCTCTTGACAAATTCCGTCTCATTTATTCAAAATACTGAGGCATCTATGGCACAGACTCGTACTCTAAGTAGTGGTATTTTTATTACCTTCAGACTGTTATACCGCCCGCTTGAACTGCACGAATATTCATATAGTAACATGAATTTTTTTTACGACATCACGTCGAAAATTGGCGATATGCTTGGATTTACCCTTTTATTATGTGTATTTTGTAGACATAAACCTTCCTTTCGAATCACTGTTTATGAAAAATAATTAAAAGTAGGTGCATTGAAATTTTATATTCATTATTTTATCTGGGCTGTCGCTTCTACGACAGATGTGACCAGCTCACTGCCACTTCAATTTGCTACATTTAGAGACTATATCTGTTACTTTGGTCTTCTGGCGGATAATCTCATTTCGGAATTTATCCATTAGCGAGATCCCGAGCATAGACCGTTCCATAACTCTCTGAGAGACATGCAGCCGGTGGGCCAGTTTTACTGTCAGGTTCCGCGTGTCGGCTCCGAAATTTAAGCCTCAAAGTTGTCTCTACCCAACTGCAATGTTTGCCCAACATACTTCTGGACAACTTCAAGGGCTACACCTTTGACGGAGACCGGCTCAGGGATAATGTGTTGATTGAACATGACTTTGGTCTTGTCCAAGTTCATCCCGAGTCCAACACGCCTCGAGGCAGTATTTAGACTCGACAACATCTCGACTCCTGGTGCGTTTAAGCCATTATGACTATGTCTTTGGCAAAGCACAGATGCGTGAGATATTCACCGTTAATGTTGATGCCTAGTCCATCCCACCGGAGAGTCTTAAAGACATCCTCCAACGCGTTAGTAAAGAGTAAAAACGTAAAGATAGACAGACATTTTGAAATCGTTTGTTTGTGTTTAATAACATATAAACTATAGATATGTAGGTGCTTGAAAAGACAAATATTTAGAAATCACAAACAGATACTTCAATTTTATTTAGGTATATACATATATAGATGTATAGTTTTTATTTGTAAACTAGCGACACCTCACAGTTTCGCTCGCTTGATCGATGTTCTCGGATTTACTCAAATATAATATGCATATATTGTACTTAATTATTTTTTTTTCCTTTCAAATATCTTTGTCTATTTATATGTAATAATTTATCTAGGCGGTAAGTACCTAATCGGTAGCATTTTCGGTATCGGTAAAAATAGCCCTTCCCGCATAAATACCGATTTTGCTGACATTCCAGGTTAAAAGTAGTCAAAATGTTGCTCCATTTCCTCTTCTATCTTTTTATGAAAGTACAATAAAAATCGGTTCAGTTGTTCCAGTGGTTAGTCCAGACAAACGGAAAAGCAGGCAGACAAAAAATTAAAAAAAAATGTTTATTGTTCTAAATATAAATAACTAAACTCACTTACTGTATTCGAAAAAAACTTCGTTATTTTGAAATCACAAACAGACACGTAAATTTTATTTATATGTCTAGAAATATCCCTACAGAGATGCTAACAACATAAATGTAAAGCGTATAAGAATTTTGACAAAGCTTGATTAAGACCGCTTGTGGTTGTCTCAAAAATAGCTTCAAATATTTAGCATGCTTTACGTTAAGAAAACGAAATGATTTCATTATATATTAATACTACCACAGTCTTAAAGTGAGTTGAAAAACGTTTTTTTTACCAACAGTACATTTGTTAATGCTGTTGAATTGCTTATTTAGGTTAAGTATTTTCGGGAGAAACATTCAAGAGTATCGTTATAATGCTGAACGATACATATATAAAAAATATACTAGTTAAAAATATAGCAGTTATTAGAACTTGTTGCTATTGATAATGATATATTTAATAGTTTATTGACATTATCTTTATAGCTCTGTTATTCCCCTTTCCACCCAATTATCGAGGTATTGCGTGTTGAGAATCGGAACTCAACGCCGCGCTTTGTCTTCCACAGAGCTTCTTATCAGCTAGGAAAATAAAATAAATAAAATAATTCAAACTAAATATCTTTATGTCCCTGCAATCCCCAAGTTGTCACTGCACAGTTACTATTATAAAACGTATGGACATTCTCTATACTTTATGTCAATCCAAAATCATCATGAGTAAATTTGTAGCAAGCAAGTGAAGGCGAAGATCACGAACCCAATATAACATCAGTCAGTCTTCCTTTCTATAATTTACCTTCGACGACTTTATTTATATTACGCGTCCCCTCGTGAACGCTCCACCGGTCATTTGGTCGCTCGTTATCGATACGAATGCAGTGTTAATATTGTAGCTACAGGTTAGTTCAGGGACGTAATCGAATCTGAGCGGAAATTATTCGATTAAATACCTCACGGGCTAATCGATTCAGGACGCTTGATTGCTTATTATGCAGAGGAATCTTCACCATTATTAACAAATTTAATTAAAAAATTGCATCATTATATAAGCCTAAGTCTCTAATAGGTATTGTATTTTGAACGTCGTCTTACATTACGATTGTAAACGCGACGGTTGTAGGTTCGATTCCCACCTATGGAGTATTAATTATTCATTTTCTCGCACTGGTAACAAGATAAAGCGCAGCGTTGAGTTCCACGATAGTGGGGACGGAGTGTATTAGCACTAGGTTCCCTTTGCCTACCCTGCTATATGCGGGAAATAGCGTGAAGCTATCTATATATAATTTATTATATTAACACTAGTAATTACTGTAAACGTTTACCCTTGTGAGATAGGCAGGCTGAAATTTAGCAATAAAGTTCTGAAAGTAATACGAAATTCCGATCTAGTTTGTGGAAGATTGCATCATATTATGTAAAGGATAACAATTTGTTCCAAAGGGCGAACCGTACATATAAAGACAATGTCACCCAGGGACGTAATATTATGTAATGGATAAGTTATGTCGTAAAGAGATGACAGGGATAATTAATATTGGTTATGTACGGGCAAGCGATTCGCAGTGGCACTGTAAACGTGCTAGTTATGGGTTTGATCTCCACTCAAGGGAATCATATTGTTTTCTATCTCCCGCTTTGGTAAAACTATGTTACCCGTATATTTTGAAATTAGGTGGATAGTGAAGATTAAATTATGTTAACACGAAACTCTGTCTGGCCAATCTACTACATGCAGAAAATGCGTAAGGCCATAAAATGTATGCCTATGCATACAAAAAAAAGAAAAGAAATCTAAATATTCCACACAAAAAATTTTAATATAAGATTCAACGTGCGGGTGCAGGGCCCGTCGCGTTGCAGAAAGAGAAAAGTTTGGACCAGTGACTGGAATTTGCGGCCTAAATGTAGACTAAACAGGCCTCTTTAAAATGCGCTTTAACACTAGCCTCCACTATCCGAATTTCTCTCGCTAGCGAAATAATAAATAATCGAAATAATTTTGATATATATCTGGAAATTCCTATTATTTCATCAACTTACGACGTGTCCTACTTTATTTTTTTGTTTAGCTTTATAGCTTGTTGTATGTTATGCTCAAAGTAATGACACTGTATCAGACAGTATTAGCTTTTGTAGAAGTGATTGTGCTACGTCAAACTTATACCTGACTCGTATTTAATAACGTATTTAGAGGGAGACGTGCGACACTTGCTTCTATACAAGTTATGCAGAATCGCTCACAAATCAATATCGAGGCAGCTGCTACCGACAAAATATTATGTTTCAATTAGAATTCTTATTCAGCACTCTTGATGAATTTGTACCGCTATAAATTGAAAGTAATTATTAATTGAAATTATTAACTGAAGGTCATGTTTTAATTTACTTTACGCTGTTATATACATTAGAGGAATAAACTTTTTGAACTATATAATATAATTGTTATATAAAACTATAGAACTAGTTATTGAATAGTTATTTAATCATGATAATATTTATACAGAGTGTTGACATCAGCTTTGTCCTACGTAAGTAAAGCCAAAACTAATAATAACTAATTTTGTATGAATGGGGGTTGCCTAATGATGCGCTCTGTCTCAATACGAATAGTGCCATGTAATACGAGTATATCTAATCAAACTTTAAGTTTGTTGATACAACTTTGTTAATTAATTATTATAGTATAGCCATATCCCGTTTTATTTATTTAAAATATGAATTTATTTGAGATATCGAAAATTTTGAAAATCAATTAGGTTATAGTTAAAATAATAGCTTAAGATTCTTTTTATTATGTTAATCAGTGTCAATATACTGAACGAACAAGTGCAAGTACAAGGTGCCAGCTGACATCGTCTTCATCAAGTTCTATATATCTATATATCTATCTAGGTATATAACGATTAAGTTAATTATAAAAATATTCTTATCCATATAAACAATTCTCTATGTGGAAAATAAGATAAAAATATGATGTGTTAAATTTCGAAGGATCTTATTTTTTATGATTGTTTCAGTCCAAGGCGCTAGGACGTGTGTTGTTTGACCAAGTCTGCAGGCAGTTGCACCTTTTGGAAGCGGATTACTTCGGACTTGAATATCAAGATGCCAATAGTACTAAGGTAAAAACCAAATATTATGCATATATCAAATACACTATTTTGCATTCCTTAACTTTTTGAGCCGTATAATACGTTTATGGACCGTGCATTGTGTAAATTTTATATTTTTGTATATATTTTCTATTTTTGTATCGCTGCTTCTCTTCTTCGCTTCTCTGCTAAGTTTTTTCTTTAAACTTGTAATGGAAAATCATAGAACAGCAATTTTATTGTATACTTTGTATTTAGGTCTTTAGTTTTCTTATTATTCTGCCTTATTGTAAAAGTCAAAATATTTACTATATAAATAAGTATTTATATATTACTTTAATTACAACG
Source organism: Dione juno (assembly GCA_037127375.1). Taxonomy (NCBI): domain Eukaryota; kingdom Metazoa; phylum Arthropoda; class Insecta; order Lepidoptera; family Nymphalidae; genus Dione; species Dione juno. The sequence goes on along the minus strand of JAXRJS010000008.1, from coordinate 1,473,134 downwards.
ATAAATTTTCCCATAGTATTGGCTGGACGTGGAAAAGCCAATGTGCAGGCAGCTCGGCCTCTCCATGTTGGAGCCGACGTTGCGGTTTTGCGTTAAATTCTACACGCCGGATCCGGCGCGGCTCGAAGAAGAGTTCACTAGGTATTTGTTCTGCTTGCAAGTGAAAAGGGATTTGGCACAAGGATGTATACAGTGCAACGAGAATACTGCGGCTCTGATGGCCAGTTATATTGTACAAGGTGAGGGATGGCTTTTTGTATTTATGTTATTACCTAAGATTTTTTTTGCTTATTATGTGTTAAGATTTCCTTTATATTATATTTCAAGAATATTTAGACAGGTTTTCCAAGTTTTAAAACGTTATATAAACGTTAAGAATCTTCTTCATTTCATCGAAAATTCTTTCGAAGCATAGACAGTGTACTCGAACTTAACGAATTTCAAATAGAAAGAAAATATAATGTAGCCGTCATTGCGCAATAGGAAAGTGTTTAATTGTCAGTTGCGGAGGGTGGCATTTTTATGAAGGGAAGCTCGCTTGCTTCATTTTTTAAAATATAACCTGAGTATGGATGGTTATATAAAAGTTGAGATTAAACTAATCTTCAAATTTATTAATACTTATCTAGGTCTTATGTAGAACACTCTCGCTCTCTCTCTTCGCTAATTCGTTAAATAATATAAAAAAAAAACTGATCCAAAATTTTAGTAATATAAACCTGCTACTTCACCATATTCTGAGAATGGCTGTGCTAAAAATGCTTATAAAAGCAAAAAGTATTCATATAGAATTTTTTCCGAGAGAAAGCTATTATGCGGATAAATTGAATGCGTATACACAGGTATAGTACACCTACTATACGTACCTTTAGGCGTACAACAATAGAGGTCGTTTGTTGTCGTACTATAGTTTAATAGCCCTGAAACTTAAACAAGCCATCTTGAACTTTTCTTATAAACAAACTTTGGTGTAGTTAAAGTTTTGTTTTGTTTGTACTCTAAACGCTATCCCGAACTTCGTCCTTGTGATTTAGGGTAATCATTATCTACTACCGACTTGCTAGGAGATTCTTTTTATTAATTTAGAATAATTAGCTTGATATTTTTTTTTAAGGATTAAAGATATTTCTCTATTATCATTAAATAAAGAAGGTGTTATTTACTCTTACTAAACATGCCGGCTAATTACTCTACAAAGATATAGTATTAATTTATAAGAAATTTTAGATCTTTGTAAGATTATAAGGGTGCATTTAAAAAACAAGCCCGAGCATATCACAACGTGATAAAGAATAACATCGGCCAAGAGTGAATAGGACTCGCGCACCGTGTGTCCCGTACCAATTTCATGATTAATATATTACCAGAGTTACACACAGATATTAATACTAGTAAAAAACTATTAGTCTTATATTTATATTTCATTTCATGATTCTTTTCACCGATTAAACAATTTTAAAATTTTGGCATGTTTGAAACACTGTTTCACATGCAAGTTCTCACTTCTAATCAAATGTCAACGGAAAGTGCTCTATTGGTTTTGATTACGTGGCGAATTTCATACAACATGGGGCAGAATGGAGCAGAAAAATCCAATCTTTTGCGTTCGGTTGTGTTGACTTTTTTCTGTACTCCAAAGATCTGTAGACTGGATGTTTTTTGTTCACTTGGTTACCTCCATGTTTTTGAGAAAAATGGATACAATCTTGATACAAGAACTGACCGAAAAACAAACAGACAGCCAAAATGATCCTATAAGGGATCTTTTTTGTCTTTTGAAATACTGGACCCTAAAAAGCAGATAATCTAATTATTCACTGTCATTCAATAAACTACGCTCTGCTACACACAAATACGGCATTTGAGCGATACACGCACGATCAGTTACAGTGTTAGCCCTCAACGAAGCGTCACTGAGTTTTGATTGACGAATCCGTTTTGAATATTTCTTTTTGTCATATTTACGTGTAAATGCTATGTGTGTAAATACTTTTACGTTTATAAGAAACATGTTCTAATTCATTTTTATGTAGTAAGTTAAAATGTATTATGAAATACTATGGGGACGGTCATAAAGTCCACACAAACCAATTTGGGGCAATAACTTGTTTGATGTAAAAATCTATTTCCTTTCTTATTTTATTTGTCATACATATTGAAATAGTTCTTTTATATATGAGTACAAATATCATAAGGAAGGGTATAAATGTTTGTGTAAATACACAATTACTAATAATGAGACCGTCGTGGCGTAGAGGCATAGCGTCTGTCTGCCTGTAAACACGACGGTTTGTGGATTCAATTCTCACTCGGGGAGAATGAATTAATTTCATTTTCTTCGCTCTGGTAACTAGTCAAAGCGCGGCGTTGAGTTCTACTCAACACGCAATGCAGAAAGCGGAGAACGGAGTGTCTTTGCATTAGGTTTCTTCTGCATACGGTTCCCTTTATCTACCATGCTACTTGCGGGATACAGCGTGAAGGAAAAAAAAGACCTGAAAGCTTTCCAATATATAAAGGGTATAAATAATTTTTCGCCGTTGTAGGTGTATATTTTTTCTCATAAATGTCTACAGAATATTAGTTTCTAAAGTTCTTCGAATATCTATAATTGAATGACGCGGTAACATTCAATTTCAGGGACAGCTTGTAAAATCGGGATCTTGTTACAATTTAATCGAATTATTCAAACAATCACTTCAGCCTTAAACGTTATATTTTGTAGAACCAATACAATTTTGAGAGTGCTTTAACGAAATTGTTTTTACTATTTTATGTTTATATGTGGGTATATGTATATGTGTACATGTTTTTGATTGATTTACCTTTTGGTATATCTAAGTGTTAAAGTCCCTGACTCCTGGACGATGGATTCGAACCGCAACCAGAATCCCAACCATGTTTGCATACGATGTGAATTGCGTAATTATATAATAAAATTTACTTTGCGAATGGAATATTTCATCCAGTCTGTTTCTAAAGTATCATTGTTACAAAAATAGTTTTGTATTATTTTATTTTGAAAAAAGTCTGAAAAAGTGTTATATTAAGTACTATGGATGGTTTTGCTCAAGCATTAATTATTGCAAACAGATGGTAAACTATTTGATATTAACAAAATGAGACATGTGTATATTTTTGTTATTCACGCTTCACCATACATATTTCAATAAACACAAGGTCACAAAAGGTCAAAAGTGGATAAGCGGTAAACAACAATCCTTTGATCATTGTCGTCCTCGTCAGGAAGTAGTAAATCGTAGTCAGGATTTGAGGTTGCGTCATCCAGTAACGATATTGCATGAGGCCCATTGCCCAATATAACCAATTTATGTTATGAGATTACATTGTGTTTTGCGATTTCTAGTCCTATTTTTTTGTTACTGTTATGAAGTGAAAGTAAGATCAAAAAAAAAAAAAATATATATATATATATATATATATATATATATATATATATATATATATATATATATATATATATATATATATATATATATATATATATATATATATATGTATATATATGTATATATATGTATATATATGTATATATATGTATATATATGTATATATATGTATATATATGTATATATATGTATATATATGTATATATATGTATATATATGTATATATGTATATATATGTATATATATGTATATATATGTATATATATGTATATATATGTATATATATGTATATATATGTATATATATGTATATATATGTATATATATGTATATATATGTATATATATGTATATATATGTATATATATGTATATATGTATATATATGTATATATATATATATATATATATATATATATATATATATATATATATATATATATATATATATATAATATATATTATAGTATTTTTTATTTAGACTAGCTAATATAATTTAAAAAAATGGTGTTCATATTTTAAAATCATACGGGCAGATATACCTAGTGGTTCCAAAAGTCCTATCCCAAGGGAAATTACAAATGCCATTTTCATTAGCATAGTTAGTTAAGCAGTACGAATATTATCGCGTTTTTTGTTTAACGGAGGATGCGTAAAAATCTACAATTAAAAATGACAAGCAAAAATTAAATTATTAAATTATTCAGCAACTATCAATTACTACTCAATGCGTGTGTCAATACCTTTCCACTGAAAATAACGAGAGAAACGGGAAAAGATGTTTGCAAAATATTACAATGTGCAAATAACGTTGTCCGCTCGGGGGGTTCAGCGGTTCGGTAAATTTGTACGGCACAGGATGGAAGCGTTTATGTTTGAGATCATAACATAGCATTCGACCGACCTTTAGCGACGGTCATCAATTATGCAGATTGCGATCGCTCGACGTTCCTGGGACAATGCTCCATTAGATCTCTTTAAAGGAAATGCTTTTCAACGGGGAAAATAATTAAATTTTCACGTTTCAATTCAATGTAATGTTATTAAAAATAACTTGCACATAATGATATTGACCTAATTTTATTAACAGCTTAGCCTTTTATGCATTGCTTATTGAATACATTTTGCATTTGAATAGATCACATCGTATTCACAGCTATATGCAAAACTGGTTCATACTTTAGATATAGCTTTGTGTTTGGGAATTAATTTCAATTTTATAAAGAAATATTTATCAGTTTTACACTTAATTGAAAATATCTCACTAATGCTATGTATCTAATAAGGCTTGTTGGCTTGGTTTAATAGGTAAATACTTTTTTTTACCTATTCTGGTAACACAAATTAGATATACCTATGGAAAATTACATGAAAAATAAAGAACGAAACGAGCTAAGTTCTCTCCGTATATCCTACTTCATCTGAAAGATAAAATAAATTTTAAGATTTATTTTGAAAGTTACCATAAGCATGAAAATCCGATTGAATTTTCGTTACGGTTACGCAACGGCTGTTATGGCTGTTTGTATATAAGATATATTGTTCAGTTCTTGACAAGACAATAGCTTTGCCAAAAGCACTTATATCTGATGGCTAGCGGTGTCTTGTCGAACGTGAATTATGAAATATAAATGACTTTCCGTTTTCCCTGTTTCCTTTATTTAAATTTATATATAAATAGTATGTCGCCCGCAACTTCGCGTTATTCAACGGACTTTTTTGTCGTCGTAGGTTTGCACGTTTTCCATTTGTATGTTTTTTTACAGCCGTAGCGCCGCTGTCTAACTAGCCAGTAACAATTTACTGCAGTTGAAAATTAATTCTTTGTTAAATCGTAACAATTTAATAAATTTTAATCAAAAATACTTCTTATTTTTGTGCATACAGTATTAACATATAAGATATATCTAGATATAAGATATAGCTATTGGAATAATAGTCTTTATAAATATAATTATTTTTTGGTAGCCGAATGTGGGGACTTCGTACCGGAAGACTACCCCGACCACACTTACCTCAGCGGGTACAAGTTCTTCACCGGTCAAGACTCCGAGTCGGAGAGACGGATCATGGAAAACCATAAAAAGCACATGTGAGTTAATATTGAATCTTTATAATGATTTGTGTAGTTCAGATGTTCATATATTTATATTTAGCGTTACTTACTAACTTCTCTTAAATTTTGAAATTATTCTTTATCCAACTAGTGGTGAGACCATAACTATGAAATTTCCACAAAGTTTACAAGGGATGAACGTGAAATTATGAATTTTACAGTATGATAATATAATGTAAATCTGTTCGCAGCGGCCAGAGCCCGGCGGAGGCTGATTTGAATTTATTAGAGACGGCGCGGAGATGCGAGCTATATGGTAATGCTGCTATTATATAATACATGCCTGTACCACTATACGTCGCGTCCTATCTATTTTCTAACTACTATGTGAATGTATGTGTACTTACACTTACACAAAATAGAAGTTTGATTTCTTATCATTTTTAATTCGGTTATACTACTCGTATTTTTTTTTATATTGTTATATTTAAACCTTTTGCATTAAGTTTTTTATTTGTTCTTATTAATATGACAATTAAAAACGGGTAAAGTGCACAACCATATACTTAAGAATACGTAAAGAATTAATTGACAATTTTGAGGGCGCGCTATGGGATTTTTTCACGAAAACTAAGCCTTAAATATTTTTTGCTTATGAAACGTCCGAAAGTTTGTACACTAAGGAAGTTTCATTTTAATTCGTTTATACATCATATATTCACCAGTTATACGGTAATTTGAACTATAGAAAACACAAAATATTTTTTATAAGTGAACATGATAATAATAGTTTATAATTTTATTGATATGTAGTACAAATATTGTGTATTAAAATTAAAAAATAATTTATACTTTTAAATAAAAACATGATATTGTTCAGTTATTTCTAAAATTCAAAAAGGTTATTATATAAACAGAAGTTATATATTATATAAACAGAAGTTGTCCCAGGTTGCCTCGGTAAGGTATAAATGCTTTTCTTGTTACATAGGAAATTCAATAACACCGAAAATCAAAGAACCTAATTTTTACCAATTCGGGCACAGATCAGTAAACTTAGATCAGTCGTACCTTGGTAAAGAGATCCGCCATGATCTTAGGAATAATAATAGCTGGTGGCCCGTCTGTTGACGGCCACAAGTTCGCAGTGTATGCTTTATGTATGTACCTTATATCAAGCTGCTAGAACCAGAGTAGCTTAGCTACAAAAGCAATGTCAATATGAAGGTCAAAATTGTCAATATGAAGGAAATAAAAAAATTGTAATTTTAAATTGCTGATTTTTGACTTTTTATGAATAGTAAATTTACGTATTTTATTTATATTAAAGTTATTTTATTGTATCTAGTGGATATGTTATATTTCTTACAAGTTTCTTACAAGTAGGCCACTCTGGCATCAAGGAACGTCAAATTGAATGTATGAAAACATAAACTTAGGCTGTTATTCATGTAAACGTAATATATTGTTTCATTATATCATGCATTATATTTTTGGAAAAAATATTTTATTATTATGCTCTAGCTGGTATTTCATTCGTTAAATGCTGTACTAATCTTTACTTTGGCAGTAACTGGTAATTTTTTTTTATTTCTAAAGAAAAGAGAAGGAATTCTTAAACATTCCATGGAGTTGTGCAAGTGCACATCGCGTAAGACTCTTATGGCCCCCTTAAAATGCATTAACTCTCACATCCACTACACCAGCTTGTAGTTGTGTTCTTTCCCTATCTAACTAAATCCTACTAATATTAACTTCAAGATTTCTGTGTATTCCAAATATTCTAAATTGTTATCTTCTAGAAATTAACAAATTATATTATATTTCTTAAGAAGGCGAGATCTCTTGGAATATTGTTTCGCAATCATACCACTCGCTCCTACTTCCAACATCAAATTAACTATTTAAAGTGTTAACATTAAAATTATGTGATTTTTTGAGATGCCTATCTAGAAAATTAAAACTTCTACCAATATAACACGCTTAAAGTTTCTACAGTAAACTAACCCAATATCCTCACAGATAGATAGATACATTTTTCCATACGTTTCCGTCGTGAGAAGCGGGAGCTGTTTTTGAAACTGAGTAAGGCGAACTTTCATCAGTTGTTATGTCTCTGTATGCTCTTGCTACTGATAGGAGAATCGATTCAAGTATGTATTGTAATATTTTGTCATGGTGATGTCAGGACACAGCTATCTAGGAATCATCGTCTCTATATGCAATTGTAGCCCACCTTTGCACAGTTTCAGACTCATTTTACCTTTTTAAAGACCTTAAAAAGAACCTTCATAGGATCGCTTTTTTGTCAATCTGTCTGTCTGTCTGCACGTTTATTAATACCATTCTTACCATCTTTCCTCTACTATGAAATTAGTACTGAACCCGCATTGCGCAAATACTACGCGCACTGAACCAACCTATTTCCTTTTATTATTATTTTAGACATTATTTTTTTGTGTTGAAGCGTTGATTTTTCTCTTACACGTATCTGTGATAATTTTTGTAGTACAAGTGTTCCTCTTTATTTTTGTGGTTACCCTATTTTGTACCAAACTAGTAGTACACTATATGACTTTGTGTACTACGATATTCGAATACTTGTACAATTTCTTTAATAAAATAGTTTGTAACCTTTGAAAATATTATTATGTTATTTAAATTATTATTATAATATTTATATTATAATTAATTAATTATTATATTATTTATATTATTTAAATTTCACAGTGGCCTAATTCACACAGGCCACTATTGGACTTAGATTTTATTTGTTTTTAACCAAAGTCGATATAACTTTAAGCTGCCATTTTTTAAAGTCATGTAAACGATTTCAGATCAATGTGATTTTGTAGATTAATACTTTTGCATTATGAATATATAAAAACTCACTCTGGTTCTAGCAGCCTCATATATATTTTGTTATTAACCTTTTTGAATCTCAAGAAATAATTGAAAAATATTATGTTTTGAATTGATACGGGTTTGTACTGCATGTCAGTAAAATTAGATATTGTTGGCTACAGTATGCATAATAATACTTTATATGTTCAGTTAAAAAAAAAATCGAATAAACTCGTTACAAAGCTCGTTAAATTTGCCAACAAAAAAGACGTTTTAAATTAGTTCAAAATAAAGACACCTTTGCACTTTAATATATTTTTCATAGGAATTAATATTATTAATCGAATCGTATTACTTATATAGAAAGTAGACAAATTTACTATTTTTATTTATGTATCTCCATACAAGCATCCCATAGTGCAGCGACTGGCTGTAAACGCGACCGTTGTGTCCGATGCGCACTAGGAATGTTGGATATATGTAAATTATAATTGTTTGCGCTCTATAGCATTATAATATGAACATATATTATTAATTCCAGGTATAAAAATGCACGCAGCGAAGGACCACGAGGGCGTGCCTTTAAACTTGGCGGTGGCTCACATGGGCATCGCCGTGTTCCAGCACTTCACTAAAATAAACACATTCAGCTGGGCGAAGATTAGGAAGATATCCTTTAAGAGAAAAAAGTTCTTGATTAAACTACATCCTGAGGGATATGTGAGTATCTTTGTGATTTTAATGATTTTTGGACATAGTGAGGTGTAAAATATATTTTGTTAAACCATTATCGTCCCGTTTATTTAAATAATAATTCATAGTATATAAAATTAACTATCATATTACATATTATTACAGGGCTATCATCGAGATGTTGTAGAATTCTTCTTAGAGGGTCGCAACGAATGTAAGAATTTCTGGAAGAAATGCGTGGAGAATCACGGTTTCTTCAGATGCTCCAGTGTCCCGCGCCTCCCCAGACACAAGACGCGTGTCATGTCGAGAGGGTCTTCTTTTAGGTATGGCGATTTATATACATATAATGAAATTTAATATAAATAAGAAATATTGCCTTTAATTATCTATAAAGTTCGGCTTCGTCCATTGGTCAAAAACAAATAGTTAAGAATTGTGTAAATGTGTAAGGATATTAAACACTTTCTTAGTGCCAGAAGAAACTCCGACCGACTAACTTAGAATAAACATAATTGAGAATAGTTTTACGCTTGTATCCTGCATATAGCAGAATAGGAAGAGAGAACCTGGTCTAAACCGACGCCTCATTTTATCTACTAGAGAGAAATGAAAAGAATTCATTCACCCGAGACAGAATAGTACCAGCAGTCATCGCAATTACAGTCGGATAGTGTCCCACTACGTCACAATGGCCATATATTATATTAGTATATATAATGCTAATAATATTAATATATTATAATAGTTATATCTAGTGAGGAACGGAGTGACTTAACACTGGGTTTCCTCTGCAGAAGCTTATTTTTTTGTATTTTTATATTTATATTTTTATAGATATAGCGGTAAAACCCAGAAACAAATAGTCGAGTTTGTGAGGGACAATTACGTTAAACGACAAACATTCCAAAGGTATGATTTTTTACATATATAAATATTTTCGTATGTATTTATTGTAATATGGTAAATGTGTGTGTAATAGTTTATATAAACAACATGGTAACGTATGGATTGATTTGGTTGCATGATTCAACGTAAGCTTTAGCTAAACTCTAAAAGTGCTTAAAGTATGTAGATAAAATAACTGTAGGATTTATTATTTGTAGTTTGATATATCTTATATTATTTAAAAATTATATTTTATGTTCTGACGTAAGGGTCATAAATTGGCTAGGCATTAAATTTATTAAATTAACGTATAACAGGTGATATTTTACTATTTATATTTTATATAGATATATATCTTGTAGCTTATATATGATATAATTATTTATTTGTGAAATTATAAGAATAATTTAAAATTTAATATAACTTGAACGACATATATATATATATATATATATATATATATATATATATATATATATATATATATATATATATATATATATATATATATATATATATATATATATATATATATATATATATATATATATATATATATATATATATATATATATATATATATATATATATATATATATATATATATATATATATATATATATATATTTATATATATATATATATATATATATATATATATATATATAATATATATATATATATATATATATATATATATATATATATATATATATATATATATATATATATATATATATATATATATATATATATATATATATATATATATATATATATATATATATATATGATATCATGTGTATATTATATTATATATACTTATATAAGTAACGTAGAAATAGAGTAAATAGGGGACAGTCGTCCAGTAGCTTTGGCCGGCGTCGCGACGGAACTTGCATGCGAAGCCCCCGACTATAGCATAGACTTCCGGTCTCGTACTAAATGGTGATTAGCATTCTCGAGCATGCGCTGTACGTTGAGACTTTCGCTTCTTCCAAAAAGTTCTACTAGTCTACGACACTGATTGACTATCGGTCGGAGGATGGTACGTTTTGTGTGCAACCGTCACGTGACGGTGCAAATTGTATTCAAGTACGGTAAACGGTCGTTTTGTATCGTCTCCCATACAGCGCCACGCTCGTGTTAATCGTTATCGTGACGCTTTCGATTTTTTTTTCACATTACAATAGAAAATATATTTTGTATTTTTTGTTTTATAATTTTAACGGTGCACATTTTTGTCTTATCTACCACCCCCCTCAACCCCCCCCCCCCCTCCCGTTTTCTTCAATATATTCGTTTCGGTCAATATAGTAGATAACATTGATGTTTTTTTTCTATATTAGATTTTATTTAAGTTAATTGTACCACCAAAATATTTGCACTTTTCGATCTGTTGTTGGTCGACTACTTGATTTAGAATTAAGATTTGTAAATATATATGAATTATGTTTGTTGTTGAAATTATATTTTAATATGATATAGTGATTAAAACTATCGGCATTTGATTATTGAAAAAATGTGGGAATTATATAAATATTTCTTTGAATATTATTTTTAATTTGATAGATTGGATACATTAAAAGAAGCTAAGATTTTACAACTTTATTTAAATTTAAAACTAATAAATAGAAGCATATAATTTATAGATATATCCTAAGTTATAGAATGAAATATTATAACAATAATCATGAATGATTTCAATAGTGGGTAGAATAACGTAGAAGGCAGGATATTTGAGAAAAATACGCAAATAGGTAAAGATCGTAGGCTAGAGCGTGCGCGGGGAGTACAAAATCTGACAATGGTGGAGTAGTGGTGTGGTGACCATCCTCTGTCCGATGTCGCAGGTCGGGGTCGTTCCGCACGTCGCGCAGCGTGGTCACGCCTCACACGCCTCACACGCCTCACGCGCCTCATGCGCCTCACGCGCCTCACACGCCCGCGCTGCACGCCAGCGTGTCCGCGCACCCGCTACTGCCGCTGCCTCCCGGCTCCGATGGTATGTACGCCTGTACGTAATATCCGTACCAGGCGTCAATAGGCTCATAAATCGACTTGCAGTTTTCGAGCATAACTAACTCTTTAGTTATCTTAATAAGATAAATATTTACAATTTCACAACTTTAGATTGTGTATCACGTAATACGTATTAAAAAAAATCCAATAAATATATATTCAAGTCGACTTATCATCCTATTAACACTTGGTACGGATATAATGTTATCATGTAGTGGGTATTATTATACGTTGTCGTGTTTTATGTAGATGTGAATGGTTGAATTTTGAGAATCAAATTGATGTGACTAAATTGGCTTTTTGTATACATCGATCTTTGTAGATATTGATTGGCTGGCTCTCGCAATAAAGGCTGCATGTACGTCTGTTCAGATCAGTTTTCAGATGCAATATTATCTCATAAATACAATAGAGCTATCTATTATAATTTTCATAAATTATATATGTTAAGAAGGAAAGGAGTATAAATAATGTCATTTGAAGCTTATTCAAAAATGGTGATTTCTTTATTTCGATTTCGAAATTGAAATTTTTGAATTATGTTGTTTTTATTTTGAGAGAGACATATAATTCGTATTGTGCATTTTTATGCCCTTTGTAAAACTCGGCAAGCCTCCACAAACACAAGCGTGTAGACGGGTGTTAGGCTTGGCTTGGGAGACCTTGCAAGAGGTGATGCTGACTCATGACAGTGTCAGTTTCAGTTTGGTTTAATCAAACGAAACTTTTGCACGTTGGTGCCCGGAACTTGTGGAGGGTTGCCCAGCCTTGCCTTAAGCTTTATAAGATTTACATATTTGTGTACAGCGATTTCCCTGGAGTGGGACAAGCAACCTCACTACCTGGAGGCCTCTCTGATGATGGAGGGCTACTCGGCGGAGGAGGCGCGGGCAGCGGCGCGCCGCGGACACGCCCGCCCACGCCCACCAGCTACCGCCTTTGTAAATACGAGGGAGAGGGTATGTACTTACTACATATATATATATATATATATACTCAAAGATAATCTTAGACTCTTCTTTGACTAATTCATTTTAATCTTTTATTTAAATGAATATTACTTAGCTTAGGTATTTTCAAGATATACATGCAAATGTTGTCAATTATTGTTAACGTAAACTTATTATGTATTTTATCTCTTATGTATGTGTTTCATAGTGCAAAAGATTTTTATTTCTTAATTTTTTTTCAGCTGACAAAAATGTACTACAGTCAAATAGTAAGCACATTACAAGAAATTGATCGTATCTGTCAATATGTGTCTAATATTTTCTAGTATCATCAATATACTAATCTGTTTGAATTTTATTACAAGAAGATATTTTTATAATTAAGTTCAAGTTTTGTTGCGGGTTTATTCTGTGTTATTTTATCAATTTGATAGCTTGCATCTGCATTTTATGTTCTATGATAATGTTCACATATTCCATATATTTGTGTAATATTATTTAAATGTCTCATCATACACATCGTCGATATCGTCCACCGTCCACGTATTATATTCAGTTGGCACTTTTTTTTGCGGAGCACCTATTTTATGTATAAATTTATTTGCTATATAGTGTTACTGAATTGTGTTGTTTGTATGTCAGGAGGGTCCAGAAGTAGTGACCCATGCAGAGGTCAATCATCATCCTACGGAGGATTCGCATCTGCCTCTTCAGACGACGACACCGTTGGTAAGTTTTTATAACAGTATAGTAAATTTTCATAACAACTCTTATTTTTAACTGAAAATGTATATTTTATATTACTAAGTACATTTTAATTACCAGACATCTCCGGAGAGTACGTGGATAATGGCTGCGGAGGGCAGTGGACGCGCGCGCGCTCCCACTCCGCCGCCTCGTGGGCGCCCGCCAGGTCAGACCACGCTCACGCACACGCACACACACACGCACACGCACACCTACACGCGCACGCACACGCACCTCTCCGCGCCGCCCTCGCCGCCCCCGCCCCCTGCCCGCACGCGCACTGCCGCGCGCCGCGCCGACGACTCCCCGCCCCCTAGCGTCTACCCCGACTTCGTGCTGCCCAAGCACTCCTCCAGCTTCAACAAGTCCTCCGAGCGCCTCGAGTACGAGCTCTCGCAGACAAACATTTACTCCGCCTGTCCTTCCACGCGCTCCTCGCGCTCGGCCGGCTCGCTGGCGCTCGACGAGGTGGAGGCCGAGGGCGAGGTGAGTCGCGCACCATCGCCGCCCAGTGCGAGCGCGGGCGTGGGTGCGCGCTGGCGGCGCAGCGCCAGCTGCCGCAACCTGCGCGACTTCAGCTTCGACGAGGCGGGGCGCGCCACGCGACGGCCGCCCGATGCGCGCTCTATGCTGGCAGAGCTGGATGCGTACGCCGCGCGCCGCATGGACTCGCCCGTGACGCGCTACGACGACGCGCGCACCCTCGCTTTCGTGATGGGACTGGGCGCGCTGGAGATGCAGCGCGACATAGGGCGCGCATACTCGTCCAGCTTCCCGGGCGCGTCGGGCGCGGAGGCGGTGGTAGTGGGTGGGGGAGGGGGCGCGGGCGTCGCGCTGCGCGGCGGCTCGCAGGACGACCTGTCGCACGACAGTTACGAGGTGATCGAGCGGTCAGACGACGAGTCGGAGCGGCCGCGGTCGGCGGGCTGCCGCACGCGCATGCGCACGCGCTCGTGCTCGCTGGACTCTGGCAACGACCTGCCGTCCGACGACGACCGCTCGCTGTCGCACATGTCCGACGCGGAGGACGACGACGACCGTAATATATCCGCAATCAAATATAAAAGCGACAACGACTTGCCTCTTGATCCGTTCCTCGTGGACGATCCGAGGATTCTCCCGCGTGAGAAACTCTCGGTTCGCTCCGACGGAAATTTCTATAAAGAAATTAAACGCGCCCTCGGTTCGCGCACGTCGAGTCAGGAGTCGAAAAGTGATATCTATGATTCAAAATTATCTAAGAGTAGCGCCGAGTCTAGCAAAAAATCACGTGATAGCGTATATCATACCGATAGTAAGAAATCTCGCGAGACACTTAAGAGCAAGAGTTCAGATAGGTCCGGTTCTAGAACGTCCAGTCAAGACTCTAAATCAGATTATTACGATTGTAAAAAGAATCTGTATGAGCCCGACGACTTGAGCTTGAGGCGGCGTAGTGTCACGAGCATACAAAATGCTTACATTGATCCTTTCGAACCCATATCGCCGTCTTCGAGTCCAGATTCTGGTAAAGATTTTTACGACACTCAGTCAACATTTATTGGCATGGAAAAACCCGAATACCGGGAAAAGACACTTTTCGATAAGTCACACGAAAATTTGATAGCTAATTTAATAACATCTCCCAATTATTATCATATTCCAACACCATATTCTACGTTTCCCAGCAATATTAAACATAGAGATATACCTCCGATGCATTCTGCTAGTTTACAAAATGTCGAATTAGATCAGTACGCACAATACTCTGACCTAAGCCCTGTAAAAAAATCTGATGAGATGTCCACGGAAGAGGAAGACATGCAGCCACGTACTACGCACATTTGGCCAGAAAAGATTGCAGGCCTCGAAACTGAAATCGACAACAACAGATCAACTAAGATACATAACTATCAACGACGTCGTTCCTCAGAAACGGTGTTTAGTTTTGACAAAGATAAAATTGAATCTCTTACCCGATCTATTAGTAAGGAAAATTCACCTTCGCAACTAGTCAAAGAATCTTCAAATGAATCCGACGTCAATGTTCGCGTATTGCCAGCTATGGATAGCATTGAATATGCCAAAAACAGAGCCAAAGTCGCTATGCAATCTGCACCTTCTTCTATCCTTCAATCAGACTTTGATAAGTCCATGCGTGGTAAACTTCATACTCATATTGTTAGAAAAGAAAGCCTTAAAGAGGAACTCATGGCTAAGACACACTTTGACGAATATAATCCAAAGATAATACTTGACACTAGCTCCAGTAGTCGTCTTGCTGATACTGCAGTTCCGTATATACATCCCACAGTGGAAAGAACAAAGAGCGATCCTAACAGCTTAGCCAATAGGCCTCGCTTTAGTAGCGTGAATTCAAGAAGGCATGTGCTAATGCACCAAAAGTCTATCGACTTGACGCCGGCGGAGTCTAGTGATGAGGACTATATATTCCGCCAGATACCGAGTGCACCACCAATCGCGACTAAACGATCTCATTTTGAGTTGCCTGCGAGGCATACTGATGTCGTGCGCCCGTCATTTGATTTGCCACAAAATTACTTTAAAGAATTTGACGCCTTTAAAGCTGGTTTTAATGATAACAAAAAAATAATTGAAGATAGTTACGATATTCCATATGTTCTGCATAAAAGACATATAATGAATGGGACAGCTCCTACCGGTCTTGACGATAAAAGACCACCACCAGATATTATTACTTTGCCTCCACAAAATGGGCGACACATTGTAAACGCCCATACTAGATGCAAATATCATGATCATCCTAAGTCACCACGCTCACCTAAGTCACCAAAGTCTCCAAAGTCACCTAAATCTCCTAAATCACCTAAATCGCCTAAATCACCGAAGTCTCCAAAATCGCCCAAGTCACCAAAATCGCCCAGAAACAGTATTCAAAGTGATCATGTCTCTAAGTTTCTTGAAGTTGAAAATCGTGATTTCTTATTTACTCAGAATATTGATTTATCAAAAGTAGATCCTGTAACTTTGGAAGTGGATAAAAGTGGGCAATTGCAGCACCAACCAAGTCCAATCAAAAGAGATATTACGAAGTCTTTAGATTCTGCTTTGCTGGAAACGCTTAATTCCAAACTCAGTCAAATTGAAAGCGATTCGGCTACAAGTTCGAAGACTGATAGCATGAGACAAGAACCTGCTTATCCACATGATATTAAATTCGCAATAAATGGGCGAAATGTTCAGCAACCACCGATTTGTAAAGATTCCAAACCCCTCACCGCCACTGAAAAACTACGTGCTGATATTAAATCAAAATCAGAAAAAATACCATCTAAAAGATCATCTAAAGGTCGTGGAACTAATAAAAAGGGAGTAGGAGGCAAAGTTAAAACAAAAAATAATAATAAAATTCGAATTACCTCATTCTCTTCAGATGATGAAAGTGTTGATTCTGATGATGTATTTGGGACTACAGAAGCGGCACCGAAATTAGAATTTTCGCCACCTCAGTCACGGAAAGACTTGGAACCAATATTACAATTGGAATATGATAAGATTACCTCTGGTGCGTGGCATAGAGGACAAACCATGAGTTCAACAGAGATAGAGGGTTCTCCACCTCAGTGTCGAAAGCTGGCTGAATTAGAAGCAAAATATAATCCGCAAGTATTAGAGAGTGTTAGTGGAACTGCCACAGAATTGCGCCGTATTTCGGAACGATCCTTTTCAATTCCAAGCTCGGAAGATGATGTTGCAAAAGCACCTGAAATAAAACAAGTTAGCAAAGAGAGCTCAACTTGGGAATATAATGAAAATATACCTTCACCGATTCTTGAGAATACGGAATTTTTAAAATCAGATGATGAACATCTAGTTGATATGGAAATTCAAAAGGTAACTGGAACATCTTTGGACGATAAAAATAATTTGCAAGTGGATACAAAAGACTTAACAAAACTTGACGTTAAAAAAAAATTACGTGATGAATTAATTTCACCAATGCTTCGTAAAGCTGGTGGGACTCCAATTCTTTTTGCTCACGCAAGATTAAATCTTTCTGAAGGATCTGTTTTTTCATTACAAAGGCAAAAAGCTACTCTAGAATCACCAACCGCTAGTCGTCGAGCTAAAAGTTTAGATACACCTGTGATTCAGTTGCATAGATTGCCACCAATGAATGCATTCTCTTCAAAGGATGACACTATGGAGGATGTAAATGAGGAAGGAGATATTTTAGAAGAGAAACCGCTGATTCAGGATAAATTATATAAAACTAATGCTAGCAAAAAAGATACCATTGATAAAATTGATGAAGTAGAGGAGGAACATACTGGAGATTTACAAAAATCAGCTCTAATTGACAATGAAGAAATGAAATTATTAGAAGAATTAGTGGAACAGCGCAGACCAAGGTCATTCAAACGTCAATATGATCTAAGTAAGATATCGAAAGCTAAATCTCCGTCAAGATCACCTTTAAATAGGTCACCAATATCACGGTCACCATTGTCAAAATCTCCTTCGAGGTCACCTACTTCTTCGTTGAATTCACCTAGAGGTAGCATTCGAAAATTGTCAGATTTAAGTGAAGATCAAATAGTGCCAGATATTGAAAGAATTAAAAGAAAAGAAAAGAAAAAGTTAACGCTAAAACCAAAACCTGACGATAAACAAAAAATTACTGGTAAATTAAATAAAGGGGGATCATTAGATACTAATGCTACCACAGTGAGATCACTTCAAACTCAAAAATCTTTACCATCATCACTTAAGGAACGACCAGATTTCTTAACAGTGCCACCATTAGACATTGCAAGAGCAAAAAGTCAAGAGTTAGATCAAGCGGCTAAGAGAATTGCCAAAGAAAAATCTAAATCACTAGAAAAAATGGAAGTTAAACGTGGAGGTAGCAAAGAAAGAACTAAGTCTCAAGAAGACAGTGATACAGAAATCGCCAAACGTAAGGAAAAACAGCAAATGTTATTTGAAGCAGCGCTAAAACAAACTAAAACTTTGATAAGTCCTGTCAAAGACACTTTGCCACCGTTCCCACCTCCAGAAGATAAGATTCTTGTAAAGACAGAGGGTGATAAAATTATAATAGAGACAAAGATAAACAGTAAAGCCGAAGATCATGTGTTCATAGCAAAATCACCCAAGAAACTTGACAATAAACTTGCCGGTAAACTCAGCAGAAGTTTTGAGGATCAAAAGACCACTAAAACAAACAGTAAAATTAATAAAAGTATGGATGATAAATCTCAGTCACTAGAAGATAAATTCGATGACTTAGCTAGTTTACAAAAATCACCTAAAACGTTATCAAAAAAACAAGAAATGAAGCAACAAATAGAAGGTAAAGTAGTTTATCAAAAAGTTCACCCAAGTGTGAAATCAAAGAGTCTTGAAAGAAATGTAGATCCTCATTATGAAGTTAAAATTAAATCAAAAAGCTTGGATAGAAATTATGTTACACCATTATCAAATAATCAGGAACCTGTGGCGGATAAACATTTTAAGCAAGAAGTTGTGACTGTTGACGTACATCCGACTGGAAAAGAAGATACAGATAAAATTGTACAAGAATCAGAACTGAAAGAGTCTTCTCCTTCGAATAGTTACAAAGAAAAGACCGAAGATGATTCTTCAATAGAGTGGATAACTAGCTCTCAACATACTGTGATAGAAAATGATACGCAGACAGTAATAATGGAGCGACGTAAAATAGAAATTTATAATAAACAACGGCAATCTGAGCTTCACGGCAGTAAAAGTATTCAAGATATGCAAAGCTTAAACGAAGATAAAAAACCAGGAATTACTCGTTTAACAAGTGAAGAAGAATCTATAACTGAAGTAAGCGAACTAAAAATGTCAGATGAAAGTAACATGTTAGGCTTAAGTATTCCCTACATAGATGCGGATAGTTCTTCAGATCAAGATCAGGCATCTAAAAAAGAGAAATTGACTATGTTGCATCGCGGTAAAAGTGATGACACTGGTTCAGGAATAACAGGAGATTACGATGATTTGACTGCAGACACAGAACTGCCACTTTCAGATAGTTGTATTGGTAGAAAAGCTTTGGAGGCTCAAAGTACATTTGAAGAGTCATCTGCAAGTTTAGTCGAATTTTTGAAAAATGAATCCATGTCACAATTAGTTTTAGACAATGAGAATGAAGGTGAAACAAAACTAAAAGATTTTAAGAAACCAACAGATTTGCCATTAAGGTTTAAGAATAAAAATAAGATAATTGTCACGCCACCACAAGAAAATAGTCCGACGATCGAAAATATTCCTTTTATTGATTCTAATATTTCGAAAACGATTCATAAATCGGAATCTTGCGATCACACTGGTAGTTCAGGAAGCGCAAATGACATATCTCCAACAGAACAGAAGAATGATCAAAAAATCTTGCTGTCTGCAAAATCAAGACGAGGCGAACTCTTAAAGTTAAGTGCTGAAAGATCTCGAAGCTCAGAATCCACTTCTTGGACAAGCATAGAAAAGGATGTGAGTCCATCAAGTGCAAACATTAAGGGCAGTTCAATCGATGATGAGTCTAGTGTCAGTTGTTCGATTGCCCGACCGTTAGGTATATCACAGGATATTGAAAAACTAAATAAAAAAGATAGAGAATGTTTAGAGGAACTAAAGCAAGCGATGGAATATGGGGAGGAGCATTTGCTTTCTCAGCATACTATGTCGAGTGAACATTCTAAGTCAAATTCCAAGTCGCCTTCACCTATTCCTGAAATAGGTCGAATCGAAAGCCCGAGGAGTCCTTCAAAATACGGTACAAGAAAATCTCCTACTCCAACATTAGAAAAACAGGGTCAAGTAGATTCACAAAAAGCACCTACTGATTCTGAATCTAGTTCTGAAAGTGTTTGTGATAAGACTGTAGAACAACTATCGAAGCCAAATCAAAGAAAGAATGCTTTAGATAAAATTGGCAAATGTGTTATAGAGGAATCTGAATCTAGTCAATCCGTTGGGTCTAAGGCTTCTGACGTCAAAAAGGAATTGCAAAAGACTGGTCAGAAAACGAAAATAGCAATTACGATTTCACAAGAGGATCAAAACATGACCGTTGATTTCGATGACGACGGTAATGTCATAACGTCTTCTTTTGAACGAGAACTAATGAAGAAGAGAGCTTTAAAGGATGTTGATCAAAAAAGTTCATCGAAATCAAGCATGGATACAACTACAACAACCACACCATCAAAAGGTTCTCTTAGCGTGGACGACTCGTCGTCCAGAAGAAAAGCACGACTTGATGAACAAAAAAGTTCATCGAAGTCTAGTATGGATTCTAGGGGTTCATTAAGTGTTGAATCTAGAGGATCATTCGAAACTACTGAATCAACATCTGGATCTTTAGGTGAGGCGTATCGTCGTGGTGAAGAATTGAAACCAACTTGGCGTCCCTTCTTTGGAGCTTCCGGAAGCGAAAATAGTACTAGTATAGAAGAGGCATGGATTCCTCAAGACCACGACGGTTATGAAAGTTTGACAATAAATAAAGATGCTTTTGAATTTAATAATCAAAGAATACTTGATGACTTCCATACATTTTCTAAGAATCCACCTCTTTCATCAAATACATCAAAAGATTCCACGGAAGCAGATTTTACAGATGACTTGAATGACTTTCCAGTTAACTTTCTGTATCCTGCAACATCATCTGCTTCATCGACATCTGATGTAGTAATTGGATATGGTCAAAATTTCGGACGCACATTGTCACGAATTTCCGAGCGTAGCACAACTTCTGAGAAAACTAGTGCCGACGAAGATTCGACGAAAGCTTGCTCCCGTTCTGAGAGTATAAACGAGGAGTCATTGAATTCCAGTGATCATCAAGCAAGTTTGAGTTCCGATCCACCAAGTAATGCTAATGTTGCTTATATATCTGACACAGATAGACGTACGTCTGCTGAAATGCCTGATATTCCCATAGACCAAACAAAGATAAGTGAAATGTATTCAGAATCAAAAAAAGATATAGATAAAACTAACAACAGGAAAACAGAAAATGGGGAAAAACGTGAGAATGGTCAAAAGAAAACTAATTCTTCACATAGTTTTGCTCCTTTAAAACAGTCATCTGCTAGTGAAAGTCAAGATTCCGAGGATTGGCCATTACCAGATTTACCACCGAAAGTTGCTAAAACGGAAGGGCCAGAAATATCAAGACAAAAATCCAGCGACAACGAAGAGTTAAACTCTCTTGGTTCTGGTACTTTAGAGACACCAATAGTAGAAAGTGTTCATTTTTACTATATGAATAATGAGCCGGAGCAAGCTACAAAAGTAACAATTCGATCAGAAAGTTCAAAAGGTCGTGTGGGTTCAGACGACGATAGTGATACCTTAAACAATGATGATGAATTAGAAAGAGATGTTCAAGAATCTAAATCAGAAAAATCGACTGAACAAATTACTGATGTTACTCAAAAATGTTCTAAGGTTATTCCTTATGATAAATCCGGTTATATGGTAGAACCCTTAGGCAGTCATGATGAATTTAACTGTCTTAGTAAAAGTGTAGTCCCTAATTATGACAAGTCTTGTTTAAGTGGAACTTTGAGCAAGGCATCGTGTTTAATGGGTGATGTTGGTACTTGCTGTTCACGAGCCGAGAACAAATCGTTTAGCACAAAAAGTAATTTGGAAGATAAAGTAATAATAAATCAACCACAAAAATCACCCACGAATCTAAGCCCTATATACGACGATGATCACTTATATACCGACGATGTATTTGGCGGTGAAAGTAAATCTCTTTCTCCTGATTTTGAAAAAGGTTTCTCTCATATGGGTACGCAAAAATTTTCTTTTGGATCAAATAATTCCGATACATCAATTGATGATTTACTGTCACAGACTAATGCTGAAGATACAGTAAAAACTGTGACCAAACTCAGTGTAGGTAGCTCAGGTACATGTAAAAGATGTAGCCATAGCAGCCATTCTGAGGAGGAAACGAGTTCTTTCGGTACCGATTTAGATGGAACAGTGAAAATAGGCTTACCACCAAAGAAATGTACGCATAGTTCTCATTCTGAAGATACTTCTATTTGCTTAAGTATTTCTGAGTGGTCTACTGGCACTACCACTGTGCGGCAGTATGCTAACCTCTCGGCTTCTGAAAGCATATCCGCTGTGTCTCTAGCGAAAAGTGATAAATCGGATAAGACCGCAATCAAAAAATATTCCACATCTCATTCAGGAAAGAAGACAGAACAAATACAAAAAATGAATTCCCAAAATGAGACAAGTTCTAAGAGCAGCAGTCTTGATAAAAGTTCAGAGAATATTAAATATGATAAATTATGTAGCTCTGAAACTACGATATCAAGAAGAGTTGATAGTAGTTCTGGAACAAAAAGTGATAGTACTTTAACTTTAGCTCAATCCATATCAGAGTGGTCTGCAAGTACAAGCCATACTCTAGTCCCTACAGCACGAGAAGGTCAAGAAGATACTGAAAAAACAAAATCGGATACAACCATCATTAAAGAACCTTCACCCGTTAAAGAAATTGTTTCCATAGAGGAACTCAAACAATCTACGACTAAACCCGATGAGAAGGAACCAGTTTTGAGATTAACTGCATCTTATGCTGGTAAAGTAGAAAAATCATCATCGATTAGTTACAGCGATAAATCTGATAAGTCTAGTTCTAGTTCTTTAAGCAGTCTTCAGAAACACACTAATGGTGTTTTAAGATTCGATCAGAGATTACGCGGTTTTCCGGCTTCTGAAGACTTATCAAAAGAACGTTATCTTAAAGCTCCACCAAAAAGTTTTAGTTATGAGGAAGAATCACGCAAACACGTTAGACCAACGACACGATGTCAGAGTGAAGACAGTAGTTATAATAAGCAGTATTTCTTTGGACCGCAACCCGAAATAGATATTGATATACCTTCTCAACTTTACAGTCAAGAAGAAAAGCATAGTGAACGTTACCAAAGTCAGGAATTTTCAAATATTATTAAAGAAGAAACTAGTGGTCCATTTATCAGATCTGAATACAAACCTTTAGCTAAACATGCTAGTTATGATGACAAAACGTTATCAAAAAATCAAATAAAAGAATACAAAACATCACAACAATATCGTAGTAAGCCTAAAAGCTGGTCTTTCCATGAACATTATTTAGCGTCGTCTGATTTGCCTATAATAACAGTCCCGGAGATTCCATCAGGTCATAGAGAATTGCAAGAAAAGAAATCATTAGAGAGATCAGGGAAAACACCACTATCTAGGTGCTCACCATATTATTCAAGCAGTTTAAGTTCTGAATCACCGCCAATACAACCACTAAAAGTACCGGTGAAAAAATCCCTTCTTGCTAGGAATTTTTCGTTAAAAAGTCCACCGAGTGGCAATGACACTGATAGTTCTCTGGATGTTATAAGAGATCCTCGTGAAAGGATGAGAACGTTTAGACGTAAAAAACAAGTTACTAATACACGTAAAAGGCAAGAAAAAATACACGATGTATTAGAAGAAGATTCTACCAAAAGTCAATGCTCCTCTGAAAGTGACAAATACAAAGGAACAAAATATTTAGCAGTTGATGATACTCTTCGAAGAATGGAGAGTTCTGAGTGTTCTGACAGCTATATACCAGAGGTAGAATCTGGATCTTCTGAAATGTCGAAAGGCGATTCTAAAAACGATGACTTGCAAGAACAAGCAAGTTACTCAGAAGACGAAGAACAAGTTAGTTATGCCAAGTACAAAAACAATTCTTACGAAACTCAAAACTTCCCCGTTAATATTAATCCTGTCCAGTTTCAAGGCTTTGGATCATCTGTTGAGGAAGATGAAATGGGATTTCCACGTTTTGACAGATTGGGTCGTTTGCGCCATCCTTATCTTGATTCACAAGAGCCACCTTTCGTGCCGGAAGGTAGTCCTCCGAGATCTTCTTACTCCAACAAAAGCAGTCGCCAGTCCTCATTAAAGCGAATGAAATCAACAGGATATCACAAATCTGATGATAAATCAATAGGAGAGTCATCAAGGTCCAATTATTACGATGATCAGAGTGACAAAGATGACTCTGACGATTACGCTTACCCAGTGGACACTATCAAAAGAGCTCCAAAGATAAATAAATCTGGCAGCTATCTATTTGAACGTAGTGAATCTATTGCATATTCAGATTCAGAGCTACCCCATGACAAGGACGAATACGAAGAGTACAGAGGTAGCCCATATCCGGAACATTATGAAGACCTAGAAATGTTCCAAACTCAGGAATTTTATCCACAATACGAAAGTAATGAGCATAGCGACGGCAACGAAGATCGGTTTGCTAGAGATCTCGACCAACGGTTTAGCCTGAATAATGTAGAACGCTTCTATTCTAGTCATTATGTTGATTCTCAAGCTTCGAGTGACAGTCCCGAACAAAAGTTTGATGTTTCAACACTCCCCCCGCCTTTATGTTCTGATGACGAAAACAATTAGGTACATCTATAATTCTAAATGAACATTAGACCAAGTCATCGTAGACTTTCTTGGTAATTGATTATTAATTCAATGCAAACTTTTTACTTCTATTAGCGTATCGAAATCTTGATTCTAATTCACAATTATTGTTGTAAACGTATTGAATATTAAGGTTTCTATTTCATTAAAAATCACTTAATACTAGGCGAAGTATATAGTATCCGACCCATATAGAGTGAATTTTGAAGATCCTATAATTTTGAAGTGGTATTAATGACCTTAGCTTAATAAGAAAGTAGATGTAGTATGTGTACTGATCTAAATATTCACATAAATCAATTTCTCTACCAAAATACCAGTGATTTGATGCGTTATATTAAAAATTTTACTGCAGTATTAAAAATATAGTTTATATTAAATATAATATTTATCGTTATTAGTGCCAAAATATTGTAGTCGGCTCCGCCTTCTTATCATCTTATTGATAGAATTTATAAATTGTTTGATCTCACGATATCGTATTATTATGTAAAAGGCTGTGATTTGCTTTTCGTTTGGATCTAAGATCATTTATATTATTGCTCAACTCAATGTGTTAAAGACTTACCGCACACAACACACAGTTCCCCGTTTATTCACACCGCATCATCATACACAACAAGACTTAAATACGAAAGTGTCTGTAATCGTGCCAAATCTGCTCAATTTTTTCCACACTTTATTACAATGATTTTTTATCAAGGATTTTAAACAATGGATTGTATAACATATTAGTAGGATAATTAAAAAATCAAAATTATTAATCATATTTCGTCTTTGTATGTGAGTGAAATAGTTCTTAATATAAGCATCGAAATCTAAGCGTGATTAGATAAAATTGTAGTCATGCCTATATAACAATGTTTATTTATTATTAATAAATTGCTTGTTTAATTTAATAATACGAAATTAAGTCGATTATTTTATTTAAAGCTATTGGCTATTGTGTTTTAAAAATGAATCGTACGAATCTTAATTCAGTTTGTTAGGTGCTAGCGATGTCACCGCGCTTTTGTCAGCTAGATAGGAAACAAATATCGAATAATTAAGTCGTACTGAATATAATATTACTTGTTTCCCAATAGAATAGAGATCCTGTACTTATCGATGTTGTAAGGAACCAGGTAGTTAGAACATTCATCATATACATAATAGGGACGGCCATATCACACTTAACTACCAGTTCAGCCGAACTGATGCTTTATAAGAAAGCTGAATGGTGTGGTAGAGTTGGTGCGGTCCATCACGTAATAAGTAAATAAATTTAGTTCGGAGGAGAGCGTGTATCGTAAGCATCTCATACTTCTAATACATTCAAGACACTTTACACAAAATCATTTAATTATAGTAAAAAGTAATGTAACAAATAAATCTTAAGCTAATCTGTGTAAGTCCTTAGGCCGTAAAATTTAAAATTCTCGTCCAGATCTTGATTGTTAACAGCCGTATACAAAATTGTCAATCGTCATTTTTAATTGCAAATGCAAGTTAAAATAATAACATTCTGATAAAACATCTGATATTAATTAATTAATTAATTAATAATTATTGGGTTAATACAAATTTTTGAAATTTTTCGGTCTAGGACGTGGGGAAGTTTTGTAGTAAATCCAGTTGATTGTGTAATATCACTAACTGTCAATGTTTTTGTTAACATTATTAATAGAGTCATACAAGTAAAGTGGTAGAAATATAATACTTTTTTGTTAAGTTACCATATGTGAGCAATCGAAAGTGTAACATTTATTGATACTTTTTATAATCTAATATAGTATTTATCGTTAACTATTCACAATTAAATAGAGTATTGACGATTGTGTCAGGTTAATTTATTACATACAAATCGTAACTTTTTTTGTAACTTATCTCTTGTTGACGTGTAAAAGAATCAATTAGATAAATATTTCTTGTTATTTCGAATTTTACTATTTATATGATTGTTTGTTGGGTTTGTGTACTAAATAATTCAGTTATGAATTTAAAAAGTGCTTTAAAGACACGTCTTGATATGGATCGAATGGGTTGGCTCTATATTTTAACTGATAATATTTCTACGATTTACTTCTTATGTAAAATAGAAATTAAATATCTGGAATATAGAAAAATATTGAAACTGAAAAAAATACATTAAGACATGATGCAAGATATTTATTTGTTTTATTTATTCATATAAATACAATATAATATAATGTAAATTTATTCATATAATAAATAAAGACAATGTTGATATACATTCATGTATGTATGTCCACGGCGTCGATTTACTTGCGAAGTTCTTGTTTTGATAATAGTAATCCCCACAGTGAATTATTATTATCGGTTGAATTTATTGCTATAAGTAGAAGAATATTTTATGGAGTTAACTTCTTCGTATAACATCCGGTCAATTATATAAAGCCAACTCATTGACCGTTTTGTTCAATTATAAAATGCACGTGGAATATATTTCATGGAACTTAGTAAAATATATGAGGTCAGCACCTCTATAGTTAGTGCAATAATAATTGGCAGTAAAGCGTATATGTAGTGTTTAAGTATTTCGAATTTTCGATTGTATTTGTACAATCTGAATAGACTGTAATGTTATTCCATTAATGTATTATTTGATTAAAGTCAACAATCGTATTGTTTTCAAAGTTTCGAGAGTTACTTCCTTTTTGAATTTATATTTAGTTGTAAGTTTACGGTACCCTTGCAATACACTACACCCTCGGGTGGGGTTAGTTAAACAATAAATAAATAAATCGAATATCGATGTTTTGAGTTTTGAGTTTTGCCCCTCACTAATTTCTATGCAGCCACGGATAACGTGTAAGTGAACTTGAATGTTGGCATGGGAAAGTTTCAATGTTGTTTATTTTCTTCATTTTATGGTATTTTTTTTAATCATATCAATTTTTGTTTTACGATTTTATTATATTGTTATTTATGTTTTTTTTTTTTATAATTTTTATTTTACTGTCCAGATTTATTTTTGCAGATTTGATTACTTGCAAAATCGCCGTTTTCCTTTGAATAGTATATTCTTTTAAATATTCATTAAACAACAATTGCATGATGATGGCGACTATTACGCTATTGTAATTGTCCAATATTATTTTATCGTTTTATGCTTACCCATACATTTAGGATTTTAGAATTTAAATGTTAATTTTATAGTATATTATTTTGCCTTTTACCATTTTATCCTTTTATTAATATTTTTCTATTGTTCATGATAAACTGACATTGTTTTCCGATTTCTAGACGAAACTACAGAAGAAGATCCCACAATATCTTCAGCGAGTCTCTGCATGTCACCGAGTGCAGAGAGCACGGGCGCGCCGCTATACGCGTCCACGCCCATGGAAAAGAAGATTACGAATGGATTCCATGAGAAATTAGAACGTTTGGACAATAGGAAGGACTGTGATACCATCAATGGGAATGTACATGGTATGTTCTTGCTTTTATTTTATAGCTTCACGCTGTATCCCGCACATGGCAGGGTAGGCAGAGGGAACCGTAGAAACCTAGTGTTAAGACACTCCGTTCCCCGCTTTCCGCCTTTCGTGGCATTGCGTGTTGAGTGGCGGAACTTAACGTCACGTTTACAGTCAGACGCTGTTGCCTCTGCGTCACGACGTGACGGCTTGCTTTTTAGGTGTTATTTTTTAAACTAAGGATATGAAATTATTATATATTTTATATATTATAATTTTAGTACATCAGATGACAATCATTTTTCACAATATTACGCTTTAAATTTAATTAATAACATATAATAGTAATCTATAATCTATAAAATATATAGAATATATATAAAATATATAGAATATAGATTACATGTTTTAACTAAAATAAAATTAAACTAAATTGTATCTCTTTTGTAAATTCAATTTCAATCTAGTCAAAAATGTAATCAAATAATGTCTTGACTTCAGTTAATCTTAATAACCGTGACGATGCCAAATTTCTTCAAAAATCTTTCGTCTCTTCTAATCTTAGCGAATTAAAAAGATAAAGAGACGTTGAGTTCCACTTTTTAATACAAAATGTCCACAATTCTTAACACTAGATTATCTCCGTCTATCATTCTGTTCGCGAGATAAAGTGTGAAGCTGATTACCAAAACCATAATTAGTATTTAAGTTTGGAATGAATTGTTCGTAATATTTCGCGTTTCTTTTTCTACCTCATTTTAGTAATTTACATTTAATCTTTCCTTAACGAGTCAAGCGAAGTAAACAATAGGTAATATTCAAGGTGCTAGTTTCACAGATAACTATTTTTGTATAAATTGCTTACTATTCAGGTGCTGCTAAAGTTAGAGCGCTTTATTTTGATTCATTATACATTTATTTTGTTGAAACTGTCTGTTTTACAATATTTTCGTTTTGATGTCTCATGACTATAGCTGTAATAATATATATATATATATATATTAGCTAGTATATATATATATATTTTCATATATTAGCTAGTTACTTAGTTATACATAGGATTTTATAAAAAAATACAGTGTTCTCTTTCAGTGAAAATAGTGTCAGCATCCATAAATAACATGGACGTGTTGAGTGGCGGAGAGAGTGATGCTGGAGATACTCTGACGAGGCGTAATAACAATAGGTGATTATTATATTTGTCTAAGTTATATGATTATTGATTGATACGTGAATTAGGATAGCCCTTGTTGTCGATGAAAATATTTTTTGTTATTGAATAATTTTAAACAATATTAAAAAACGATTTATATAAGTATATAACTAAATACAGTAGATGTAGATAGTAGGTAAATAGATAGTACATATATTTGTGGATTTTTGGTTTTGGTCTGTTAATAAATTAAGGTTGTTAATGTGTTATTAAGATATTTATTTTTTAATAATATTTTTTTTCGCTATTTTAACGCATTTGAGAGTCTTTCCTCGCAATAATATACATTCGAATATTATGTATATCTATGTACATGGAAGTTCAGTACCAATACATTCGCGTGCAAGCGGCTAATCCACGATATATCGATTTTATTTTATGGGTATATATATTTAGTATATTTAATCCTTTTTATCAGATTTGTTACTTACAATTGTATTTATACCCAGTTATGGGTTCACAATATACGAAATTCATATTTCTCGTGATTTTAAACCTATTTCTGTTTATGTGCTTAGAAAATCATTGGGATTTTTAAAAAAACATAACAGAATTAAATATAATATGAATGATTTCAGCATACCGTCGGGTGTGGGCGTGGCCGTCACCGGCGACACGATTAAGAAACGCGGCGGTGACGTCACTTACTACGTAGCCAAGGAGTTGCTCATGACGGAACGAACTTACAAACGAGACCTGGAATTACTTACTGTGGTAAGTATTTAAGTAAATAACAAGCTCATAATTTTTTTAAAATTTTTAATGTTTAAAGTATATGCCATAACTATACAAAAAATATTTTAAGAAGGTAATAATAGTATTAGTTATTCTGTTAAATTTATTTCAAACTAACAACTGACGTTCTAAATTGCTTACATTATATTCTGTGTATATCAGTGGTGCGTGCACTACCTTGGGAAGACCACCCTGCGTGCGAAGACATCCTATTTTTCTTTTCCACCCCCAAATACCATAATTTGTCTTGCGGGGTAATGAAAATAATTCGTGAGTGGGGATCGACTTTACAACCATTGTATTTACTTTCAGGCGCTGTTCAACGTCACGACGGCCTCAAACATTTTGGTCTTTTTTCCATCCATATTTATTTATTTTCATATTATATAAATTAATTAGAATATTGATTTTATTGCAACCAGACATGGTCAAAACGAGTAAGCTCGCTAGGGCGCAGCGCGTCCGGTGGCGCTGAGGCGTCCGCCCTCGCCCGAGCGTGTCTCGCACTGGAGCCCCTCGCACTCCCCGCCGGAGCCCTGCTGGCCAAGCTGGACCGCGCGCTCGCTGCCGGCTTGCCCTCGTCCGAGCCCTCGCCTGACGACGCTCAAGGTGAGTGCGTGCGCGTATGTGTATGTGTGCGTGTGTATGCGTGCGTGTGAATGCGTGCGTGTTTTTTTTTATTCATAAAATAGTTTTAACAAAAAGATCAACTAGAGTTGAAAAGAGATCAACTAGAGATTGATGTGAAGAGCTTCTTCTTTTAATCAAGGTCACGCTTAAAGACTTCTGATGACATTTAAGGTAAAGTGAAAGGGGTAATATAGATAGTGATCCTTTTCCCCCTTAATAATAATAATGATATAGTTGTAAAGGCAAATATAGGTGTGGAGCAGATGTGAAAAAAAAATAATGATCTGGTTTTTAAGAGATTTTAAATTATGATAGAATATACACAAGTTTATAATTGAAATTATATTAATATTAATAATTTTAAGTAAATGTGCCTATTACATAATGTAAATGTTTTATTCTTTTTATTTTGATTTATATAAAAAATCTTATATAAATAGATGTATTAATTCTTACAGAACCAGATTGGGACGCCGTACTGGCATTGCCAGCGGGACCGTTCCTTGCTTATCTCGATCGTGTATTGTCTTGTATTGATTTACCCGTATATTGTGATGGTATGACGCGCGCGCGTGTGTGTGTGTGTGTGTGTGTGTATATGTGTGCTATTACGTAATTAATCATTGATTTGTCATGACATAAGTTGAAAGACATTTAAAGTAATAGCAATAAATTCGTTTCATTATAAGCAAGTAAGTATTTCATCTCAGTTATTAGAGTTGCCTATATGCACCCATTCATCGATAGAAATAATAATTGTATATTGGTATACAAAAGCGTTAACTAAGCTGTACTCTTAGGTTTAGGCGCTTATTAAGACTAATAATCATTGTGTTGAGTATTGGTGTTGTGGTAATTTTAGTAGACTTATACTTATTTTGGATGTTATAATTAAAATAGCTGTCATCCTGTCCATCCTTTTTGTTGTACTAAGCCATTAAAACATACATTTATTTTCCAGAAATAATAGAATATAATGCTATCCCGAACAACATCCTAGTTTAAAATAAGTTAATTATTTGTTGTTTTTTTTTTAAAATATGAATTATATTTTATCTTTTAGAGAATGAGGAACCTGAGTATAAGAAAATCGCTGAATTGCTACATGATTACTTGTCAAGTACGTTCGATGTAAGTATTAATAATAATATTGCACATTTAAATTTTAACTGGTCACGT
The DNA here is from genome assembly GCA_037127375.1 of Dione juno. Taxonomy (NCBI): domain Eukaryota; kingdom Metazoa; phylum Arthropoda; class Insecta; order Lepidoptera; family Nymphalidae; genus Dione; species Dione juno. Next base: position 1,440,867 of record JAXRJS010000008.1, on the reverse strand, counting down.
TTTTTGAAGTATATAACAAACTAGTTCTAATATATGAATTCGCTTGTTTGGTCTAATGAAAATAACGTGATATAATATATATTATCATTCCTCAATAAATGTACTAGTACGCATAACAATATTTGTTTAACGGTAGGTTCGGCTACCGTTCGTCAGATTTGCGCCTCCAATTAAATAAATACTGAAAAAAGTGAATATCCATGTAACGAGAATTGTCTTTTTTATAATTTCTTACAACAACAATCGACAGTGAACAACATGATATTATATTAACAGATTATAAATAAGTATAATGTCTAGGCGTATACCAAATACACGGAGCAAGTGGGCGCGACGCTCGCGCTGGTGGAGAGCGCGCGGCGGCGCGGCGGCGAGGGCGCGCGCCACGCGGCCGCCTTCGACCGCGCCGCGCCCCTGCCCCTCGCCTGCCTGCTGCTGCGGCCGCTGCACCGGCTGCACCACTACAAGAGGCTCGCTTACGGTACTTTCTTGTTGCTCACTGACTCGTTCGCTGAAGTGTTTCATTTATTTACATTTTTCATTAAAATGCAATTCTTTTTCCTATTACAATATTAATTAATCAAAAATTAAAATAAACTTAATCAAAGAACAAACGTGATGTCATATACGAGTATGTACTTTGTTACCAAGCAGAGCTACACACGACACTGAAAAGCAAATCGGCCCGTGCGGCCCACGAGTTGGCGAGCGCTGCGGCCGCCGCCGCGCACGCGCAGCTGCTCCACGTGGAGAACCACGCCGCGCTGTGTCAGCTGCAGAGGGACGTCACCGGTATGACGTCACGCGACTCGTGTTGAACTACGTCACGATCATGTCAGAGCGTATTCACTAGTGTCATTGCTTTACAGTTGTACATGACATTGTACCAATGCGCCACGATAGACTCAAGGAATGGGTTCACATATGAGGTCTATAGAATGGGTGTATTTTTTTGAGGAGAGGGTGGCTCCGTCTACTCCAGACGGAGACTAGACATGTTAGTTTTAGATAGAATTGTTTTTGTTAGTCCATCATTTTAATGGATAATGGAATGTATTTTTTGCTTGGAGTAATTTGGGCGTATGATAATTTTTTTTTAGGTTTTACACTGAAATAATAAAAACGCTTCTTTCAGGTTGAAGGCTTTGTGAGTATTATTAACATAAATTATTTTGTTATAGGCTATGATAAGCTATTGGTTGCGGAGAGAGAGTTCGTCAGGTTAGGCTGCGTGTACACCCACACGTCTAAAGGGTTACAACAAAGGATGCTATTTTTGGTACGTAAATAGGGTTGGATATTATATTATATGATATTTTTTTGTTGGAAATTGTTAAATATTTTAACTTTATTTAACTTATAAGGAATTATGTATTTTAATACATGTTTGTATGTATGTATTCATTTTCATATTTGGTTTTGTTGACTGCACTAATAAGAACTGTTCGTTCGGATTCAAGGGGTCTGGTATTTAATTTATTGACGAAATGTATAGCCTATAATCCATTAGGTTCATCGTTTTAATGTAACACACTATACCTAAAGTCAAAGTTATCTCAGAAACGACTGATTTTTCTTATTTTTTTTTGTACAGTTCAACGACATATTGATTCTTGCGTCGAAAAATTCGACTGGGCAGTTCCGCGCCCACACCGTCCTGCCCTTGCACGAGCTCAGCCTGGAGACCACGGACCTACCGCACTCTTTGGTTATTAAACGTATGTGTCGCTTTTATTCATTTAAAAACAATAGAAATATTTAAATTTCATTAGTAATTCTGACAGATAAATATTATTGTATTATTAATAATACAAAGTTAACCTACTACTAAATAGAATGTGAAAATAAATAATCTATATTAAATCCATAAAGTTTATTTAACTACAATAAAAATATACGATTTTAATTTCGCAGATGACGAAACAAAAATAATACTAAGCACCAGCAACGACATAGAGTTCACCGGGTGGAGTGAAGCTCTAACAGCTGTAGTGGAATCGGCGAGGGACCGCCCCGCTGATATCGATACGCAATTGACACCACATTTGCAGGATTATGGTATTTATAGTTTATATTTATAATAATTATAGAGTAAATCCTGCTATTCTCTTTTAAAATGAAAATTGTAACATATATCGATTAGATAATATATTGGTGAAACTACGCACCGCAGAAAGATGAAATTTATATATATTGTTATTTTACAATGCAGACGGTGATAACCCAGAGGAGACGAGCGCGGGGGGCGGGGGCGGGTCGGGCGGCGCGGGGGGAGGCGCGCTGGCGCACGTGTGCTGGCACCGCGCCACCTCGCTGTGCCGCGACCAGCTGCACCTCGCCATGCGGGTACGTGTGCCTGCGAGCGTGTGAGCTGCGAGCGTGCGAGCGTGCGAGCGCGCACAGTTACTTATGCTTGCAATGCAGCGTATTTTTTATTCAAAATGATTAAGCTTCTATCAAATAGGAAAGTCCTCAAAGTAGGAAAACAAGAGTGATTGATTATTTAAAACAACGAGTAAAAAACTATTCTGTTATAAATATGTTTAATTCGCATAAATAATTTGTTGTATACTTTATATAAACTTGTAATTCATATTATATTTTCAGAGTCAGCTGTCAGGATATCTATTGCGAAAATTCAAGAATTCTCACGGATGGCAAAAGCTATGGGTGGTGTTTGCGTTTTTTACGCTGTTCTTTTACAAAACTTGCAGAGACCAATCACCGCTCGCTTCGCTTCCTTTATTGGGGTACGGTTCATTGTTTTAATACATAATATTTAAGAAAAATCACACATTAAGGTGTTTTTTTTACTTTCATCTAATGTCAAGGCATTTAATCAGTTTAAGACATTGCACGTATATAGCGGAACTCAACGCTGTGCTGTCTCTTATCAAAGCGGGAAAATAAAAGATAATTCATTCCTCGTATTGGAATTCGTACCCACCCAGTAGCATAGAGCGTACAGCTCACGTCGTCGCGCCGTGATACGGAAGCTAAAACAATATTTATTTAAATGTACTTACTTACTATTGTTGTTTTTTAAATGTATAACATATTATTAACTATAATGTTATTTATTTGATTAGATATAGCGTAGGATCTCCGGCACCCGGTGACGGCATCGACAAGGAGTTTGTATTTAAATTGCAATTCAAAAACCACGTGTACTTCTTTAGAGCGGATAGCCATTTTACATATAAAAGGTATTTATTATATTTACTTTCATTTATCATGTTTTCTATCCTATATCAGTATATCAGTTGAATGACAGTGATTGTCTGACTATCGAAAACCAGTTTGTTTAACCATTTTCTTACCACTTTTTTTAATATGTGTAATTTTCAGGTGGATAGAAGTGCTGCAAACACCGATGGCTCAACATCACAGTTAATACGAGTTAAATATTCGCCATCAATTCTAAATAAATTTTATTATGTTATCAATTGGTGCCATAAAAAGATTTTTATAAATATATATATGTAACAGTGATATAACTTACGCTTGCCTGTTATATGTATTAGTAAATGCGCTTTTTCAATATATTGTGAACTATGAAGTTCAGTGGTAGTTTGAATTTCTTAAACATGAACCTACTTCAAGTATTCGAAAGTTGGTTATTATTTGTGTGTATTTAATATTTATATTAGCAAATATGTTGTGTTTTTATTTTGAATATCATTCCTAAAATTTGCTTTAACACGAATTTTCTCATACTTTTCAATTATTTTAAAGAATAAGAATATTTTCTCAGTGAAAAACATCTTATTCTCATTACACACCTTGATTTGGCACAAAAATTAAACTGCTCATTAGTTGTTAAGTGTTAAGTATTGATGGTTATAGTACAATTGTAGGTGTTCTAGAGTAATACATAATAATATGATATTATTTGATAGTTTTAGGGGTTTAAGTGACTTTATCCACAGTTAAATATAATATATTAAACTAACTAGTATATAGATAAAGAGGACGTCGCGGTGCAGTGACACGTTATCTGGCTGTGAGGGCGACAGTTCTGGTATCGAATCACATTCAATGAATTATTTTAGATAATAATCTATTTAATTATTTATTTTATAGAGTGTGAGAGAAAACAGAGTGTCTTGTCACTATTATCTGTGCCTATCAGCTTATATGCAACAGATGAGTGAACTAAAGAAAAGCTTAATATTAATTTATTTCGTCAAAGTCATAACAAAACAAATCCAAAGACCTACAGAAAATTATATACAACGAACTTGGGATAAAGTTACTTTAAAATTACATTTACAGTTATTGAAAAATCAATATTGTAGCCATTTTTTACTTTCTATTTAATTTTAGAAGTTGAATATGTTCCATTAACTTCAATATGTAATGTTTATTTATCGATTCACATTATTATTTATTATTATTACTTGTGAATAATTTTACTATTTTATTTTTATTTTATTGAAGCTTATTAAATATTGTTTAAATATCATGGAAAGTTAATAACATAAAGTAAGCTGTTACTGTCACACTCAAAGATGTGAATTAACTTTCAACTAACATTAATCAGAACAGTAGTATCAATTAAACGCTAATCTACGTCTATGAGTGCGACGGTAATTTAAATAATTAAAGTTAATCGTTAGATTTAATATATATAAATTAATATAGTTGTTTTCTGGTTATGTATAAAATAAATATTACAAGAAATATGTTAAAACATAATAATTGAAAAATGGTAATGCAATGGAATATTAACATATAGATTGATGAATATCATAGAGTGCCTTATAAATGTTTCTCATTAAATTAAATTATATTATATTTTATATCGCCATTTTTGTATTATTTGCTTGCATTATTTTATAGTTATAGTTAAATGATTTCATTCCGGTTTTCAAATTACTGTTTCGGGATGATTGGTGTGTGTTGTTTATTTATAAGTGTCATTTATATATACTCGTACTATTTATAGAGCAAATTTTTTTTTATTTCTATATATTTATATTATGATTAACTACAAAAATATTATAAATAAATCAAATAAAATTTCTAATACACTCTCATCATAAACATAAGTGTCGCAAGTTAATGTTTATTTTGTAATATTATGTGCAATTTAGTTAATTTAGTTTGCTCTATAAAAAGTACTATAACCTATTCCAAAACATAAGACGGCTGTGTCATACAAATGTATGGTACATGTACATTTGTATGTATGTATGGAACCTGGATGAATGAGCTGTACAGCTGTATAGCTTGTGGTATATTTATTGTACATCACAAAGGTCAACACAATATTTTTGTATAAATACACAAATATTATTGCATTAGTCGTGTTTCATTATAATATACCTAATATACTTTTATTATTGATCAGAATTTTTGTTAATATTTTGTTCTCTATTCTATTTTTTTCTCTCTCTCTAATAGCTCACCTTTCGCTTACCACAACGAAAGACTAGTGTTAGACTGCAGTGTAGGTGTTGTAGTGTAGGTGGCACACACTCTCCCTCGCCACAAGGTGAGGGGTGAGACGTTTTCGTTATAAACAATTATAAACAAATGTAATAAAAAAAATATAGTCATGTCGGACTTCAATTTGTCCAAAGCGGAGGTTCTCCGTTATATAGAAGAGTTCCACGGGGACGCCTACCGCGGCCCTGTTGACTTCGTGCGCACGTCGCACGACAGCCCTAGCTTGCTAGACGGCGGGGGTGTACGGCGACCGTGCCGAATATACCGTGCGAACTCTCAAGATGACGTCATTGAGTCGGACGACGACGTGTTGCCACGCGGCGATGTTACGCCCGCGGGAGATTTCCGAGAATCCGCGACCTGTACAACGGTCGCTTGCACTGCCCCTCCTCCTCGTCCCGCTGATTCCGTTTTTAGAATGGATGTCTCGGACGAATTTAGCGACGACGGTTTCAAAACCGTCACTTCACAATCCGCGAAGCGGAAAGCTCCTAAGGCCCTTCCCCCTCCCCAAAAAGGCAAACAAGCCTAAGGGGAAAAGGTAGTTGCGGCTAGCGACTACATACAGCTCGTTATAACATCAGAACGACGGCACACAGTAGCACTGCAGTCATTCTTCTCGATATCGCAAAAGCCTTTGACAAAGTGTGGCACAACGGCTTGATTTTCAAGCTGTCTAGTGTACATCCTACGAGACTTCTTGTCTAATAGGTATTTTCGATACAAAGTAGAGGGCACTCTATCCTCTCCCCGCCTCGTCTGTGCAGGCGTTCCCCAGGATTCTACCCTTTCTCCGATCTTGTACGCACTGTACACCAGCGACATGCCTCGTACAAAATCAGTCCACCTGGCGATATACGCCGATGACACCGCCCTATACACTACTTCTCGCTATTCTCGCCTGTTGACTGAAAGACTCCAGACTGCGGCCGACGCCCTCGCGATTGGTACCGTTTATGGAGGATCGAAGTTAATCCGGATAAGAGTGCAGCGATCCTGTTTCCGCGTGTCAAACACGAAACGGCCTCCACCGTCTACATGTTAAACCGACATATTGCCTGGAAACCACAGGCAAAATATTTAGGAGTAATCCTAGATTACAGACTCTCTTTTAGCTCACACGTTAAGAGAGCCAGAAACAAAGCTCTCTTTATTCTCAGTAGGCTTTATCCTCTTATCTGCAAGTAGAGTAAATTGCTACTTAGACATAAGCTGACACTATACAAAACTTGTGTAAGACCTGTCCTTACATATTCCAGTGTCGTGTTCGCACACACTAAGCTGAATGCCCTTCAAATTGTTCAGAATAAATTCTTGCTAATCGCGTCAGGTTGCCCCTGGTTCGTTCGCAATGTCGACCTTCATAGAGACTTCGAACTGGAATCGATTCAAGAGTATTGCAAAGGCCTATCCAGGCGCTACTTCGAGCGCGCAACTACTCACGCGAACCCCCTTATCGTACAGGCGTGTGACTACACCCCGTACGCTAAAACTAATGTCGCGTACTCACACCGCCGTCGACGGTAAAGGGCTGTCGAAATTAAGATTTTTTCTACATATATAACAGATACACGGATCGTACATTTTGTTAGTCTATGTTTGTTTTTTTTTATAATTTTCTTAAAATGTAAATTTTAATAATAATTAAAAATATAATTTCTATCCTTAAAAGGCCAGCTATTCGTTTGAGCTGCCAACTTCAATATATGAATACTACACAAAACTAAATAAATAATTAATTAATCAATGCGTAAGTAATTTCGGATATATTTGAAATAATTAATTATAAAGGTAATAAATAAAAAATATAATTAAATAAGAAACGTACTTAGGCGTTACGTTAGTCTTAGTTTAAAATAGGTAGGAATATTATAGTAGAAAATAAACTAGATGAAGCGTCTTTATTATAATATTGTATTCAATACAAAAGTATATAATGTACGGTTCATATGTTTTTTTAATTAAAATTAAATAAAACACATTTACTATTCATTGTTCATAATTTATTTTGAACACTAAAATACGACATTTAGTATAATTTCATAATATTAATAAATTATTTGGCTTTGGTACTTTTAATATCTAACAGATCTTTAAAGGTTTAAATTTTAATATAAAGCTTACTTTATATAAGAGACTTATATCTAACAACAGTATACTAAATATTTATTTATTATAATAACACATATATATATTTACACTAAAATTTATTTCTAATAGACATTATTTTCAAAAGTAATACATTTATTTTAAATTATTACATGTAATAAGAGAAGTATAAAACTTCTTCCTAACATATATATGTTATGAAGTAATACATATCGTAGTTATATATATTATGAAGTAATACATATATATGTAGATATAATACATACATATATATAATTGGTATCTGTAAATAATTAAAAGTTAGTAAATATGAATATTTTATATTCCTCATCATTGATAAATCATTCAAACTGAACGGCTAGGCCATCGGTTATTTACATAAAAAATATTCTAGGTATGCATTTTAATTCTATTTAAATATTTTTATTATATATCTCAATTATTTATAACTATTTATACGAACATAAGAAACTAAACTATGTTGTTAACTATTCGCTCATTTAATAGAGACTAGCTTTCCGCTAACGTCTTTGTCCTCGTGTTTTTGGATTTGTACATATTAAATATTTTCATCGGGAAAAAATGTAATCTACAAATCTCATAAAATCAAAAAAAAAGTAGGAATTAAATTATTTTCAGTAGCTATGAAATTAAATTGCAAATTTCACGTTTTTTTTAAAACTACGACATTTCACACAAACTTTTAACCATTTTTAATTGTACTCTTTTAGATGATTTTCTAAATTTTTTTAGTGACGTATGTAATTTTTAAATTCTAAGTACAGTTGCATGAGCTAGTATAGGCTGGGAGATATTAGTGTATAGGTTTTACACATATGAAGAGTGAATTTTACTTTTAGTTCCATGTGTTCAGACGTACAACAATATGAATTAGCTCTTATGTGGGACAGAATGACTTGTACCTATGTAATTGATTGTATTGAAGGTATTACAAATATATAGAAGGATCATTTTTAAGTGTCCATTATACCTACTATATGAGAAGATTATTATTATAGCATTATTAATAAAATTATTTCTGTACATAGGTTATTTTTACAAGAACTTATGTAGAGAGAACTAATAAATACCACATACAGAATATATGATTCTATGATTTTTTTTTAATTTTTGGGGCTGTCCGTGTGTACATGCACATCTTTAGATCTGCAGGAGCCAGGATCTAGGCTATAATTGCTTTGAATACTTTTATACCTTATGTAGAATCATAGTAGTCCAGCTGATCTATAAGAAATGATGAAATACTGCCATAACCAAAATTATTGAACATGATAAGCACTTTTCACTGTCATATGAAACAATGTATCGATAAATGGAATTCGGGTAGCAAGCATCATAAAGTCTACGTTAGCGAAGTTGTTGGCATCTACTTGTCTAAAATAGAAATATATATGCGATCAAAGTGAATAAAATATAAAGTATTTACAAATCGACGTCTTAGCTCATAGCTGCAGATCATTCAATAAATTTATAAAACAAGAAGCTTTATATAATTCTTAAATAAAATTAAATAAATATTCTAAGTATAGGCGGGACATTGTGATTTGGTAACAAAGATAAAGCGATAATATTCTAATTCTTATTTAAAACATTTAATAAATTACTGAATATATTAGTTAAAATATTTTTTATAATAAAACATCTACACTATAATATATAATCTATAGAGAGATATTTATAAACAATTTGTTATATCTTAAAAATGGCGCCAGCGCCAATATACAATAAGAACCAAAATTAATTTCTTTTAAATTTTAAAATAATATTTACATTCGAGTAGTGATTGTATCGCCATTTTCTTTGACTTCTTCTTTTCTTCTATCCTTATTTCTACTTCTGAAGAAAGATCCGGTGGTAACAGATCGTAGTCGGAAGGAACCCGGAGTGCCGTTTGCAACGGAACTTCTAGAGCCATTGGTTTCTTCGCGAATTTTCGGCGACCTATCTCTGTTTGGTCTGGACCGATATGAGAAACTTGCTGCTTTGAGTCTTGCGCTAATACCTGTTGTATAAATGTTTAGTGAATATATATATATATATATATATATATATATATATATATATATATATATATATATATATATATATATATATATATATATATATATATATATATATATATATATATATATATATAAACAATCTTAACCTATTTTACGATTGCTTTTATGTTTCTACTGATAAATTATACTTCGCGCTATTTTCCGCATATACCTAACATGGTGTCAAGACACTTTTTTCCCTGCTCTCCGCCTTTTGACATTGCGTGTTGAGTGCCGGAACTCAATATCGCGCTTTGTATTGTTACCAGTGTGAGGAAAATGAAAGTATATATAGTGAAGTCATACTGCTCATATGGGAATCATGCCGACAATCGTCTCATTTATAGTCAGATACTGTGTCGCTGTGCCAAGAAGGCCCCGGGCTGTTCTTTTAATGAGAATACATTCAATGAGAATACATACGAAAACCAAAACTTAATATTTAGTAGCCAACAAAAATCTTGGACAAAATGACCTAAACAATAGAAACCACGCTCAATCTACAACTCACCCAACTTATTCCCAGTAAAAGCTGGTTCAGATCCATGTACAGCAGTCGGTGTGTGCGGCGCGGACATGCTGCTGACAACCGGCGGGGCCATGTCGGGCCGACGGGCCACCATGCTGCTGGAGTACGGCCGGATGGATTCTGTGCCGTTGCTGAATGTTTATGTTAATATTTTATTGTGTTCAAATATAAACATAAGTATGTAGATATTAATTCCAATGTAATATTTTTACCAAAATTGTATTAATTTCATTGAAATAGTACTTTTACAGTTTAATATAACAGTTTAATACCAAAAGTATTAAATAAGTACATGGGAGTGAAAGTACACCATTACTACTCAAGGTGATCTAACGCGAAACTAGACTGGACTCAAAATAGATAACCTCAGTTAGTTAGCTATCTAATCTAGAAATCCAAAAATATCAACTCATGCAGAAAGTGAAGAAAGCTTAGCTTCTTCTTTTATGTTTTTTAACTTTCTATATCTACTATGTAAACAGTAACATACCATGTGTGTGTGTGTCTGTTGCGAGAGTGCAGGTTCTTAGGCCGGCGTGCGCTCGGCGCGGTACCAGCGCGCATCGCTCTCCGCCCTTGCATGTTGCCATCTAACGCTATAAAATAATTTAGGAAAAATTCATTTATAGATTGTAAAATAATTAATGATTATTGTAAAATAATTAATGATTCAGATTATAAAAAAATTAATGATTATTGTATGATAATATAATTTCGAATAAATATTTTGAATATATAAATTCTAAATGCTCTAGTCAATTTAAATTGTATTTACATGGAGAAATACACGTGTACCTTACTAATATGTACGATCAAAATAATATAACAATGAAAATCAATTTATATGGTTACAATTCCACTAACTTCTTTAAACAATAAACTTATTCCGATTTAATTATTACTTAGAGAAAACATATTAAAATTTAGCAACAACGTAATAAGTTGTTGTAGCTTAACACTTTAAAAATCATTAAAATATTTATTACGATTTCTTGAACTCTTTCGTCTCTACAATTATTTTTCCTTTATTTATTTATATTCGGCTATATACAAGATAGAGCGACTCATCATTAGAATAAAAAACAAGGATCATGAAATAATAAACTCACACTGCGAAGGCGCATCCAAAGGATGTGTATATATGCGTTTTCTAGCTTGCAGCATGGTATACACTAGTGCAGCTAGAGACCTCGGCGGAGCGGGCGTGGGTATAGGCCCAGACCCACGAGCTCTCACGCTGGTGACCCACCACGTCTCCATACGTCCCTTGCCCTTTACTTCCACTGCGCCGCGTGGTTCTAGGCCATAGCCGCGGCGTTCTAATACCTGTTTGGTTTTTGAGAATGTTATTATTTATTAATTTATGCAATTTAATATTTATTTATTTTTATATTTATTTATACTTCATTGTACACAATTTGGTATTTTAACATATAAAAGAAAAGAAAAAGAAAACAAAAACACAATTGATTGATGTCTTCCGGACAATCTTTGGGTTAGGAAGTTTTGTAATACCATAAACACATAATAGTAACGTGGGTGGTGTAATAATATAGAGTGAATGCAGTGACTAATTCGTGCAGTTTAGAATTTAAATATTAACTTTGGTAGATGTTCAATAGTTGGTAAGTTCGTAACGATGGTGCGTTTCCTTGCTCTGGTAACAAGCCTCCATAATACGAGGGCAAGCCGGGAAATTAAGTATATAAGTATTAACTGCCTAACGAGCTAACTGCTGGACACAGCGTGAAGCATAATATATAGCATACCTGTTTCGTATACTTCGTCACTTGTATGCGATCCATGGCCCCCGTGGACTCCATACGCGACGCCTCATTCACCGTGTTGCCCCATATGTCGTACACTGGCTTCCGTGCGCCGATGACACCGCCCACGAGAGGACCACAGCTTATACCTTAGCAAAATTATTTAAAAATATACATCCCTTGACGAATATTTATATGAATATAAATATTTAAATGTGGAAATTGTAACATTAATAAGACTTACCTACACGTAAACCGAATTTGTTAAAACTGTGCTTATTAATGTCTTCTAGTGCCTCACGAATCGCGAACGCGTAGTCCACCAGCGCACAAAGGTGGTCGCAGTCATCGTCTGCTGTCTATAAAATAAAAAAAAAACATATTAAAAATGTCTGTCATGGCGTATTGGCACAGGGTCTGATGGATTTATCTTGAAAATCTAGCGGAAAGCGGGGAAAGAAGTATCTTCACATTACAAGTGTAACTTCTACATTAGGTTTCCTTTGTCTACTCCGCTATATGCGGGATATGGTTGTGAGTGTAAATCACATACAATCAGTGCAATAACATTTGAATTAAAATATTAATATAATTAACGAAAAAATATACAAATAACAATTATATTGTTAAATTCATATTTTGAAATTATTTCACAAAATATTTCTCATTTTAACGTCAACCTAGTAACAGGTATTCAATATAGTATTTTGTTTAAATAACTAAAAAAGGAAAAATACTCACAGGATCCAAAATAACATTAAAAGTATACATAATAAAATGTAAATATTATAAATACTATTATATAATAAGCTACGAGTATAATATATATTAAATAACTCGCAATACCCAATGCCTTGAACTTGAATACTGGGCTATCTTAGCCTAGCTTGTTATGCGGGGAAAAACGAAAAATTAAAAAAAAAATGCAATACGCATGAATGTCACCTTATGATTTGGATTAAGCCCCGAAGCAGCCATATACGTAGCGGCAATCGTTTTAATTTTTTCTATACTCTTGAACTGCGGTTGCATTAATAACTTGTCGAAATCAACTGAAAATTAATATTAATAAATATATTATAAGCACAAAATTATTAATCAGATGATAAATATAAATCGATTGGTACATTACAAATGATTTCGTTTAGGACCCTCATGCAGTCCACGGCTTTCTGTTCAGAATAGAATTCGTGGAAGTTTGGTATCCCCGCGAACATCACACCGACCTCGTCTCGCCATTGAGAGTATAACTCCTGTTGATAAATGTAATCAAACATAGTTATAGATAAACACAAAAACCCATATAAGTATTAAAAAAAAACATGAACTTTATATTAAATAAATTATTTTTTAAAAGTAAATCGTCTTGTCGAATTTTCAATGTTTTTAATATTTTTGCCTCGCCCATGTTCAGAGAGTAGAAAGAAGTTTTCTTGTACATTGGCTTTTATCATCTCAATCATGAAGATCTTTCTTAAGTATTAAGTTATATATATATATATATATATATATATATATATATATATATATATATATATATATATATATATATATATATATAATATATATATATATATATATATATATATATATATATATATATTATATATATATATATATATATATATATATATATATATATATATATATATATATATATATATATATATATATATATATATATATATATATATATATATATATATATATATATATATATATATATATATATATATATATATATATATATATATATATATATATTGTACATTATTTTCTTATTCAAAATATTTTTGAATAAGAATATAATGTACAGATTTATTATTAAGAGGAAGGTTTATTATTCCAAATTATAGAATAGGTAAAGCCTGCGTTTTTCTGCTTAATATTAGACAAATAAATATAATAGATACTTCATTTATAATAAACTTTCTTAAGAAGCTTATCAAAAACGAGGGAAACTTAATAAATTATTTTATTTTACTTACATTAATAAATTGACAATTTCATAATGCCCGCTTCTTACTACTTACATCTGGACACCTATCTTTGCTCAAAAAATGATTAACGACGTGATCAGGCAAAATATGTTTTAGTAAGTGTCTGTTGGTTCTCTGAGTGTCCTTCATTTCCTTAAGGTCAGTCTCGGCTTGCAGTTTCCAAAGAAAATCGAGTCGCGAGGTGACTTCCACTAGCCTCGCATGATAAACGACTATTACCAGAAACATTATCATCAAAATTGTCATTTGTATGTAGAAGCGAAGTGGGCTGAAATTAACGTAAAAGTGTTAAGTGTAGATCGAATTACCAATTGATGACGTTAAACGCAATATAAAATATTTCTAATTTCATCTAGATAATATCAAATAGCCTTTACTATTTTGTATCATATCTATAAAATATTAATACCAATGTTGAAACTTTTTTTTTAACGTTCGTATGTACAAATATACGAAAAAGGTATATTTTTTAAGGTCAAGTGAGAAATGAATGATACGTTATTTTTTGTTTACTTTAATATAAATTAAATATATACTGAGCTGACTACTCACCTGTCATCCACTTCTTCCTTGTCATTATTATAGTATAACAGCAATAGAACTGCATACATCGCCACATTTATAATTGCTAGTAACGTCTTTATTAAGTAATATAATTTCAATATTGACGTCAAAGCCACCAAACATAAAATCCATGTGAACACAACATATTCAGGCTTGTAACATTCGCCAATCAATTCCTCGTATTCAAGTGAATCGTTGTCTAAGCGAGATGTGTTAGTACCGTTCGCTACAGCGCTGGGCATCGTCAGTAGCGGGCATATGTATAGTTTGGTTGTACTGGAAAAAAAAAGATATATATATATATATATATATATATATATATATATATATATATATATATATATATATATATATATATATCTTTTTTTTCATTATTTCATATATATATATCATTTTTTATATATATATATATATTATATATATTATATATATATATATATAAAATATTTACATTAGATTTTTATGTATTGATATGAACTTTTAGCAATTGAATATATTGCGTTTATTGTGTAGGAAAACCGATATTTTAAACAGTTTTTAAAGACCGTAGTCAAAGGTACACGTCTAAAATGGTCTCATTTCAAAACACGGCGTAGTTGGGAGGATGGTAATGAATATAATGACTATAGGTTCGTATACCAGTCGGATGGATAATAAATAAATAAATGCAAATACAAATACATGTAATTTCCTTGAGTAAGATGTCTTTCTGACAGTGATTTAAATTTGTAATATGATGTTATTAAGTTTTTACTAGGAATAAATAACAATTGCAAATAATATATATATATATATATATATATATATATATATAATATATATATATATATATATATATAATATATATATATATATATATATATATATATCTATATATATATATATATATATATATATATATATATATATATACAAACAAATCTCACCTAGATATAGACATAATAGTAACAAAGCAACATATATGAATATTCCTTCGCATTCTATTCCCACTTAACCCGGCAGAGAATTGGGCGAGGCGAGGCAATGCTCTGGGGAACTCCTCCGCCATGACCACGACGAATGACAGCGCAAGGGCCAGAGTCATTGTTAGCAACGTTACTACTAGCACCCAGCAACTGGAAGAAGTTGGAGACTTTTAACTATAATTAATTTCAAAGTATCTATCTAAGGGTAATCCGTCAATTTTCTTGATTGTAGGTCAAAGGAAAGTACAACTTATAAGCATAGATAACATAAAATTAGTCAGAGGTAAAAAATGGTCTTGACAGATGGATAGACAGACAGACTGAAAACAGAGTAATTTTAAACTGAAGCTGAATATGTTATATCGATATTTTTTTTACTTATTACTTTAACACCGCTTAAATGGAAAATATGTAATTCAAATATATTACTTATCCAATCAAAACACTTACTTAAAATGTATAATATATTGCACAGCGACAATAAACAGCCATAGAACCAAGCAGCACATAACGTTTGATTTAAAAGTTTTCTCGTCGAGTTGTCCAAAACGGGAGTCCAAGGAGGCGCGTCTAAAATGTAGAGACCAGGGCTTCATGTGCTCGACACGCATGCGACGGTTACTGCTAACTTCGATCGAATGATTTATTATATCGTCTTCCTAAAAATATTTATTATATGATTGGAATACATTTTTTATTTTTATTTGGAAATATTTTAATCGATCAATTAGTACAGTATTTGATATGCGAGAGGTGTGAGTTCCTCAATGAAACAACACAAAATGCCGCGTTGATGTTCATATCTCATAAAATAATTTATTTTATTGAAGACTGAAGAGAATTTTTAAGTAGTCTCAATCTACATCACAAAAACAAAAAAAAAAAAACACAAGTAATACAAGTTCGGACAGGCACAGTGTCACCGGTTGTGGGTTTGATTCCCAATTCGGGGAACGAAATATTTTCATTTTCCTCGTTCTGGTAACAAGACAAAGCGCGCTGATATCAGCCTCCTAACTGCGTGTTAGGAATGCAATGGTTCGAAAAACACGAAACGGACCCTTAAAATTTACCCTTGCCTACCCTGGTATATGCGGGTGTATAAACAGAGTGCAATTTATCATTTGAGTGCAATTAATTTATTTAATACAAGTTACCTCTGATATGGAAGTTAGCTCGATATCCTGTCCGTGCTCTACGTCCTCTTGCTTGCCGCATCTACGCTGTCGCAACGCCGCACTGGCGCCGCTTTGAAAATACTATAAATGAAAACATTATTATTATATATTTATCTAAATAATATAAAAAAAAACTGTACAGCGTATAGTGGCTTATGACCAATATGGGTAGATAATTTCGGTGAATAACTCCTGTTACTCGATCATAACGTATGTTACTCAATTGTTTGCTTAAATTCAAATTCAAATCCATATAATTTTATTCAAAGTAAGAATACATGATTCATTTTTTGAACATTAAAAACATTACCACCGGTTCACTAAAGTTATGTAATGCCTCCGACCTGAGAAGAACAGACGCAAGAAACTCAGCGGGACTTTTTTATAAAGGTATTATAGTCGTAGCAGACAACAAATTTGAAATATACACAAATACGTAGCGTGATGTATAAAAAAAACTTACATTTTGGAATGGCATTTCAGGGATCCAGTCGGTAGTGGTTTCCTCCTCTATGCTTCCGCTTGGACAACGTGCTATGGACTCATTTTGTGCCACTTGTGGTTGAACACTGCGTGTATTATAATAATATTTTAAACGTATAAAGTCACTGATTAGTATGTATTTTAAATTTATTCTAATTATAAGAAATAAGTTAAACAAAAATAAGAAAAGGAAATCATGCTAATTATGTAATAAATGACGATATTGAAATAAAAAAAGTCTATATATAAATTGGAAGTGAAGCTTTCCTAAAAAATCTGAAATAGTATTTATAGGATTCCGTAGTTCAAATGTAAAAAATTGAAACTTGTATAAGCACGAGTACGACTCGTTCATAGCTAATACATATTTTTAAATAAGTACATTTTGACACAAATTATTAAATAGTAGCTGTAACTGACTTGTTAACAGATTTATTTCTGGTCCGTCTTGGGTGTTCCGTAGCTTTAATGAGATATGTAGCCATGTTGAGTTCTCGCAAATGAGAATCCCTAGTTTCACCTTCACCGGGCTCCACTTCGAATGCCCCATTAAGGCACTCCATTGTAGCTGAAGAAATGTGGACGCGACTGGAAGAAGATAAGAGAATAATTTCATAACAAATAGTAGATATACTATATTAATAATGTGTTTCAAGTAATGATAGTATCATTAGGGCCCATTTCACCGTTTACGGATAAAGTTTCAGATAGTAAGCTGGTAGTTAATACTATGTAACAGATAAAGGCTGATAGTTTCAACTGATCTTTATCTGCTAGATATTTCTATCTGAGATCTGTGAATACTAATGTGTTGTTTATCTGCCAGAAGAGGAACGTTTTTCCTATCCGGGACTTAAACAGCAAGTTTTGAACCCGCCCCTTAACAAAGTAAATTTAGGACTTATACTTAAAGAACTTATATGCCCTTTACAACGTAATAAGTTGAATATAAGAATTTCGAAGCGGCGTGACGAAGAAAGCATGGCTTAGTGGTCAGAGCGCTTGGACGGTTTCTATGAAGCGCGGGTTCAAATCCATCTGCGTTAAAATTTTTGTATGTTTTATTTAAGTATTTGTCTATCCTTAGTGTATTAACACTTTAAAAAATATTAAAAATACAGTATCATATTACTTCATGGTATATTACACAGACACACATTATGTAATTAGTTGCTATTTTTGTGACATAAGTCCGTTTTCGATATTATCACATATTGAATGAGATTCAAAATCAGATTCCTTATTCGTCGGTATTTAAAAAAAAATCATAATAACACTTTATTACACATAAAAAATTGACAAATAATAAAAAAAACAGCTCATTTTTTTATTTATACTACAAGAGATCTCTTACTGGCAACCATTCAGAGACAGTACACATTATAAAAAGACAACATTCTCAAGAAATAACTTTAAATTCAACAACAGCTGTTCTTAATAGTTTAATACGCAGATTATAAATCCATCTGCGTTAAAATATTAGATGTCGTTCAAAAATCACTGTTTAACCTCTTCTAGAATTTTTTTGGTTATTAAACGTATAATAGTTAAATTGAATTTAATATACAAATCTACAATACAATACTATATTAAAAGCTTACCCGGGTAATCCCCCACTCTCCATATGGTTAGCGAGCGTGACGTCATACGACCAGAGATCAAACTGCCACTTGAGGAGGCCGAGCACTCCGCATAGCACAGTGCCACTGTGTATACCTATCCTCATGTCTAAGTCCACCTGGGAATCGACATGAAAAATCTAAAAATAAATATATTGTGGAATAAACATTTTAATTTAATTAATGAAATAGAAAATCAGTTCATCATTACGTAATAGGATCGTGTAATGTGTACACAATAATTGTGGGTTCGATTCTCGTTCCGGAGAATAGTTACATTTGTTTTTATACTTTGGTACGACAAGGTGCGACGTTGTAGCGTTCGTAGCACTTAACGTCTTTACATTTTGGTGAAAATAACAGAAATAAGTGCCCAAAGCTCTAGAGAGGTATGCTACAGTAAATAAAGCCAAAAAATAGACGAAAGCTTTCTACACATAAGAAATGAAATGAAATTACTCAATTAAAGCTATTCAAACAAACAAAACATATTACCTCCAAAAAATTAAAAATTGATTGCAAACTGGACAATAGTAAGAAACTAGTCTAATAACAACTGTTATGACTTTTTTAATCTGTTTCTCTCCGACTGCCAATTTATATTGTTGATAATTGTAGCATTTTAAGCAAATGTCCATACTGTCTTGGACTTGACACGATGACACGACACTAGTCATAAATTTTATTATTAAAAATAAATTAATAATAATTGTAAAACCTGTTTGTTGTATCGCACGTCGCGGATCACGCGTATCATCTGCAGCCCCATGTTGACGCAGCAGAAGGCGTGGTCAGCGCGGCGCTCCGGGAGACCGCTCACGCAGAAGTAGCAGTCGCCTAGCAGTTTTATACGGAGGCAGTTGTTCTCCTGAATTTAAAAAGATGCTTACTTTTTAATTATAGTGCAGTGGCATATCGTTTGATTGTGAACACGATGGTTATTGGATTGATTCCTCTGGGGATTGATTCCTACGGAGGGCAGGGCAGGGCACCCGACGCTCTTTTTCGAAAATGGGGTGAAAAGTGGAAAACGGATAGTGTGGGTTCTCTGCTTATCCTGATATACGCGGGAAACAGCGTGGACAAAAAAAATGTATAAAGTGCTGAAAATATTTTCATACATTCACACACCTTCCGCATTTAGCAGGACAGAAATAATCACTTTGCTCTCCGGTTATCGCCTAACACAAGATAAGTAGCTATTAAGAAAAAATATATATAGAGTTAAAAAAAAACAATAATTAATAAATAATTTTAGAATAATTAGATATAAGAGATGATAGCGGGTTCGATTAAAAAAAACTAAGAAGCAAAATAAGTAAATGTGAAACTACTCACCGAAGCCAATCTGTCGAACCTGGCGAAAAGCTCGTTGAGCAACTTCACTAGATCCTGTGCGCTGCATTTACTGGAAAGCTCTAAAAATAATTTAAAAACTTAATTACCTTTAATTTCGCATATAAACATACATAGACGTTTGACACGCTGTCATGGTGGAAATACCCTTTAAACCTATTTAATTATTATTTTATTCTACTCAAAAATAGTACTTTCCATTGAAAAACAAAAATACCAAATCTATCTAACTAAATTGATAATTTCTTATTTAACTTTCTTTCTTTCAACAAAAAGTTTTTTAAGTAAAACCTTATTCAAATACTAAGCTCAGTATAGTCATCATAACGTGATATAATTTAAATATCAGCTTACCAGTGAACCCCTTAATATCTGCGAACAATATAGAGACGTCCTCATGTCTCTGTATGTATAAATTATTGAACTGTTGCTCTTGGAATTCCCCTCTCACTTTCGACACGTGACTAGAAATCTGTTTCGCCAAAAAGTCTGGAATCACTAGAATATAAATGAGATAATTTACATTTGTGCTTATTTCAGACAAAACACGTACAAATTATTTATCTTAAATGTTTGTAGAATACTAGTTAACGACGCAAGTGGCATTGAAAAGGTAAATTAAAAAAGTAAAATGTGATATAAAGACATTTGCACAAAGATACACAACTACAATATTGTTTAAAAAGTTTTCCGGATAGAAATGCTTTTGTGATAATACTATAATAAATAATTTATCCATTTAGTTTCACTTCTAATCCTATTAATGTCGTTCCAATGATTTCAGGCATTTTTATGTTGAGAATATATAATCTATATTCCCCCCCATACTGACGTTGAATTTGGCGGGAAAGCGGAGAATATTTAATATATTTATTTTGACAGGTTACGTTCACCCACTTTTTACCCACATTTGGGGATAATGCGTGCAGTAGAACAACATCTTCATATTTTCTTATAAATAAAACATACCACTTTGAAATAACTTCCATTGTCGATCGCTCTCCCGTTTTGTTCTTTGCCTCGTCACCATTGATCGATGGGTTTCTAGAAACGCTTTCCTTTGTCCCCAGTCCGCCAGGTATTTTGCGTACATGCCCGCGAAGTTAACAGCCGTGTAGAGCAACGCGTTACCGATTAATAGTCTAGTACCGCACGAATCCGCCTTTAAAATATATTAACAAATAAGTCAATATTATGGTAAATTTTCAAAATAGGCATCATCTGATTTTACCTATTTTTAAAAGTAAAATAAAATATATTATATATAATTTTTTATATTTAACTGAACTTCTTCTAATTTCACATGTAAAACTTATTTTCTACTTTATTTTTAAAATATGTTATAATATTTTGGATCATGCATTTTTTGCAATTACATGTAAATGTTGCAAATATATACAATTATATGCACTGTAAATATTTTGATATACGTTTTCAAAGATCAGAGGTTACAGATCTATCCTTAGCACAATATTTCTTATTTAAAAAAAGATGTCGGTGGCATAAAATGGCATAAAAATTCTTCTTGTTCATATCTTACAGCTTTCGGTGTCTCAGTCATAATCTCCCTAATATTAACAGCTGTTGTCAGCACATGGGACACGGAGGACAGCAAGCCGATGACGATACACCATCCCAAAGACAGCGGCAGCATGGCATACGGTACGAATATTATGAACAGCATGTACCATACTTGGTTTTCTGGTTCTTGGAACCCTATGCCTTGGCCGCTTAGCCCTGGTAAAATAAATAGAAAATTTTAATTATTTTATTTTGACCTATTTAATGCCCATAACTTCATTTATGACTTTAGATTCTAAAATGAGGAACTCTAAAGAGGTTTTACCTCTTTAGAGTTCCTCATGAGATATTGCGGACATTTGATTTTTATGTCATCAAAAATTGATCATAATGCATCCGCCAACTTTTGTGCCTCACACCATTTCTATATTGTTAATAATTTAGGTGGCCTCTCAGAGTTTATTTTATTTATTTATTAGAAGTTTTATATTAGGCATGTCGTTTCAAATCTTTGATTTTTTGACTAGATCATAATAGAGAGAAGAAAAATCCATGCAGTAATTTGAAAGTTTTGCATATATGTACAAACAGTAATTTTTTCATTATATTTATTATAATATTCAAAAATAAGCAATTATTGAAATTTGACTAAATAAATGAATAAAAATGTTAAAGTTTAGCTCAATTGTCTAGAGCGAGTAAATTTAATATTTATTATTTATAATAAAGTTTAGCTAAATGATTTTTGGGTAATAAGTAAAATGATATAAGGAATAACTGAGTATTATAATAATAATAATAATCCTTTATTGTACATCCAAGAAAAGATATATAAAAACCAAAAAAAAAAAGATATAAGAAATAGAAATTGTACAAAAGTCGGCCTCATTGCTTTCTTTTTTTGCTCTGCCAGGCAACCTTAATGCAGAGGAAATAACAAAAATATGTATATATATTTGTATTATAATATAATTGTTTTGTGAACAAGTGTATACCTTGGGCTATAAGTAAAATCCACGTAGCTGCTGCAGCCCAGTGCAAGTAGTTATTGGCGAAGCACCGCCACCCTCCAAGCAGTATCACAGCGACGTTCAACACAAGAAACGCCCCCGTCCACGCTATTTGATAATTGTCTGTATCTGATAAGTAAAATGTAATTTTGTGATTTAAATATAGTACTGTTACTTTTTACGAGATTTAAAAAAAAATTAAAACAGCGAATTTTACATAATTAAATTGGTACTAGTTTATTTACACAAGTAAATCGCGCCATAAACTTTTATTACCATATTAATGGTGTATACTGAGGTTATAATGATAGTTAAAGTTTAAAATGAGATTTGTATTTTCTTCTTTTCAGAGCGTTATATAAAATCTCTTTTTATAAAAAGCTTTTCATATTTAGAAAATGTTTTGAAAAAAAATCAAAATAGCTTTTTTGCTTTTACTTTGTAGTTATTCTCAATAAGCCAAGCCTCATTTGACACTCATACCCATATTGTAGAAGAGTATTAAAAATAACTATTCCGCCATTTTGGATGGTTCGCCATATAGGATTTAGAATGACGTCACACACCTTATCGTGTATTGTCATCCAAACTAAACGTGTAGTATACAGAGTTTCAGCACAATCGGTTATCTACTTCAAAATTGAGTAGGCAGAGGGAGCAGTCGGCTCAAGGAACCTAGTGTTGAAACACTTCGTTCCCCGCTTTCCGCCTTCCGAAGTATTGCGTGTTGATTGGCGAAACTCAGCGCCGCGCTTCACCTTGTTGCCAGAGCGAAGAAAATGAAAATATTTCATTCTCCCCGAGAGGGAATCGAACCCACAAACCGTCACCTTTACAGGCAGACCCTGTGCCTCTGTGCCACGACAACCCTCACAGCCCCAAATTTGAATATTTTTTTAATCAAAGTAATGACGATAAAATATTGTGAACTTTACTATCCCCTGGTTGCTCAATAACAACATTGCGTGCAATTAAAGCTTAAATAAAATATACTTACTACTACGTGGTGATAAGGTGTAAATGAGCGTTAAACATATCTGAAAATGGAAAAAAATGTACTGTATAGTGAGATTTTTTATATTTAAAAATGTTATTCTTATGTTTTTTTACGAATTAACATTGAAATTTACGCTAGTGCATGTATGTGTGTGTGCAATCTTCACTCTAACGGTAGAAATTGAGCTCCAACGCTTAAATTATATTTCTGAAACTAAGAAAAACCTTGTTCCACGACTATTACTGCACTATCCAAATAATACAAAATAGTCCTCTGTTGCATGAGGCAAGGCATTTTTACGCTAATTACAAAGGTTTATCATATAAACTGCAAACATATCGATAAACTAAACCAAAAATTGAAATGTACCAAATCCCTATTTATAAAATTATTTCGTTACTAAGTGACTGGCACACAAGGCAAAGCCGAAATTACGCAACGTATTTCATATTTCATATGAAATTCGGCATGGAAGGTGATGTAGGGGAGCACCAGAGGACGGATTTCCCGAAATTCCAACGGACCCGGGAAAAATCGGAAATTCATGTTTTATAGTACACGCAAACGAAATTGCCGGCTAGAGCTCGTCTATAACAAATTTACTATTGGAATTTATATATGTAAATAACATATTAAGTTCAGCTTAGGGTGGCTACCTTGAGTGCTAGGTCCACCACGTTGACCATTATGAGGGACCTTTGCCGTTGTCGTCTAGAGTACTTCTGATACGATAATTCTACGGTTTCATCCTGTAAAATAACAAATAAAAATATATTTACTACAAATTACTCGTACTCTTCTTCACTCTCCTATTGAAATAATAATTTTAAAACCAGTTTCCGTTTCTGGTAACATTAAAACGGGGATTGAATAAAATTTGTAATGTAAGTACGAATACTTAAAGAAAACATATAAAAATTTGAACACAGCGGGATTTAAAGCCGCGCCATATGGGAACCGTAAAAGCGCTCTGACCACTAAGCCATGCGTTCTTCCTCACGCTGCGTCGAAATTCCTATATGCTTTATATAACTTATTACGTTGTTAGCATCTCTGAAGGGAAATTTTTACAAATTTCCGCTACCCAAGATTATTGCAAAGAACAACCATTTTGCGAGAGAGAATGCTATTTTTATGTACAAATGCTATCCCAAATCTACATAAAAGAGGTAAAGATTATTTAACTAAGAATATAAAATAATAATTCACCTTAAAACTGTTTGTAATAGAGGGCCAATATATTCCTTTGTAGTAACGACCGGTCCTCAGCATACCATCCGTAGTCACTTAAATTTTTTTAAAAATTAGTATTAATATAATGTAAACTATACATTAACTAATAAAATACTATACCACGATTCTATAAGTAAACTTCGAAAACTCTCATTTTGGTAGAAATATAATAAATTTGTGGAGAATCCACAATCCATCCAATCCAGCAGACGCTGCCAGCATTCGTCGGTTTTCGGGGAACTTAACTAGATCGTTGGCCCACCGGGTAGGGTCTGCCCTTCGGCTGAGGAATTCTCGAGCTATGTTGGGAAATACCAAGCATTGCTCTCTTTAATTATCTTGAGTTTTCTTATTATGATGTACAGTGGCAACTTCTCGCTTCCGTATGTTATGTATGGCATATCAACACACATTGGTCAATGACTTAAAGTCTCAAAACACTCGCGACTAAAGGAGGCGAAAGCTTTTCATAGTTTCCTGAATACTCATCTGGATTCGATGAGAGATCTCTTTGTTTAAATTATACTTATCTAATTAGGCTTTTTCTCCCAGGATTGGACGTTCAGCTTCATTTTCGCTTTCGCAAATGACAAAGTTGAGCTTAAATAAGTTTATACTCAAAACTAGTTCAAAATTTATACTTTTTAAAAATACCTAGTAATCTATATACTAATAAATAAAATTAGAGTGTCTGTTTGTAATGTTAAAACAACCGCTTTTTACTATATGCATATGAATATATATACGGTATATATACCAAAATAATATTTTTTACAATTTTTGTCAGTCTGCCTGTTTTTTCTGGCTAATCTCTGAAACGACTGAACCGATTTTGACGGGACTTTCACTGACAGGTAACTGATGAAATAAAGAGTAGCTTATACTACTTTCATTTTAGAATATAAAATATATTATATTCGAGTAAATACGAGTACATATACTGAAAATGTATGTGTAATGTGATTTCGTATAACATATCGAAACGAACGAAATTGTATATAGAACGTAGAACAGTAGTAGATCTGGACGTAGAAGTATGTCATATATACAAGTAGCAGCCCGCCACTTGGACTGCATTATTATTTGTTTATTAGTATAGTGAATTGTGTATACTTAATTGTCGCCCATATATTATTCTGACGTATAAGCTATATCACTGTAAAGTTTCATCTAAATCGTTCAGTCGTTTTTGCGTGAAATCCGAACAAACATAAACTTTCACAAATTTTCACATTTATAATATTATTAGTAAGTAGTATTACAAAAAGAAACTGAACGATGATTTGGATGACATTATTAACATGGAGGATATTTTATATCCGGTTAGATAATTATGAAATTATTCTAAAGTACGCGTATACGAAATCACGTATTCAAATTATATAAGCTTTTGCGGTTAACCGTACTTATTGACTAGTGGTTAGTTAATATATATGTCATATGTCTATATATATATATATATATATATATATATATATATATATATATATATATATATATATATATATATATATATATATATATATATATATATATATATATTTTAAGATGAATATTTACAGTCAATACATTATGTTATAATTGAATACTTCCCAATAGTTTTCATAGCCTACAGACTAAACTAAAGAGCTTTTGCACACTAAATTCCTTTCAAAAATAGAAATTTTATATAATAAATTAAAAAAAAACTAATATTATTTACTTACCTATATCGCCATCGGCGCGGAACGGGTCTATACTGTTGCGGGCGCTGTTGGTTGACCCGTCGTCGTCACTTATCCTTATCTGAAACAAAGTGAAGTAAAGTACATAAATATAATAGTTTGTTAATTCTAGCAAGGTGACTGTAATTTAATTTTGTTAGTTTTTCTACAAATATGAAAGATTTTATAGTGAATCCAATGTCCTTTCGATTTATAAAATAATAATATGCTTTTAAACATTTCTTGTAAGTCTATCTCGAGTAAAAGGACATAAGTAACATAGCAATTCTATATTTTAGACAGCAACTGTTGTTACCAAAGCGCGGCGTTGAGTTCCGCCACTCAATAGCAATATCTCGAATTCAAGCGAACACCAGAGAATCACACTAGGGTTATCCATGTACCGATTTAATTGCGCAATATAGTAAAAATATTAAAAAAATATTTTTATAAGTGGCACAGAAATATTTTTTTTTTATAAAAAAAAATAAGTGTATACTTTGCCTCAACTTCGTTTCATATCTATATTCATCATATGTAATTGTAGTAACATTCAAATTGCACTCCAAAGACGCGGCGTCAATTAATTTAATATAAATTACTGAATTATATAAACTTTAGCTATATTACAATACTTTAGAGAGACCCCATACAAAGCTTGTAAAGTACTTTGAAACGATGAAACAAATTAAATAAGCTTTTATTTTAGTTTATTGTATTTAGTTCTACTTGAGTTTAATTTACAAAAGAGCTTAATAGCTTAAATATAATAATCCTAAGTGCTTTTTGTGTTATTTTATTCATATATGTAGATATTTTATTCGTACTTTACTACGTTGTCATGCTTAAAAAAGCGTTAGTTGTTTAAAAATAAAAAAGGTATATACAAGTATTATTTTACATATTACTCGTATATGTGTGTATCGTAGACGGTCAATTTATTATGAAACGGAAAGAACCCACGCTTTTTTCTGACATGTTGGCACATCTTGACAGAGTCGTGCTGAATTCTGTCGGTGCTTCAATGAGGCAATTTCACTATAAAGCTCGGTGGTGTAACTACAATTTAGCTTTTGAGCTTTTATTGTATTAGTGATTGCTAATTACTACACATAATAATAATAATGATATTAATGTTGTATTCACCAATTATATTACAAAAAATCCTATGAAGTCCCTGATTTCTGAGGTAGGTGTAAACCTGGGTTGCAGAAATCAGTGTCTTCTTCCATTAATTAACACAAATCCTATAAGTGAATAAGCAGTATATTACTAATTAGGAACTAATTACAGTAGTGTATGTGTGTGTGTATGTGTGATGTCTGTGTATGTGTGTGATGTGTGTGTGAGTATGTGTATTGGGATCGTGGATAAGAGTGTGATTGTTCAATACGTGGGCGCTTACTGCAGTAACAGTTCTGTTTCATGATAATCCAATTGTAAAAGCCAATTCTTAATTTTAGTTTTGGTTTCACGAGCAGTAAGAGGGTGAATATTGGTAATTTTATTTATTTTATTATATAAGTAAGGTGACCTGGATGCCATTTAGGAAGTAAACAGACATTAGTGATGACACGCTTTTTTATATTCAATTTCAATATACGGAGTAAACCTATGTTGTTTAGTCACTAATTGTAATATGTAAAGTTGTCTAACTGTAAGCAATTGACAGTTTTCATATAGTTGTTCAGTCGGATATCTGAATGGCCGAAACGTCGTAACTTCTAGTAAAGATCTTTGGGCTTTTTCTAAATGTATTATATGAGTTTTGCAAGCCCCACCCCCCACAGAATACCCAAGCACAGATTGGGCTAGCGCATAGTAGATAGTGAGCAGAAGTGCAAGATCCGCAACATGTTTAATTTTCTGAAGACCGTGTGACCGTGACTAGTTCGTGCAACAAGCAGATCTATATGAGGACACCAACTTAGCTTATTATCAAATAGGACGCCAAGATATTTGACGTTTGCAGTCCTCGCAATCATAAGGCATTCACAATTAGTTCTATGTGGATAAATGCATGAGTGTACTTTAAGGTAGTAGTCTGGTAACTTGAGTTCAAAAAATCGAAATTTTTTTTTGCTTAATTTGAAAGTGCAATGTCTTGAGAATATACTGTGAAAATTTCAGACAGAAATTTGAAATATTTCGGAAGTTATAACGAGTTTCCTAGAGCGCCTCGGAGTCCAACCTTTCAAGTTGACCAACAGCTGCAACCGCTTGGACCCTTCTTTAAACGCGTTTTTCTCAAAACATTGTTTATCTGGTCGGCCCGGGTCCTAACTTTTTTTCTACTGAACCGATTGCTTTCAAATTTTAACAGGCTGTTCTACACACGTATAGTTCTCGTCGGTACTAAAGAGAATTTTTTCCATCCCTAACTTTTTATTTTACAACCCTTTCCTTGCCAAAATAAAAGGACTTTTTTTTCAAAGTCCGCCATTTTGTGATTTACGCTTGAAATTTAACTTCGGTAGATCCGACCAGAATGAGATGTCTATAGATTAAGAATAATCAAGAATATTTGATTTCAGATGACATCAAGAGCCAAAATCACCCGGGCCACCCATGTGCATTTTTTTTAGGTTCCAACTTCGAGTGACAATAATAATAGTTATAAACTATTAAATTTTTTTAAATAATTTTTTTTTATATTTTCAATATGTAAATAAAAGCACTCTAAATATTCAAGATAATTCATTTTCATTTTCGTATAAAAAACCACCGTCCAAAAAAGTCGTGAAAATAGGCATAAGTTACCAGACTACTACCTTAAGATTAACTGTCTCAAGGTTGGTTTTAGCGAAAGTAAATTGAAAATATGTGGTTTTTGCTATATTACGGGTGAGGTGATTTGTGCTAAGCCATCGACTTATTCTGTGCAGTCCAATGTCAGCAATTTAATGTACCTCGTGCCAAGTCTCACAATGGAATATAATTGCAGTGTCGTCTGCGTATGTAAATATTTTGCCTTTTTGCAGTGGTTGTAGATATAAGTCGTTAATATATACAAAAAAAAAACTTGGGCTGAGGATACTACCTTGTGGCAGTCCGTAAGTAACATTAGCATAAGAACTGATGTGATCACCGATTTTCACTTGCTGTCTGCGGTCACAAAGAAAATCTCTAAAAATGTTTAAGGGCCTACCCCGTACCACTACGTTCGTATACCAATACGTTCTAACTTATTAGTTCCTACAAGGGTAGGAATCGATACGGTATCGAACGCTTTGGCTAGATCGAGGAAAACGCCTAAGCATTTTTGTTTATCATCAACTTTAGTGGTTACGTAATCGGTCAACTGACTGGCTGCATCCTCAGTGCTTTTCGCCGATCTAAAACCAAATTGTGAGGCGGCCAGGATGTAATTGTGTTCCAAAAATTTTGTAAGTTTATTATTAAGCGCTTCTTAGAGAAATTTCGAAAGAGATGTAAGTACTGATATTGGCCTATAATTTGATACTTCATCTCGAGACCCTCCCTTGTGAACAGGAGTAATTAATTATCTCTTAAAAACTTCGGAAAAAATTCCCTGTTCAAAGCATAGTCCAAAAAGATCAGTAACAGGAGAAACAAGAACATTTCTGCACGATTTTAGCAATTTTACCGGAATTGAGTCCCACCCGGTGGCGCAGTTGTTTTTAAGGTTAATTATTAATGATTCAATTTCAGCTTCATCCGGTGGTAAAAGTACAATAGAATTCTTAGTGATGTTTTTCATTAGCTATTTTCAACTTTCTTAACTGTGAATTGCAATAAACTTTGTTTGCTTATTAATATTTATCAACTTTGCATTAACAATCAATTTTTAAAAATACTAAAAAGAAAACATATTGATGACGTCAACAATCGATTTTGTCCTGGCTATGTTCCTGACCTCTAAGAAAAGTTGCAGAATAGAGCTAACCGGACAGTAAACACTTGAATCATTATGAATATTTTTTTATTTTCTTAATTGCCTCTGAAGCCATTTTCCCTCTATCACTGTCGTCATCATTCATGTTTTTTTTTTATTAATGGTTATATAGATTTTATAAAATATAAGAAATTGGGTATAATGTATACAACGATTCTTAAACCATGTTATAATTAAATAATATATTATTAACAATATATATTAATAATCAACTATATCAATATCAATATCTATACTTACTAATAAATAAATTTGGAGTGTTTGTTTGTAACATCAAAATAACTGCTTTTTACTACATGCATCTGATAGGCAACATATATGTATACGGTACATATACCAAAATAGGATTTTCACAATTTTTGTCAGTCTGTATGTTTCGGCAAACCTCTGAAACGGCTGAACGTGATTTCACTGATAAGTATATATATATATATATATATATATATATATATATATATATATATATATATATATATATTTATATATATATCAACCCAATTAGATTATCTATTGACCAGGCGGTGTCATGTTGGCAAGGTAACTAACTGTAAAGTCATTCCTGGTGAAAGCCTTACGGCCCAACATCGTCTTCTTGTCATGGATTATGTCCTTACCCCGATAAAGAAATTAGCCGAGACGCGTAAGTCTAAGATCAAGTGGTGGTTGCTGAATAGACCGATGCAGACCGACTTTCTGGCAGAGGTTAACAGTCAAAATTTATCAACTAACACCGAAACTGCTCAGGACGCTTGGGATCGAGCTCAGTCAGCAATCATTACGGCTGGTAAACATGTTCTTGGCGTTTCTAGGGGAGGACGTATTATGGACAGGGAGACATGGTGGTGGAATGACAAGGTACAAGAGGTGATTCATGATAAGAAGACTGCATTTAAGGAGTGGCAGCGTTCCAACTCTCTTGAAGACAGACTGGAGTACATAGCAGCAAAACGTGCCAGCAAAAGAGCTGTAGCCAGAGCCCGCAGTGAAAGTTTATTACCTCTATATGATAAACTTGAAACTGTGGAGGGGCAGAAGCTCATCTACAAATTGGCACGTGCTCGGGAGAAAGCGACGCAAGATATCACAAAATGTCTTTGCGTCAGAGATTCCCAGGGCAAGCTGCTTTGTAGTCATGCTTCTGTGAAGGAGAGGTGGAGAAGTTACTTCTTGGAGCTGCTGAATACTCAGCACCCGGGTAGTATTCCGTCTGAACCACCTCCTAACCTGGGACTTATTGCTCCAATAACCCTTGATGAAACTCGGAATTGTCTTCGACGCATGAAGAACGGCAAGGCGGTGGGACCTGACGATATTCCGATCGAAGCGTGGAAATCGTTGGGCTCTCGTGGTGTGCTCATGCTTACTGATCTTTTTAACCGCATTTTGAACACTGGGACGATGCCACATCAATGGTGGCACAGTTTTATTACCCCTATTTACAAAGGAAGGGGCAGTGTTCAAGATTGCGGTAGTTATAGGGGCATTAAGATTATGAGTCACACCATGAAGCTCTTCGAGCGCGTGATCGCCCTCAGGCTCCGCCGAGAGTGTATTGTCTCTGAGTGTCAATATGGATTTCAGCCAGGATCAGGCACTACGGACGCCATTTTTGCCCTCAGAATTTTGATGGAGGCACACAGGGAAAAGAGGAGAGCTCTGCATGTGGCATTCTTAGACCTGCAGAAGGCCTTTGACTGTGTGCCACGTCAGTGTATCTGGTGGGCACTGCGATCCAAAGGGATCCCTGAATCCTATGTAGCTATTATCAGAGACATGTACAACGACTCTGTTTCTACAGTTAGGACCGCTGTTGGCGATACCAAACCCTTCCCAATTACAGTAGGGGTTCACCAAGGCTCAGCTCTTAGTCCACTTTTGTTTAATGTAGTGCTAGATACTGTCACGGCTCACATCCAGGACCAGCCTCCATGGCTGATGATGTATGCCGATGACATAGTACTCATTGACGAGAACCGACTGATGCTGGAGCGTAAAGTGAATGCCTGGAAGGGTGCGCTTGAGAACGGTGGTCTTAAACTGAATGTGTCAAAGACCGAGTACATGGCTTGCGGGAACCCAGACTCGTGCACCATCCACATCGGGCCTGAGCCAGCCGTTAAGTCGGAGAAGTTCAGGTACCTTGGATCCATTATGCACGAGTCCGGAGGCATCGACTACGATGTCCACGCCCGGGTTAGCGCTGCTTGGGCCAAATGGCGGGAGGTCACTGGTGTGGTCTGCGATCGCAGAATACCGCCCAAATTCAAGGGGCTGATATACAAGAGCATGATCCGACCAGTTCTTTTATACGGCAGCGAATGTTGGCCAGCATTATCTCGGCACACTCAGGAGCTTCACGTAACGGAGATGAAGATGCTGAGGTGGATGTGTGGCGGCTGTACTCGGGCTGACCGCATACGCAACACATTCATTCGAGGTAGTCTTGGGGTCCGTGACGTAGCGGATAAGCTCCAAGAGCGTCGTCTGAGATGGTATGGCCACGTTTTGCGCCGGCGTAAGAACTACGTCGGAAGAAAATGCCTTGATATGTCTGTCCCTGGAGTAAGACCCCCCGGACGCCCAAGGAAGCGATGGCTGGACGTCGTGACGCAGGACATGAGAGCCAATGGACTAACCACTGAGGATGCTCAAGACCGTGCAAAGTGGAGTAGATTATAGATAGATATATATATATATATATATATATATATATATATATAATATATATATATATATATAATATATATATATTATATATATATATATATATATATATATATATATATATATATATATATATATCTATTATTAGAGTAATTACAAGTATTCTGAACATGTATATTGTGATTTCGTATAACATATCGAAACAAACGCAATACAGTTTAGATAAGCGGCGAAGCCGGGAGTGTGTCGCTAGTCGTAAATAAATGGCATGTCGTGTTCTAGCTGAACAAAAATCACATTACCAATGTTACGTTGTATGGAAAACACATGAAGGAGATTTATTGGTAAAAAAGAAATATCTATACAATTATTTAATGGATATAAAAGGAAATAGGAGTGTCTTAACAATAGGTCCCGACAGTTTCTGCGGTTCCCTCTGCCTACCCTGCCATGTGCGGGATACAGCGTGAAGCTAATTATTTTTTTTTATATAAAAGGAAATAGAATATAAATACAGCATTCACCTAAAGAAAAGAATGTCAAGTGTCACTTAATCTCTTTTGTCAATCTTGCAAGATAAAAGTGCAAATTCGAATAATACGATGAAAACAGCTGCAAATTATAGTCAATAAAACGACTCAAGTTCCTATATTTTTCGCGTTAACGCCCTTTGGCAGGTTGCCGACCGTACGAAGAATGTCTTGCAGCATTTTATACAAGCAAATTTGTCTTGGTGTAAGTGTGGTACTATATAACTCAGTTTCTAAACGGCATAATATATATATATATATATATATATATATATATATATATATATATATATATATATATATATATATATATATATATATATATATATATATATATATATATATATATATATATATATATATATATATATATATATATATATATATATATATATATATACATTGCCCCTGTCGCCAAATAACAGAATAAAATTACTTTGAATATGCTCATATTATATGTTATATGTTGAAAAACTATTCTAATCAGCTTTTATGGCTATATTTATCTATGTAAATACCTGGTCATCAGTGACCGTGCAGCTAGCGCCGTCTCCAGCCTGGCGATCACCTTCCACGCTAGTTTCATGGCTTTCTTCTCTGGTAGTCTTACAGCAACTCTATTAATAAATAAATTAAAATATTAACTAAAGGGCGGGCAAGTGATTGGTTAGAATAAATGATTCATATAAAAGAGGATTAGAATTTCAACATTGCTTATATTATGTTGGTACAAATAACATTGCACAATATTGTAAAACAAGGTGAAACTTATCTAGTATAGTTTTAACTCTAGTTATAATGTATATTAAGCTATTTCCATTTATTCCACATTTATATTCACAATGAAGTGGCTTTCAGGCAGTTGGCGGAAGTTACTTAAAAGCTATAACTTTGTACATGTAAAATGTATACTAACTCGGCCTTAGACAATATTAATTCCATTTAAAAAAAACCTTTAACTGCTAATCTGAAACTAAATAAACGATGAAATTTTAATTACAATTTTGTTTTATGGAGGCCACAGTGTGTGCTCTTCACCTTTATTTATACTTTTCACAATTTTTTTCAACATTACACCGTATCCCACGTATAGCAAGAAAGAGAGAAGGAACCTAGTGTCAAATCACTCCGCGCCCTATTTTACATATTTTTTTTGAAAACGCGTTTTTTTCTTTTTCCTTTAGCAGGAAAATTAAAATTAAAATTTTATTCCTCCCATGTGGGACCCCATTGAGTCCATAGCCACCGTACTTACAGTTGGATGTTGTGCCATTCTCCACAAGCCCTCTGGAAACCTATTAAATATTTACTTTTACAAGCATTATATGCATTTAAAATTTTATAAGTTGATACTATATGTACATTTCGCTGTCTGTAATAAATTATATATAAAAAATCTATCAATATTAAATATAAGTCCAAACATAGTAAAATAATAATATAATAAGATTAGATACCAAGATTTAAAGCAAGTAATATACATTATGTCCGAATATATTTGACATCACAACGTTTCTATCTACAGATCGTAGCACGCCTACGAATCGTAGCATTAAAATGAATCTTTAGGGTTTTCTTTTATTTCCCATTCAATGATAAGACAAATGGGATTTGTTTTTCTATTTTGTGATTTATTTGAAAAAAATGCCTTGCCAAGAAATTACAACTTGTTGCAATAAGATGTTGTAGAAAGCAAAGTTATATTATTAATAATAAATTGTTTTCTAACTGTAGACTGCGTCTGATAGCTAGCGCCACGCTACGTTGTTGGTCTGTATATAGTAGAAGTGAGTAAAATTTAAATGATTTACCTGT
The DNA here is from genome assembly GCA_037127375.1 of Dione juno. Classification (NCBI taxonomy): domain Eukaryota; kingdom Metazoa; phylum Arthropoda; class Insecta; order Lepidoptera; family Nymphalidae; genus Dione; species Dione juno. Next base: position 1,405,395 of record JAXRJS010000008.1, on the reverse strand, counting down.
CTGTGGACTAGTGTGGCATTTAGTAACGCTATACACATCTTGAAAATTGGACGGAAAAAAAGGAACAGAGTGTCTTAAAACACTATATTCCTTCTCACAAACCCGCTATATGGTGAAATTGATATTTTAAAATTTTCTTCAGTTTTGCATTTTATTCCTAATAAAGCAAGTTGAACCTAGTGTCAAGGTACTCCAATCACCGTCTTCCACAAAATTCGGGAGATTGTTGTGATTAAGTGATGAAACTCTACGCCGTGCTTTGAACTATAGAGAAGAGAGAGCCCATTACTGGCTTAGAGTGACACGCTGTACCATTGAGCAATAATGGACTCTTGAAAGTACAATTTTTTTTTTAATATTGTACTTTGATATTATTGTTTTGCCCGCAAAGCAAGCGTGTAAGTAGCTTACTATAAAACACTATAGTGCATCCGTTACCTTGAGGTACAAGCTGTTAAACTCCATTGTTGACAGACAGGTGCTGTCCTTGAAACTTGAATAGCATTATGAATGTTTTCTTCCAGCGGTCATATCAAGGAATATACTGGTACAAAAACAGTATAGCATCCTAATAAAAATCTACCATACTCTTAGACCGGGGAATCGAACTTGCGATGTTCGTCAAATTATATACGTATTATCTACACGATCTCATATACATACATATTATATATGTACGTATATGAGTCATCCTATCGTTATATTAAAATAAACTGTGTACTCTCGCTTCAGATATCACAGTGATTCACGGCAAAAAATACGCGTGTCGGCCTTGTTTTTATACTTTTATATTATACCTTTTATGAAGCCTCGGATAACACATTTTATTAGAAACAATAATACTGCGTCCCGGCATTCGGCTTTTTTAGTATTGATTAATATTGTTTGAAATTGTAAAATTTTGTTTTACAGAATTCTTTTTCCATTTATTCATATATTTTCAGCTACAACTGTATTCCGTATGTAGTTGAGTAGGTAGATTTGTCACTCGAATTTGAGACGTTGTTAAGTTCCAGAATATTGTATTACCAGAGCTTTTAAAGTTAAAATAATTCGTGCCCTTGAGCTTAAATCGAACTATGTTAGCAGTCTGACGCTGCCTCAGTCAGTCACGATGTCCTTTTTGTATTATTGTTTTTACCGTTATTGTAAATAGTGAGAGATGGTTCAAAGCTCCTTATTGACTTAAATATACTATCATCTACAAATACTTAACCGATATGGTTAAACTTAACGTGATCTTCAAGTCTAACACTCTAAACAGATACACAATAGCTCAAGATATAGATAAAATAAAAAAAGAGTGGCTTTTTACACACATTGGAATGAAATGAAAATAATACAATCCCACAACTGGGAATCGAACCCACAAGCACCGCGTTACATTCAAAACCTGTCACCATGCCACGATAAGGTAGGTCATAATAATAATAATTGCCAAGCGGAAAAATTCAAAATATTATTTTTCTTAAAACATTTCAAATAATTCGCTTTAATATTCATAAAGCTATTCACGACAGTCGTTTCATGCGGCTCTAGTAGCGTAATAAAAATAAAATGATAAACAAGTTTTCAATTCAATTTCATTCAAAGTACCGGGTGGTTATAAAATGAGTTATAGACTAACTATTATTATTCATCAAAACAACTGTACGAATAGCTTTATATTCTATAATGCTGTTTTTTTATTATTTTTAGTTTGTGAAACATGTGTACATAATACCTATAAATTTATATTTATAGTATACGATCGTCGTAGCGCAGCGGCGTAGTGTTAGACTGAAAACACGACGGTTGAGGGTTCGATTCCCAGACGGGGAGAACGAATAATTTTCATTTTCTTTGCTCTTGTAACAAGGAAAGCGCGGCGTTGAGTTCCGCCACTTAACACTCATTGTCGAGCATGGAACGGAACCCTCTACCTACAACGCTATATAAAGCATATAGCGTTAAGATGACAAAAAATATTTATATGCACATATATGTATGTATATATTATTATATACGTTATTTAAACTGAATAAGTGATAAAGTTTTGTTGTAAGCTCCATTCATTAATAATAATTTCGACGAGGCACGGGTTCGAGTCCTGCTGAGGTAATTTTTTTAAACATTTATAAAAAAATATGTATTTTGTTAAGTTAAGTTAAATATCAACGTTTTAGTACTAATATTTTTTTACATTGATAAAAAGTAAAAAGAATTTTAACACCACCATTATTGTGAAAATGTGCTAAAAACATTTTATATTAATTATCATTACATTTTTTATAGTATCTTATAAAAAAGAGATAATGGAACTGAAACGGAACTAATTGTAAATTGTATATAAATTATATATTTTTAAAATATTCCATTATACATTATCCTACTACGGATATATATATATCTATATATATATATATATATATATATATATATATATATATATATATATATATATATATATATATATATATATATATATATATATATATATAAAGTGGTAAGTGATGGCCATAAATCACTCTGTACTCTTCCATAAGCACATTTTTTTTGTACTCCCACTAAGCTTTTCCTCTCAAAAGACTAACCAAAATATATATTACGATTGTATACAAACTAATAAAGCTACTCTAATACTCATTTCGCAAATAATAATAATTTTTATAATTTTTTTATTAATAGTAGTTTTAATGTAATATAACTTGATTTAAACAGAACATTCAAATAAGAATGCTCATAGTATTTTTTCCATGCATGGGATTTGAACCTGCACGCCAATCTCAACTGAGCTAATAGGCGTTAAACAAATGACTGTATTTGTTATTTTATGCCAAAAAATATATGTACTACATACATTATTTTTTAGAGCTCTCGTTTATAAAGCTGATTCTGGCTCAATGACATGTGAAGATAAAAAAGTCCTCAACAAGAATCGAAGGCAAAGTCTTCTTTCTTCTTCTTCTTCTTTCTTTTCAAATCAAAATGAAAATCTTCTTTAATCAATAAAGCATTTAAAGCACATTTGAGTGTCTTCTGTTCTGTAGGTATGGAATTCTAGTTGGAGCGTGCTAGAGCGTGTAGAAATAAATTATGAATACGATTGTGTATTGATTAAATAGTATAAAAGCGACGGATTTTATTAAAGTGGGGTGGTAGTTCCTGACACGGCATTGAGGCTGGACCTTGTACTTTTGATGGAAGAAAATGAATAAAATGGAAATGTCCAAACAAAAGTATTTTTATTACAATATTATCAACACTACATACTTTTTTAGCAGAAAAGAAACAAGAAAAAACTTTAGTACATCAGTTCAACAGGAAGCTGCCACGCCTCAGCAGGCAGATACTGCTAAGAGCCGGCGAGACACTCAACGAACCGTGTCACGAATTTGAAAGATGACTTGGAAATCTAAGCCTATAAGAGACGACACTACTTCATTGATAATTTAAAAATGTATCGAGTGATATTTGTATGCAAAAGGAGGTTATAGGAAATTCTTATTCGCTGGCGAGATTTCGTTTACTATATAATGGTTACATATAAAAATATATCAAATATTGAAACAAAAAAAAAATCCGACGTAAGGTCATCAAATCTGACATCACATCAAATTTGACACAGCGGCATAGCGTCAACTGTAAATGACACGGTAATGAGTTCGATTCCCACTTAAGTTATTGTAGCAAAGTGCGGCGCTCAAAATTTCGCTTAACAACTCATGTCTCGTGAATGAAAATAGGGAAAGAAGTAGTTAGAGAGAACGTCTCTGCGCACATCTTTCGCCTCGTCCACTGTCATCCACCTCTTCACTCACAGTACTGATGTTGATTCTTAATTACACCAAGAATAAATAGATTGATCTGTTATTTTCAGTTTATACTGAACTAGCTTTTTCCCGCGTCTTCATCCACGTGTACTTATCATTTATTATCCGAAAGTTTTTCATACAAATTTTACCCCTACATTTTTCCCCTTTAGAGATTATTATCCAAAACTTATATACCTATTTTCATAGTTCTAAGTATAAAAATGAGAAAGTTCCAAATAAAGTTTACACCCCTATTTTTATTTGAATTTCTAATAATCCTGAAGGAACCCATCATGAAAGAAACCTGTGCGATATATTGCGAAAGGAATAGGAACCCATCATGGTGCGAACCTGTGCGATATATTTTTCAATAAGTCAGTCAGGTTTGCCTTTTAATAGTAGTATATTGCGTAATGATTTACAAGTATAATGACAGAGTTAATAGTGAATTAGTCATTGCAGTACAACATGCAATCTATCTGATTTCACTGTATTTCATAGTTTGGTGAGTAATTAACTTGTTAGCTATCAAGGAATTAATATGCCAATATTTTTGTGAAGAACGTGTCTAAACATAGATAGATTTGAGTATGTCAGGATATGATTTTTAAAAAGTAGTTAAGCCTCTTTATAACACTTTCCATGACCAATCAAAACATTGCATTTATTTCATATAATTTAATCTCAATATCTTCAGTCCCTCGAATGGGAATTGAACTCCACTACCACCCAAGTACCATTGCGTGTGCAATCTGAAGCTTTCCCACACCATGCCGCTAAGAATTATATTAAATACATTCTGAATAAGCTTTATATATATATATTTTTTGTTATTATATTAATGTACTAGCGACCCGCCTGCTTGAACCTGCTTCACCTTTCAAGCAACTGCACTAAGATTATTTAGCAAGATCTATATTGTATACGTTGGGACTGGTAACCATTAATTGCAACAAAAAAGATCTATTTATTAGGAATCCCTATTTTTTTTAAATCTATTATAGCTTATATTACTTAAGTATTAGTGAGTGAGTATACAGCTTTTTAATGGTGGAAAAATTTTTGAAATCCGGCCAGCAGCTTTTGTGTGAAAACATTACAAACATACATACAAAAACACAAATGTTTCCTCTTTATGATATTAGTATAGATAAACTAATAGCCAGTACCTACATTAATAACTAATTTATGTAAAAAAAATCCTTGCAGCAATATTTTAGGCTAGACTAGGTATACAAAATGGTAGATAAATGACGTTACCACTTCGACTTTCATTTTCAAAAAAAATTGAAAAAAATCCAGAAAAAGTACATATTCTAGGAAATAGAACCTTTTGAAATTACACATGACAATCAGCGAGTACATTCTGTCCAGTTTGTTTGTCTGTCGTTACGTGAGTGCGGTATCACTGTGTAAACGCATTAATAATGTGCCGCTTATCTATAGCCTCTCGATAACGGCCGTCATGTTTCATTATTTTTACACGAAAATCATAGAAGGTTATTATTTTGTATTGAATTTAGTTTGGGGATTACTAAAAATGTAAATGTACTCGTATGTTACTATAGGATTATGTTTCAAACTAAATCTGTCTAAAGCTTTTTTTGTAAGGAGAGTTTTTGATAGATAATACTAAAATAACTTTGGCTTCCACTAAATTTAATATTTTATATTATGTTATAATATTTAAAGGAAATTATGAATGCATTTCTCTTTAATTCACATTCACATTTCCGTTCTCTACTTTCCACTTTAATTTGAGATAGTGCGTGTTAAAAATGGCAGAATTTAAAACATTTTTTTTTCTAGAAGACGTGGTCGCACTGCACCACGATGGTCTCTATACAAAACAATAAATTAGATAATGTATTAGTAATAGATTGAAATTATTGTTTTGAATTTTTTGTATAAAATACGATATTATATTTAATATAACAGTAATTCTAGCGTAAAACAATTTATTTTGCTATACGCAATTTTTTTACACTTAAAAAAACCAATAACACTGGAGGCAAAATTTGTACACAATGGGACTAGAACCCATGTCACTTTTGTATCGATATAAAATACAATTTTCATTTTACGGGCTAAAAATAGAAAAGGGGTTGTATAAAAAAAAGTGATAGACACGTGATGCTGCTTCGTCACTGTGATGAATTAAAAAAAAATGTTCAGAATACAGATACGTTTACAATTTTTATTTTTGGTTAAATTTGTACTTTACTTGTCAACTTTGTTAATGATGAATATATAGTAAATTTTATATAATAGCGTCCTTTATTCTGTAGTATAATAAAAGCATAATTATTACTATTTTAGCTTCACGTTGTATCCCGCATATGGCAGGATAAGCAGAGGGAACGTAGTGTTAAGGCATTCCGCTCCCCACTTTCCACCATTCGAGACATTGCACATTGAGTGGCGGAACTCAACGCTGCGCTTTCGAAATCCGAAATCCATCCTCCCCGAACGGAATTCGAACCCACGTTTGCTCATTTTTTTATACCAAACAAATTCTAAATAAATATATAATAAAAATATTAATAATAAAAATAAATACATAGGTCGATTTTCAACATTTAGCCAGTCAAACGTCAAATTTCTAAATCGATGTCAGTACCTACTGGTACTGGTACATAATTTACTATAATATAGGTAAAATGAAAAGTTTTATAGCAGAATAAAGCGAATAAATGAACTTTATATGTACCATGTTCTAGTATACGTCTTGTTCAAAGTTAATTAACTCTTGATGAAAGGTGGCTTACACTGTACTGCATGTGCACAGTCGCTTGATTGCCCCTCTTCAACGATACAAAACAAAATATGTTGAATTTGCGACGCTGATCTTATCAATTTTTATAATAGATGGCTAATTTTGTGAAATGTATATATATATATATATATATATATATATATATATATATATATATATATATATATATATATATATATATATATATATATATATATATATATATATATATATATATATATATATATATATATATATATATATATATATATATATAAACTTGGTTAATTGAGTTTTCAGATTTTTTCTAGAAATTATATTTGTTGAATGTTTTTAAACGTAAGCTTTTTTGAACCAGCCAATTTTTTATAATTTTGGACATCCAAGTGCTAACTACTGATGCAGTAAGCTTTTATATTGCTACAAAAATGTGCTTATAAATCGTTACAACAATAGTATTCGTTAACGTTTCCAAAGAAAGTTTTAAAATATAAATCTGTCCTCAGCTATTGCAGTTTAAAACATAAAATATTTTTGTTCCATTTTTCAATAATTATAAACCTGAGAGAATTAATATATATTTATGTGATTTCTATCAGTAATCTTACCAACTATTTATAGATAGAGCGTCCTAGTCATAGTGAGGTAGCGGGACAGTGTGTCACTAAACACATGGCTGTGGGTTCGATTTCCACTTAGGGTGATGCATTTTTTCTCGGTCTAGTGCAAAAAATCATAGCGTAAATTTCCCCCAGTCAACGCGCAATATCTGGTCTTTTAGTGGAACGTCGAAAAGACTCTCAACCTTACGCAGGATACAACGTGAACACGGTTATTGAAGCATTTTCACTTATTGTTCTTAACAAATAAGTTTCCCAGATAACGAAAACCGGTGTCGCTGCCAAGGCCAATAGGGCTAACAGCATTAAACTTACAAAAAAAAAAGAAAAAGATAACCAAAATTTAAAAAAAATAAGTATAAAAAAGAACTTCCGGTATGCCAAAAGTCATTACAAAGCAATATCGATACGTACATAAAAATAATTTAAACGTTCTATTGGAATTCAATACAGGCTCTTGATTAAATCTCGAAAAGCTCTCGAGGAGCTTTCGCATTTCCCTTCAATAAGCATTAAGTACATGCATATTGACGTATTGCGTGTACAGTAACCGAGTTTCGATAGAAATAAGTAGGGCTAGCTTGTAAATATTCGTATATATTTTAGTATACACGCGTTCTTTAAGTGTTAAAATGAGAATTTTAAATTTCTTTTTATATTTAAATATATTACATACATTATAATTATTCTCTATTATTGTTTAATTTTCACGGTCTGCCCTATATAAAGCAGAGATAATCTAGGTTCTCCTAGATAATGGAGTGTCTGAACACTAGTGCCTCTTCCTTTTTGCGCCCACCGACAAGCAAATGCGCGTTGTGTGGCGGAACTCAACGCCAGACGCTTATACATGAAGAGCGGGGATCCGAAAAAAAGAATTCCCGCGCTTGATGAATATATTATCACAAAATAAATAAGAGAAATAAAAAAAATAACTAAAACGATGTATTTTGTGCAAAATTTTAATCAAACCGCCATTTTGAAGCGTGTTTTACAAGAAATATCATATCAAGATGTTCTTACACTAGCTGAAAGATTCACATATACAAAGGGAGCTAATAAAAAAAATGCTATAAAGTATATTATATCGAATGACAAAATAAAAACGCCGCGCAAGCGCTTGCCAAAGTAAATACTTCACGCCCCAATCGACTTTACCGTTTGGCTGTAAAATTAGCGTTCACTAAATACACGTTGTCGTAATCTGTAAACAGAAACGGCAAGCTCCAGTTCGTGTTAATACAATTTGCTTAACCAATCATCCAGACTAACCTCTCTAATATAACAAAATAGTATAATTTTCAATTGTACCTTGTGTCCTTGTGTTTTGATTTATTTGTACAGTTTTGGAATGGCTTATGTGTTTGAAAGTGACGGTTGAAGGTTCGATTTCCATTTGTGGGAATAAATTATTTTCATTTCCGGCTCTGGTGAGACAAAGGTGTTGAGTTCCGCCTAATATGTAATTGGAAAACGATAATATAACTATATAAACGATAGCATATTAGACATACATATGTCTAATAATAATTTTAGAGTGTTTTTTTTTTATTTTCATGCTATATCCTGTATATTGCTGGAAAGTCGCAAAGTTTTTGTGTCAAGATACTCCGTTTCGGCTTTTCGCCAAAATTTGAGACATTGCTTTTTGAAAGACGGGACTCTACATGGCTTTTAGTTTTTCAAGAGCGAGGAAATAAAATAATTATTATTAGCATCTAGTAAGAATAAATTCTGTCACCTTGCGCTACGGAGATCATAAAAAAATAAACATTAATTCCAATAAGAGTTAATGAATCCAAATATATATATATATATATATATATATATATATATATATATATATATATATATATATATATATATATTATATATATATATATATATATATATATATATATATATATATATTATATTCCGTACTGATTTCTTAATTCTGAATAAGGTGTCAATTCACAATTTCCTTTCGTGTCCACTGAAAGAGTTTGACTTTGTCGATCTTTAAAGAAAATTAACGAACGACTATCCTCATATTCGGATGAATATTAAATTCAAGTAATATTAACAATATAAAATAATATCTGTATATATAAAACTTTTCCGTTACAGAGGAACTAATCAGTGACGCCGCACAGACGCCGCTAGTAGAAAAATGAAATTTGTATCATATAAGTACCTTGGAGAATGTAGGGGCAGATCTAAAAAAGCTAAAGGGCCTTAAGGGCTTTTAGTTTTAATAGTCCACACAAACAATATTGCTGGCTACAACTTGTTTTATATAAGAAAAGAAAGTATAGCAAAAATTTAATAAAAGCCATTTAATTATGAACTTCCAGGGTCTAGTACGAGCTACGAGTATGTCAGCTGTAGCATTATAACATATTACATTGAATTTCTTAAAGATATTGAAGAGTATATATAGATTTACTCGCAATGAAATTTCTAAAAGCTAATTTTCTTGTCTCTTTGTAGATTTTCAGTATGTAGCTAGTTTGCAGACGACATGAGTTTGAGGTAGACGAGGCAAATGAGGTATGCAGGGACCGCAGCTCTTGTCGCTCCATTCTCTATGGCTACCCCACTAGGAGAAAAGCGCTTGAAGCAAAAAGAAAAGAAAAGTAACCATAAAAATTTTATTTACGGTTACGGTTACGGAAGGTTGTAGGTTCGATATTCACTTGGGAGAATTTTAAATTTTTATTTTTCCGCTCTGGTAAGACCGGTACATAGATTTCAATACACAACTTCTCTGACTAGGGTGGAAAGCGGTGCACGGAGTGTACTGACACTAAGTTCTATCTGGCTACCCTACTGTATAGGAAATTAAACGTGAAGCTAAAAATCTATTTGATAATATACGAGTATACTATAAACGACATACGTATTATAATATGAAACGTCACTTTGAGCTCTACCAACAATTTTACATCACAAATTCTTAAATAAACAAAAATTTAATAAAAAAAGAAAATATAAATAAAAAGAACAATCCAAATACCATTTAGCCGTTTAAACATAAATTTATACATTTTTCACAGTGTCCACAGTACAGCGAAACGTGTCGCAAGCACACCACAGGGGATAAAGGACTGTTATTATGAAGGATAATCCATACTTGTTTTATTCTCCTTTAAAACCTCAGAAAATTTTCTACTTCAGTAGTAATAAAATGCTTTGAGTGTTCTCATTCCTTTTGGATTGGTCTCAAGATATTTTTAAGTGCCATATTTTTACAGTTGTCGTTATTATGACACAAAAGAAAAATATGACTTCTCACTGTAAACACGACGGATGTGGGTTCAATTCCCGTTCAGGGGGAGTGAATATAATGTTTTAATAATTAAATTAAATAGTGACATTTCTTCGTTCCTGGTAAGCCAAATTGCGGCTAAATAATATATTACATTTACTTTGAAAGTACATTAAAAAGCTCAAGTTATTTCAGTCTGATTGATGAACATATCTATCTAAATGTCTAAACAGCTCCATTTATTACTCAAAGTAAGACAGCTTTGTATAAACACGACAGGTGCGAGTAGGCACGTTACTTGCGTTTTATATTCACATAATGGATTGGCAATATTAGGGGTTGTTACCCCCATACATTAAAGGTACGTAAACAGCGACATATTTTATGCTCCCTATACATTTGTTGTCAGGTTGTGCCATCGTTGGTGGTAGCCGGATCGCACCCGGTCTTTCACATCCTAAGGTGGAGATCGTTGGGGGAGGAATTCAGCAGTTGGCATACAAAAAGGAATGAATTTTATTCTAGCTTTTAGTTTACGCAATTGTACTGACTTTTGGTTCCGTATAAAGAATGTGTACTTTATGTCCTATATGTTTCCTATATGGAAGAGGATTGGAGGTGAGTGTATTGTTGTTATTTTTTTTCTTATTTAGGATTCCGTGCCTAAAAAGGAATCCTTATAGGATCACATTACTGTCCGTCCGTCCGTCTGTCCGTCTGTCCGTATCTATTGAATTTGAAATTAATGTCAAATATTTATATATCTATACTCCAGAAGCACAGAAAAATTCAAGCTTCTAAGTCAACGGAATCAAAAGATAAGAGCGCTTATGTTTATTTTTACCGCATTTGTTTGAAATACACCGCGTAATCGTAACAAAATCTAGAGTTATGAAATTTGAAAATAACTTAGAACTAATAGTAGAACTAAACTAAATTAGTAGAACTAAACTAAATAGTAGAAATAAACGACCGCGAACTTAAGTTTGATAATTTTGTTACTTGAAATTATTGATTAATGAGTATCTTAATAATCTGTTGCCTACATTCCGCCCAATTACGAGATACTTTGTATTCAGTCTTATTCCACGTCTATAAATCGAACTCCAAACTGTTGTGCTTAGAGCCAGACTGTACCACTGCGCAACAATGGTGACAAAAATCTAGAACAAACAAAACTAACTAACAAAGCCCATCAAACCTTTTGTGAAATGGTCTTATAGCGAAAAATAGATGAAAGTGATCATATTGAATTGTATTTCACGTCATTGACCAGGTTAATGGACTGTCAATAATATTACCAATGGACACATGGATAGGGAAGTTAACTAATTAACTCTGGCTGTATAGAAACAAACTGTGTTCGCTCTCATTTTGGTGTTAAATGGCTTTTGCGTAATATATGGTGATATTTCATACATTTTGACATGTCGACAGCAGAATAGCGACTGGCCGGAATGTGGCGTAGATAGCTTAAATGGGAATATTGTCAATATTTTTTTTTACTATTATACATAGCTAATTTTGAACAGCTTATAACATTTTAGTTTAAAACTTTACTTTAAAACTTTTATGTTAAGGAACGAAAAAATATTTTTTTTTTTAAATAATGTACATACATTATTTAAAAACATTTAATTTTTTCGTTCATTTGTAAATTTACTATGAAACACGTACAGGTCAATTAGCCAAAAGTTACTGCTATTAACGTCTGTAACAAAACTCTTAAGTCTAACAGCAATTTTTTTTTAAATTTTCTATACGTTAATACTTTCACATAAAGCATTTCAAGATTTACCATCCTCATCTTTACAGCTGTCATTTTGTAAATTATTGTTACAATCTAACAATTTCATTGAAATTGAACGAGAAATCGTTTTGTATTTGTGAGACAGTTCCATCAGGTCCATCAAATCCATTCGCAAATTTGCCGCCCCAAAAATCTGCCACCCTAGTCCCAAAGAGACTCAGCCCCCGCTATATATACTGTCTTGCTATTTACACTGTCTTGCTATATACAAGTATATGTGAAAAAAAAACCTCACTTATTCCATAAAACTAGCCTAAATATACAATTTTGATTAATAATTGTTCGTTTTATGTGAAATTAAATCTTGTCAGCCGCAACCATCTGGCCACGTCCGGTTGAAACGTTCACCGAAACATTTACGATGTGTTTCTTGTTATTGTGATTTATGTAGGCAATCCATCTTATTGTTACGACTATGCATACTGATCTCGGTAAACTCCTTAGTAAAATGCTATTTAAGATTAATAGCTCTACCGTACTGTTAGTGGTTTTTAAAACAAATATACTATATACGAGCCAGTGGTAAGTGAGGTAAGTAGGCCTCAGAGGACCTTGATGAAGGAAGGTCACGTAAAAGCATGAGGTCCTCCCGGAGGGTATTTATGAATATATAATATAACAACTTTAATGACATTGTACGTGGCGAAAGAGGTATGGACCGTAGCGATTGACGCTCCGACCTCTCTGCATACTCCGCTGGGGATAGTGCGTGAAGCTAAAAATAATAATATTTGGGTAAGGAAATCGTAAATTTCATTGTTAATAATCGCTTTCGATATTACAGTTAGCTAAGAAAATAGCTAAGTATAGTGTTAAGACACTCCGTTTACATAAAACAAAATATAAAAAAGTTGCAAATCGGTAAATTTAAACAATTATAAAAAAATTATATCAAATTGATAAAGTCCGTTTAAAGATTTGACATTTGATTATAAAATACTTTATTAACGTGTAGGGAGTGAATTATTGATAAAAGTTTAGATAGTATTAAATAAGATAGCTTCCAAGTGAAAGCTTTTAATATGGCTTTTGATAATAGACAGGATAATTCCAAATTAAAGCTTTTATTTATATATATGTACTATAAATTTACATAATATTAATGTAATTCAAGCGAACGAAGTATTGAGTGGTGGGTTTGTAGAATAATTAACATTTCCTGTCGCATTGTACAAGATACTAACATCTGGACAAATCTATAATATTTACAAGACAAAAATCCTTAGGCCTTCGAAGCATAATTTTATGCTCATCGAAGCTTTGAAGCAAGCTCTAGAATAATTTTAATATGATACTATACTATTGTACTTACATATATTCGATATATCTGCATTTTCGCAAGCTTGTCTTCGGAAATGCGGTTGAATAACTTAGGAGAAATGGTCGCCTCGCAGCTTTATTGATTTATATGGTGAAATTTTATTCCTTTTTTAACTTTACATTACATCAAACAAATTAAAACAATTATTTCTTCTATCTGGGATTGAACCCACCTACTACCTACCGTCCTACTATATCACAGTAAATTCAAAAAGATATATTTAAAAAAAAACCTTGCTAGAAAACTTAAGTTTCAAGTTAACATAGCGTTTACTTATTGCAGTAGTTGTTTAACAGGGGGGGGGCCCTTAACCTATTAAACGTTTTAACAAACGTATCGGGGTGAAGGTGACCAAGCGTTAGACAAACACTGGGCCGAATAAACTTGGCCAGTGTAAACTTCTTGATTCGTTTTTCTTTGTGATTTCAGAATACAACACAGTAAACGACAATGCTACCTGTATTTTACTAAAGTAAGCGTTTTGTAAATTAATTTTGTTGAATAATAATAACTTTTGGCAGGTCTAAATGAAGTCTAAATGGAATTTGCAAAATTTAAATATGACTTTTAAGCTTAAATACTTGTTATTTTGCCCTGGATTTCTTCATATATAAGAATGAGCGAACTTAGTGTTAATACACTCCATTACTTGGTTTTCCGTCTAAATTCGATACACGACGTATTGAGTGGCGGAACTCAACGCTGCGCTTTGGAAGACATTTTCATATTGAAATTGTTTCTTAACTTTGACAAGTAAGTTTTCTCTCACTAAAGTATAATAATTCAGCTATTTTTATATTAAAATCTAGAAATATTATAATACATGCAATTTTTATAATAATTAACAGTCTAAATTAAGGTAAATAAGTAATTCTTTAAAAATTCGATTTTTCTAGACAATTCCGATCATGTATCCCTTACGTTTATTTCAAAGATGGGTGTCGGTGGAAGGCTATATTAGATCATGGGGGCAGCGTGTTCAAATATTGCGTATGTATAATGTAGATAAAAGGTTCTGTTCTACAAAGGAAAAGAGCTTTAAATAATTATAGAATGCTCCTCACCTATAACAAAATAAACAGACAATTGTAACACACACACACACACACGCACACGTACACACACACACACACACGCACACGTACACGCACACATACACAGTGTTAGTTTACAAACACACACACACCCCATTTATACTGATTTGTCACTTTTGATTATAATTTTTATAAATGATTTCTTTATATATATATATATATATATATATATATATATATATATATATATATATATATATATATATATATATATATATATATATATATATATATATATATATATATATATATAATATTAAGACTTCTAAATAAATAGACTATTCAACAGAAAAATATTTTATTGATTCGATTAGCTCGTTCATACATACAAATATTTCAGCTTGTATAATATAGTTATTATGTAAATTTGGCATAAAAAGGCTGGAAAGGCAGATTGGTTCTAGTGTAAACCTTTATTTCCGTCCATTTTCATATTAAACGGCGGAAATTAACATAACGTCTTATTGGGTACAGCCAGTCGTTTCCCTACTACGCATTTATAACATAAAAACAAATTATTAATATATTATAACTAGAACTACTTGATATTAACAAAAGTCGTTATCAAATGTTAATGACTCGTGTTAGTAGCACTTTTAGTATGACAGTTTTTGGCAAATGAGAGATTATAAAGTAACTTTTAGATTAGCCTCGAGATAAATTTGTTTTAATAATTATTCACAATTAATTTTTAGACTACCCACATATGGATAAATGTCCAAAACTACATAGTATTTAGATTATGATGAATTACATATAATATGAGGTATAGCCCGCAGTTTTGTTTGTGTGGACTACTACTGTATAGTTCCCATTGGAGTCCCCCACCTTACATGCCAAATCTCAGATTTCTACGCATCATATCGTTTGTTAGAAGAATTTTATATATATATATATATATATATATATATATATATATATATATATATATATATATATATATATATATATATATATATATATATATATATATATATATATATATATATGTGTGTGTGTATAAAATACTGACCCTGAAGTTGGAATAAAAAAGCAGCGTTTCCGTTACTTAATACGTAATATGTCTAGATATCTAATACGTAATATGTATACAAATTACTATCGGGTGGTGAAATGGAAATAATTCAAAGTGGTATATGACATGTGTCAGATACCAAGTGACAGAAGTAACTCTGACTATGACTGACCAAATTTATATATATATATATATATATATATATATATATATATATATATATATATATATATATATATATATATATATATATATATATATATATATATATATGTATATTATAGTCATAGTAAATACCAAAAAATAATTTTAGACTTAAATTTTTAGCCATCTGGTAAAATTAATTTAATACAAACAGCTTATATTATATAATTTCCTATAACTTACTCCAATATGCCTCAGCTTAAATATTTTAATGTCATTTGCAAATTAAATTTCCATTTCAAACATATTCCGTCCCTTTTGATAGCAATTTATAACTTAATACTCAATTAAAGTTTTGTACTGAAATCACTTAAAACTACTTACTGAAAACAAATTACTAGCCAGTAGTCTCATCTCTTCAGATACAATAATATGACCGGTTATTTAATTATTATTTAAGAATTTGCTACGTTGAGATGAACATATGTCCATTGAATGTGTAGATGAATTCATTATATGTCCAATTAATATAATATATAAAAGAAATTACGCAGCGGGACTTGAACCCGCGCCTCATGGAAACCGTCCAAGCGCTCTCATTACTACTAAGCCATGCGATCTTCCTCACGCTGCGTCTAAATTCTTATATGCTTTATACAACAAATTACGTTATTGGCATCTCTGTGAGCAGATTTTTACAAATTTTCGCTACCCAAAGATATTTGCAGAGAACAACAATCATTTGGCAGGAGAGAATGCTATCTTTATTAAATATTTAAATTTTTCTAAAGTTACTGGATTAACACTTCCAAAATCATTAAAATATATAACATAATATATTCGTAGACAGGTGCGGTCCAATTGAAAGACAGTTAAAAACGAAAAAACCGGTAATGATACATATGCCTTATATAGAAATATATAAATAAACACTGATTCTTCTTAAAGAAGAAAGTTATATATATACAATATGTGATATGGCAAAATACGCTTTATGAAGTTTCTACTGTTAATCGTCGTAATAAAATGTTATATTTTATAGAGGAGCAGTGGGTCGACTGAGCCGACCTTGATTTGACCATTGCTGCCTTAGGGTCAAAGATATGTGTGGATAATTTCAATTTATTTTATAATTTTGTTAAAAAAATACTTTAGTTTCAAAAGATTGGTCACATTTTATAAAATTCATTTCAGTATGATGTGCTCATAGATTGATAACAAAACATTTATATAATGTCTTTATACATATGTACAACCATATTATGAACCAAAAGCTCTACCTACCTCTTGGTTTAATATGATATTTGAATTTTTGGAAGGTTTGACTGTAAACGCTGTGGTTACAGGTTCAGGTCCTACTCAGTGAAATTAGTTATTTTCATTTCCTTGGTCTGGCGTTCAAGTTCTGCCACTCAACACGCAATATCTTGAAAGTTGGCCGGACTCTGGGAAACGGAATGTCCTAACATAAGGTTCCCACTGTCTGCTCTCTCTCTCTGCTTTCCTACATATAAAAGTGAAGTGTCTCAGCACTATTATGTCTGTCAATTTTTTAAGAAAAAAGTACATTAAATATTAACAAATGAAATCAATTGCATTTTATACGATATTTTCTTAATCGAATACAAAGTTCACGTCACGTTTCAACTCATAAAGCTTCTTACAAAGCGTAGGAGCTAATAAGATAACTCACTATGTCATTTCCAGAGCATCCGTTGCCAACAGTTGGATTAGTGTCCGCCATTGTGACCGCCACTTGACCTGTAAAAGAGAAAGAGATTATAACAACGAATTTTTTTTAATACGTTACCGTCGAAGGTCAAGGAAATAAATATTTTTATAACCTTGCTACGATATCAAGAACTCTCGATAATAAGGCGGAAAGTGAGAAGCAGAGAGAGACAAGGTTGGCTACCTCTACAGATGATTTTAATTTTTTAAGTCTCTTATTTCGAAATTACATATGAAATATCTTTGACTTACTTTGAATTACTTATATAAGAATTAAAACATAGAAGTATGATGACTTCTTCTATGGTGTATAATTATGTGAACTCACACAAAGTGTGTAAATTATTATGTTATTATTGATTATAATCAAGTACACACACACACACACAGACACAGCTAAAAAGACAATTTTAGTATGATATATCATACTAAAATTGTCTTTTTAGTTCATTAGGAAAATTGAGTCAAACATAAGGCTTAAACAAATTTAGAGAACCTTCGATAAAAACGTGCCTAAGATTATAAAATGGTCGCCGACACTTGCGCGTTCAAGTAGACAAAGAACACTTTCTATTTTTACTTGTCAAGTTCAAAATAAAAAAAAGTAATTTTATATTTTTAATAAAAGCTAAATGTAGCATATTACAAGGTTTTATTTATAAAAAAATGAGTCTGTGATAAAAATGCAAAGAATTAACATATATAATTAGGTATTTACGAAGTGGGATTATTCCACGTAGACGAAGAAGGTTAATAAATTATTATTAAAAGTAGCAAAGTAAAATTTTTTAAAAGCAGGTTTAAATTTTTTAAGCTTTTTGGTTTTTTTGTCGGTACGTAATAAAACCTTCTTTTTTAATACTTTATTTTTCCTTCTGGCAAGCAAAAGTAAAAAACGGAGAATGGAGTGTTGATTCAGTTCTTTCTCTGCTTACTCAGCCATAATATGTGGGATAAGTAAAAGTGCGGAAAATAAAAATACAAAAAATATTTAAAGAAATTTTCTTACGTTATTATTTATATAATTGTATATCATCAAATACTTTTAGCTATTCAAACTTTGACGCAATATTCTTGATTGATCGAAAGCTTTCATCGCATTCCTGTGAGCTTCTATTTATATTCTAAATTTATGAAGGACTTTTTAATATGTATATTGACAGTCCATATCGTTATCAGTCATTATATGAGACTTTTCTCCATTCAACGTGACATTGGCGAAGTAAATTGTGCTCAACTGGCAACTCGAAACGAAGAGGAGAAGAAAAAAAAGAAAGAAGTATTTAAGACATATTTAAAAAAAATCCTTCACCTGTTATTTCGCGTAATTGAATGTGATTAATGAATGAAATATTATAATTATTTTTTATGTATATATATATATATATATATATATATATATATATATATATATATATATATTATATTATAATATATATATATATATATATATATATATATAGATATATATATATTATATATATATATATATACAAAAGGGTTGCTGAGGTACTTGAAGATGCTACAGCAAGTGTTATTTTACCACTACATCGAAGTTTAGATAATATCAAATGTATTAAAAAAGTTGCCAGTGCCGTCAAATGAATCATTATAAAAAAGATTACTCCTTCTAACATATCTATCCTATTCATAATTTCACCGTATTTTTTTTTTGATCTAAATTAATTTTGAATTCATTTTCTCATCCATGCCATCAGTATCAATTTGTCATAAATTGTTTCAGCTAGATATTCTCTGCTTATCTGAAAATTATCATTAATATTTGGCATTTCATTTTGATCTAAAGGTTTTCTCCCGAAAGAACTAATTGTATTTTCTGACTCTACGGGGCAACTCAAGCTCTTCTCTATGTAATTTAAATCAATATCAGGAAAACTTCTTATCAATTTTCTCCCTATGGTTAACTTAACATACAAAAATAAAAATTATTATAGATAACTAAGTGAAATCGGGTACTTATTCTGATCTTTCGAAACGAATTTTTTAAACATGTTAATGTACAAAAACGGTTGATAAATAATTACTGAAACTGATTATGAGTTTTTATATTATAAAGGAATATAGGAAGATTATTGTATTATAAACTAATTACCTTTATTTATTTTACATATTGGTTATTATATGATACGTATTATATGATACGTATACGTAATTACGTAATACGTAATTTTGTCTTTTTAATCATATAATAATTAAAAAAATTCAAGTTGTAAATTAATTAAATTTACATTTTTATTTAGTTACAAATAAGTCAGATTAGATACTCTTATTTTGACTGCTTAGTAAAATGTGATATACGATTCAATTGACAGAAACAATTGATAAATTAAACAAAATCTAATTAATAAAAAAAATTATAAAACACAATTCGTTCGCCTTATATAAAAACATTAATGGCTGTAATTTAACTTCCTTTTTTTATTATTGTTTTTAACAAATATTTATATACACGAATTCTGATTTATAATTGAATTAAAAAGTAGCCTATATTTTAAGAGACAGCATCTTTTATATGTGTAAAAAAATTATCTCAATCACATAAGTGGTTGATTAGTTATAAAGTTACAAGCTGACAGAGACAGACAGACAAAAATCCAAAAAGTGATATTTGACACATAATTCGAGAAAAAATTACCATGTACAGACATAGCCTACAGATTTATATATTAGTATAGAAGTAGATATATGTATATATATATATATATATATATATATATATATATATATATATATATATATATATATATATATATATATATATATATATATATATATATATATATATATATATATATATATATATATATATATATATATATATATGTAGGTATATTAAATTTGGAGTGAAATAAATAAAAAACTAAAGTGTATTCATATTTTATATTGTCATGATAAGTTTTAAGAAGATTTCGAGAAACATTTGTTCATATATTTTCAATGTTCTGCCACTAGTTTTTTTTTGACATACAAACACAAAAATTCTTTTGAGGATGAAAGTTTCAAATATCAAGTAGATATCTTCTATGGTTAGATTCACAGTATTGATAAAAAGTATGGTAATATCGTCCACGTACGTCCCAGCCTTGTCTCATTCCATCTAATTATATAGGCCACGAATTTGACTCTAAAAGTAATAATATTTTACGAATGACAGATTTGATCCCTAGTGGATGTGGAGAGCATACAACATATTTATCAATATTTTTTTAAATTTTTTTGTAGCTGCCCACTTTCCACTTTCCGCTTTTCTAGACATTGCTCGTTGAGAGCAATCAGGAAAAGAGTATCCAATCACTAGGTTCCTCTTACATATCCTGCCGTATGCGGCAAATAACGTGTAATTTCGTAGTTTTTCTTTTGTGATTCAAGTATTAGATCAAATAAGGAATAAAATTTATTAGTAAGCATAAATTCACTTTTTCCCATAGTAAATTCAACGATGTCACCTTGTTAAGGATGTGTGTACATACATTCATCGGATATATGTCAGGTTATCTTTTGAATTCCTAATATTTAATCAAGTCTATAGAAGATATATAGTTTCTATAATATATATTCTTATATTAATATCTTTTATGGGCATAATGGAACAGTATCTGACCATATTCGTCATAGCTGTGGTTCTCCCCACTGGGGAGATAGAATTATTTTCATTTGCTTCGCTTTGATAAGACAAATCCCAGCGTAGAGTATCGCAGCTCAATATACAATATTTTAAATTCAAACTGTTACTGGAAAGCGAAGTGTCCCAACACTAAATTATTTCTGTCTGCCATATATATATTCTGGAATTTAATTCCATAATCCGCTTCCACAATACATACTTCCAAAACCCATTATAAAACAGCTGTTGCAATATTTAAATATGTAACCATTCCGACCCTTGTTCATATTGTCAACAGCTTTATGACAAGTCGCGACTACCGAGCGCTCAATTTGTGCTAAATAACATACGTCAAGCACAATGCTCTGAATGTGGCATAGTCGTATTTCCTAACTAATTTCGTATGTAATGTATTCAAACAATTCTCAACCGTCATTAGCATGTTATATATATATATATATAGATATATATATTTATTGTATATATATATATATATATATATATATATATATATATATATATATATATATATATATATATATATATATATATATATATATATATATATATATATATATATATATATATATATATATATATATATATATAACACAAGGATTGTCTGGAAGAAATCACTAATTAGCGATAAGACCGCCTTTTGTGCTTACATTAAGTTATTTTTCAGTATTTTTTTTAAATCAGTCGTGCACAAAAATGTGTAATAAAAAAAAAAAACTTAAGAACTTTCGAGAGAACGGTGCTCAATTCTAAATTATTCCATTTGACGAAGCGGACGAAGCTTGAAGTAAAAAGTTATCCTTTACAAGTATATCCAAGGTTAAGGCTACAACTAATTATGAATAAAAGCGTATTCCAGTCGTTAACGTTAAGTTGTTTACACGCAAGCTTATCTATCGAAAATACCCGCCTGACGCAACATTTGACGATATAGGTATATATATATATATATATATATATATATATATATATATATATATATATATATATATATATATATATATATATATATATATATATATATATATATATATATATATATAGATATATTTGAAGAAAAACAAACAATGTACAACGAAATAGTAAGAAATTTGGAGTACTGAAACTTTCATGAAAAAGAAGTGCGTAAATTCAATTGTATGTTTCGTTAAATTCTATTTTTTTTTTTATAAAATGTCTTCATATCAAAAGCTTTTATGTTAACAATTTCACAGAGCTTTGAAGCCTCTGCCAGTTTCGTTGTAATAATCTGTGGCGTATTCTGAAATTGATGGACGATATTCGTGGTAATGCAATATTCTATTAAGATTATTCTAGACTTATATATGATATATTAATATATTTTGATATATTGATATATATATGTAAATATATTTATAGTAAATATAATAAAGATGACCAGTTTGTTTGTTTAAACATGTTAATCTGTGGAATAACAAACTGAAGCTAAAATTTAAATCTGGAGCCATTTAATTTTATTTTACAGCGCTCCTTGGTAAGATTTCACGTCTTGAAGAATGGGTCCCAAAAAATATTCTATATTTAAGATATTCTATATTCAATAGATTTATAATTTTTTTTATGTGAGTATTGGTGAACTTTACTATTTGACATATTCTAAGTAACACTCGCGATATATATATGTAAATATATTTATAGTAAATATAATAAGATGACCAGTTTGTTTGTTTAAACATGTTAATCTGTGGAATAACAAACTGAAGCTAAAATTTAAATCTGGAGCCATTTAATTTTATTTTACAGCGCTCCTTGGTAAGATTTCACGTCTTGAAGAATGGGTCCCAAAAAATATTTTATATTTAAGACATTCTATATTGAATAGATTTTTAATTTTTTTATGTGAGTATTGGTGAACTTTACTATTTGACATATTCTAAGTAACACTCGCGAGGTTAACACGAATCGATTTTTTTTCTATTTTTTTTTCTGTATTCCGCGTACATGGCAATCTGTTTATCCACAATAAGCCATTCAAATTTCATTCCATTCAAACTGGGGTTTCCCTGGTTGTATTTGATTTGAAGAAGGGAAGAACCACCCACTCCATCCTCCATTCAGCTAAATATCTGGTGTAGGTTAATTACGCTTTGTCTTTTTAGTCTTTTAAATTTGCTGCCGGTGACACGAATCGACTGACGTAAGAATCATCAAAATAGATAAGCCGTTAAGCGTTTGGTCTCTACAGCGACACATGGGACAAACATATGTACACAGAAACACATATACATAAACATACCGATAAACACATTACTGTCTTTTACGTCGCGCATTCGGATAAAAAAGGAAACTTCAACCACATTCTATTTTAATCCCAAAGGTAACTTATACTTGGTCAAATATACTATATACTTACCGAGTGACTGACAGACGAAGCACATTCGAAAATACTCGGTACTCCTTTTCAGTTCAGTAATCCAGTTTCCTTGGGGAGTTTAGGGGAGTATCGAGAGAGGGAACTCTAAACCTAAGGGGCTTTCATATTTTATAGTCCACGCAAGCGATGTTGCGAGCTATAACCAGTACTACTATAGTAATACGCATTTCAAGTTCAGAGTCTCAATGGCATACCATAGTTTACGATATATAAAAATAGTTACACGATAACATCGGCTATAGTCGAACGCGGCATAAAAGCATTTCATAATAATTTTAGCAAAACGATCTGATCGGTGATTTTGTTAGTATTTGTATTTACATATATTATACATTCTAGGACTTATATGCGTCAAGATGGAACGATCCGACTATTTTAAAAGCTTAAAAGCTAGCAAGATTATAATAAAACACCATTCTATACGGTACTGTAAATATCACCGTGTGAGCATGAGCTTAGCAGTATAGGTACTCTCTCTTCTTCTTGGCATTAGTCCCGGCTTTTGCCAGGGTCTGCCTTCCGACTAAGCCTACTCCACTTTGCACGGTCCTTAACATCCTCAGTGGACAATCTATTGGCTCTCATGTCTTGTGTCACGACATCCAGCCATCGCTTCCTTGGGCGTCCGGGTGGTCTAACTCCAGGGACAGACATGTCAAGGCACTTCCTTCCGACATAGTTCTCAGATCGGCGCATAACATGGCCATACCATCTCAGGCGACGCTCTTGGAGCTTATCCGCTACGTCACGGACCCCAAGACTACCTCGAATGAATGTGTTGCGTATGCGGTCGGACCGCGTAACGCCACACATCCATCTCAGCATCTTCATCTCCGTGACGTGAAGCATCTGAGTGTGCCGAGATAATGTTGGCCAACATTCGCTGCCGTATAAAAGAACCGGTCGGATAATGCTCTTGTATATCAGTCCCTTGAGCTTGGGCGGTATTCTGCTATCGCAGACTACACCAGTGACCTCCCGCCATTTGGCCCAGGCAGCGTTTATACGGGCATGGATGTCGTGGTCGATGCCTCCAGACTCATGCATAACGGCTCCAAGGTACCTGAACTTCTCCGACTTAACGGCTGGCTCAGGCCCGATATGGATGGTGCTCGAGTCCGGGTTCCCGCAAGCCATGTACTCGGTCTTCGACACATTCAGTTTGAGACCACCGTTCTCAAGCGCACCCTTCCAGGCGTTCACTTTACGCTCCCTTAGCAGTATAGGTACTAATATGGGAATATTGATATATTTATAAAGTATTAAAAAAATCACTTTTCACGTTTTAATACGATCAAACAAACAGTTAGGTTTATAAGAACGATTTTCAAATATATTTATACAGTGTGTATTATATTAGAGTAAAGCGGCGTTGATTTCCACCAAACACACAATGCCTCGAATGGCGGAAAGTAGAGAACGGAGTGTCTTAACACTAGGCTCCTTCAACCCACGGTTCCCTCTGCCTATCCTGCTATGTGCGGGATACAGCGTGAAACTAAATATTTAATATAATATAAAGCAGAGAACATAGATTATATATAATGTGACGGCGTAATAACGTAATAGCCGTAAACATGTCACTAGTTTATAATGTAAACGATTTCCTAGTCGGGTTTCTGATTTCGGTTTTTACCTCCTGACTGAGCAAAAATGGTTGATTTCCCTTGTTTTTGCAGGAAAAACTTTGTGAATGAATTAATAATGTGAAGGTATATTTGCCGGTCATGAGACCGTGGACAGTCGGAGGTGGGTGGACTCCAATAAGTTATTTTCATTTTTCCACTCTACTTGACAAATCGCGGCGTTGAGCCCCGGCCGCTTAATGTCTCGAATCCGACCGGAAAGTGGAGATCGGAGTGTATGTTCTCTAGATTTTTCAATTTAATATAGTATTTTTTTAAAAATGGTCCTGAAAGGCTGACAGACAGACAGACAGACGGAAGGTCAATAAAGGAACTCTAAAAATTAGAGCACATTTATATACGTTTGTAGTTCAAACTTAAAATTATGTAGTTCAAAGAAGAAAGCAAATCTTTTTAGCTTAAAGCTACCTACGAGTAAGTAGAGTAGTTAAAAATAATTAGATACGTGATTGTTTTAACAGATAAAGAAAATAATTAAATGTATTATATATAACCTTTGAATAAATAAATAAAAGTTACGATATACAAATAATATTATTTCTGTGAAGTGAATTTCGGTTTATTTTTTACTTGTGGCAATATTTTCATTTAAAAGCTCAATTTTCCAACACAGAACGTGTTGCGGTGTTGAGCTCTGCCAGTCGCCGAAAATATTGTGAAAGACATATGAAAAAAAACGCAAATATGAATCCGTACCTTTACCTACATACCTTATAACATACCATAATGCACACAATATTTTAAATATAAAGAAGTTTTTTTATAGCTTTTCGCTTTTTTCCGCATATAATAGGGTAGATATAGGGAACCTAGTATTAGGACACTCCGTTCCCCACTTTCCGCCCAACATTCAAGAAATTGCGGAACTCTAAACCACGCTCTGTCTCTCAAACTAGCCTCAAGTGGGGATCGTACCCAAACCCATCACGCTAAGACACTGTACCACTGCGACACGACGACGTCTTTACGGAAACTACAAATTCGATTAGCCTATCGAATATACAGCCCAGGTGACCATACTTCGTTAGCATATTCATGACTGATTATAACTTTACGCATACACTTACCGCAAACGTACTTAGCTCTGTCAATATGTGCTCATTACGCAGATTCCAGTGATAAAAGTTATTATTGAATTCTCAAGAGAAATTACAGAGTTTTGTAAATGTAAAATGGAAATAATTTGTGAATACTTGATTTACACTGTCGTAGCTCAGTTGTGAGACGCTTGGTTAATTGTCACGGTTGCTGGTTCAAATTAAATACAATTAAAACATATGTTCTACATAGAAAACAGTGCAAATACCAATTTGGTTTCCACAGATTACTAAACACTTACACTTTCTTAAACTCTAGTTATTTATAATGTAACATCATATATTCTATAAAATATAATAATATTAGTGCAAACACAATTTAAAAATAGTCAAAATAAAAATAATGCATAATAATAAAAAATATCGTCTATAGCAATCTGCTAACTCAAGGTACTTTAATACAATTTTTGAAATTTTCGTATTCTAAATTAAATATGTAATTAATTCAATCGGATTTTCAAGGAAAAAAAATCAGTCAGGTCAGACGAGTAGTACTCTTACACCGAGGGCTTCATATTTCATGATTGTAGGTATTCCGCTGACGAAATATTCTATTTTTAGTATACAAATAATAAAAATAAAAAAAATAAGATATAATAACAATATTATAGCGGCAATGGAAATATATAATTTGAAAAAATACGGTACTACATAATCAATTTTAAAATTTCAGCTTTCCAGCAGCAATCACGGTGTATGAGATACAGTGAGATGACAGACAGACAGACAGCCTACCGGCTGTAGTTCCTTTTAGCTACGGAACCCTGAAAATAACTGGCGCAAATAAAAGCGACTTTTTTCACAGTAACGTACACTGAGGACCTATTTAGCCTCAATTTATGGCCTATAAAGATTCCGAATACTAAGTAAGTTATCACTTACTTACGTAACTAGAGCTACCAAAGTATAATCTTCTGAATATATATTATTAAAAATCTGATTATATATTATGGATAAATGTTGCCCTATAATTAGATGTTGCCATGTCTTAGTTGGAGTGCCCATGGGAGTTTTGGTTAAGATAAACTTTTATATCTATAAAAGTCCGCGCTTTAACACCAAACCATACACTGCCCGTTAAATTCTTAAATGCTAGCTAGCTCTTTTTAATTCTTCTGTCATTAACAAGTAAATAACACAAGAAATATCATTCTGCTGATTTTTATGGCTCCGCATCACAAAAGTCAATACGAATCCCTTATCGGGTACTTTCCCCTTACAATTTTGCAAGGATTTAATTTTTATAGTACATCATCATATGATAAATC
Organism: Dione juno; assembly: GCA_037127375.1. Lineage (NCBI taxonomy): Eukaryota > Metazoa > Arthropoda > Insecta > Lepidoptera > Nymphalidae > Dione > Dione juno. The sequence continues at coordinate 1,377,812 of JAXRJS010000008.1, read as the reverse complement.
CATTACAAACGTCTATATGCAGTTGATTTCGTACAATACAAGTGAGAGCATATGACCGCAAAGCTAAAATATGTAAATTTTTACCAATTTTATTTTATACTGACCTGTCTTAACCTTGACATTGGTATTGGCTCAATGCAAGAGTACTGCTCGCACTTGGCCGATTTTATATCTGTCTGTTGCATTGTGTGTAAATGACGCACAATATACTGGCTTTAATTTCACGAATACTATGTATATATATATATATATATATATATATATATATATATATATATATATATATATATATATATATATATATATATATATATATATATAGTATATGTATGCATATGTATGTACAATGTATATATATATATATATATATATATATATATATATACTTACAGTAATAAATACTCGCTAGTACTTCGTTCTGAAACTGCATTGACTGCATACATATTTGTTTTTTAATAATTATCATAGCATTTGCCTCAACTGCGAAACAAATTACAGGATATATGAAATTAGCACCGAACGTGTAATGTCATAGGTATTTAATTGTGAGAACATTATAAACTTAGTTTCTCTATATTTCTATACTAACATTGTATGAAAGTTCAAATTAAAAAACCCTTTTCATTATAATTCATGTCAACTATTCGCTGGTTAGTTTGATATTCTTAAACTTAAATGGTGTCATACAAATCTCTTAGCCATTCCCATTCGACTATTGCTCTTCAGCGTCAGCGTTCCTCGTTTTATACAGTACTGGAGACTCGATGTGATAATAAATAGAGTTTAACACCGCGTTTATTTAAAAAAGGCTAATGGCTAAATGAATGGAGTACATTTTTCATTGAGATTTAAACACGAGTTTAAAATGCATAATAAACGTGATCTCGTAACATAACGTTTATTTACTTATTAGACTCATTATAAGTACAAATATTCGTAATAGAATTTCATAATTTGTATATTGCATTTCCCGAATCCCTAAAAGCTTATACAGATACGTAGCTTATGGGTTGTTTATATAACTATCGGTTTTACGGTACCTTTTCAGGGTAGTTTCATAAACCCAATGTTAATAAAATTGGTTTTCCTATAGAAGAAATCATATGAAAATTTTTATTCACAGCAGTATGGAATTTCATACATTTTCTTATACATTTAAAAATACTTGATATTACATAGCACTTGAACGTTTCAATATAACCAGTTCTGAACTCCCTAAGCATCATTTATCATATCTTCTTAGCTGGCGGAATACACAATGCCTCTCTCTGCCTGTTAATTGCCTCAATGTGTTTGTCGTGATCAAGCTTTCTAGCTTGAAATTAATAACAAACATCTAGGTCATGAGTCCCTTGACGCACAGAAACCATCAAGTCTCTAAGTCAACACAATCAAAAGAAATTTTAAATTTAGTATGAAAATCAAGGGCTGTGGAGTACTTCCCGATGACCTAGAATAATTAAATATGGTAAGATGTTGGAATTTACAGTACAAACGTAGGAAAAAACTACGAAAATTGAAAATTTACAAGTATATCCCAGAAAGAAATCATTACAAAATTATATCTGTAGTTCATTTCATACAAAATGAAGAGACGAGACGAGAGAAGAGACTGTAATTTTTACTTTTACAAAATACTCTATAATACTGTACTGTACTTATGTGCTGTATAGTTGTGTTTTGTTTCTCTAATGTACTGTGGAATATTTAATATTTATTTCAAAGAAAATATCTCTACGTGTACTTCAGAAAAAAGGTCGTGACAGATGAATAGACAGGCAGATGGACATCAAAGTAAACCCTCCATTATTTCCTTTTGAGGTATGGCAACTCCAAAATATCTGCAGACAGTTATTTTCACCAGCGCCATCATAGTATTTATTCAACCGTATCATCTCATATACAAAAAAGTTGATACGGCGAAATCGCTTTTCTATTGACTGAAGTATAAGAACCTTATTTATGTGGCAGGATGAAGACAAATAAAAATACCTGCTTCTGCGGACTTTGTTAGAGAAATTATGTTGTCTCTGTAAGGGAAAACAAGAAACAAGTCATATATCATTAGATTATCATTGAAATGAGACAAACGTGATATAATAAAAGTAATATTCTCCCCAAGGAATTTAGTGCAAGAATCTATATGATTTTGACATTTTCTTTCAATACACTCGCATTCTATAGAAAGGAATTACTATATGTAACGCGGTTGGAGGCATTAAAATCTATTTTCCGTTTCTTGGATATAATGCGGCATGCTCGTAACGCCATCATCGAAGAACTGAACTGAACTAATGAAACCTACTACATTCTAACTTTAATTATTTTTAAATTTACTTAATCCCTTTAATAGCAAAAAGGGTGCCCAAGGGGTCCTAGTGTCAATGCCTGAATTCCATATATGGTGAATGGGATTATGGAACTCAATGCAAACCTTTGTTTTACCAAAGAAGCAATTGAATAATTTCTCTCCCCTCGTGGAGATCGAACCCATAGTCATTGCCATTACAATAAGACTTATTAATTACTATATATTCACATAAATGTATGTCTTTGTATGTATGTATAATTTTCACTTACTTTATGATGTAATTTTCAAATATTGAACAAAAGTGTCGGCTAGCAGCTACATTGTTTATGATCCTATAAAAAAGATTGAATTATGTAAATATGTATGTGTATATTATATTTATATATATTATATTATATATACTATATTAGTATTTTCATTATGTATAATGGCCGCCCAACATAGAGACTCTGGCTTAGCACCGACATATAAATAGAATTTTATATAATATACAATATTAAATCTCACAAAATATATAAATCCTTTTCATTAAGCTTACAATCTTAAGGGTCATTTAATTCAGTCGTTACAAGCTTTTATGGCTGAAATGTCAGGCTCATAATATCGTTCATGTGGTCTATTAGCGATATGTGGGAGCATTGACCTTTGCGTCGCCAGGGATTTTTTTCATAAATTGTCTGTAATAGAATGCGATCATTATCTTGTTTTGCACACCCCGTTGGGTCGGCGGGCGAATGTTGGCGTCGTATGTAAATAAAGGAAATGTAGTGTTGTCGCTATTATAGCGTATTTGTGTATGTCAGTTTGTCACACTAAAGGCGAGGTGAGGACAAATCGATTTCACAGGTAAGCGTTGTAAAAAAATTGCTTGACACGTTTCCCGCATATAACATAGGGGACCTTGTGTTCAGACACTCCGTTTCCCAATTTTACACACATTTATTATTTTTAGTTTTTATTCTTGCTAGAACAAGGAAATTATGTAATTTTGTTGCACCAAGTGCGATATGCCTTGCCTTCTGCCTTCCAGCAGAAACAAACATAAAATGAAAAAGTAATTAACAGCAAAAATTCACTCGGAAATTTTACGTGTGTGTTATAAAATAGCCGAATTCACTAGATGTTACTACCACATTATAATACTACGTACGCTATACAGTTAACAGATTAAGATATTGAATTTCCTACACTAAATACTTAAGTTGTCAGTGGAATAAGTTAGTTATAACAAAATTTAACCAATCTCGTACAATAAGATATTGATAAAATACAAAAACGTAAATACTTATATTATTAAAGCATTTTTGGAGCTTAATGCAATAGCTACAGGTTCGATTCCCACTTAGGAGAATAAATTATTTAATTTCTTTATAATTTCTCGAAGCTCTGGTTTGTGAGAGAAAGCATGGTGTTAGTTTACGCCACTCATCACGACTTCGTACGAAAAGCGGAGAATTGACTGGGATACAGCGTGATGATGAAATAAAATACAAAAAAATAATATAATATCTTCTTTTATTTCTTATAACCAAATAATAAACAAGCATTTATCTATATTAATTTCTAAACGATCGGCGAGGAAATATTTCCCAAGAATGCTTCCACGTCACCGGACTTCCTTTCTTTGATAGAGAGCCCTTCATACACTTTGATCGCTATACATTTTTCTGCAAATCTAATTCTTATACACGTCTCACGAGCCAGTGGCCATCGACAAAAGGTATTATATATTATGACATATTTTATAGAGAACTGTTTTGTTTCATAAATAAAGGGGTAGAAATTTTACGAGGTTCAAATTTGGCTCAGGGGACTATTTTCGGAACGATATCAATTTTATCTATCAAAATCCTACCTTACAAGAAATCCTTGACACTAGTTAGAAAAAAATGCTATAACCTTTACCTGGCCTTGACCTTTGAGAATTTTATAAATCGAGGTTTGTCAGGAACTTTAACTAGTCTATCAAGCAAATACACGGCGTAACAAAGTTGTTGTAACCTAAGTAAATCTTATAATGAATTTCCATTCCGAAACTCGTTAAGCTATACAATCTAAACACATGCTAGTAATTAATGTGCCATATTAGACAACTAGATTTCATTAATTACTTCTTAGAACTAAAGCTATAACTATAGCTTCTTGAAAACTAACTTGTTTTAAAACATAATCTTTACTACAATATATTGTATATTACATAACTCATTAATCACGAAATTTCGGAAACAAAAAATGTTAATGGATAGAACATGTCAGATAAGAGCGGATTTTCCAAAACATTGTGTGATAATAAATTCCAATATCATCAAATTTTCCTGAGACTTGAAACAATGCACCGATAAACAAATATATTTAACACGTATTTAACTAGGTTAATTTTCATACATTTCGACGTCAACAAGGTAAAGTGGTGGTTACTTTAAGATTCCTTTGAAAATAACTTATGTTTTATGAAATATATATGTCAAAGTAACTATATATTCGTGTGATTCTATTATACATAATGCGCTTCATTATTCTTTTGTTTTCCATAAGGGTATAGAATGTGGTATTTTTCCAGATCGCCTTTTAAATGTTTAGTTAGGCTGGAAACAGACCATTTTTTGAAAGAGAGATTTTAAGCAGCTCCCAGTTTTCCTCAATAATAACAATTCTTTCCATAGTGAGCAATATGGATTCATCAGCGGCAAATTATCTGCAGATGCGAGTTCTGCACTTCTAAAGCACAATTATGCTGCATGGAAGAAGTCACTACATCAATATGAAATACAGTATTTTGTACTTGATATTATTGCCTTATATCTAAGTTAGACCATCTAGAAGGTTAATATGTTTATAATTTAAAATAGACTGGACCTTCCCTAAGGAGAAATTCCACAAGAATCTATTCTTGGCCCCTTTTATTTTTACTTTATGTTAACGACCTACTTATGATATTGTACTGTTCGCATGTGATATATATATATATATATATATATATATATATATATATATATATATATATATATATATATATATATATATATATATATATACCCTAATGTTAAAAAAATAGATTCTTTTCTATTCATTAAAAGTGTAATTCTTAACGTAACAAAACCCAACGTGTTCTTATTTATAACTGTAGATTACAAGCTCCAGTGCAATGCTGGCCTAAAACACTTCAGATAAACTCTCCCACACAATTAAAAAAGTTATGAAAATTGAGAACCGTCGTGGCGCAGAGGCATGGCCTCTGCCTGTAAACGCAACGGCTTATAGGATCGATTCCCACTCGGAGAGAATGAATGATTTTCATTTTCTTCGCTCTGGTAACATGGCAAAAGCGGGGCGTTGAGTTCCGCCACTCAACACGCAAGCGGGGAACGAAGTGTCTTAACACTAGGTTCCTACGTAAAGCTAATTTAATTTATTTAATTTTATGAAAATAGAGCCGTTGATACGCTTAACTCATTTACTTAATCTATTTTCATAACATTCTGTCTCATTGAATGTTACTATGAAGCAGTGCTGCAGAAATAATTTATTTATTCTTCAAAAAAGAGCAATAAGATCGATTTATAATCTAAGATCTCGAGATTCGATCCAAGATTTTTTAAATAAAGGGGATACCTCTTCTTCTTCCACTTTGCATTATCCCGGCCTATTGCCAGGGTCTGCCTTCCTACTTAGTCTACTCCACTTTGCACGGTCTTGAGCATCCTCAGTGGTTAGTCCATTGGCTCTCATGTCGTGCGTCACGACGTCCAGCCATCGCTTCCTTGGGCGTCCGGGGGGTCTCACTCCAGGGACAGACATATCAAGGCATTTTCTTCCGACGTAGTTCTTAGGCCGGCGCAAAACGTGGCCATACCATCTCAGACGACGCTCTTGGAGCTTATCCGCTACGTCACGGACCCCAAGACTACCTCGAATGAATGTGTTGCGTATGCGGTCAGCCCGAGTAACGCCACACATCCACCTCAGCATCTTCATCTCCGTTACGTGAAGCTCCTGAGTGTGCCGAGATAATGCTGGCGATCGCAGACCACACCAGTGACCTCCCACCATTTGGCCCAAGCAGCGCTAACCCGGGCGTGGACATCGTAGTCGATGCCTCCGGACTCGTGCATAATGGATCCAAGGTACCTGAACTTCTCCGACTTAACGGCTGGCTTAGGCCCGATGTGGATGGTGCTCGAGTCTGGGTTCCCGCAAGCCATGTACTCGGTCTTTGACACATTCAGTTTAAGACCACCGTTCTCAAGCGCACCCTTCCAGGCATTCACTTTACGCTCCAGCATCAGTCGGTTCTCGTCAATGAGTACTATGTCATCGGCATACATCATCAGCCATGGAGGCTGGTCCTGGATGTGAGCCGTGACAGTATCTAGCACTACATTAAACAAAAGTGGAATAAGAGCTGAGCCTTGGTGAACCCCTACTGTAATTGGGAAGGGTTTGGTATCGCCAACAGCGGTCCTAACTGTAGAAACAGAGTCGTTGTACATGTCTCTGATAATAGCAACATAGGATTCAGGGATCCCTTTGGATCGCAGTGCCCACCAGATACACTGACGTGGCACACAGTCAAAGGCCTTCTGGAGGTCTACGAATGCCACATGAAGAGCTCTCCTCTTTTCCCTGTGTGCCTCCATCAAAATTCTGAGGGCAAAAATGGCGTCCGTAGTGCCTGATCCTGGCTGAAATCCATATTGACACTCAGAGACAGTACACTCTCGGCGGAGCCTGAGGGCAATCACGCGCTCGAAGAGCTTCATGGTGTGACTCATAATCTTAATGCCCCTATAACTACCGCAATCTTGAACACTGCCCCTTCCTTTGTAAATAGGGGTAATAAAACTGTGCCGCCATTGATGTGGCATCGTCCCAGAGTTCAAAATGCGGTTAAAAAGATCAGTAAGCATGAGCACACCACGAGAGCCTAACGATTTCCACGCTTCGATCGGAATATCGTCAGGTCCCACCGCCTTGTCGTTCTTCATGCGTCGAAGACAATTCCGAGTTTCATCAAGGTTTATTGGAGCAATAAGTCCCAGGTTAGGAGGTGGTTCAGACGGAATACTACCCGGGTGCTGAGTATTCAGCAGCTCCAAGAAGTAACTTCTCCACTTCTCCTTCACATAAGCATGACTACAGAGCAGCTTGCCCTGGGAATCTCTGACGCAAAGACATTTTGTGATATCTTGCGTCGCTTTATCCCGAGCACGTGCCAATTTGTAGATGAGCTTCTGCCCCTCCACAGTTTCAAGTTTATCATATAGAGGTAATAGACTTTCACTGCGGGCTCTGGCTACAGCTCTTTTGCTGGCACGTTTCGCTGCTATGTACTCCAGTCTGTCTTCAGGAGAGTTGGAACGCTGCCACTCCTTAAATGCAGTCTTCTTATCATGAATCACCTCCTGTACCTTGTCATTCCACCACCATGTCTCCCTGTCCATAATACGTCCTCCCTTAGAAACGCCAAAAACATGTTTACCAGCCGTAATAATTGCTGACTGAGCTCGATCCCAAGCGTCCTGAGCAGTTTCGGTGTTAGTTGTTAAATTTTGACTGTTAACCTCTGCCAGAAAGTCGGTCTGCATCGGTCCATTCAGCAACCACCACTTGATCTTAGACTTACGCGTCTCGGCTAATTTCTTTATCGGGGTAACGACATAATCCATGACAAGAAGACGATGTTGGGCCGTGAGGCTTTCACCAGGAATGACTTTACAGTTAGTTACCTTGCCAACATGACACCGCCTGGTCAATAGGTAATCTATTTGGGTTGAATGGAGTCCACTCGCATACGTAATAAGATGCTGCGGACTCTTTTGGAAGAACGTATTCACGATGGCCAGATCAGATGCAATACAGGTTCTTAGGATATTTTCGCCCTCTATATTGCGGCGACCGTGACCAAAACCACCGTGGACACGTTCATACGTATCCGCAGCCTTACCCACGTGACCGTTAAGGTCTCCCCCAACTATGATCACCTCGGTAGATGGTATAGCGAGTAGAACGTCTTCATATTGCTCCCAGAATGACTCCTTTTCGGCCCCGCTACAACCCGCCTGGGGAGCGTAAGCACTGATTAAGTTGGCGATAGCCCCCTCAACCAGTACCTTCACCCGCATCAGGCGGTCGCTGCGTCGGTCAACTTCGAGGAGACCATTCCGTAGCTCTTCAGATAAAACTACTGCTACACCAGTTTTACCGGAAGGAGACCCAGTGTATATGAGCTGGTAACCCTGTCCGATGATACGGGACTTATTGCCCTTCCAGGGCTTCCTTCCTTCTTCGGGTTTCCTGAAGGAAAGCACACTGGACCCGACGCCTCATGAGTACATCTGTTAGTTCCCTGCATCGTCCGGTTAGAGAGCCAATATTCCACGTTGCAAAGCGGAGTTTCCTTCTGGGTACTTTCTTCTTTAGCCGTGTCCATACTTGACACGGTAGCCCTTGCCCATTTGGCGGTGTAGGGCGATGTGCCTGCGCGTCGTTTAGCGGCGACGCCCTAGCAGTACCCAGCAACATCTTTTTCTTTTCATATGAGTGGCAGGTGGCGGCTTTTTAATGGAGCGATTGCCACCTGACCTCCAAAATCCATTTTTGTGGGAAAAGCCAAGGATGAGAGGGGAAATGATTAGTAGAAAAGGGGGGGGGGGTAAGGACACCACTTTCATGGATTGGGAAGGAGTATGACAGTGGTGGCTCGAGGATCCGGGGTCGCGTACCCGTATGCCCAGTACCAATATCGGACAGATATTTGGCCAGACACCCTCTGGATAGAAATCTGGATAGAAATAGAAGAAATAAAGAGGATACCTCTGTTGCTTCGCAATATGCACTTAAATATTGTGTTTGTATGACAACATATTCAATTGTTTTGGTCAAGTACGAGTAGTATTCGCGCACCGAGGGTTCAGAATTTCATAAGTGTATTACACCAGATTAAGCACAACTTACAAAAATTGACAAATTTTAATTTGCTCATTTTATATGGATTTTATGAATTGCGATTTTTAGCAAATATAATGAATAGGTATGTAAATTTAAACTAGTCCTTGTTTATACGAGACAAGCTTACTGATGGTTGTGGGTTCTAACATATTATTAATTTATATGCTATTGCTTTATGATGTTAGGAGATATATATATAGATATATAGATAAATGATTTCTGGAAATTTCTACAGGAACTACGAAAAACGGCTACTTACTTTATAATAAATGCAAACGAAGCTGTGGACTGTATAATTCGTTCAAAATCATTTAATTTAATTATTACTACTGGCAAATGTTATCCATAAGATAAAACTTAGTGATAGATCGCGTCTTTTTCGCTACCTATCTGTTAAGGAGACATTGTGTACTATGTGGCAGATAACAATGCGGGGAAACCGATATAATCCAAACAAATATTAGCAAAATCCCAAATCTATCTAACAATCGACATTGTTAACATTCCAACGATTATCAATAATAAGGGTATTTTGTATAATATGGGACCATGTAGGTAAAATAGGGCAGGTATTTCTATAGATATATGACGGATCTCTAACAAAAATAAGTAAAAAGTGCTTCAAATTAGCGTTAAAGCGTCTCAATTCCGCTCACTTCAGTTTAGTTCTTAGTTTATTTGCCTTATTTATTGCCTTTAAGAGTGTCAGTTGAACGCTATTCACTTGCAGTATTTCTATTTTTTTTTTAGAGATTTTTAACCGCACACCGAGGGTCCCCTTCAAATTTCATTATTGTAGGCCAATTAAAAAAAGAACATAAATTAATTGACGAACTTATGGTATGGACTATGTAAATTCCTGATATACTTGTAATCTGTCCAAGGTTTTTTTCCTTTTCTTCTATCTACTATAAGATTTATAATCCCTAGCCAAATATCAAATTTGTAGGTTAACGGGAAATACTGTATAGGTTTTAATTACGCAGCCAATTCCAATGAAACACATACTATACAATATTTAAGTACTCGTGCACCGAGAGTTCTGTAGCAATTTCTGACCAGCAGAAAATCCAATTTATAAAAATTGACAAACTTAAATTTGCGATTGTATGGACTCATTTTATATGAAATGAACTACCGATATAAATTTGTAATGGTTTCTTTTTATCATATACTTACTATAAGTAGTATAACCATATCAACATCTCAAATACCCAAACCCACCTTCTAATCACCCATGAGAATATTATAAAGCAAAGACACTTCACATCGATATACATACACTTTAATTTTTCTAATTACGCAATGGATTTTGATGCGGTTTTCCTGTTTGGCAACATTGCATAGAAGTATCAAGCAAAAAATGTATATGAAATACTGTGAATGCAGTCTTTTTGTATATCATCAAAAACACATAACCTTAGTCATTTAAAATCTTATATAAGATTAAGACATACTGTATACCATTCTGCTCATTTTATTTAATCATATTTCCCCCATTGTGTTCAATGTTCGTTAATGTTTGTGTTTAGACCCTTATGTAAATATATTAAACATATAATCTGAACCATGCTGTTTATGTACTATAAATATTACTTATTTTTTTATAAAATATATTTATATTTTGACTGGATCTCTTTTAAACATGTACAACCTCCTTCTATTGTTCTCCATACAATGTGATATTGGCAAAGTGATTTGTGCTCAACTGGCACGTTTAGAAAGCAGTTATTAAAGAAATGAATTTAAACTACATTAATTAATTATTTTCTAAAGTATAGCCCAAAAACCTCTGATACAAGTCTTTACTATTTGAAATGGAGATACAGTAATAAATTTAACAAACCGTATAAATATGTACTTTTTAGTCATCAAAGTCACACAAAGTCATAAATGCTTACGACGGGCAAATAAATCTAGCTAATGTTTATGAGACTTTAGAATAAATGTTTTGCTTGAAATTTGGAATTTAGTTGTAAATTTATTTTATTTTTTTACAGTATATATTACTAGCATGAAAAAACGTAATTCACTTTATTAGTTATCCAAAAACAGTATAACCATAATAGTAAATCTTAAAATCTACATTTTGCTTAATAAAATATTATATTTGTCGAATCCCTTTAGATTTCGATAATAAATCTTATAATTACAGGATACTTTTGTACGTTCTTGTATAAATAGTTAAATTTTATATATTTTTACATACATACAAATATCCATACATCCATAAATATATTTATATATTTATAATAAAAGCAAAATATGTACAATTAAAACATGTCGCCTAACATGGCGAAAACCCGTATCGCACGTTGCATAACGAGATTAAAATGGAAAATGTTCAAAAACAAATGTTAATTTAAGTAATTACTTAAGTTTCAGCTCGGATTCAATCCATTTTAAAATTGAACCATATAAATAATATCGTGTAAGTGCGAGCAGTACTCGCACATCGAGGATTCCGTACCAATTTTACAATTGAACGATTTCCGCTGTGGTAAATAATACTTATTATAAAATTGATAAACTTAAATTTGCGATATTACTCATTTTATATATACAAATAAATTTCCAATTTTGAAAACTTTGAATTTTTTCCTTTAAGTACACTTTAAGTAACACTTTAAGTTCATATTATCGCCAACATTGTTCTAATTTAAATTTCATAACTCTAGGTCAACGACATAGGTCCTGGAGGCGATAGGTACTAGTGCTAATTACCTATCGCCTCCAGTTAAGCATATCAAAGCTCGTATCTTTTTATGTGCGTTGAGTTAGACCGATCTGGATATTTGTTTTCAATTTCGAGAAAATGGTCTTGACAGACGAATCAGCAGACAAGCGAACGGACACAAAAGTGATCCTACAAGGGTTCCATTTTCTTTTTGAGGTACGAAGCCGGAAAAATTAACTTCAGTAAAACAAATTCAAATACCCATGACTAAAAAAGGTTAATTACACTTGACATCAGTTGTCACCACAAACTCTAACTTTATATATTTAATTTTAATAGCGTAGGAAGTTAGAGCAATAAATTTAATAAGCGGAATGTATGAGACAATGGTCTCCAGCCGCGTTAATCATTTGCCGGCCGCCCGCCGCCCGCCGCACGCCGCCCGCCGCACGCCGCCCGCCGCCTTCGCTAATTGTCGCTTCACAGTGGGGCTATTTATATTAATTATTTTATCCTTATAGAAAATTGGCAGTGTCATGTATTTTTTTCTGTTTCATTATTTTATTGTAGAATAAATAGAGATAATCTAATACTACCTTCTGTGTTTCTATGATGTCAAGAAAGCAACAACTTACCTTACCTTAACTAATGTTACTAAAGAAAACATATAAAAATTTGAACGCAGCAGGATTTCTCATAGATAGATATCATCCAACCGCTCTCACCACTAATCTATGCGTTCTCATCAAGCTGCGTCGAATCGCAGGAGAAACCGTCGAACTTCCGCTACCCAAAGATTATTACTCACTAAAGATATTTAATAAAAATTACATTTTCTCTTGCCTTAGTCCTGATGTTGACCTCGAATACTCTTTCGATGGGTGTTAGGATTTTGTAACCGCTGCGATATTTTTAGAATGAACACTTTAAAACGATACACGTTATATATAGCGGGTTAATGTTAGGTAAATATAACCTGTTGTTAATATATTTTTTAAAGGATGTTCTCTGCTTTCCACTTTTCTTTTTTACTATTAGATTGACAACTACTACGTAACTTTGTAATTATGTAATGAAATCTAAGAAACTGAATTTGTTACACACAATTGTAAAGACCTCAGCGTAGGTTATCATACAATAATATAGTATAATCGAGCAAGTCTAATGCTGGAGCCAAGACCTAGATAGTGGAACTCTTCAGAGATTAATAGTTATTTTGTTTAGGAAACTCAGAATTGAAATTCAGAAGTTAGAGCCCCACTTGTCTTACTAGAACGAAACAATGAAAATAATCAATTTACACATTGAGGATAGAACTCCTAACTATCTCGTTTATAGTCAAATCTTTTACTAATACGCCAGGATACCGTCATGGCCAAATTATTAATTACTTATACGCATACTTATTCTTAACACTTTTCCTGCATTTATTAGAAAAGCAAAAAATATCCAGATATCATTTCTGTATATCAATAATATGAGAAACTAATTGCAACGAACTCATAAAGTAGATCTTATTTTGAACCGTAATATAGAATATGTATAATATCCATAGTAATAATATGACATCGAAGTGTTTGTTTGGTTGAACATACTAATATCAGATGATACTGGTTTGAATTAAAAAAAAGCAGCTTCTCAAGCTCTCTTTGACCCGTTATGCCCTGGGATAGGGACATTGGCATTTTTAACGACATTTCGAAAGCTTATTGTAAATAAAATTACTTCAGTTATCGTCGTGGCTGTGAGGCCGTCGTGGCCGAACGGTTCACCGTCTGACTGTAAACGCGACGGTTGTGGGTTAGATTCCCACTGGGGGGACAATGAATTATTTCATTTTTTTCGTTCTGGTAACACTAGGTAAGGCCAGCAGGGTAGTCAACACTGCTACTTAATCATATTTATATATATATATATATATATATATATATATATATATATATATATATATATATATATATATATATATATATATATATATATATATATATATTTATATTTAAGTAGCAGTGTTGACTATATTGTCCTGTGAATTGTTGAATATAATCCATTATAATTACTTACTTGCCTTAGTCCTTAGGTTAACAATTCCGTTTGATGTGTTAATTTCATTGCTTTCATTGCTAGATATCTGAAACAATAAAAGGGTTCGTTAAAGATTATTACGGCATTCGTCGTTTACTTCGCAAATTTATATCTTTATAATAAAAAGACGCCGTTTCGTTTCATTGTCCATTTTATATTATTAAATACCTATATGTAGATATTAGTTTTTGCCTACAGTTTCGTCTGTATATTTTAATATTTAAACGTGCACTTTATTAAAGTCATTTATTAAAGTCACTGCTTTGTCATATTTTTTTATTTAGAATGTAATGGAAATATTCAATTTGTTCTAGCGGATATCAATTACATTAAGACGCTATACCACTGCGCCACGACGATTTCAAATATTATTTTTAACTGGACCATTAAAATATTCCCAGACAGTAAAATCTGAGGTAAACCGCCATAATTTCAAACTTTACCTAAAGCTATATAAATTAATCATCTATTATCCACAAAGTAAACCGAAACTTAATTTAAAATAAATATATAAGAGAATTATCTATTATGTTTTATTTCACTAAACATTTTGCAAGTGTTACAATCAAATATAGGCCAAACAAGACCAACAAGAGAAAATGTGTTAAAACATAGCAACTTACAGTTATTTTTATTATTTTGATATTATTAAATAAATAAAATCAAAATAAGTACGTACAAATTAAACTATGTCTACATGAATACGTGACCTTCAACGTTATAGAGAATGATATACAGATAAGCAAACGATCGTAGGGCTTGATAACATTGTGTTTTTTGAATCCAAAATAGTATGAAAGAAAAATATTACGTAGCATTACTCTAATAATGTCTGCATATTGTTTACTTTGAAAATAATGAGTTTACATGTTGTTAATATCTCAAGGCATTGTATTCGTTAGAACACTAACATAAATTAGTGAAAACGACATAAAAGATAAAAAGTTCACAAAGGTGGACTTAGCTTGATAAGAGATCTCTTCGTGGATCCTGTGGTGGTGGATATATATATATATATATATATATATATATATATATATATATATATATATATATATATATATATATATATATATATATATATATATATATATATATATATATATATATATAGAGAGAGAGAGAGAGAGACAAGGTATATATATATGAAGGTAAGTCCGTTTCTCTCGTGCAGTGGTTCCCAAACAGTCTACGCACCACCAGTAGCCAACAGATGTCAAATTATGAGCACCGAATTTTGTATTGAAGATAATGTTGCAGTACTCACAGCACCAATATTTACAAAAATGTGTATTTAATTTATTAAAAATAAATTTATACATCACGACACATGCCAATAACAATGATCTAACTGTCGACCAGGGTTCAAGCTTTGACCAGGGCCAAAAAGATATTAGGATATTTTAATCCAAAATCAATTGTATACAGAATGGTTTTACCGTAATTTATTTGTGGATTTTTAAGCAAACGGGCTGTCGTCAGCAACAACCAGTTTAATCGATACTATCGAAGTAAACAAAGGCGGCAAAATAAGAGCGTCGGAGCAACGGGGTGGGCTGACCATCATTCATGGGAGAACATATTTTACACCATAGAATTATTAACCAACTAATTAGCGGAACTAAACACCGCATCCTATTTTATCAAATTACGGAGATAAAAGAATAATTCCCCTGAGTGGAAATTGAACTCACTACTATTATATTTACAATCAGAATCTCTCTAGCCCATGATAGCCTCATAACATATATATATATATATATATATATATATATATATATATATATATATATATATATATATATATATATATATATATATATATATATATATATATATATATATATATATATATATTTGATTACATACTATAATGCCTAATAATTGGTTTGGATCACGATCTCAATTACTATCATTCGTCTCAGCGGAATAGCGCTGCTATATGACAGACAGTAAGATATAAATCAAAGACATTATAACTATCGACTAAGTCTGTTTCTTATCCATCTCATTCATCTCACTCATCATCATCATGGAAAACTTCATCAAAAATATTTATTTAGATAAAAACTATTGATAACACAAAAAAAAAAAATGGAAGGCACACGATACTATAAATATGTATAGCAATTATAGACTAGCTCAACTATGAAAATAACGTCTTTGTAGAAGTTCTTCAGCACAATGAGCATATTCCGATGCCATATATACATCTGATGAGGAACTCCAATAGATTTAGATACTAAATAGAAAAATCACAATGTCCAGGAAAAGTCAATTAATTATTTATATCAATATTCACAATATTCACAATATTCACACAATATTCAACAATTTCTGTTTGTAGCTTTTTGATGTTCTTATAAAGTTTCTTCTCTAATAAGTAATTAAAAGCTCTTGGGCTACTTAGCTAACAATTTATAAGCTATTAGCTTTCTTGAGCTTTTGCCACTTCTAAGATTCCCTTATTCTACTATTGCTCGCTTGCAATATCCGTCTCTTTGTGGCCTTTTCTCTTCAATGGTCTCTGCAATTTGTTTCAATTTCCTGAAAATAAATTTCATAATTTTGCCATTTTTTATGGCACTTCAATATTGAAATTGCCAGATGGTGACCAGATTTTATGCTTTCTTTACTTCTTGCTTGAATTCATAATATCAGTAGTTGTGGACTTTTGCTATATTATAAATATTATAACGTTTATAAAGCTATTAGAATATTATAAAGCTGAAAAGTTAGTTACTTTGAATGCAATAGTCTCAGGAACTGGTATGAACTGATTTTTTTGTGTTAATCATTTCGATCTAAACCACTTCCCAATTAATCTACAATACCGTACCGTACAGTTACCTTAAACACTAAGGACTAGTAAAAAGAGTTTTATTTGCTTCAATATTGACAGTGGAAAGAAGAGAAGGATGAATCTATGAAAATAAAAAAAACGAAGCATAGACGCTAGTATATTTAATTGTTTTAACTTAGAACAAGCTTCTGTTTTGTTTATTCTATACTTCAAATGACTATATACCTAGAAAATTTATATTATTTCCATCTGTATATATACTTGATACTCAATCTAGAGAGAAATGGTCTTGATAGAAATACAGATAGAGAAACAGAACGGCAGACGGATGAACAACAAAGGGTCTCATACAGATACCCTAAAAATGAAATTTGCATTCAAGTGAATGAATAAGACAAGATTACGCATAGTGCAACGTTGAGCTCCGCCACTCAACACGCAATGTCTTGATTCAGTTGGAAAGTGGAGATATACTAATATCTTGAGACTAGTTTCTTTCAACCTACCCTCATTTACCGTGGATATTGTGTGAAGGTGAAAAAAAAATTATAAATCGAATAAAAAAAATAATATTGTTAAAGAAGCTCTACCAAGCATTCCTTTAGGACCAGCAAAAACAACAATAAATAACTACCAAATATTCATTTTATCACAGTATACATTGTAGAATTCATTTACTCATACATATACATGACATTCAATATTAACTTTTACGTAGATTACTTTAAAGTCTTTATTCCAACAGCAGACTATTAAATTTACACCCCATCATTTTAATTATCAGTGTCAATTAAAATTTTATTGCCTTATTATACATTTTTGATGGGACTCTGTCAACAAAGGAGCTAAATGAGACGATATTAAATATAAAACATATATATTATTATATTTTGTAAAGGGCCTGAGAAAACGCCCATGACCTCGTGGGGGTCTTGTGTACAACTAGTAATCCTTTGTTTGGCTCTAGTATAGGCTTCTTAGGGTTCCGTATCTAAAAGTTAAAAACGGGAACTAACCCAAGTCTTCACTGTCTGTCGGTCTGTTTGTCACCAGGTCGGTCTATATCTATGAAATACACATGAGATATAACCGTGATAGCTAGGAAGCTGAAATTTTTACAAACTATGTATTTCCGTTGGCGCTATAACAATAAATACTAAAAATTAAAAAAATAAAAATAAATTATTTCGTCAACGGAATACCTACAACCATGAAATATGTACGGAACCCTCGATGCGTGTGTACTTGTCAAGTGCGTGTAAATGTAGGCATTATATTACAATAAATATTGCTATGAAATTTTAGTATTAATAGTTAAAAAATTGTTTCGTGTTTGTTACCGGAGGGTAAGTAAAATGATAATTAAATATTCTGTAAATAAAAATAATTTAATATTATATTATATCAATAATTATTATATTATCATAATTTCTCTTGAAGGCGCGTAGCATTGTCTACGCCGTAGCATTTTCTATTTATTGTATATGTATGTTTCTTATCTTTGAGTGGAGTGTCTTACTGTCACATAAGAAGGAATGAAATTGAAATCATTACTAAAGTAAATCGAACCTATAACCAATTCAATATCCAATAAGATATTCCAAGAAACCAGACACATACATATATATATTCTTGAGGCAAGCCGAGTCGATAATTATGTCTTTGATTTATATCTTACTGTCTGTCATATAGCAGCGCTATTCCGCTAAGACAACTGATAGTAATTGGGGTCGTAATCCAAACCAATTACTCGTATTAGGCATTATAGTATATATATATATATATATATATATATATATATATATATATATATATATATATATATATATATATATATATATATATATATATATATATATATATATATATATATATATATATATATATATATATATATATATATATATATACCTTTTCCTTTCGCTACCGCATTCATAAAAGTAAATTAATTTGCTACATTTTGCTTAAATACATAATATACATTGTGTTTAAATACATTTTGCTTAAAAATCTAAAACAGCATATTTTTGTATCATCCCTTATATAGCAGAGTAGGCAGAAAGAACACACATCGTTCTCTTTCGTTTGTGGCGTAACTCAACACCGCTCTTTATTTTACCTGAGTGGAAATCGAACCCACTCATACGTCATTGTCACTGTAAATTACTAAGGCCTTTTTTTATACTATTATGACTATATAACTTCCTAAATACAGTTGTTTATATTTTTATATCGAAAGTATAACAATCAATCACGTAGAAACACAATGTTAAATTAAAATATTTATTTGCAGAGCATACAGAAGGGCTCTAGCGATAAATCTCTTCCCCCTTTTTAACCAAGCTGAAATATAGGGCTCTATATCTAATGGCTTTTGTCATCTATATTGTCTATAAGCGGCCTACTGTGAGTCTAACCGATTTAATTAACAATACCAAATGTATGTAACAATTACTTTTGCTTGGTTTTATGAGTTTTGAAATGGAGCTTAATAAAACAATGGAGTTTAATTTTAAAATGAATATTTAATTTGCCAGTTAAAGTTACAAAATCGATGACAGACTTTTTTAAAACTTATAAAATGGCAAACGGAAATAAGCTTTATAACGTATGCTTTCATTATAATTTGGTTGGTATACAGAAAGAACTTGTCCATTTTTTTTTAAATGTTTCCTAGAAAGAAAATATATGATAATTTATAACTTTCGTCTTAATGACATATATTTGTTATGTATTAAAAACAAGATTCATAATACGAACTGAACAAAAATAGTAGATTTAAAACTAAAATTTTTAAAGATTCGAGTATAAATTTCCACCGCTAATAGCTATATATATATATATATATAATATATATATATATATATATATATATATATATATATATATATATATATATATATATATATATATATATAATATATATATATATATATATATATATATATATATATATATATATATATATATATATATATATATATATATATATATATATATATATATATATATATATATATATAAGGCTTAACCGAAACGACGAAAATACTCTAGAGAATAAACTTATCCATATATATATTTGCAAATATATTTCCTCCACACAACTTCGTCCCATCAATCACTTATATCAACGCAATAATAAAATTAACGAAACTTACCAAGAAAAAGTTGCAAACGTTTATTTGCAAAGCACAGAACTGAGTATTGACATAAATCTATTTACCAAAGACACTTGGCACATCACTGAACAATATACGAAAAGAACAACTTGTTAGCAACTTCGCGTCGGAGCAACACGACCGCGCAAACTGAAGTCCCATAGAAAACTGAAATCTGAAAACCGTTATTTCTATGCACGAGATAGACAAAGAACAAAAAATTATCCAATTGTATTGCGCGTTAACCGTTCTTTGTATAAAACAGTCCAGTGTTAAATCATCAATGGACTTCGATATGTAGATTCGGTCGTTGCCTTTGTAATTAATTCGACGGCTTTGCTTATCTCCACCAGAGATAAGTTGTGAGCTTCCAAACGATTTTCCCTAACTTTTTCCCTAACTAAGTGACAATATATTTACTTGAAACTAATAAAAGTGATTACGAGTTTTAGTCATATATATATATATATATATATATATATATATATATATATATATATATATATATATATATATATATATATATATATATATATATATATATGTGTATATAATATGAATTGATAATTATTATGGTCCAACTGCAGCGTTTCACAAAATAACCGATATATTTTATATCGGTCAAAACTAATATTATAGAGAGGAAAGATTTGTATTTTTGTATGTATGTTTGTAATATTTTCATACAAAAACTACCGAACCGATTTCAAAAATTCTTCCACCATTAGAAAGTTGCATTTTCATTGAGTGATATAAACAAAATATAAGGATCCCTAATAAAAATGCAATAATATAACCCAAGGTGTGAAAAAATAGTCATACAAAATCTGTCAACGCGGTTTCCGCTAATGATGATTCACAAAAAAAAAGGTTCTACTATAGAATTATTATCTATTATAGAACATATCAATATCTGCAATATTCACCTTGCTAAAATAACATCGTATAGCTTAAGCGAGCAAAGCCGCAGCCGGGTCGCTAGTACATTCAGCTCCAGTATTCTTCTCAGCAGAACTGGCTTCCGAGCTGGTGGTAGCTTCTAGTAGGACTGACAATACTAGCACTTATGTTAATTGACGATTCGAAAGTGCTTGTAATAGCCTTTTTAAATAAAGAATATTTTGATTTTGACACAAAATATCTTTAAAATCGTTTTGTACTTATATTATATTGAAATTTAAATAATGTTATTCTATATAAAAAATACATGCTTCACTTGTAACGTCAAATTCAAATAACTAACCACTCTATCATATTTCAATAAAACTCTTTTACCGCATTAATAGCATATATTTTGTGTGGCATAGTTAATTGGAAGCCCGACGTTTCGAACACTTTGCAATAGTTCGTAGTCACAGGTAGTTTTATTCCAGCACAAGAGATTCATATAAAATCTTATTTCGAAAATCTTATTTCTACGTCTATTATTTAGTTCATGCAAGCAAATCATACTGCTGTCAAACAACGTAGACAAGCAAATATAAATAATGTCATAGAAATGTATATATATAGCAAGGAAGGTTTGTTTATCGTAGAGAGATTTTTTTGTGTTGCATCTCTCCGTAGAGATTCTACGCTCTACATTAATGCCCTGTATTCAGCTTAATGTTGTTTTCGAATATTTTTTTCTACCAAAGAATGTTTGAAATTCCTTGTGCCGTCGGATGAGGAAATAATTACGAAATTTACCTTTTGATGTATGTATGACGTCTTTCCGTAGGAAATGTAACACATATTGGGCTACAATACAACTTTTACAGCTTCGTTCTTATTTATTTTTATTCTTCTACAGCTACAAGTTGATGTCCTCAGAGATATTACAGCCTGATTTTTTTTAATAATGGTACATTCACAAAACAATTGCAGTTTTTAGGTAACCAAGTGGTATATTGACTAAGGATGTACCCATAATGTGATTCTTTTTAAATATTGAAATATAACATAAACTATAATGACTGATTATAATTTTATAGTATATATATTTAACGTATCGACTTTTTAGGGACTCCGACAAATCAACCAATTAGCACTACTAGCTTACGTTATTTGTACTTGTTATTTGCAACAGGATAGTTACTGAATCGTTTAAGCTGCACAGACACAAAATATCAAAATTATATTTCAACAACATTTATATCAATGAGTTTAATAAAAAATTTGACTTATATATAATAATATCTTTATAGTTTTTAAATATAGCTTTCATGCGTTTCAGCAAAAAATCTATGCTATACAATAACTTTGGTTTAGAATCATAATTTTTAAGTATACTCAGTTACTAGTTTGTTCAGATTAAGGCTGTTTGTTTAAAATCATTTGCGTTGGATATATTTTTTCTTAAAAAAAAATCTAGATGCAGCGAGGATGTCATAGTGAGAATTAAAAAGAAAGCGTTCAGATGATTAAAAGATGCGTAAAAAGATGTGTTCAATGCCTAAAAAATTATGACAGTGGACGAGGCGAAATAGGTATGTAGGGATTTTCAGGTAGGTATTTTTAGGTACAATCGAAAGATTTTTAGTTTTTACCATTCTGTGTTACAACTAAAATTACTTATCGTCCTATTTATCGTAAGTCATGGCATCTCATACTAGTACAATCTAGAATTTACCAATATATGGGTTTTTAGTGACACGTGGAAAAGTGTAAAACCGTTTTTTTTTTAATGAAATATTGATGGAAAAATGAAAATAGCACAAAGCCCCAAATAACTCACGTTTATTAATATATACAAAACATTGTGAAACGAGATTTTTTAAATCTTTTGGTCTTCAGTGATTCGAAATGAACATATTCATTGAATCTAATTTACATGTATCTAGTTATTTATGTGATTATTTTTATACCCTACCATAGTACATTATATTTTAATAAAATTTAACTTTTTTAACATCACGCTATATCCCGCATGTAAATGGGTTTGGACCTAGAATCACGACACTACGCTCTCCGTCTTCTACCAAATACGAGATATCGTGTTTAGTAGCGGATCGGATATTTACTACTTTTGTACGTTATATCATTTATTCTACACTCTACGTCTTGTTAAGAGAATTTTTCTCAAAAACCCAGGGATATATTTTTTTTAGCTTTACGCATTGAACAAAGTATATAGAGTGACATTTTTGTAAAGTTAAAGAAAATCTCAATTAAGCTGTAAATTTTATTTAACTCCTTGTATTTGTAATGCTAATAAACATAGAAATACTACTGTCAGTCATCTTTTTCATTTCTTCCATAACTGATTTAACTATTATAAAAGATTGGTGGTATTAACAGTCAATCTACTAAATACTTCTATAGAAAAAGTCCTTAATCATTCAAATTCTAATGTAAGCTTTGATGAAGCTCGAGTCGTTATGACGCGTCATGTCTATTCCCGGCTTCATCAGCTTATCAGCGACGTGGGCATTTATCAATAGTCGATTAAATAGGGTTACCATGTCAGATAATTATGTTTGACATGAAATACTATAGGTTAATAATGGGAAGTACTTTATACTAACTAATTATGGAGTAAGTGCTAATTTCAAGGAAATTGTAAAATGGGTGGAATTATATGGGATTATGGGTAAACGATATATCAAAAGATTTTCGTTACTTATCTTTTTCGTGTTGCCTGTGCACCACAACATGTCCCACTGGGCTGTATATGTGAAAGTGGTTGTATAGTTGTAGGTTGTAGGTTCAACCCCACTCGAAAGCAATATTTTAATTACTTCTAATATTATCTGCCATCATGCAATGCAGAAGAAACTGCAGAAATAGAGTACGCAGTGTCTTTTAACTAAATTTAAAGTTTAAACTCAAAGTAGCTGTTCACATTGTTCTGAAATATACCAAACAGAAATACGCATAAAAACATATTTTTTATAAAAAAAAATTATTTAAAATAAAATCTAGTTATCCTGATGGTATCACAGTCTGTTAAGTGCTCGCGTGCGCCACACGTGCTGGTGCACACGACCTAGGTGACGCGTAGCGGTGCGTAATTTTATAAAGTGTCGATATACCTAAAACATATACAACGTCAATATATATATATATATATATATATATATATATATAGATATATATATATATATATATATATATATATATATATATATATATATATATATATATATTATATACATGTGGTAGATGGCGAAATAAAACGCCGTTCTCGCTCGTAGAAAGATATGTAAGTAATTCTTTCCAAGCACTGTCCTCCTACGCTAATAAGGGCTCTAATATAATCAATCTTAAAAAAATACTGTTGAGTTATTATAATGTCTATGAAAACAACAAAATGAGTACAATAAATTTCTCTATTTCACAAATTATGAGGACAAAAATATTAGTAATAATATTATTGCTGAAAATCTATATGTTTTTTATATTGAAATGCCAAATATTGTTTTGTAAATTATAGCGTTTGGTTCAGTTAAACAAAGTTTTAATGTAACATATCTATTGTTTATTTCGCCGGAGGTCGTGGAACTGACATATAAATTCGACATACAAACGTTCGATAACATTTATAAATAAGAAGTAAATTAAAAAAAGGATGTAGCAAAGAATATAATTTTACCAGTAAAAGATGAAATTTTATATAATCAAGAGCAATATAGCCTTGTACGGTTTTTACTTATTTGGAAATACGTTTGAAGAAAAAGCTTGGTATATTAATATATATATATATATATATAATATATATATATATATATATATATATATATATATATATATATATATATATATATATATATATATATATATATATATATATATATATATATATAACCAAAGGAAATGTAGTAGCATCCAAGTACTTGAACCCTGTTGAGTCGATTCTGGCAACCCCAGTAACGAGAAGGTAAAAAAAAATTAAAAAATCAAAAGAACTAGCAACTATTATTATTTACCAGGTCTTCCTCAATCACCTTCATTTTACTTATTGAAATTTGACGAGCACTACAATATATGCATGTGTAAATTGTATCCGACATAGCATTAGTATTACATCAATGGGCTTAAATTTTTTCATATATTTAATTCCATATATAAACAAATTTGAAACGATGACGCCACATTTGAAATATGTTTTAGAAATTAACTGATTATAGCTCTGTACCGATTATTTTTAATAGATATATATATATATATAATATATATATACTATATATATCTATATATATATATATATTATATATATATTAATATATATATATATAGATAGATAGATATCTATATATAGTATATATATATATATAATATATATAAATATAACCAAAGGAAATGTAGTAGCATCCAAGTACTTGAACCGTTGAGTCCATTCTGGCAACCCCTAGTAGCGAGAAGGTAAAAAAATAAAAAAAAATCAAAAGAACTAGCAACTATTATTATTTTCCAGGTCTTCCTCAAGGTCATGAAACAGAACGCAGCGTCGGTTTCCGCCAATTAACGCGTAATATCCCAAAAATTAATCAAATGTGCAAAACAGAATTTCTTACACTATACACGTTAAACAGTTTAGAAAGCCATAGAGTTTTAGAAACTTCCTTTTTTGGATTACAATACAAACAGCAGAGAATATCTAATAGCACAACATTTATAAGAATACAAAATACTATTAAAACGCCTTGCTATTGTGAAAATATAAAACTGCCATTACGTGTCATAAAGATTTAGGTATCCGTCTAAATTATGAGTCGCTATTATACTAACGAATAAATTTGCTCGGTCAGGTCTAGCCATGATGAATAAAATATATATATAAATTTCTTTTACGTTTTCGTTTTATACCAAATTTGTGTAATGAACCCTTCATCAGAAAATGTAAAGCATTTGTATTTAATGTACCCAGTTACATTAAATACAAATGTTGTACTTCTACAGAGATTTAGATTTAATTAAGCATTTTAGAAACATTTTTCAATTCGACTATTGTGGTGGTGTTGGCATTTAAAATAATAAGTGAAGCTCTGAATCTTCAATAAAATTTGAGTGTTTGTTTGTAATATTAAAATAACCGCTTGTCTATCTGTTTGTTCCGGCTAATCTCTGAAACGGTTGGACCAATTTTTTTCACTGACAGGTAGCTGATTAATTTTAGAAAAAAAAAGAAATATATATATAATATATATATATATATATATATATATATATATATATATATATATATATATATATATATATATATATATATATATATTAGAGTAAATACGAGTACATATACTGAACATATACAGAGTGATTTCGTATAACATATCATATATCATATGGTGAAGCTGAGAGCGGCTCGCTAGTCAGAAATATGATACTGGGTCGAAAAAAAAATAGTATTAAATCAATAGGATCAGTACTTGGATTGTACATGATCTAGAAACACCTGGATTGTAATGTAATATATAAATGTATAAATTAAATTAAATGCTTTTTATAATATATTTATAATAATCTATATTTTCAAATAATAATTTGAATACGTCCATCACATTGTAATTTTATATATTATATATGTACCTATATGCTTTTACAGAAGGCTGTAATTTTAAATATATGCCGAATGGATCGAAAATTCTTATGTCAAACGTGAACCCATCCTCCTTTTAAATTACTAATGCATAATAATATCTACATTTAGTTATTTATGACCTTCGTCCATGAAGAGATTTCTTTTTAATTACTGTATTGATGTAAATATTAAGTATTTTTTATAGAAATTAGTCGACATAATAAATAAATGAATATTTTTATCTTAAATTGTATCATATTTATTGATTTCCATACAAAGTTTTAAGGCCCTATTTATTTGAATAGTACCTCTACTATATATTTTGTTGTTAAGATTTTGTTAAGCACTACAGGATTTAAAGGAAATTTTAACACAGTAAGTGTATAATCTATTAAAAATAATCGGTACAGAGCTATAATCAGTTAATTTCTAAAACATATTTCAAATGTGGCGTCATCGTTTCAAATTTGTTTATATATGGAATTAAATATATGAAAAAATTTAAGCCCATTGATGTAATACTAATGCTATGTCGGATACAATTTACACATGCATATATTGTAGTGCTCGTCAAATTTCAATAAGTAAAATGAAGGTGACATTAAATTCGGATGCTCAATTACCATGTAATTGGGTCAAGCTTTTTATGTTACGCTCATTACGACGAGGGGCTTTCGTAAAACGAAACGGAATCGTCAAGAACTCTTATGACGATGCCTAAACAAACATAAAATTTAATTAATTAGATACTTTTTTGGAAGTTGTGGGGTTCAAATTCAATAATTGTACGAATTTGTGATTAATTATATTGCTTGCTTTTAATGTCTCGTTTATCAAAGCTGTTTTTTTTTTGTTATACGTTTTTTTCCGCATATAGTAGAGAAACAGAAGGGCTTAATACTAGGTATATCAAGACTTTCACTTACACTTTCTAGCCAATTTTCTAGACCTTGCGTGTTGAGTGAGTTGTCTAGTTACCAGGTGGAAATGAAATAGTTCATTCCTTCGAGCGGTAATCGAACCCACAACAGTCGCGTTTACAGTCAGACCTCTGCGCCACGACAGGCTGTAATAAAAAGCTGCATATATGTGGGGATCCTCCTACTGATTATCCTGAGGACATTTTCCTTATTGATACAATGTCAAGCGTGAACTTTATTTTCAATATCAGCAACATATCCACAACTTCTTTGAATATATGGTAGATGGTGTCACGAGATAATCATTCTGCTTGTCTACTAGCTAGAAAAAATACTACACAAGTCATAGTTAGTAATAATTTCACGAGAAAATATTCGCCACGACTAAAATACAAAAGTTTTGTACATACATTTTGTTCCGAATCGGGTAAAAAGGTAAATTAAAACTTGCAATGGCTAACTTTTCCCAGCGCCAAAGTTTAAGTTGAAACATATAGTTTTATAAATTCAATTAGAATTTCTGAGAAATAAAACAGGTAAGTTAAGCCACCAGGGCGTAGCGACACAGCTTCTCTCTTCTCCAACTACAAGCGCGATGGATGTGAGTTCCATTCCCAACAGGATGTTTTTTTTTTGTAAATTTGCTTTGGTCAAAGAACTTACTTCCACTTTTCGAAATTGTGAGGAAAGTGCAGAGTTCAACACAAGGTTCTCTCTGCCTACTGCCCATTCTACCTTGGTATAAAAAAAAATTGGATATTTATTATGTGAAATAAAAAAAACTAGCTGACAAAAAGGTGTTTTTTTTTTTTATTTTGTTAACCCTTCATGGTGAAATTAGTATCAATCTTAGTATCCTAAATTCACAATTTTAATAGTCGACTTAATTACTACGATGACTTGAAACGCTACGTTTTCAAAAAAAAATACAGTCTTTCATTAATGGCATTATTGTAAAGATTAAATTATAACAAAATTTTATATATATTTTCATTTTCTTCGCGCTGGAAACAAGACAAACCGCGGCGTTGAGCTACGCTCTTCAACATGCAATGCCTCGAAAGGCATGAAGCGGGGAACGGAGTGTCTTAACACTAGGTTCCTTCAGCCTACGGTTCCCTCTGCCTACCCTGCTATGTGCGGGATACAGCGTGAAGATAGAAAAAATATTAAGGAATAAGCAATTTATGTTATAGCAATTTATATACAACTGAACTATGACCTTCTCAAAGTAACGGCAGTCCGGTCTTACAATTTAAAAACAAATAACATCAAAACGCTCTAAGCGAAATTTGAAATTAAGAAAAGCACCTTAATTACTTCGAACAAAGTTTAGATGGGACGTATAATATCTTTTATGTTAGATTAAATGGCAGAGCTTTTGACATTTTACAAGCTGCCATATTGTTTCATGTATACTAATATTACAAAGAGGTAAAATTTCATTGTATGTTTTATAATGAAAAAGCTCTAAAACTATTTCTTATTTATACGTAAAAGCTTATACGTATAAATATAAGTAAATATATAAATATAAGAGCTAAGAATATAATAAATATAAGAGCTTATACGTAAATTGTTGAAAAAATGAAAAAGTAAGCTTTCATTTTGTGTTTCATTTTACTGTAAAATTGTTAATAGTACAAAAAATCCTATAACACGGTATTGTTTATCTTAAAAACTTCTAAAAAAGGTTCACTAGAACATGTCTATGGTTTAAGGTTTACTCAATAGGATTTTCTTTATCGTAACATATATATTTTTTAAATATTGCATTACTTGCGAATCTATTTTTATATACACCGATTTCAAATACTTTACTCTAATAAAGTAAAGAAAATAACTTAATCTATACTTCATTTTCGAAATAAAAAGAGGATCATAATATATTAGGACGGTAATGTTTTAAATATGTATTTCTACTTAGCTATCTATAAATAAATACGTTGTAAAAATATATAGTATAAGTTAAAATATATAGTATATAAGAATTTCGACATAGTCCGATAAGAAATCCCGAGTTTTCTAAAGTAAAAGTAAAGTAAATAATATCCTATCACAAACATATATATTTATTTTAAGCAAAACATTGTAAATAGACTAAAGTGGTGTCGTAACAACCGAGAAGTTTATAAAACCCAATGGCAAGTAAACAAACGTGACATGTAGGGGAGCGATGTAGTTAAAGTTTATCATCGCAAGACTGGACCTCGGCCATCGTACCTTCCTATACAGTGTAATGGCTTGGGGGCAGGGCTGTCGGTGAAAAATAAAGATTATTTCTGTCGACAATGCTGTTTTTTTGTCCTTGACATCCCTAAATCTACCACATATACTTGTAATTCTAAAAACAACATAAGAAAATGGAATTATGTTGTAATTTGGCTTTTAGTGGCTATTGTTTAGAAGACTGGTTTCAGGAAGGAAAACAACGGATATAATATAAAGTAAATCGATACTTCTCTTGTATTAAAACAGAACAGTGTTAAGACAGAACTTCAAATTAAATTTTATCTTTTTATCAATAATAAAAAGTGGTTAAGTGCGAGTAGGACTCAAACTTAGTTTCCTTAGTAGGAAGCATAACGTATTTTCGGAGTAAAGTAGCTGCGTTATGGATGGACAGACAGACATAAATTATTTACAAGAGATCAGTTTTTCACATTCTGCTACGGAACCCCAAAAACATCCATAAAAGAAATCTCAACTTCATACTTTGCTACACTTCTATTATAACTAAAGTGATCGTTCATTACCTAAAGCTTCACGAAGAATTGAGTCCATAAAGTTTATTAAATATGCTGAAAACATGTTCCCAGCCCAGCTCTAGCAAACTCGTTAAGGATTTATATTAAATTGCATTCCGGCCTAGTGCAGCGCGTGATTGACAGCACTATTTAAAAAATGAAAATTAAAAGTAAACAGACGATCTCGTTTAAATTGACATTTTAATAAGAGTTGTTTGTAATTCAAAAATAAAATGTAAATAATTCTATATATTATGAATACATAATAAAAATGTAAATCATCGCTGTCTGTCTGTATATTAAATTTCCCTTAATATTTAAACTTTATTTTATTTTAATCGCTTCATAAATTTTGTACGACAAAATTGGTATGACACAGATGTTTCATACCAATTGAATTGGCTGTAATTTTCGATGAGCTACCAGCAAGAGCTTTTGCTCATTTTTTAAGAATCGAATCAAAATATTCTTTATTGACTTTTGCAAGCACTTTTGTATCCTCGAATTCGCCATCACAAGCTCGACAGGCAGTTTTGTTGAGAAGACCCGGCAATAAGCTCAACAGATGCTCTTTTCCACATCATTGTTATTTGCATCATTATTTGTGTTAATAAGTCATTTTAAATTAATACAGATATCTCCTCTAGAATTTCGCCCACACATACCGTATCTTATTTGACCGTCTTATTTGATCGTTTCAGTGTTACCAGTGTTGAGTTTAATTCCTAGCAATATACTTTTTTCTGGACTGATTAAAACAAAGCTTAGTCTCGGAGAAATAATTGAATTAAAATTAAAAAAACGTGTCAGCCCTTTCACTTTCATCCAATAGCTAGTGATAGCGAAGCGTAAATGACACTGTCTGCCGTCACTGGTAGGTACTTGTCGGGTGAGAGCTTAAGTGTGTGATACCGAAATTCATTAATATTATAATATTTCAAATGTATAAGAATTTTACGTGGATATAGCAATCAAATTCAATATAAAATAAACATAGTATGTCTTTCATGGGACTTAAAATAAAAATTAGCAAATTATATTTTCCTAAAAATATTAAATATACAACACTTTTATATATTTTTACAATAGTATATAAATCGATAGATATTAATCATTAATTAGTTCTCTAACTAATGATTAATATCTATCGATTTATATAATATTATAAATAATATAAAAGTGTTGTATATTTAATGTTTTTAGGAAAACATGATTTAGGATGATGAAAAAATGTGCTATGTGAAAAATAAAAATAAATGTCTAAACTAAACATAAGCGTAGAAATATTGTTAAAAATAATTGAAATTTTACATTTTACATTGAATCTATGATATTTTTTTATTTATAAATATATTTTTTATAATAAAGAATACTGTTAGATATAAATAATTTATTCTTTGACAAACATTTTATACTGATACAAATTTACTACGTCTTGTTCGAACTGTTGTGTTAATTAACTATCATAACGTATTAGGTTCACTATTCATTGAAAACGTACATTTTTGACAAATTTTATACTAAAAAAATCAATTCATCCATCCATCTTGTAATTTTTTAATTTCATATGAAATATTGAGGCGAGTACTTAATAGAATTTAAAATAAAAGCATTTATAGGTTAAACGGTCATTAATAAATAACGTTAAATGGTTTTTGACATCTTGTCAAATAACCGCAAATACTAATGTAACGCACATCTTTGGACTTTTTTCTTTGTGTGGTGAGTTTAATGCTGAGGCTGGGGAGGGAAGAGGGTACTCTGTCCCTGAGAAGTAGCAAGCAGTATCGCGTCTGCTTGAGAGGAAACGTCGGCGGCAAGGGCGTCCCCTGCGGGACTCGAGCCTCGGCTTGCGGTCGACGAGCGGGCTAGGATCTTTGGACATCTGAGCACATTTGAATGAAACGTTTTTTCTTACCGTTGTTAATTTTATTGTTTTAATAATTATTTTTTATGTAAATTGTTACGTGTCGATGATCACTCTCGTGCCAATTTATTAATTATTTAACTTTTTTCTATTTTGAATTACTTGCCTTGTTTTTGTTCAGGATAATATTTAAATATAGTCTAAGAACTGATACATTGAAAGATTGATAGAATAAAATGTTTGAATACTATACTATACATAATTTTTTTTTTCATAATATACTATACATAATTATTAAATAAATTGATAATTTTTTTTAATGCAGCAACTAGTTATATCATTGGAGTATTTCTAAATCCTTTAAATTTTCCTTTAAACTTTAAATCAAGTTATTTCATCAATTTTCTAAAAAAATTATTGTGCTTCTGTCGGACAGAGACAGGACAGATAGAACTGTCGGTTCTAAGTTTGTTGTAACATTCGGTTCATAAATACTTAAATAAAACATATAAAAATTTGATCGCAGCGGGATTTGAACCCGCGCCACATGGAAACCGGCCAAGCGCTCAGACCACTAAGCCATGCGTTCTTCCTCACGCTGCGTCTAAATTCTTATATGCTTTATACAACTTATTACGTTGTTAGCATCTCTGTAGGGATCTCTATATTTAATAAAAAAAAGCATTCTCTCTAGCCAAATCTTTATATGTTGTCAAATATTTATATGTTTTTGTTAAATATTTGTTTCTATCCCTAGTTTGGATTAGAACTTTAAAAAATCATCAAACTACATTCAATTCACTTCAACATATGATACAAAATAACACAAAACGAGCGGTACCCTAGAAAGTAAATAAATAAGAATTTGCAACAGTTCTCGGTCATACACAATATCAGTGCTTCATTTCAAGTATAAAACCCCATTTATTTGTACGTCACGTGCAGTTAGTACGAGACAATAATGGAATAAGTTTCGATGCAGTCGCTGCACAACTTCAAAAGGACTTTTTATTTCTGCCTTGTTGTGTTCACGGGATTTTAGATAAGTGGTTTAGCTTGATATATATATATATATATATATATACGAGATCTTTTTAACTTCTTGTTGTATCCCGCCTGTAGCAGGGTAGGCAGTGGGAACCTAGGGAGGGGACCTAGTGATAAATATCCTTGGTTCCCCGCTTTCCGCCTTTTCGAGACGTTGCGTGTTGAGTGGCGGAACTCGACGCCGCGCTTTGTCTTGTTATCAGAGTGACGAAAATGATAATTATTCTTTTTTGTTCAGCAATACACTCTGTATATATATATATATATATATATATATATATATATATATATATATATATATATTATATATATATATATATATATATATCTCAATACCAGTATTCAGGTAATTTTTACTATTACATAATTTTCTTGTTATATATAATGATAAATATTGGATAATTATTGGTTAATTATACATTTAAAATACCAGAAACAGCAATTACACAAAGCTCCTAAATTCTTCCTAATATTATCTCTGTATAATTAAGGATACGAATGCGGATAATCGGCTCTCGAATTCGACCGGATAGCAGTGACGTAGCGTCGTAGCACTCATATCCGTTTCCGAGTTGACACGTGTGCTACGACTCATAAGGCTCTGTCAGTCTATCCTGCTATGGCATTCAATATAAATATTAAATTATTCCTTCAAATGGGATATAAGCCCACAACTATCAGATATAAACGCGTCGTCAGAAAGAAAATATATATATAAATATTTTTATAGTTCTCCGATTAATTATAGACCTGGATATTGGATTTGAATTTGACTTTGATACCAGACGAACCAGACCTGTGATTCTATAAAAATGTAAATATTTCTATAAATAATTTAATTTTACAATCGCTCAAATTGTTAATATAATTTATATAAAAAAACCTTTTTACACAAATATCTGCTTAAGTATTTGTTCCATTAGTAACGACGCGTCGATGGGAATATAATGGAATAGACGTTTTTTGCAATAATTAAATATAAAATCTTTATAATATAGGCTATTTTTTATCATTTTTTTTTTGGCTTCACGCTGTATCCCGCACATATCAGGGTAGGCAGAAGGAACCTCGTATTATTTTAATTAAATTATTTCAATTACCTCGTTCTGGGACCAAGACAAAGCGCGGCGGTTGGTTCCGCCACTCAACAGGTAATGTCTCGAAATTTATTATACTAGGTTTCCTCTGTCTACCCTGCTATATGCGGGAAAAAGCGTGAAACTATGTTTCTTTTTGTAGATAGACGAATATTCCTTCTGTGTCTGACAATAAGCGCGATGGTTGTAGGTTCGATACCCACCCACGCAATGAATTTCTTTACAATAAAAGTGGAGAGCAGAGTGTCTGAACATTATGCTCTATTTTAGACTTTGTCATAATATTTAATAATAAAATTCAATATTTACAATAATCAAAGTAATAAATCGTAAATAGTATCGGAAATTTAATAAGCACGCTAGGTATTTGCGGCATTCTGCACTCAACAAAGCTTTTAGTTACACTAGCTGCTAGCCAAGATATGTTCGTAAAACAATATAATTAAATTGTACTTCATAAAACTTGAGTATGTTTGAATTAAGACTTAACGTATAAATTTGTAAAAACGCTTACTGTTATTTTGTGATTTATTTACTTATTTTTTATCATGATTTTATATATTGATATTTTTTACGACATTTTCTTTTCAATTTTGTAAAGCATTTTTAGTATAATTATTTATTATCTTTAACTACCTTTCAGAAATAATTTATAAAAATATAGTTATAAAACCAATATACATATATACATATGTTATCTGTATAAATGAGTTACATACGAGTACGTCGTCCACACGTCCCTTGCATATGTTTTTTTTTAACTTTTAGTACAAGTCTAAACTAGCTTTTACCTATGTTTATGTCTGTGTATTCAAATGGAACTGGCTCTAAAGATCTCTAAATGTCCGATGTAATTCTGACCGCAGCTACAGTAGTAGTAGGTTACATTAAAACTATTAATATGATGTAAATATAAATATTACCATAAATGGACTTCCGATGAGTCGTTCCTGAGAAGAGCGCGTTCAACTAGAAAAAAATGACTTCAAAGACTTAAGCAGTACATTTTAAAAATAAGCAAGCATACATTATATATATTAGAAATTAAATTAATATTATATAATAAATATAAATATATATTTAATAAATTATAGATACACTGTATCCCGCATGTAGCAGAGTATGTATAGGAAACCCAATGTTAAGACATTCCGTTCCCCAATTTACGCTTTTCGGAACTCAACGCTGCGTTTTGTTACCAGACGGAGTAAAATGTAAATAATATATTCTCCCGAGTGGGAATGGAACCCACAACATCTACATCCACAACAAGAATACTATTAGAAGTCAATAATACTTATTTACTAGTTAGTGCTATCAGAAGCAATAGTACAACCGATATAAACATTCCACCGTGGCATATAATCTTTAAAACAATTGAAACTATTCAATTTCACAAAGTGATACTACACTACACTATGTATCCCTAACGATTCATTGTTCAATTTAAACGAAGATATAAGTGGAGACGGTCGTAAAGTCTTGGGTTGCAACTTGCAAGACTATTAACTGGGTCCGAGCTCCTTTCAAAGATTGCAGTTTTCACTTGAGTAGATGCTATTAATAGTACTTTCGCCTTTGTTAAAGTCAATTTAAGCTGTGCAACTCAATTTAAGTTTTAATTAAAAACAAATTAAATATAGCTAGTTATATGTTATATTGTTGTTTTTTTTTTACTTTTACCTTTAAAAGTGCAACTGTTGAGTCTTCGAAAGTCGGTGATAGCTTTATTAACAGTTAGTTATTATTAACAGTCAGTTAGTTAGTTATTATTATTGGTAACATAAAACAAGAATATTTTTAATTTTTATTTAAATCCTGTAATTTTTTTTTTTTTTTCGTTGTAGACGAAGACGAATGTTGGTATCAACTTCCAAAAAGCGTATACTCTTTATAAATCTGAAGTTTGACATGGAAACAACTTTGACATCTACTCTTTGATGTCACATAGATTATAACGACTATTTGCGTAACCTCCATTTTGTATATTAAAGTCTGACTATAAGAGATTTTCTTTGTGAAAACCTCCTTCTATTTAGGCATCACTAACCGTAACCCTTCAAATAATTAAAAAATAAACAAATCTGAACCAAAATATTGGAGAGTCTATATAAAATTTTATTTACAACTTAATTTTACACACGCATTTTCATGTCGAAAACGCTTTTAATATTTTCATCACATGAAAGCTTGCTTGTTCTTGAACAAATTAGCTGGCAAATCGTTCATGAAAGTAAAATTAGATTTGTTTTCCAATTTTTACTTCATAATATGTTTATTTTTCAATTTTTACAAACATAATTTGTGAATAACTTATTCAAATATGATTTTAATATTTATGGACAACTTTAAGC
The DNA here is from genome assembly GCA_037127375.1 of Dione juno. Taxonomy (NCBI): domain Eukaryota; kingdom Metazoa; phylum Arthropoda; class Insecta; order Lepidoptera; family Nymphalidae; genus Dione; species Dione juno. The sequence continues at coordinate 1,341,299 of JAXRJS010000008.1, read as the reverse complement.
TTTCAGTTCATATAGTGTAGTATAAGGTGACTGAAATTTGATTGTCACGCCCTTGTTAGCGTTCCGTACCTAAAAGGGACCTAAAAACCGGGACCTTGTTACTAAGCTCTCGCTGTATGTCTGTTCATCTGCCTGTATGTCACCAGGCTGTATCTCATACACCGTGTAAGCTAGAAACCTGAAATTTTCACAAATTATATATTTCTGTTGCCGCTATAATAACAAATACTAAAAATAAAAAAAATTATCTATTTCGTCAGCGAAATGCCTACAATTATGAAACAGATAGGGAAACCTCGGTGCGCTAGTACTACTCGCACTTGACTGATATTTTTTACTTGTAATTATTTGGTGAAATGGCCATCAAACATAATTGATCCATTAAAAATATACTAAGATTTTCCCGTAGAAAGTTCTCGTTAAGCTTAGGCCTAAAAAATCTCTACTACCCAAATAATAGACTTGTCATACTTTACTTTACTTATTTGTTTCATATAATGTATGTGAATTGAAATTATTATCAATTAGAATAGTAAGGAATAATTATATAATATAATTATATAATGCAATGATTATAAGGCCAAACTGGATATTTAAGAATATTTATGATAATAATATAAGCTAACTTGGTAGTTAAAAGTTCGATTACCACTCAAGGGAATCCATATATACTGACACTTGGTCAAACAAAGTGCGGTTTTGAAATCCGCTACTCCAACCATTATATCTCCGCTTAAGCAAATCTCTCTCTCTCTCTCTCTCTTGTCCGTAAATATATAGATTAAAAAAAACAGAGGTTTTTCGTTATGACTGAAAAAAGAACAGAAACGTGATACTGATAAGAATAACGTAGAAACTGATAAGAACTTCAACATTTCATCTTCAGTGATATTAATTTAGTATACTTTGCAAATAAACTCCCTAATAACACACACACACACACACACACACACACTTGGTATAACAAAGCAACACATCGCGACCGCAACTTATCGTGCTATTGACGTTAATATACGTAAGTGGACTGTCCACATGCCCTTTTATCTGATTAAAACTCGTCTTATTTCGATAATGGCCGCTTGACACAACTCACAAGTAATATGTCTTTTAACTTTCATATTTTGCTACACGCTAGTACCCGGGATTCTGGGTACTGCTGAGTTTTTTTTTTAATTTAAATATTACAACAGTATAGTGTATATATAATCATCAATATTAATTATAATTATCTCTACTTTGAATGTTTTTACGAAATTTTTTTAGCAGGGAAATGTAAAAATACTAATAGAATATGGATTTGTGATTAAATTTTTGTCCGTCCGTTTGTCTGTTTGTACACGCACATTTTCAAATGTACTTGACGGATTTTAATGAAACTTTTTTTATTGTATAACTGTTAGGTCAAGGCAGGATCTAGGCTATAATAGACTTAAAGATTTGCATACCTGATGCAGTACCAAAGTAGTCTAGCTGAATTATAAGGAATAATGAATGCACTTTCTAACGACATATGTTGCTGATGTTGAATTGCAATAGAACATTTAAACTATATTATTTATAAGTTTCTTCTCTTTAGTAAAAGTTGTAGTGTGATGAGCATTTTTCGTTGAAAAATTGAAATTAAAAAAGAAATGTTGTCTTAACAAAAGTAATTTAAAATGAGAAGATACTTTTAGTTTTTTTTTAGTTTAGCTTATCTATTTTGGTCCTACATCAAGTGTTCCAGATCCTTGATTATATATATATATATATATATATATATATATATATATATATATATATATATATATATATATATATATATATATATATATATGTACTTGATGTAGGACCAAAATAGATAAGCTAAACTAAAAAAAAACTAAAAGTATCTTTAGTAATAATTATAGAGCGTTATGAAGAGTGTTTGTTATTATGTAAAAATCTAACATGTGGAATACAACCTCGTGAATCTCAATGAAATATAAAAAAAATGAAAAATAGCAGTCCGTAGTGCGGTAAGGATCATTAAGTTATTATTAAATGTAAGTGATTGAATTTAAAAAAGTTAAAATAATATAGTACACATAGACGTTCAATAGAACGAACAAGATTTGTACACCGGTAAAGTCATTTTTGACAATTTACTCCCGCGTTGGGCAAAGGAAACGAAAAATCCAGCCTCATTTGTATTTACATCTATACATATAAATAAAATTGATTTGTCTGTTTGTGATTTCAAAATAATTGTCTTTTACAAGTGTACACGTCACTAAAACGTAAACATATTTAAATTCTTTTACTGTCTGTCTGTCTTTCTGTTTGTATAATAAAGGAATTGGGGGAAATTGTACACGCGTTAACCGCGTGTGAGTACCTAAGTAAATATATACACAATTTTTTTATTATTTTTCATATTCAAAGTAAATCAGAGAATAAAGCGTGCGAACCCGGGAAAGGTCGCTAGTTACTAATAAAATAACATGATTCGCAAAAATGACAAAAAATAATTAATATTTTAATATTTGAAATAGTTTAGCCGCTTAATAGTTATATAAGTTTAACTAACTTTCTTTGCTTTTTTTATTATACCTTCACATTTGTTATAAAATTTTAATTACACACTTTATAAAACATATTTAACAATTTTCACAAAAATGTAGAGAAAATATTATTACTTTTAACACATGTATATATATATATATATATATATATATATATATATATATATATATATATATATATATATATATATATATATATATATATATATATATATATATATATATATATATATATTCTGTCTTTAATCAAATAAAGTGCTTAAAATGAAAACGAAATCTTACGTTAGATTTTCTCTGCCTTCCTGCAAAATACGATGAATATAAATAATACAAAAAAAGATTCAGCCTGAATTGCCTGATTGGCTAATCTCAAAGTCGAATTTTGTCTTTTTTTATTATTATTTATTGATTTAGCTTCACGCTGTATCCCGCACATAGCAGTAGGCAGAGAGTACCGTAGGTTGAAGGCACCTAGTGTTAAGACACTCTGTTCCCCACTTTCCCCCACTCGAAGCATTGCGTGCTGAGTGGTGAAGCTCAACGCCGCGTTTTTTCCCCGAGTGGAAATTGAACTCACTAATCGCCCCGTCTACAGGCAGACACTGTGCCTCTGCGCTACGACGGTCCTCAGTTTGTCATTCTTAATTTTAATATATAATTTCAAAAGGAATTTTAGTCACAACACTTTGTCTTGATAGTAAAGCATTCTCCCCGAGTAAAGTAAAGATTGAATGCACAACTATAGAGTTTCTGTTCCTCGGGGTCACGATGGTCACATTTTTGAAAATCTTTATATTAAAAAGTCTTATTAAAACTTCATCAAGTAGTGAAACGTATAGCAGTAGGTACAAATGAATGCATTCAGCCCCCCGTAGTCGGAGCAATTATAGCAAACGACTCTCTTAATGTTCGTCCACCGCACTATGTCCTACTTCCAACACATTTCGCACGTTTTAGTGCGGTCAAGGATTGTTTTAAATATGTATTACTCATACTCATTTTTGTATATTTCTTAGCTTCACGCTGTATCCCGCATTATCACGCTGCAGCAGGATAGAGTGAAGGTCTTATTAGAGTGAAGAAATTAATGTATGGTGTTAAGCCTAAATTGAACCCAAACCCATTGTATTTACAGTCACACGTTGAGCTGCTGAGCTACGACGCATAAGTTTCAAGCCACTTCTGGATTTCATTTTATACTACAGTCGAATTTTACTTTACTTGTAATTTATTACTACTATTAATTTATTAATAATGTTAAAGAGTCCAATAACAATTTAGACGTCGTAATTAGAGGTAACGTTATTTACAGGTATTTTTTTTAAGCTATGATAGTGAATACAGGGATGGGTTGATAGGCGTGTATTATACTTACCTTTCATTGAATTCAAATCCAACTTGTGACTCTCTTATGGAAGCATAATAAGCATAGCGAAAAAAAAGTTAAGTCTATATTTTTTTTTTTTGCTTTTTGGGCAGAGGCTATTAAGACTCTCCCTCCACTCCCACGATTTACATAATACAATATAAACAATAAATGCTCCAATACGCGTAAAGCAAAGATTCTAATATTTGAAAAAGATGAAAAAAGCATAGAATGCAAGAACAGTGCAAATGGAAAGATATTAGAACAAGCCAAAGAAGTGGTAAATATATCATTGTTTCTGTAAATTTGTTAAGTAGATAATAGTAAATATTAAGAGACGGAAGATGGGAAATTATTGTTAAAAAGCGTATTTTTGCCGGTAACAGCATTAATGGTGCATCTGTACACTTGGCCGTAGACAATATAGTGCTGGCACCGACGCCGTTATACGGCAGCGAAACGTGGGTTGTAGAACTCGAATTAATAAAAGATGAATGCTGTAGAGATGCTAACTCTTCAGAGAATATCGAGGTCAGCTTAATTAACTGAGTCCACAATGAACTATGATGTAGTGAATGTATGATGTATTAGTGGAAATGAATATCAACGTGGATAGGAAAAAGTGCTTAAAGAAAACATATAAAAATTTGAACGCCGTGGGATTTGAACCCACGCCTCATGGAAACCGTCCAAGCGCTCTGACCACTAAGCCATGCGTTGTTCATCACGCTGCGTCGAAATTCTTACATGTTTTATACAATTTATTACGTTGTTAGCATTTCTGAAGCAAATCATTTGGCAAGAGAGGATGCTAGTAATATTATGGGAGTGTATGTTTGTAATGTTAAAATAATCGCTTTTTACTACATGTACATGAATATATATATATACATAACAATACAAAATAACATTTTTTACAATTTTTGTCTATCTGAGTGTTTATCCGGCTAACGCTATCTCTGAAACGTTTTTACCGACTTTGAGGGGACTTGCACTGACAGGTAGCTGATGTAATAAAGTGTAACTTAGGCTACTTTTATTTTAGATTAAAAAAATACATATATTAGAGTCAATATGAGTTAATCAACATGTACAATGTGAACTCGTTAAGCGGTGAAGACTTTAAATAACATACATACATATATTCCCTATTAAAATATACGTACATACAGTATATAAATGAAGAAACATCTGAGCGTTGAATAATTACAGACGAACTGTTTACTTAGGGACGTCTCAAGAGTCCCCAAACTCTTACAATTACACTGTTGCCTGTCACTTGAAATTGATAGTGTCACGTCTAGTCATTATAATAAGGGATTGAAATAGATGGTGTAAATTGACTCTATAAATCTATATATATATATATACTATGTGGGATATGTTTATTGCAGCCTCGCTTTAAGCTATTAAGCTATAGGGTAAGCTGAAAGAGGTTATTGTGACACTCCGAATTAGATTTTTTATCATATTTATTTATTTATTTTATTACATACATTTTATTATATTGCATCATATTGCGTTATGAGTGGCAAAACTCAATATACTCAATACTGCTTAAAAAAATTATTGCACTGAGTGGGAATCGAACCCACGCCTATCGTATTTAAAGTCAGGCGCTGTCTCATAGAGTAAAATTGTCTCTCGTAAAACTACTATAATTAAAATAAAAACGTAAAAGACCATAGTCCCATAATTTTACTATTATTATAGTAAAATTATGGGACTATGGCTATTGCAGCTATAATTATTGATCCAGAAATTGGAGCTTCAACGTGAGCTTTTGGTAACCATAAATTAACAAAATATATAGGCATTTTAATTAAAAAAGCTAAAATTTAACTTAAATATAAGTATTTTACGTATAAAATATTATAAATTTTCGAGAATATTATTAAATTTAAACTATTACCATTATACTTAATAGCTTAGACAAATGCCAGATACCAAGGTACTGGAACAGTTAAATCGAACAGTATATAAAATAAAACGAAATCGCTTCTCATTGATGCTCTTAGATCTTTTTCCTTAAGCAACGGATTTTAAAGTAGTTACCGCATATGGAGTTATTCAAGAGGGACATTTATAATGTATAAAAAAAAATATAAGCTTAACACGCTTGGTATGTTCAACATATATTCTTAAAGCCAGCTTAGTTTGTTTTAATTTTTTTTTATATAAAGCATATAAATGCTTAACGGGTGCGAGTAATGAGAGGTGGTGCGAGGTAGGTGCGAGAGAAGTACTCGCGCACCTAGGGCTCCCTACCTATTTTGTGATTATAGTAAATCTTGAAATTACAACAGAAAAAGATAATTTGTGAAATACAGCCTGGTGACAGACAGACAGACTGCGAATGCTTTGCAATAAGGACCCGTTTTTACGGAACTCTAAAATAAATAACAGTTTATTTATTATTATATTCTCTAAAGAAAATTTATGTGTAGCAATTCAACAAATCAAATTTTGTATACGATAATATTTATTTACGAGTATGACAGACTCATGTTGTTGTGTAATTAGACGAGTTGTGTAATTAGACATATTTACACTAGTATATCAGTTTCCGCAGCTACAGATAATAGACGTTGAGGTAAGAGAGAATTGTGTTTTAAAACAAATTAGGAGGATAATAATGTTAATATATGTATGTATTTTTCCTTCGTATATAATTTTAGATTCAAGTTTTGCGTCACTCAAATAAAGGTGTACGCAGAGAGAAATTAGTGTCATGATACTCCGGTCTCCGCTTTCCGCCCAGCCTTGACTTTTATCTTACCAGAGCGAGGAAATGAGACAAGTGACGGAGCCCGAGTGGGGATAAAACCCAGTTTACAGTCAGTTGCTGACCCACTCTGTATATTAATAAGTACATACTTATATATTAATAGCGTACGAAGACCTCCGTTGACCTTCGAAAACACAGTGTTGAAGATACTGCAGGAAAGTCACGTTAAAAGCATAAGGACTCCTCGGAGAGCATGTATGAAAAGGTTGATGACAATGGACAAGGCGAAAGAGGTACACAGGGACCCCGCTAGAGATAAAGCGTGAAGATGCAGATGTATGTATGTATGTATGTAGTTAATACTTAACTGACACTAGACAGACTGAGATACATATAAAAAAATAATATTATAACAAAAATTTTGAAACTATGCCTATAGACTACTCTGCATTTATATAAACGTACATAAGCAAAACCCCACTACAGTCAGTAACCATTTTATAAATAAAGTTACGTTGGCGTTAGCTAGTAGCAAGGTTATGGCGCATCAATGTTTTTATCAATATCAAGCTTATCGTCGATAATACGCAAACTATTTGAAAGCTCACTGGATCGTGGTATCGTATGGCAAAGCATTTATTCCCGAATACGTTTAATGTACGTCATTGAATTATTTGGGTTTTGAACTTGTATTACGGATAAAATATTGTTAGGGCAAAGGCCGATTTTGTCCAAGTATTCAACTAGCAATAAAGTAAATGTTCGTTATATATGTAAGATTTCTGGCGTAGCTTATATAGGGTTGATGACCTTGGAACGCATGATCGCTTCATAAATTGTAGCTAAAAACTCTTGATCAAGTTAGATTACTAGCAAAAAAACTACATCATAATCGATTCATTCGTTACGATGCTACGATGCAACAGACAGACAAAGAAAAATGTCAAATTTATAACAATCCTGACTGAAATCTAGTCGCTATAGATGTAGGGAAAAAGTACTGGCATTGTTTGTGCAATTGTATTTCCAGATGTTGATTTGTAATATACGAGCTAAAAAGCATTGCTTTTACAAAAAATATGAACATTATCCAAAAAATCTACTTTTCGCTATAGTAATTTACCATTGGTTTAATTTTGGATGACAGATGACAGATGACGGATGATTAATATATAATAGATAGAAAACTCATTAGTCACTCCGTTTGCTTTTTTTTTCATATAACAAGTTTTGTGTGACTGACTTTTGTTTTTATATTACATATGAAATCAAGAATATTCTATATGAAAAATTAACTCACTGACACGGAGTATTTTATTTATCTTTTTATCATTACGTCAAGTCACAATTGAGCAAGTGGAAAGCAACCTAGCTAAATAAACTATCTATATATACGTACATATATATTTACGTAGATAATTAAATGCTTTAAAATATTTCAGTTATAAAAATAGCATATATACGCAGTGGGTTTAATAAAATATAAAGTAGAGGACTTTGCTAGCGTCCATTTTCCTTTAATTGCCAGTGCACTCAGAAATGTCCTTCTAGGATTCCCCGTTACTAATGGAAATATATTTAACATATAATGGAATAAGCAGTAAAAATGTGCAAATAGATTAAATGCATTTTTTTATCTCGTACGTAGCATGTAAGACAGAGTACCTAGTGACCTAGTATCATTTCTCTCTGCGCTCTGCCTGTTTGATTCCGGCTGGTGCAGCAAAATTCGGCGTTGAGCTCCGCAACTCAACATGTAGCTTGCCGAGTTCCAGCGGGAAACAGAGACCCTAAGCACTTTTTAATCCGCTATATGCGGAATAACGTGTGAAACTAAGTGCATGTAAGCAAAACAACGGCTAAAACAAGTACACGCTCTTATAAACGTTTAAGCTCAAAAGAAATTTGCTATGTTATTCAATTACTAAATATACATTTGCATAAATGTAACATTATAGACCTCATCTCCATTTGCGATAACTATTAACTAGAGAATGGAGATGACTTTGATGGTAGCTGTTAGAATTTTCTAACAAACGCTTTTCTTTTTACTCCCACGACTTAATTGCGTTCATCATATGTAGATTGAAAATTTCTTTGAAAGTGTGTACTGTAGTAAGGTAAATTTAAATTGATTTCTAATATCAGAGTATGGGCTTACTATGATTTACGATTTGTTGAAATAAAGCATAACCATTTTTTTATTCCTGTGTGTTAATTGTAATCCGAATCACACCGTTTTTCACTAAGTATCTATTATAGTATTTCTTTTTATATGTACATACATGCATATGTAATAATACAAATACAATAATATTTATACATATATATGACAAACAAACAACATACAATTGACAAATATATAGTATACATATATTTTTTTATAATATAATGTTGTTTAACCCTAAACAGATGTTTTCACCTAAGACCAACGTAGGAGCTCTAATTACAAAGTATTTCAATTATTTTAATAATATATTTCTCAAGTTTCACTTACCAAAACTGCAGTTTAATATTTCTATAAATATTCACACATAAATCCACTTTATATCATCCATGGCCACTCGTTTCGGGCTGTAACTTTTTTGAACAAATTTCGATTGAACAACTCAGGCTGTACAAATATTACGACATGTTGCCGGTTCCGCCGCGTACATGTGACTGTTTGCGACGGGCAAAATTGTGTTTAAAAATGATATCGCGATGTAGGGACATGGAATCGATTAATTATTACTAATATATAGATTTATAAGATAATTGTCGGATATTGTAGAGTTAAAATTATTTACATAATTGTACAAAAATTAATACATAACACACACAACATAACAACACAGTACATAAATAATATTTTAATTTTTTTTAGAATAAAGAATATTGCTATGACATTCAATTAAATTAAAATAAAAAAGATTAATTAAAATCTGTTATTCTTGAAATCGGTGCCTATTTTTTTTTATTTACTTTATTATCTTTTATTAGGTGTCATTATGTACTGATTTCATATTTGCTTTGGATGGTACTTTTCAATTTACCAGCAAGCAGTTTGTATTGATAAATTGACATAATTTAGATGTAAATGTTCAACTATCGCTTGAAAACAGATTTACTTAAAAAATCACTTGTAGAATTAAAAAATTATTAAATATCAAACATCGTATTTCAATGTTAACAAATTAATAGCTTTTCTCGTGAGACACGAAGTTCCATAATTAACACGTCATTTAGTCTTACTCACATCTAATGTTATATAAATCCTATATAAAGAGATTTATTATGAGAAGTAGCTATTTAGCGTTCCATTTATTAAAAATTTAAAAAACAAAAGGGAATTAAATAAAATTACATTGTAATAACTTACCTTGCAAAAACAATGATCGCGTCCAAATTAAAACTTAATATCTACAATTACATTTTTTATCAACATAATCAGGATTTATTGTTAACAGATTAAGATTAATTTGGATTAATATAGAGGGAAATCGGTTATTATCAAAATATACTTTACTATATGTATCTTTAATTTAATATGAAAAAGATAGCGCGACAGGACAGGACAGGACTTTTCGTATAAGATTCTTCTATACTCTATGGAGGATGATCTAGGAGAAATGCGAATGTATATATGCTGGCCATTATCAACAAATCTGCCTTCTGAGTTCTGAGTTCTGTAAGCTGAAAGTGAATTGACGTTCTATTTAAAAATACTTTCGTTTTTTGTTCAAAAATATTTTGACTGTCCCGATGTTTATGACTACGCACAGAATTGAATTTCACAATCTACATTGTCAAAATTGCTCATAGATAAAAATTGTTAGTCACACGACACTGGGACGGAAACACTATATCATCATATAGAGTCATCTGTTAAATAGTACCGGTAATACCGGGTAGAATCAACCTATAGTATATTAGGTAGGTATTCCTATAGCATAACTCTATTTTAGTTCATTTTTCTTATAATTCTTTGACTATCAATTTAGATCTTACGTAATAAATAATGACATTTACATTTGTAAAATTTTGATAAGTAAATAGATAGGAGCCGTCGTGGCGCCGCGTTTACTTGCAAACCCGACGGTTGTGAGTTCGATTCCCACTCGGAGATAACATATTATTGTCTCGAAAGCCAAAAAAAATACATAAAATATGTAAAAATAGTACAAGTGATTCTAGCTTCAATGATGTACTTTCGAAAGAAAAGTATTAGACGTATATGAAAACGCCGATATTAGTATTCTATCCACATCCAAATTGCTACTGTAACGCTGCCGTACATAAATTGTGACGGATATAGGGAGATAAAAAATGATATGGTCTTATGGTAAAACAAATATCTATATCTATAACATATGTAAACATTTATTTTATCATTATCATTGTATAGCCTATTTCCGTCCACTGCTGAAGACCACCCTCATAGAGCGCCAGCCATCCCGGGCATGGGCAGCTCGCACCCATCCGTTGCCAGACACTTTCTTTATATCGTCTGTCCATCGTGCTGCAGGTCGTCTACACTATGTTTGCCTAAACGCGGTCTCCACTCTAACCCGATGCGGCTCCATCAACCATCGGTGCATCTGGAGACATGGCCCGCCAGTTCCACTTTACCGTGCTGATTCTACGTGCAATGTGACGGTGACTTTGACTTGACTTCATTGCGAATTCTATCCATTTTGTGATACCCACAATTTTCGGTTAGTACGTTATATAGGTTTCACTTTTCATAGTCCACGTAAACGAAGTTACTAGTTACAATTTCTTAATAAGAATTTAAAATTTCGTTAAAATTGTATTATAGAGCAAAATCATGACAAATAGTTTTCTTAATTTATATGGACAATACCGTTTACTATTAGTTACTACTTTACTCATTTCATTTAAATATTCTATATTTTTTTTTAATTTATCTCAAGTCACAAAATAGGACAAAACCGAAGAGAATCTAATATTGAGACAATATCCATCTAACACAAAAAAGTTTTTATATAAAAAAAAAACAATAATAATGGCTTATTACCAATTGTTCATTGATTTTTATGACAAAGTTTCATAATTACGTACTAGAAGGTCAATTAATATAAGCATAACGGCCAAGACCTTTATAATCAATATTAATTTATGATGTATAGGTAGGTACTTAAGGTTCTATCGATGCAAAGCACTAAAGCACTTTTAGTGTTCAGAGATAATAAGTTAAGACCAAAACATGTTTGTCTTAACTTCTGGCCTAAAAGACGTAAGTAATCGACTTATTTTCGTACTTAATCTAGATATTGGTAAGTATTAAATTTATTTGTATTCATTCGTTTTTGTTTCACTTTATTGTACGTTTACTGTTAGTCTGTTTGTCATGATCCATCTTTTCTTAGGAACGCAAGAAGGTGAACATCCTTACCCTTCCCTTGGAGTCCCTTTTAGCCTAGAATAATAAAATTTGGAGCTAATTTCCATCATCTAAAATTCCGTAGACCCTGAATCATAAAATTTGAAAAGAAGTGAGAACTTACAAATATAGGAAAAGATGCGAAAGTTAGTAATTTATATGTATATCACAGAAAACCAGTTAAACATATAAATGTATAGTTTATTTCATAGAAAATAAGTGCAATTATATATTTCTCTATTATATAGAATTTATCGATTTTCCTTCAATTTCTATCTTCCTACCTTACCTCTCTTTTTTTTAATCTAGAACTAGCACCTACCTAGTACCCTAGTATCCAATTATGAAACCTAACCTAAGATATAAATAACAACGTCCTGTCAGATAATATGAGATTAAATACTAATTAGTAAACACTAATTAGTAATTTGTAATTGCTTTAGTGAACAGAACATAAAACAGTCCCGGTCTGCCTACAAAATTCAATAAAGCTATTTCAAGTGTTCTTACAATAAATTAGTATCTCGCATTAAGATGAATGCTTAAGGTCTAATGTACATTTTTTTGCTAAGGAGCCAAATATATATATATATATATATAATTGTCACAGCCTTTTAATGCCAATGAGATGTCCTCTCGTTTCGATATCCTCTTGGAGGAGTAAGTTGTTTCGTTTTCCCGCTTTGGTATTTGGAGGGATAGAAAGAGGGAGGGAATACAGAAAGGGTATACAGAAATATTAAGAATATCTAGCCTAATATAATTGCTTACTGGAAATGGTAGATATCTAAGAATGGTAGTACTTTATGTTCGATTCCCAGTCGGGGGGAATAAATGATTTTCATTTTCTTCGCTCTGGTAACAAGACAAAAGCACGGCGTTGATTTACGCCACTCAACATGTAAATATCTCCAAAAGGCGGAAAACGGGAAACGGAGTGTCTCAACACTAGGTTCCTACGGTTACCTCTGCCTATCCTGCTATATGCGGCATATAACGTGAAGGTAACTAAATTTATTTTAATTAATTTATAGTACTTTATATATTTAAAAAAAATACAAAAACAATATCGCTAATATCTTTATTTAAACATTCTCTAGCAAACTTACATTGAGGAAAAAATAAAACAATAGTTACCAGGAAACTCCATATAATCATATAAGCATTATATAAATACAATCGTTTCACATTATAAGTATAGCAACTGTTAAAAATAACCGATTTAGTAACAAACATTCAAAGCCGATATAACTGCCTCTACCCCTTAATCTAATATTATTTCCGGTCCGGTCATTTTAGACATTTGTATAGATTATTATCTACCAATCTATATAGATAAATAAATTTAATATTATAAAAAATCTTATAACCTTTATTGAACTCCAACCAATGGGACGCCTTTGGTCTGTGTAAGGCTATATTATGAAGATATATGAAGGCTATATTATGAAGATATATATATAAAAATGAGTATGCCTTTATTTCTTTCGGTTATTACACAATTGTAATAAGTGTGTGTAAAAAAGACATCTAAAGTGACTGGATGTTGAAAAAAAATCCTAGAGACTCTCTATTCTCTTTTCTCTATCTATTTATATTACTTGAACTACACTATAAAACATTTATTTTACGCATTAAATGTGAACATAAGGCCATAATTTAAAGTAGGCAGTGTTAATTGGTATCATTTCATGGGGTATTTTGGCGACATTATAAAAATTATAATAGATAGCTTCTGACAATATTTTTCCAAGTAAATACTTTCCTTTAGAGTTTAATAGTTAAACTAAAAGAATTACGTCACATTTACACGTTTCTTATAATAGGAATAACGAATATTTGTCAAAGATACCTTTAAAATAGAAAATTGTAAAAAAATGCCATACAAAGTAAAAATTATATTAAACTACAGTACTATACAACAATACAATATACATACATATAAAATGAAAGTAAGTTTTATATGCAACTTTCCTTAGCTTTGGTACAAATAACATATAAATAATAATTAAAGAATTTTTTTTAATAATTTAATATTATTAAAATAAAAAAAGTTTTAAAAAAGCTTTTTATGTTGTGTATATTTTCTAGTTCTAGTTCTTTTAAGATATATCTTTTAAATCAGTATTTGTGTAAAAATAATTATATATATATATATATATATATATATATATATATATATATATATATATATATATATATATATATATATATATATATATATATATATATATATATATATATATATATATATGTGTGTTTGATGAAGACATTCACGGGAAAATAATATTTATTTTTATACTATATTCACAAAAAAATTAATCAAAGTTGCCTAAATTATGTTTATTCTTTTCAAAACACAGCCAATAAAATGACGACAAAATTTAAATTTGGTTTAGACTTACAATCTCACTTTTAACAAGAATTTAACTAAATTTAAAACTTAATTACATATAATTTATATTTCATCATAAACAGGATAAAACAATTTGAAAATAATATAATATATATAAAATACAGTGGACACCCGATTATTCGGCTTTTAGATATACGGTTTCGCGATTATCCGGATTATCCAACCGATATTTATTTATTTATATGTATATATATATATATATATATATATATATATATATATATATATATATATATATATATATATATATATATATATATAAAAGTAAGGTTTAATTAAAAGACACAGCTTAAATAAGAAGCGAGAACATAATGATATTAAAACAGATCCTTATTAAAATATACATATTTTTTATAAGCACAATAACATATAATATATTTTTAGTTCATATAATAATTGTTTTCCGTATGCTTAACGATGAATACTCGATTGACCGTAATCGAGTTTCCACTTTAATGAGAGGCGAGTTTAGGAAAAACTACCTTGTAAATATTTTAGCTATTTAACCGATCGTTTTAGACTTATAACGTAATTATTTGAGTTTTTAAACTGTATAGGTATATCTATACAATTAATAATTAAAAAAATACGATTTATCGCTGTGATTGTTTGGTATTTAATCTAATTCTGGAAATCAACTTGTAAATCAATTTTGCTACAAAATAACTACTAAAACATAATTGCCAAAAAAAAATCTAATTATAACAGTAAATAATAAATAAAATGAGCACTAAGCAGTTTTCAATTGTATATATATTGAATAAAACCTCTTTTCTTTTAAATTTTTTTACCACAGACTATGCCTATATATATAATATATAAAATGTAACAACACATCACTAGCGTTAAGCGTTAAAAATGGACGACTACATTTAACAATTATTGTTTCTAACGAACACTAGTATTCACAGGAAGCTTTCGAGCACTACATTATTGATCTAACGTCGAGCTTTAAATATTACCGTAAAAGTGCGTTTGGTTAATCTTAGGTTTATTTAGTCAATGTTGACAATTACAAATTAATTTCTTAATCTTATACCAATTTAGCTAGCATTCGATTTCTTTTATTGTAAATTGTTAGAAAAAATCACTCTTTAGAGAAAAAAATTTTGGGTTCCTTATAGTTTGCACTTTTACAACAGCATACATATTTAAAAAATTACTTACATATTAAATAAACATTTTTAAATATGATATTCATATATAATGCGATATGAGATTCTTCTTTTTATTAAAGCTGATTAAATAGCTTTTTTGTAATATATATAAAATAAAATCCCAAGACTTTCCTGCAAAAATTTTCCTTTCAATACAACGATATGTTTCCTCTATTAAGTACGAACATTTATTATAGAATATAATAACCATTTCTATATCAATATATAGCTGTATATAAAATTGTGCGACGTCCAGATAGTATATATAGTATATGCTTATTCGTATACCAGCTAAATCCATTTTTTTAGCTTCACGCTGTATAAAGCAGGGAGTTTATTATTAAGACACTCGGTTTCCCCTTTCTGCCATTTTGAGAAAATGCTTATTGAGTGGCGGAGCTCTACGCCGCGCTTTGTCTTGTTACTAGTTCCGACGAAAATAAAAAAAAATCATTATCCTACAGTGAAAATTGAAAACGAATACACGAAGCTAAAAAGTTTTCAAGTGGTCTACAAAAAAAAACAATTTTAGCACCTCTTGCAAAGTCCACGGAGATGGAGTTAGCTGGTATGCGCATTAATGTATTGATATTTAACAATATATATAATTTATAGACAAAAGCTTCAAAAGCTCATTTAAATAGTTTGATTTAATAGTTTTGTTTTATTAAAAAAACATTCATAAAATATATTATAACATATACATATAATATTATGATCTAACATTATTTAAATTTATACAAAAAAAAGACGTTAACTATTAGGAAAACAAAGTTTTAGCAACTAATAGTATAAAGTTTCACTTATCAAGGCTTCTCAACCTTCAGACCCAATATTGACAATAATTGATGAATGAATTTGATTTACATTCATTCATTTATCAAAACATTCAGTATATGATTTAAATCCTACAGTTTTCGTATAAAGTATATAAAAATAAAATGGATATTTGTAAATATATGTACGTATGTATATCTGTAGAATTAATGTTTGATTGATTTATTGGAATCGATAAGAAATTTTAAATTATGAAATGTAACTTTTTTATTTTATTATATACGTATATTGAACGAAACCTAAAAGGAGTCTAGGCGGCTCATATATAATTTTTTTTCATATAAATTATATATTGGTAACTGGTGCTTATATGACAGAAATATCATAATCGAGACATATTAAAATATGATTTACATAATATACATGAAAATGAGGCTTTCGAGCTCAAAAGATGACATAAAAAACAATGGCTTCAAAATGTACCCAAACTAAATCCCAACTTTTTTAATGATTGCTTAAAAACAGTAAAAATGAAAGAAATTTTTACTAACATGTTATTTTCAAACATGATCCGGTCCAGGATTGTCTAGTGGAAGCTGTGCTATCACGTGTTTAGATAAATCTCTAATATCCTGGTGGTCGCCGTGGGCCGCCAAGTCGAAGTCAGATCCTGAGAGAGATGCAAAATGGTTCCAATTGGATTCCGATTCACCTATACAGAAAAAATATATATTAAATTTAGTTTAAACAGAAGATGAAAGTATTTAATTTTGTCAATTACAATAATTTAATTCAATATAATCAGTGAGATATATATATATATATATATATATATATATATATATAGATATATATATATATATATATATATATATATATATATATATATATATATATATATATATATATATAATTTTTTTTTTCTTTTTTTTTATTAACAGACACAACCATAAAAGCCAAACTATTTTAACTAATTTACTTATTATATACGAAACTATTAATAGCTGCAACAAAGCTCAATATTTAAAAAAAAAATAGCATTTAAAAATAGCATTTAACTATAATAATATACATATTAGTATAACAAAAATATATTTAATATTTTCCACAAAAAATGTTATATGTATATGTTGTTATATATAGCATATAGAAGAGTAGCGGACTAGTGCCAAGCGCCAAGACGCTTGGATCTCCGTTTTCCACACTTTGATACATTGCGTGGCGTGTACTGTGATTGAGTGGCGGTACTCAACGCTACATTTTATCATACAAGAACAAGGTAAAGACAATAATTCGCTCCCCTGAAACTCGCATTGAAAATTTGTATTTCTATTTGTTAATTAAAAAACCATGCATTTTACTGTGTTAGTGTTACGTGTGGGTGCATGCTATTACTTTAAAAAAAAACTCACTCATGGACGTGACTGTTGAGTCTCGAACCTGCTACTTGTGATACGTGAAAATACTAACTATATTAGAATTAAGCTCGCCTTAGTTAGGAAATACAACAAGAACCTCAATTAATTTGTGGAATAATAAGTTGCAATAATATTGCAATACTTAGCCTAAATTTTTTTTTTGACATTGACATATTTGAAAGCTGTCAAATATTTTAATATTTATTGAAGTTCCCGCCAAATTAGTAAATTGCACTGTATGTGCATAATACACTGACTAGAATTTCATGTAGCGTTTTGAGGTGTAACTAAATAACAAGAACGTTCATACTATCGATAACAAATACCGTAATCATATAGCCTGTCATATATATATATATATATATATATATATATATATATATATATATATATATATATATATATATATATATATGTATATATATATATATATATATATATATATATATATATATATATATATATATATATATATATATATATATATATATATATGACAGACTATATGATTACGGTATAGATCGACAAGATCATACTAATAGGCTACAACGCTCCGACCGAGTAAAAGAGGCGCTATTTCAAATCCTAGCAATGAATAAACGTACAAGTAGCGCGTACGACTGTTTTGCAATAGCAGTAGTTGGGTTAATATTAATCTTTTTTTTAACTTGACGCTGCATCCTACATACCCTATCCGTCCAAGTTGTGCATTGAGGATGTAACTACATTGCATGTCGAGTGGCGGAACTCAATCTTACCAATCATACTCAATTAGGTCATAATAGAGCGGGAAAATGAAAAAGAATAATTTCCCCAAACGGGGATCGAATTCCATAAGCAAGTCGATTACAGTCGGACTTCTTCAATGGTGGGTAGTCTTTGGAATCTAAGTCATTTCGATAAAATAGCAAGCTAATCAAGTTCCAGCAAACTGCAAACTAGTCTAAATAAAGTCTAGAATCTAAATTCAAGTATATATTATTATAATAAATCGATAAAAAAGCAAATCGTCAGGTACTAAGCTTATTTGTCAGCAAAGCTTAGGAAAGCTATTTTAATACCTAAATTAAATATTTGAAGGGCCAAGCTGTATCTAAGCGTCCCTTAAGAATTACTATCTACTATTTACATTAAAGACGAAAGACCCTATTATTTATATAATTCCTGTAAAAAAACAATATTCTAAATTATATATATATTTTTTTAAACCACGTCATTAATTTTCTTTAATTTAATATAACCTTAAGAATATTTTTTAAAAAGTAAAAATTCAAATTTAATTTCATAGGATTTTCACTAAAAAGTAAAATCTAAAGATACATGCCTCAAAGTGAGTTAAAAATCTGCATATTAATTCAATAAAACGTTTAAAATTTTGATTAGTCATCGCACTAACATCACTAAAGTAAACACTCAGTCAGTGTATCATGACACACAACACAATTATATAGGAGTTTGTTCATTGGTGTATTGAATATTAAAAAACCAAAACTATATATTATATATAATCGAACAAAATATTTAAAAAAAATCGATATTAACGTATTCTCGAAAATCTGTATAATTAAACCTTTTAAAATTAAACAAAATCACACTCAAAAAACTAAAACGCGAAAAATCCTTAGCTGTTTAAGTTCCAACCTTAGTCAAAAAAAAACATGAATAACAAACTTAAAACATCAAAAGAAAAAACACCAATGAACAATCTCACACAAAACAAAGCACTGCCTACCGTAACCAATTAAACGGGCGTAGAAAGACCTGGATCCTTATCCCGGAACCCCCCCTGGTTATCCCGGTTGTTCTGGATATTCTCTTCAGGGCGTGACAAAAGCGGGGTTCTGCCTAGAGATCTTGCACGGGTCTCTTCCATTATGAAGCTGTTGATCACGTATGCTTCACGCCGGATTCGATCCCGTAACTCCCCAGACATGTCCGGGATAGCCCAACGTACTATTATCATCACTAATGCCACTACGTTCTGGAATTGAGATAAATATTAAAAAAAATTAGCTTCAAAAGGGCAAGCGAGTAGGCAAAGAAGCAAACTCCCTTTTTCCGCTTTCTGCTCGAATTCGAGTGGCGGAACTCAACGCCGCACTTTGCCTTGTCATGATAGGGAAAGAATAAATAATTATTTTATTTATTATTTTAGAATAGAATTACGATTGTGTGTCCGATTCCCCACCAAAATAATATATATATAATAATATATAATATATATATATATATATATATATATATATATATATATATATATATATATATATATATATATATATATATATATATATATATATATATATATATATATATATATATATATATATATATATATATATATATATATATATATATATATATATTATTTTTAATAATTTTTTTTCTATCTTTACGCTGTATCCCGCACATAACAGGGTAGGCTAAGGGAACCGTAGGCTGAAGGAACCTAGTGTTAAGACACTCCGTTCCCTATTTTTTCGCCATTCGAGGCATTGCGTGTTGAGTAGCGAAACTCAACGCCGCACTCTGCCTTGTTGCCACAGCGAAGTTGCACAGGCAGACGCTGTGCCTCTGCGCCGCGACGGTCCTCATTTTTATTTATTTTCTATTATAACTAATTATCCTTTTGTTATTGTTACATAAGAAATTGCTATTCCATGTTTTAACATAAATGACAAAAAAAATCACTACGAATTATTAAGTCTAAGCTCTATCTGTTCAAAAAGTAAACTAAAAAAAAATATTCTCACTTCAAACACAACAACGAAAGCCAACCTCGCCCCCATCACGTGCCAGTACCAGTTCGAGTGTTCGTAGTCATCGCCATCTTTGTAATACCAGTAGCCCGGATAACTAGAAGACAATAAATTTACTTTATTATATATAGTTACTTATAAATAGCATATAAAATGGTGGCCTTATAGTTATTGCAAGCCATCTCTTATAGGCATTTACTATAAAACTGGTATATATATATATATATATATATATATATATATATATATATATATATATATATATATATATATATATATATGTGTGATGTGAATATCCTGCACTACCTGCACATAGTCTCGTTGTATTTAGATTCCGGTAAATGTTGTAACACGGTTATGTTGAAATCTGTCAATGTATGGTTCACATACTGATTCAGAGAGCCCGTCGTGAACTGGTACACAAGACGAGGTATGAACTCGGATGTGAAAGCTATTATGAAACCCTGGAAAATATAATGTTTATTAATGAAATGCCGTTATTTTTTCTTCCTTTTTTACTTAGACATGAATATATCTCAAACACCACTGAACCGAACTGAAATACTAAAATCCATGTCTCATAAACTTAAAGACTGTTTTTTTATAAAGGAATATAAGTGATTCAAATGAAAAAAAATCTGTCACAATTATATAAAATAATTATGTAAATATTGTACTGCAATTTGGGAAATTCATGGACAAACATATATTTACTAAATTCCAAAGCATTATATACATATATGTATGTCCGAGTGATAATCTTTTTATTGTAGTCAAAAATTATATCGAGGCCGCCATATAACAATAATTTTTCACTCGGGAGGATGAATAATTTAAATTTTCAGGAGAATGGAGTGTCTGAACACTAGGTTCTCTCCGCCTACCCTGCTATAATACAAGCGTAAAGCTAAAAGAATAAAAAAACTTACATTAGTGATAATACTAAGTTTCCCAATGGAGTCCAGTATCCGATACCACACGCCTATGTCTGTGACTCTTTGCGGCACCGGCCGGCGGTAACAAGTTAAAAACTTCTTAGCGTCCAGACGCATTTCCAGTACATTATTTATTAGCGCAAATAACGGAGCCAGGGGAAATGCAGCTACGAATATTGTGACGAACCCGTATTGAAGTACTAGAATAAATATTTAGTTACAATTAATATGTTTCCAAGAAATGGAATCTTATATTCATTTATTATTTCTTTTTATGTAAATTATAAAATTTGACAGAAGCCGGTAGTATAACATTTTTACTTACCCATTTCTAAATATTCCGGAAATAAGCCCATATTACCAAAATCGACCAACTTGAAATCTTTTACCCATTGCATTGGACTTTTTATGCTAGAAAATAATATGTAGTATATATTTAAAAAAAATGTTCACTTACACAGACGCTCAAACAAGAATTTCCATAACATTTCCACACATGCACTTGCGCACCCACACTCGCATATATACATACTTTCTAATACACACATACACAACACGCATCTCATACATTTGCACTCACACACTCTCACTGCCGCATATATATATATATAAAGTATAGTTAAATGTCAATGTTTCTCCTTACGTTTTTTTCCTGCCAATAGTGCGTATAATGTTCCACCACTTCAGGAAATATGGCATCATCATCTCGACTATCGTGTTTATGAACTGCTTGCCCACCATTATGATGGCCAATTGTATTGATAGTTCCAGAAGACAACCGCCGGGAGAGCACTTAGCAAACAAATAAT
Organism: Dione juno; assembly: GCA_037127375.1. Taxonomy (NCBI): domain Eukaryota; kingdom Metazoa; phylum Arthropoda; class Insecta; order Lepidoptera; family Nymphalidae; genus Dione; species Dione juno. Next base: position 1,319,005 of record JAXRJS010000008.1, on the reverse strand, counting down.
AAATAAATTAAATAAAAAGGCAATTATATCATTAACAATACAACATACTAGTAAGTATCAATATATTTATGTGATTGATAAAATATTGTTTTAAAATATATGTTTCTGTTTTTCATTTGTTATAAAATACAAATGAATGTATATAGCTCTTGTAGCGCTTGAACAATAAACAACCGACTCGGTTTCTAATCTCGAATAGATAAGAGGTTTCTACTAGACTATACGGCAAAAATATATAAAAAACTAGCTATATATTACTACATTATATAATACTAGCTAATACTATATAATACTACATATTTAAAGCTATTTTACAAATAAATCATCAGTAAATCTGTGCCATCGCCATAGTGGAGTTGTTTTTGAGATATATACAAAAATATACGTTTAAAATTTTATTTTACTCTTGCAATCTGATAATACCGACCTTGGCGTTGTGTCGCTACTGGCATAGACTATACTAATATATATATAAAAATAAATAAAGTAAACAGTTACCTCCTCTTGTCTATGTCCAAAGAACCTCACATAGTCGCCGGGACGACCCACAAACTTTCCTTTGAAAAACGCTATATAAAATATGGACGCGTAATAATTCACAAACTGTAGCAAATATATTTTTAAAGTTAGCGAATCGTCGAATTCAGTTTGAGTTCGTAAAAGCTCCTTTTCCGTTAACCATTCTGCGAGGTATTGGTATATCTGAAAACATTAAAAATATGATTTTTTTTTACATTATATTGTATATTTAATCTCTTAATGAATGTAATTTAATTTTATATGTATTATTTTTATTATGTAACTTGACGTTACATAGTGTTGTAACACTAAAGTATGCTAAAAATATCATCTTAAATTTTTATAAGCAGACATTTACTACCAATATCATTAATTTACATCACTATTATTATATACAAATAAATAAAAAAAAATATTACTACATTTCTTAATAAAAAAAAAAAAAAAACAAAAAATACTTACATAATTAAAAATACAAATGAAAACCAAATTGATACACGCCGCCGTAGCGGTCGTAAACATGATGGGGCTGTACGTTATGAGCACGTTGTCTTGTTGCCGCAAGATGGCGGCGCCCAGCAGCGACATGCGGTACAGCACCACGCCGAGGACCGTCGCCAGGGCCAGCAGGATCAGCAGCGCCACCACACTAAACGACATCAGCGTGGCGGGGAGTCGCATCTTCCAGAATGGCACCATTGGTTCTCTTTCACCGGTCACTACGTTCAGCTGTGAACTTTTATCGTTGGGTATCAGTTTTTAAAATTAACATTAAAAAGCTTAAGGCTTTTCTCAAATATGGCAGGACGAACTACGCTTTAGTACAGTAAAGAATAAAGCTTTTTTAGCTTTAACAACAAGTTTTTCCACATAATTATATTTTTAGCTTCAAGCTCCTGCTCCCTGCATTGCGTGTAGAGTGACGGAACTCAACTCTCTCCTCAAAGTCTCTTTATACACAAGACGTATTACTAACCTGTGTCCTCTTAACGTGAGCCAGTCTCGCCAAATACTGCGGCCTTGGGTGTTCTTCATACACATCGAAACCGGTTAAGTCCCAACGATGTGTCATTTCCGCTGAATATCTTTTCCATAGTTCCAGAAAACAGGCACCTATAAAGAGTAATATTTTTTTAAAGCTTTGGCACGAGTGAGATCGGCAGAGGGAACGTTACGTTACATCGGACAATCAACACTGTGCAGGCTTATTTATTTACAATAAATATTTCACTTTCACGCTGTACCCCGCAATATATACTTAAATTAAATTTGATAATTTACTTCGCGAAGTAGGGATCGAATCATCGCGTTTAAAGCTATCCTACTGCGTCACACAAATCATAAGTAATGTAAAACGATATGGTGTGTAATAACTATGTATAGTAAGGGAAACCCTAAAACGGATGTACATAAAGTCGTCCGCAGGCCGGTCGGAGCTCACTTGTCGGTTGTCCGTCGGCGAGGACGCATCGCACAAGCACTTTGCGTGTTAGTGATTAAATGGGTAGTTGTAAGGCCGTTATTTTGTAAGTGGCTTTGCTAGATTCAGATTTGTTACTACATTAACTGGATTTTTTACTATTTGCATATATCTGCATGTTTTTAAAAACATTTTATATTAATTCAGCAATAGCACTCACCCCAAAAACTCATAAATATAGCAAAAAACACAGTAGTGGGGTTATCAAAGAGATAAGTTATTCTTGACTGTAGACATGTCGCCCTCAAATCCCAAAAATCACAATAATAATCGCATTGAGGACACATCTTTATTCTCGAATTGTAATTGCATATGTCTTCACTGGAAAAGAAAAAAAATAAGATTTAAAACTCTTTAAATGGATTAATGGCGTATAGTATATACAATTTCGTACTGTTTATGGATAAACTTTCAGATAGTAAGCTGGTAATTAATGCAGTCGATCAGATAAACGCTGATAGTGTAAACAGGTCTTTATCTGCTAGAGATTTTTATCTTGAGATTTGTAAAATCTAAGTTTGTTGTTAATCTGCCAGGCAAGGAACATATTTTCTATCTATGACTTTATCAGCTAATGGTGGTAAACCCGTCTAAAGACTAACGCGACGAAACAGTTAATATACATTACTTATTTTGCAACTGGCTACATAAAAAAGAATGTTTTTTCTTTTATTAATTTCCGTCTTATAAAATATATATATATATATATATATATATATATAATATTATATATATATATATATATATATATATATATGTATATATATATATATATATATATATATATATATGTATATATATATATATATATATATATATATATATATATATATATATATATATATATATATAATTAATTTTATTTCTTGCAATAGTAGCTATAAAATATTTAACTGAAAATAATTCACCACAGAGAACTTAATAAAAAAAGTAAATAATACATCTTAGCTCTAAATATCTCACTCTATGAAGTAAAAGTAGTAAAGCATATAATATCTATTCACTTATATGAAGACAGTATACATCAATATTTCTAGCAAAGCCATTGCTAAGATTGAAAATTTAAACCAAAATCAAAAAAAAGCTCCATTTTCTTATAATTTAAAGAGAAATAATACCTTGGTTTGTTCTGAAACACAGTAGCCGCCGAGTATATGACACAAATGAGTCCAACCACAGACGCGGGAATCAACATGTGAGTGTAGAAGCCGAGCCAAGCGAAATATAAACCTGGAATTATTATTTCATTTAGAACAAAAACAATTTCTATTAACATGCATTGTTCTTAACTTCGATACAGGCAAAGCGTCTGCCTGTAAACCGATTCGATTTCCATAAGGGGAGAATAAGGAGAGTATTTTTATTTCACTCAACACGCAATGCCTCGAATGGCCGAAAGTGAGGAACGGAGTGTCTTAACACTAGGTTCCTTCAACCCACAGTTCCCTCTGCCCTTATTATGTGCGGGATACAGCGTGATGCCAAAAAATTACTTACTTTTACCTATATCTTTGATCCTATTATAGCAAAATAGACCGAGAGAACCTAGTATTGAGACACTATACCCCGCTTTCCACTTGGACCTGAGACACTGCGTGTTGCGGCGGATCTCAACGCCGCTTTCAGTCTTACTCAAAACGGGGAATTACCCGAAACTAATTCATTCACCCGAGTGGGGAATCGAAATCAAAACCATATATCAACATGGCTTTGGTCTTCATAAATTATAAGCATATAAAATTCATTTTTTTTTATGTTCATAATATTGCATGCATATTAATAATATGGTATATATTTAGGTTATTTTTTTTTGACACCCTATCCCCAAATTCAATTTTGCTATTTCCTCTGCATTAAGGTTGCCTGGCAGAGATTGCTATTAAGCAATAAGTCTGCCTTTTGGACAATTTCTGTTTTTTTTTATATTATTTACTTTTTGATGTGTGTTTTCTTGGGTGTACAATAAAAATATATTATTATTATTATTACTGCACCAATTAATGCCTAAAGTAAAGAGAAACTCAAACTCAAATGTTATACATATTTAAAATACACATAAATATTTAAATAAATTCAACATCCACCTATTTTAACACCAAAATAGTCTTTAACATAGTCCAGGGGTTGGTATTTGAGACATTTAGAAACGCTCGCCCATTCTGTATAGAGCAAATGTCGCATCGAGCCCGGGGTTTTGAGATCACCCTGTGAAAGTAAATACATGAAAAAATTTAAAACCAAATATATATATATATATATATATATATATATATATATATATATATATATATATATATATATATATATAAAATGAATTTACATGACATGACAGTAGGTGAACTTAATTATAATACTATTTTATTTATTTATTTAAAAAAAATGGATAACTAACTCAGTTATACACATAACTGTATTCAACAACAAGACAAAGCGCGTTATGCTACCACTAAACAATGAACAATTAGCGAAAAATAGAGAAGGGAGTGTCTGGACACTAAGTTCCATCTATCTAACTACTAACACTATAAAAATTTGCCATATCTCCAAATTTGTCTCGTGTTAAAAAGTAATCTTTCCCCTGAAATGGATTTGAACCCACAATCACAAACATAATACTCACATCGTGTAAAGGATAAGCCGCACTGTACGTATTATTAGCTATTAAGCGCGTTATTCCAAACGCAAAGTCGTCACTCGCCGCCCTAGAGAACTTCTTTCTGTCCAATATGAACTGGACTATACGCGATCGTATCGATGGCGTCCAAAAACATTCCGCCGCTGTGTCGAATCTGTGGGAAAGTTAAGAATATTAAAATCATTATGTTCCTAAACGTATCTCTTATACGGATTCAGAAGGACGATCAAGGAAAAATGCAGTCATTTTTTCAAAAATAAAAGTAGCCCAAGTTACTCCTTATTACATCAGTCCCGTCAAAGTCGTTCCCGCCGTTTCAGAGATTAGCCTGAACAAACAGACATACAGACAAAAAATATTAAAAAATGTTATTTTGTACGGTATATACATTCATATGCATGTATTTTACAAGCAGACACTCCAATTTTATTTAATAGCTTAGATTAGCTCCAGTGTACATACAGTCAGACAAGGCCCCACTGCGCCGCTGGTGGCTCCAATGAATAAAACAACTTACAAATATTCCTTGTCCTTAGAATATATTGCTGTCAATCTATGTTTCCTCTCGGGGAACATGGCGGGGTCGACTCTTATTTTAGCCATAATACGATTCCAACATTCTTCTATACTCTCCAAAAAACTATTCGTTTTTTCGTGCACATCTTTTAGAGCTGTAAACTGAAAATATAATCACAATATAATCTGTGTTAAATTATTATTATACTCAAAAGATTATATAAATATATAATATATAGGTAGATTATATTAGTTAATGTAAATCGCACGTTTGAAAATAAAACATTAATAAAATAATTATAAAAAAACGTATATAATGTGCTATATTTAGAAAGTGCATTTATTAAGAATTTACTTGTTTCCAATGTTATTTCATATTATTAAACATGCAGAATGTATGAATGACGTTTTATTTTTTTTACTAAAAATCATGACACAGATACAAACATCTACGCAGACATTTCTACGCAACTATTTATATTAAATAGCCGTCTGAGGACTTACGAACAAAATGTTATAAATAAAACAGTTACATGCCAGAAATATTTGGAATAAAAATAAATACAAAATCAATGTAAATACTTAAATCGTGAGAGGTTTCAAATAACCGCTTTTATTGTTTTTTTTATATATATATATATTTTTATATCTCTAGTGATATGGCAGCTTCGAATACTACGTTCCGTACTTTCCAAAAAATACTTTTACTAATGTTAAATTAAACTAAAAATAATATTCTAAAGGTACTTTAATGAAATTATCCATAAAAGTACAAATATATATAATAAATTGAATTCATGCAAATGCAAAACTGGCATTTTTTTCTACTTTTTTAGTAAAATATAGGCCGGTTAAGCTAGGTTACATCTAGGTTAATTGCATTGCATTTGAAATAGCCCACATAGCCTACATTTACACAATTTATTGATGCTTTACTACAACTATTTACCCTTTGTTTCAATTATTTTAATTTTTTTTTTTATTTACTACTAAATGTCTTAATGTTATTATTTAAAAAAAAAACGTTATTAATATAAACATTTAGCTATACATGCACTGACCACAATCACAGAATCATATTATTTATAAAAAAATTGTAAAATGGGAGAAAATGAAGAAAAAATATGTTGTTAATCTGGATTTTCACGTTATAATTAAATTAAATAAACGATATGTCAGTAAGTACCATCACCAATCAAATATTATCATTGTAAAAAAACTCATGTTAAAATAGCGACCATACCACAGCAAAACTTTTTTATTCGAATTTGAAGACATACAGAGTAATTTATATATTAGAAATTATTTATTCCCTCGAGTGGGGATCGAATTTATAACCCTAGCGTGTTTAAGTTAAATGCTATACCACTGTACTACGATGTCTTCAATATACTTTATAATTTGCAATCGTTCGTATCAATCATGTGTTTATAAAAATAAACACATCAATCAGTCTAGTAATGACCGTAACACATTATATTTGGTGTATTACAACAAATTTGTTTTATCTTTTTGATAGTTGTTTTTGAAAGTTGAAAATCTAATTTACACACCAATATTTATTTTTAAATATATGGCGCTTTCATACTATATAAAGTTATTTTAAAATCCATTCAAGTTTATAAATATCGTCACGATTAAAATTAAATTAAACTTTCAATTTTAGGGGTCCGCACTTCGATAAGTAAACACGAAACCTTTATAGGATTACTCAGTAGTCTGTCCGTCTGCATGTCTGCCAAGACCTTGTGGAGGCATCGAGCAGCTTTAATATTAAATATCCAGGTCGATAGTCCCTTCGAGCACGCGAACAGTCCAACTTCTAGGTCAAACACAATCAAAAGATTGCGTTTATGCTTCGTTTATGAGGCATTTTTTGTCACGAAATCACCATCTTTAGAGTACTTCCCGTTTACCTCGAGTTATGAAATGAAGAAGAATATGAAATGAATATGAAAAGAAGAACTTACAGTACAAAGTAAAAAAATACCAAAAAAAATTGATTTGTAAGGATACGTAAACTAATAGTTGATTTCATACAAAATTAGTGGATGTGATCGCAAATTTAAGTTTTGTCAACAATTACCTATACGTAGTATTTTCGGAGCGCAAGTAGGACACCTGGTCGATATTTTTTTTTTTTAAACTAAAGGCAAGTTTTTCCGTTTCTAATGCGAATGGATTTAGAAATAACACCTTTAAGAATCTAGACAAATATAAACATATACATGTAAAAAACGTTTTACGTCTGTATGTCTTCAAAGAAATAGTCTCTTAAAAAACCAAAGCTGCATTATTAGCAAAGCAGTACGTCCGTAGTCACGACAGCCGCATACCTTAGACATATACATCGCAGCGTTCAGTATTGCGTTCGTTCTCCCACCTTTCCTTATCTTACTGCATTCCTACGAATATATGAGGATATTTTTATTTTAGCTTCACGCTGTATATGCATCAGGCAGAGAGAAACAGTAGAGTGTTAAAACACTTGTTTCTCCAGTTTTCGCCCAATTTCGAGACATTGAGCTTTACTTAAGTGACCATGATTAAATAATGCCAAAAATAGGGATGGAACCCACAACTATCGCGTTTACAGTCAAACACTGTCACAATGCGCGACGATGGTCTCAACATATTCTGATTTTTGAATTGCATTTCCGCACGATGCCTTAGTGCACTAAGCTGTGGTATACATTTTTTTTAAATGGAGCATTTAAATTGCTAATCAAAATTATTTATAGGGCACTAAAATTTACTTTCCATATTTATTTATATAATTATATATTTTATTTTGTTTATATTATATTTTATTATATCATTTATTTAAAATTAAATAAAAATAATAAAGTGCAACAAACACAAACCATACATTAAGAGGGTGACAAATACATAAATACATTATCAAAAAAATATAAATATAGATAAAAAAAATACATAATCATAATATTCATAATAGATACAGATAATTTATGTAAGCTAAATTTATAATTAAAAGCTTACTAAATCAGCCTTAGGTATATTAACAGACATTCTACACATCATTTAAAGTACAAACACTCATGTCAAGAATCTAATTTAAAATGAGTCCCAAAATTAACACATTTTATTGCACATTATTGCCAAATAACAAACTTACCTTCATTGGCATCCTAAGTTTTAAAACTTCGCTGTAATCTTTCAAAACTCCTAGAGGCGCGTGAATCTGTAAATTTAAATTATTTATTTTTTTTAATAACGATCTCCTTCCTAAGCACTCTGGTCTCCATTTTTGAAGGCATTACGTATTAAGGAGCGGAACTCAACTATGCACATTGTCTTACCAGAGCTCGCAAATGATGCATTTCAACGAGTGATAATCGAACTCAACAACCATTGTGCTTACAGACAATATCGTTATTTCATAAAAAAAAACAATATGTATTTTTAAAATTATTCCTAGTCAGTCAAGAAAGAAAAAAACAAAGTAAATATTCTTTAAAAATTATTCAAAATTTAAAGAAACACATTGAATTTAACTAAATTAAATAAAAAATACCGAAGTCCGGATAGGGATACCTTAATAAAATGCAATCCATATAAATTCTCAGGTGCTTCCCTCTCGAGTTGCAAGCCCTCGTTTTCCAAATTCAGCTCAAATATTTGCCTATGCGCGTACGCCTCTGGTGTGGTCGCATCGTCCTTCCCCGACTCCCATACTAGTACAAAGTCGACTGACCTTACACCGTCATTGAAGGTCAACGATGGGTTATTCAGTATACCACCCATTACAATCCTAAATATGGAAACACATTGTGAAATATTCATGTTTGTTATAAGTTGTATAGAGATTTAATATATATTTGTATTTATTTAAGGATCCTTATCCTCCTTATAGGGACGTAGGATTTAGTGTTAAGACACCTAGTTCTTCTCTATCCATCCATAATAGACACTGGACTGGGTACTTTGTTTAAAAGAAGAGAACAGAGAGAGAAAGAGAAAGAGAATTTGTGCCTTAGACTTTCAAGAGAGAGGCTTCCCAATTGCTCCATGATGACAACAATATATATATATATATATATATATATATATATATATATATTATATATATATATATATATATATATATATATATATATATATATATATATATATATATATATATATATATATATATATATATATATATATATATATATATATATATATACATATATATTAAGCAATATAGAATTTAGTTTAAAAATTTAGACCATGCGTAGAACCAATTAATTTATGAACCTCATTAAACCTTTATATTATGACTACCACCACAATTTGCCCTAGGGACATAAACAAAGCGATCAATAGCCTAATGTTAGCATTTATTGTACTAACAATAGAACTCGGAAACAATACGTAAAACAAGCGCAGAAAGCAAATATTTATATTAAAAAAGGAGTTTTTTCTCATAAATATAAATAACATCTTTCTATTGTATATTTGTTTAAATTAATATAATACACTCGTAATCATATGGCTTAAAAAATATGGAGTTTTAAACATGATTTACGTTGGTTTAATCACTATTTATCTAATCTTTAACATGGTTATGTAACGTATTATACGGATTCTATTGCGATATTAAAAAAAAACAAGTATTCATTAAATTGATACGAGCGGCATTAATGTCTGTTTGTTGTTTGTACGCTGTAACATTATATTCTTTACAATTTTATTGAGAATTCAAATTAAGTTTATTTTATATGTAATCAAAAAATAATAACAAGCCACTTATGGAAATAAACTAAAAACAGAATATCCAAACGTTTTCAAAGTTAAAAAAAAAACTATTTTTATATAACTTTAAATAATTTTAAAATTTATTAGAACCTTATATTATTTATGTTATATTGTTAAACGATCAAAAGCAATATTTATAAATTTATTAAGCGCATAAAGTAATAAAACGGTTCTCTTAGAAGTGCAATGGCTCTGTGTGCATAGTGTGCAATTGTTTCATAAGGTCGATATAAAACATGATCCGTGAAAATGTTAAACACGCTTCATAACCCAAGAACAATCACAAGTGCATTTTTTTATATATTGTATATTGTTGTGTTAAAGTGTTAGAAGTAATATAGAATATACTATATTCAATAGGTTTCATTTACTTTAATGAAAAAGAACAAAAATTTCTAAAATTTATTTATTATCTATATAGTTTAGTTTAGTTCTTTGATTATGGCGTTCCAAGCGTGACTTTTCCAATTATTATTGAAAAAGGTTCAAACTACAATTGGTTTTCGATTAGTTAGTGACATTTACGCACAGATAAAAAATGTACTTATTATTATTTATGTAAAGCAGTCGTGACATGTCAATGACATCTACTAACAATTATTACACAAATATAATAAAAAAAAATTAGGATACCATTTATGACCAAAATTCAATTTGTCATACAAAATGACAAAAATATGATATGGCTACATTTTTAAATATTCATAAACCTATTTTGTCCTACTCACGAGCAATGGTTGGCCATAGGTTTGCCATTGTTCATGTTGACATCTTGGACTGGCTCCCCGCATCCACACTCTTCCGCCGGACGAGTGGATGCTTCGCTGCCATTGTCCCTGCAAAGTTAGTTGCTACGCTACTATACGATGTAACGTTTTTTTTAAAGTGTTACGCATCTCTCTCATAAATTTGGCAGAGAGGATCATTTCCCCGGAGAGCTCCCCTCTCCGGCTCCAACATTTATACTATTAGTAATATCACAAGTTCTCTTAAAGTTAGTGAGTATACTTTTTGGATGTAGATAGTTAACTACATACCTACTTGCAATACCTAATTAATATTATTTTAGAATAAATAATAACTTAATAACACATTACTATTCTACAATTCTAAGCTACATTTTGTAATAAATTCAAATACATGTTATATTATTGATCCTATTAGAATGGTATCTAAAGGTAAAAAAAATGTTACCTATAAGAATATACGAAGCAGGGCCAAACCGCAGTTTATTATTTAACAAATCGTTAATAGTCTCAACAGAATTAGTCAATACTGGACTATATGACAGTAACATTTATAAATAAATAATCCGATAATAGCACAAGCGTAAGAATTGTGATTGCCGGGTGGCCCGTCTGCCACCCTTTTATTGATTAGGATGGAGCCCAATCCCTAAAATTATAACAAATTATCTATGGTGGCTATGGTAATTATCTATGAAAAATTCAATATAACCTTTACACGAAAAGATCAGTATAAAGTCAAGAAAGTTTGTAAAACATAAAACGACTGGAGGCCAGTCCCCCTATATAATATCTGTAGATACGTCCATGAATTCAAATTGCGTTATACGTTGATATATGAGTATGTCACCTTAATATTTCATACACACAGAGATTTATTTAATTATTTATTAAGCTTTACGCTGTCCCGCACATAAAAGGATAGGCAGAGGGAACCGTAGGATGAAGGAACCTAGTGTTAAGACACTCTGTTCCCCGCTTTCCGCCTTTCGAGGCATTGCGTGTTGAGTGGCGGAACTCAACGCCGCGATCAGCGATATATACGGAGATCTTTTGCATATTTTCATATCTAATTCATATATTATAATAATTTTAGAACAAATAATGTATATAAAATCAATATAATACTAGCTAGTTAATTTTCTTGTCCTTGTAACAATGACTATGTAATGATTCCATTTCATTCACGTCAATAGGTAAATAGACACTTAGATAACAAGGAGTGAACAAAAAGCAGCGATATTCGTTATTTATTCCAAATATCATATATATAAATATATATATATATATATATATATATATATATATATATATATATATATATATATATATATATATATATATATATATATATATATATATATATATATATATATATATATATATTAATAGCGTTAGCCGACATTTGACCCAGTAATTCAGGGACCCAGGGACCCGAGTCCAGTCCGACCAGGGACCAGAGTTAACCCAGGGACGCTAACTGCACATAAAAAATATGATATGGTCTCATATTGAAGAGCTACAGTCAGAGATGTGCAGAAAAATAAAGACGATTCTTGATTGAAATTTATTAAATTATTACTATTGAACAATGAATTATTTTAGAGAGCGGGAAAAAGTAACTGGCCAGAAAAAGAGGACGACGACGCTACGGCTATATAAAAAAAATTATAAAATGTGCGAATCTACTATGACGTAAAAACTGTTGAATAAACAAACTTTTGCGAGCGACTACTGGTTATACATTTATTATTAAAAAAATCAAATTATACTTTAAATTAATCTATAGTATTTAAAGAGCGACAATCGCAATTTTAACTACAGTAACATAATACAATTATGTATATACTTCTTAAGTACTAGGCGGTGCCCGCTACTTCATTTGCTTAGGAGATATTTCTGTAGTAATTTAGCATAGGTATATTAAGGTTCTACATCAGATGTTCCAATCATTATTAAGTCCTTCTCAGGCCTAATTGTTATACAATAAAAAAAAAGTATTTTAATCTGTCCAGTAACTAGTTCCTAAAATGTGCGTGTACAAACATTGAGTATCTACTGTTGTATTATAGACGACAGATTTGGAGTATTTATCTGTGTCTATATAGGCTTTGTAGATTAAATCTAAATTACTTATTTAGGTGTTAATTCACACAAATTGCATATTAAACAATAAATTTGCTAAAATATCGACAACGTCGCACTTTGTTATATGCCAAACGCATGGCGTCGACTGTCTACAATATCTTTTATTAACTTCACGTTCAGAGGAAATGAGAGAATGAGCATCACTTATCAAACGGATACAGGCGCGAATTGATGATGCCATCGATAATTATCACCCAATAATGTACAAGGGTAATGCACTGATATAAAGCAATTCTGTGTACATTAGTACTTTGGTAGATATACTAAAATTGGATCCTTTGGTAGATATATTAACCAAAACGTGTCCAGAAACTGATAGCTAAACGTTTTTTTACATAAAACATTAATCATAGCGACTTCATATAAAATTTTATATGAATCTTAATACTTATAATATGTATAATTCTTAAATGTGGCACTTAGGTTTTATTATATAGCAAAAGTGAGGACCTACTGAACATAATTAAAAATCTGCTCTTAAAATGAGAATAAAAAAAAAATAAAAATAAACATAATTAAAAATCTACCTCTGAAGGAGTACACAACGACAACAACAACAGGGAGGGAGAACAAATACGAGACATGGCGTTTTAAGTACGAAATAAATACGGAATAGTATAATTAAATATAAATAATAGATTTACCTTATTACCGTTTTCCAGTTTACTATATATATAATTTGCATTATTCACATTATCTCAGACAAATAAGTGAATTGTTTTAACTACCTACAAATAACAATAAGTATGATAGTGTCTCAATTTGAATAAGTTAGCGTACAAAAAATTCCGCCAGACGGTAAGTCTCGAAAATTGGGCGGAAAGTGGGAGACGGAGTGACTTTACACTGGGTTCCCTCTGTAATATATTTGCAATATTCGGCCTACAGCGAGAAGCTAAAAAAATGCTAAGATATGATAATAACAGCCAGCTGTCAATAAACTCACAAGTGAATATCTATTTCAGTACAAGTGTATTTTATAGGTCAATAAAGTGTATCGAAAACGTATTGAACACAAAGCACATTTGATGTTAAATAAAATTTGATTTATAAAAATCTAATGTAGTATCAATAGATATTGAATTTTTCTAAAATTTTATAAATTAACACTTACTATATTATAGGTAGGTACTTTGGTTCTACACAGTCTTATGTGAAAAATAAATATATTCCGAAGAACCTACTTACATTTATTCTTCACTCATTTATTTTCACGAATTTATACGTGTTTTAAGTAATATTTAAATAACAATTATTAGCATGTTTAATTTAAGATCTACGCATTAACATTATAAATTGACAGGTTATGGATTTCTTTTCTTATTATGTACAAGGTTATGAATTTCTTTTCTTATTATATACTTATAATACAATTCAAGTTGCAATGGATTTTTTTATTATTTTTGGTTATTTAAAAAATCGCTAATTCAGAATATAATTTATAGATAAAAATCAAAGATCCGCTGGCAAATAAATACTACACAGTAAACACAAGCAATACAAATTCTAACCATCAATACTTTAAAAGTTGAACGTATTGTACGTTCAAAAAAGGTTTTATATAATTAATTTATGAACGTCCCTATCACCTCATTAGTTCTAGTTAAAAATATCGATAGTTAAATGAACAGTTACAAACACATGCGGACACACAACAAAAAGACCAATGACATCACACACCCACATACATACATACACGTCAGAAATGAGAATAATGAGCAGCAACCGTCTGGGTATTAGTTGACAAAAAATATATATATATATATATGCATCTCAAACGTTTTGCAGGAAAGGACTTTCCGCTTTCCGCCATATTTAAACAAGTTGTTAAATAGATGGCTGAATTTAACCCCGCATATCATTATCAATTACATCTTAAATTCTACTACAACGGCATCTTCTTTTTCATTTTATCCATTTGAGATATTTCTTATTAATATTCATAGTACTAAAAATACATAAGAAGCGAAATAAAATAAAAGGTAATCATTTTGTATTACCTTTTTTTCTTTATTGTTCCTATTAAACACAAAATGAAAACAGCTATGTATACTAGCGGACATGTTATGTCATTGGCATCTAAACTCACCTATCGGTGTTCATATCCTGAGACAGATTGTCCTGGTACGTACTCAACACCGACATGGCTTGCAAATCAGCGATCCTCTCTTCCACCGCTTTCTCCTTCTGATCCAAAAACATTCAGATCAACCAAAGCCAGACCAAAAATTTCACATTTTACTTGTTTAATGTCGATATATATATGTATATAATATAATGTAGGTAGAGATTAGGCACAACGACCTTGTTACCATTCTAAACGGTATCGCTAAAACGTAAAGTATTCTAAAGACTATAAGTTAGTATATTGAAACACTAATAAATAAAAATAAACGTACGTTTCAAGCGATATTATTAAAACAACAAACATTCACACAAAGACGGGTAATATTAACTCATACTGAATATTACAAAAGCGAGTTTTAAGTAAATATTCGTACATTAAAATATCCGCACCTCTTTCGACTTCTGAACACTGTATTTCCACCGGCATCATATAAAACGTAAGCTATGACTTCAATAAAACATCGTGCTATCATTGTGTTAACGTTTAAACTGACTGCACTGTTGAAAAATTCATAAGAAACTACTGACCTTGCTAGTTTACACCGTCTTGGTGGAACTGTGAATCATTTGACTGTTTGTTTAGCATCCATTCCTAACTGCCATACTTTACAAGCATATCTTTTTTGTCTTGCAATATATTATATAATAAAATTGATAAGAAATCCTATTTGACAATTTATCTCAGTTGTGTTGAGAGATGGGTCCGAAATGGATTTTTTTGCTAATTAAGTGATTTTTTGGGGTTTATATCATTGTAGTGACTAATGCGTATTTGTAATGTTAATCTTTCTTAATCACTTGAAATTGTATGTTTTAGAGTCGTAAGTGATAACTAAGTGTAAGTCATTCTATAAATAATTATTGGTATGTAAATGTAAAACTTTACTAATAAATACTTTTATTTTGTAAGGACAATATTTTAAATGTATTTAAACGGTATAATTTGATTGTCTCCAATCAACAATAACACTATGTTAATACCAACAATGTTTATATTTTTTTTTATGATACTAAGCTATAATAACACAACCTCTAAAAGCAACACCAGCTCTTGAACTGAATTTTTTTATTGTTATATGACATAATTAACCAAATATAATATGTAGTAATTTAGTTAAGTAAACATAATCAAGTCAAATCCTTTGGGATTAGCATTTTTAGAAATACAATAATGAGACCATTACAATTACTTTAATTAACCATATTGGTCTCTGTTTTAGAAAAATAGTTAGTATATTTTAAATATTAGATTATTTTCGATATTACAATTTTAGGTGTTACAGCTAACTATAATACCTAGGCTTTAATCATATACTTAGATGAATAAGTCTTGTAAAATAGTGCCATAAAATGAAAAGAACTATAATCTCGGAAACTATAATCTGTTTATGACTTTAATCTTGTTGTTGACTTTAATCTTTAAACTCGTTCTTTGAATCTAAATTTAAAAAAAAAACAAACAAATATTTTTCTTCACATTCAGAGGTCATTGTATTGTAATATAAATATAATTATAATGTCATTGTATTTTATGTAATCATATAATTTAAGATCCAACACAATTTTAGCAAATATATATATGTGAATATTCACATATATATATTATTCTCATTTTTTTATTGATTTCTTGTTTGTTGTTGGTATTTTTTTTAAATTCCTTGATACACTTAATTCATGTACATAATTTATTTTCAAGTTCATAAATCATAACATTTATTATTGATAAATTGACAAATGTAGTAATTCAATTCAATTTTAGAACATGCTCGGCCATATTTTAATTATTTATCCTAGTTAACAAGCACCTCAATTTTTTGTTATTTCATAAGTTTAACCTTCTTAGTTTATTAGGCAGTTTAAAAAATAATATTACGAACGAAATCAGTTAACTAAAATTTTCTCAGGAATAAGTACAGTAGTATTAAAAATATGTAAATTTAGTAATTTAAAGAAGGAAAGTTAAAAAAATACATAACAATATAGTATTATAAGAAAAATAGAATAGTTAACTTAAATACAAAGGTACATAAATAGAAATTATATACTTACTTCGAGAAATGTTCCATCTCCATCCTCGAATAGCTGTTGGAGCGCAAATTCATTCCTTTGGGAATCCGATAAAAATGACTCCGTTTCTGCCGCGTCTGACGGCTTATGATGAAGTTTAACAGTTCCAGCAAATATGGGAGTTGCTATCTTAGGTGTAAATACATTTTCTTCAGGCCTCTCTAACAAAGGCTTAGGGATATCTTCCTCAAGAGAAGGATCTCCGTCAGACATCACATAAAACTCACCACGCGATCAAATCACTGTATAACAGAACTGTGTGTAATGATTAATAATTGTTCCAACTTATCATGCCTTTACTTAAGTTTTGAAACGATTAGTCATGAACAAGGAAGGTGCCAACAATTATTAAATAATCAAGGCCTGTTTTTATGAATATTTACCCTTTGTATAAATTAAAACTAATTAATTTTCACTTAAATTAAGTAAGATCGTATTACGTGATAATAAATAGGAAAAAATCAGTCTTAACAACTAAGCCAGCAAAGTGAAGGTAGTAATGAGACGACTAGAAAAGCAATCTTAGGCGAGCTTATTTTAGCAACTTTGCACAGCTTCCTATGTCATTGTCAACTTTCACTGACATATGACAGTTTACCAATGACCAACATTTTAATATAAACATTTATTTTTATTCTTAGTGCCATAGTGGAAAATGCCTCTTAAAACAATAAGTATAAGAAATTTTAAGAACTAGGATTTAAAATCATTCCGCTTTAAAGTATTACAACATTCAGTATAAATTTAATAGTTTACTTTTTTTTATATTTCTTTTGAAAAGTCTAGTAAAGTAGAATAATAAACTGTTTTAAATCATTGAATAATATTGCAACAAGTCTAGTCTACATTTATTTTAAAGTAACAGTAATTTTTCTTAATAATGTATTTAATCACATTACAAATGTATTAAATCATATTTATCAACTTGCATCAAGATCAAGCACATTATCAATAAAAAATTGTTCTGTTCTGTTCTACGGTAATGGCGTAAAAATTATTAGTAATATAACAATTTTGACATTGGTAACACTTTCTGCCACGCCGTTTACAAACTGTCAAACATTAATTGTCACGTCAAAACGGCAACACAAGTTGCTTGGTCGGCAAATTTATGTTAGGTTGCCGGCGAATTTTTTCTTAGAATAAATAATTTATTTCTAAGTGTTTTTATTTATGCTGTAGGAAAATCATTTAAAATTTATCAGACAAGATGACTGTGGAGGTGCAGAGTAAGGCGAAGCTGCCTCAGCTTTCGTCTGATAAACAACTCACGTTTATAAAGTTAGCTGTTTTATCAATGGCCGCAATTTTATGTAAGTAAAGTAATGTAAACGTATCTTATGACTTTTATCTGAACCCTAATTAAAATTAAAATAAACTCCTTTTTACTAAACGAATGTTATTTTGCTTTTCACTGACGTGGTCCAACTGCGATAGCGAATGGCGACTGACATGCTGACATAAAACTTCCAGTACACTAGAGTATTTAGTATGAACTTTATTTTATACACTTGTTATGTAAAAATTGGATATGTAATTTCAATATAAATGTTTCAGCGTTTGCAACTCGTCTATTTTCTGTTTTACGATTTGAGAGCGTGATTCACGAGTTCGATCCGTATTTCAACTATAGAACTACAAGGTTTCTTACTGAAGAAGGCTTCTATAAATTTCACAATTGGTTTGATGATAGAGCATGGTATCCCTTAGGCCGTATCATTGGTGGTGAGTGAAAACTTTAATCATTTTATGTTTATAGCTAATGTTTTAATAATATATATATTTTTTTTAATGTTTTTTATTTTTTCTTCAGGTACCATTTACCCTGGCCTGATGGTGACATCAGCTACCTTGTACAATATTATGCAGTTTTTGAATATTACAATAGACATCAGAAATGTCTGTGTTTTCCTTGCTCCTTTCTTCTCTTCACTTACTACTATTGTTACTTACTTATTGACTAAGGAATTAAAGGCAAGCTATATATGAACTATTATTAATATTTATAATCTATAAAGCCTGTATTAGTCAGCAATTTGACATAAATTTTATAACTTGCACTTGTTTACACTATGTACATTTTAAGATAACAACATTTTTAACTATAGATACTTATCAATATCTTCAAACATATTTGTTATCTAAAATATATTACTTCTGTACATTCTATTAATAATCTAAATTAAATTTATTTTAATTGGAATATTTGACTTTTAAAGCTTAAAATCATTGTTAAGTTTAAATATTATAGGACGAAGGGGCAGGCCTGGTAGCGGCGGCCATGATAGCCATAGTCCCAGGATACATAAGTCGTTCAGTTGCTGGCAGCTATGACAATGAGGGTATTGCCATATTCTGTATGTTACTCACATACTACTTCTGGATCAAAGCTGTAAACACTGGCACTATTTTATGGGCAACTTTGACTGCTTTAGCTTATTTCTACATGGTAAGTTCTTCCTTACTTTTTGATTTATTGAACTAAAATCTTATATGAAATAATAAATGTAATAAACTGAACACAGTGAAACCAGTGTGCTATGTAAGTGAGGTCAATTGCTGCTATCAAAGAAATGATTTTAGATAAATAATATAATCTAGATGACAGTTTTGAAATTTTAGAATTAAAATAATATTCTATTTGATTGTACATATGTATCCTGATTATTATTTATCATTAATGTAATCAATTTGTCAATCATAGATTAAGTAGATGAAAGTTTCACACAAATGTATAAACAAATTGTACACTTGTTTTTGCACTTTCGTACAAATTTAATGATAATGTAATATATTAATATGTCTTTCTTATATAATTGCACACCCATCTTATCTTAACTGGATTAAACATTGCTTAACTTTCATTATTGTTGAATTTATGAAAAGTAGTATAAAAATCCAGTACACACTGTATCATGAAAAATATGTTATATGAAAGAAAATACTAGAGATCCTGTCCTGATATGTGTAATCTGATTTATAGAAAACGCACACCAATCTTCTTTTAATTTATATTATCATTGCTTAACCGAAATTCCCTTTTCATTTAAGGTATCGTCATGGGGTGGCTATGTATTCCTAATCAACCTTATACCTCTACACGTGTTAGCTCTCATGTTACTTGGACGTTTCTCTGCCAGAGTCTACGTAGCATATAGTACATTGTACTGTGTGGGTACAATACTGTCTATGCAGATATCATTTGTCGGGTTCCAGCCAGTGCAAAGCTCTGAACATATGTTGGTCAGTATTGAACTGTTTATTTATGAAAAATAGATGTTTAAATGAGATATTGTTTTGTAATTATATACTTGTCTTACAGTATATATTTTAATCAAATCCATATAATATAGTTGTACAGTTTTGAATTTCTTTGTCTGGTGTCTTTAAATAATAAAGAAATTCACAATTAATATTTTTTTTATACACTTTTGAGTTTTGTGATTTAATTTATTTTTATTCTTATTTTTTTTAGAAATATGTGTCATTTGAAAACAAATTAAAAATTACAAGAACTTATATACAATAAATAAATCTTACAATCTCTACTTATCAATAAATATACAATATACCTATTAATTATGTTACAGTTATAAAATATAATATGTTAAACATTTTCATGGTTTAAGTAAAGTTATTCAAACAATGAAAGTTGAATTACAAAAGTACTAAGTAAAAGTCTGGAATAAAAATGGCTAAATATTTACATGAGATTCTTTCTGTCTATCCTACTATATGTGAGAAATAACCGGTACATATCGAACGACGAAATTAAAAAAAAATAAGAATGGTGTGTTTTGATATTAGTTTTGATCTGTCTACTATATTATATATTTATTTTATTTTCAGGCTTTAGGCACATTTGGCCTTTGTCAACTATATGCATTTACTCAGTATTTAAGAGAGCACCTGTCCCCACCCAACTTTGAATTGCTTTTCAAAGCTTTATTGACAACTTTATTGGCCACACTCGGTACAGCTGTTGTGGTGCTGACTGTTACTGGTAAAATTTTAGATAGATTAATAATAATATTGAGTGGGATTCAGTTTCAAGTTTCCAGTGTGCACTTGATTGTTTTTATATATTAAATAATTTGTTAAATATGAATAGTTTAGGAATTAATAATTAACTTTAGAACAATAATAATATATCTAGTGTTGAGTAAAAAGAATATAATGATGTAAGTTTGATTCCTGAGTCATGATAAATTTACTACATGATTTAGCACATTTTTATATATCTTAAATGTTATAATTGTATTATTATAATATAACTAAATTATTTTCTTTTAGGTAAAATCTCACCGTGGACTGGCAGATTTTACTCTTTGCTGGACCCCTCTTATGCCAAGAATCACATCCCTATTATTGGTATGTATTATTCTTACTTTAAAAGCCATCTATATATTAATATGTGAAGCTAAATCTTTGGACCCCACTTTTTACGAAAATTGCGGGGAAATTGTTTAAGGTAAGTGCAGAACGTTTTTCAATAATAATGCTTATAAAGTACATTAAATCGATAAATAAAACTTTACACACGCTACCATATGTTTAGCAATACAACTTTTATATAAAGTGACGTACACGTTGCTATGGCAACGAGTGTTTTTCGCGCGTCACCGGCTCCTCTAGTATGATATAATAAATTATTGAACATATTAGCTTTAAGTAAGACTGAAATGCAGGAAATAAACTTTGATTTGTAACATCTTATCTAATGCGGATGGATGTGTGGTAATACAAACTTATAGACATAATAATTAAAATAATTTTCGTATAAAAATGTTGCTTTCTCCTGTCAATTTGTTTAACTTAACAATAAAATGAGGAGAATGGGGTAATTTAACGCTAATTATTTGCGTATTTCTGTTGTTCGTAAAACTTTTGTACTTGTTTAAAAATTACACAGAAGGAAATGATGAAATTATGCAATTGATGTGATAATTGTGTGAGGTATACTGTAATAAAGCTATTACTTATGTGTGAACGCAAGATTTGTCTAACATGTTAATATTTATAGTAAAATGTAAAAATTATTACTGTTTTTGTTTTTATTTATATGATTCTTTCTTTTAGCTAGTTGGAAAAATAAGATATGTCATAGCTTGGTCATTCAGAAATTGCAGTGTGTATCCAATACTGTACTTTGTCTAACTAAACAGTGAAAGCTTATTGTATGCAGAATTGATTTATACAATGTGAACACGATGGTTTTGAGTTCGTTCCCCGCTTGTGGGAATGATTATATGATTTATTTTTATTTTCCACTTGTAAGACAAAGCCGACGTTGAGTTTCGACACTAAATATAATATTTGGAAATTATATATTTAGTGTTGTTCTCTCTGGTTACTTTATAAAACGCGGCCTTACCTTTATATCCTGTGAATAATAGATTTAATTTTGCTACTATTACACAGTCATATTCTAATTTTAAATTAGTTTCTGGAATTAGTGAATTTGAAAGTAACAGGACTCGAACCCGCGCTAAATACGCTTGTTAGCACCTTTTTTTTGTTCTTAGCATTTATAGTTGAAAGATTTACATACAAGTAAATTAATTCATTTTTTAAGTATAATTCTTAACTAAAGATAGAAAAATATTTAACCTATCATTTTAAAAAATAAGTAAATAGCTTAAATTCCTGCCGGAGGAAAGCAATTAACATTAAAAAAGAGCAACTGCTGAGTTCCTGGCCAGCTCTTCTCAGCAGAACTGCCCTCCGAGCTGGTGGTGGCTTCCAGTAGGACGGACAATACTGACACTTATGTTAATTGACGATTCGAAAGTGCTTGTAATAGCCTATTTGAATAAAGAATATTTTGATTTGATTGGATAATTCATTGCCTCAGGTGGGAATCGAACCCACAACAGCTGCGTCCAGACGGCTTTTGTTAAACTTATCTTTGTTTGTTCCAGCATCCGTATCAGAGCATCAGCCTACGTCCTGGTCGTCCTTCTATTTCGACCTGCAAGTGCTCGTGTTCTTATTCCCAGCGGGATTGTACTTCTGTTTCAGTAAACTCACTGATGCGAACATATTTATTATTTTGTATGGCGTTCTTAGTATTTATTTTGCGGTGAGTCGACTTTTCTTTTTTTTTTTTATTTTAGACTAGGTTAATTTTTCTTATAGCCTAAAGCTTGTTGCTTAGAGATAATCACTGATAAAATATTTCATTAATATACTTGTCAATATTAATAATAATATTTCCATTAAATGATGTTTTTGGACCATTCAGTATTGAAAATAGGTTTATAAATAAAGCCTCTTCCACTAAAGCGTTCGCTAAGCTTTGGGCTCGAGTCCCAACAAGAATTCCATTTATTAATTATTTTTAATATGTATTAAAATTATTTTTTTAACCAATGATGATATCAAAAGCTTTGAGCGTGTCGAGTAGATGTCGAGTCCAGTTAACTCCATCCATTCCATGCTGTGACCAAATACACTTTGATCGCTGACAATCATAAATTAAAAAAAAAAAAACACTTAAAATAATTTCCCAATTTATTTTTTTATAAATATAATTTTTTAGGGCGTCATGGTGCGTTTAATGCTAGTACTGGCGCCGGTCATGTGTATAGTGTCGGGGGTCGCGGCTTCGAGTCTTTTGAGTTTACATGTGAAAGATATTGAGCCGAAGGTGGAGAAACATGATAAAAAGAAGAAACATGAAAATAATTTGGTTTTCAGATCTGAGGTTTGTATGTTTTTTTTATTTATTCATTTGTGTTAGACTAGAGATAGAATTTAACATGTAATTTTTAATTATATTTGTATTAATTGTTCTCATGTGTCATGTCTGTATGTATCTCTAATAGATAGGGTTTTATGTAGTACATAATATCATAATATGCAATATAGAAAACGTAATGTGATAACAACATAGATGAAAAGCCCTGAAATATAAAAAAAATTATATGATAATGCTTATGCGGCCAAGTTCTTTGGTGTCCTTAACCATCAATATTTTAAAGGTATATTGAACTTTATTTGAGACGAAAATAATTTAGCAGGAAAACGACTGACATATATGTATGTATGTACATATATATATATATATATATATATATATATATATATATATATATATATATATATATATATATATATATATATATATATATATATATGAGAATAGTTAACAGATGGTTAGGTTAGGTAAAGGTTAGCCTTGACCATATCCGGATGGTGGAAGACAGGAAGTTGTTTGGAAATAGTTGTAATATGAAAAAAGCATGTCGGAAAATATTTTAATTTTATACTAATACTAGCGAAAATATTTTAATTTTATACTAATACTAGCGACCCGTTTGTAACTTCACTTGCTATTATGCATAATCTGTTAATTTTATATATAACTTTTATTTACGAACTGATTGAAATAAAACTAAAATAAAATTTTAAAACAAACAAAAAAACATTGATAATTAGATTATAATTGTGTGATAATAAAACATTGATAATTGATTATAATTGTGTACAGGTAGGAGCCCTGTTCGTCTGCGTGCTCAGCTGCCTCCTCATCTCGTACGTGTTCCACTGCACGTGGGTCACGTCGGAGGCCTACTCCTCCCCCTCCATAGTGCTGTCAGCGCGGGCCCACGACGGTGCCAGGATCATATTCGATGACTTCCGCGAGGCGTACACTTGGCTTAAGATGAACACCAAAGAGGTAGGAATTGTTTATAGTTAAAAAGTATTAGTATATCTATAACCTGAACGATTAATAAACTTTTGTTACTCGTCCCAAAGTTAAATTATAATGTGGATTCATAATGATTGCTAAGAGGTAAAAAATATTTGCAGAGATATAGAGTTGCTTCATTTGTTTAGCTTCAGGTGCAAAAGAGATAGAAGATATCCATATTTGTATACACAAAGATAGCATTTCTCTTGTTTTAAGACGGATTATTTAATTCTATTTATGGACCGTTTATTTTGAAAGTGGTCCATTTTTGGAAAGTCCATTTTTCAGTTAAAATGGGGGACATTATGTAATTTATGGCTTATTTAACAATTTTTAATTTATAACTTACCTGCTTCATTTAATAAAAAATCCTATGTTTTGATTAATTTAAAATTTGTATTAGTTTTATTTAGTGCACCAAAAGAAATAAACAGTATGGACTGTTGTAGAAGTTTTTTGTGTACAATACCAGGACGCTAAAGTGATGTCATGGTGGGACTACGGCTACCAAATAACGGCGATGGCGAACAGGACGGTCATAGTGGACAACAACACGTGGAACAACACGCACATATCGCGCGTGGGGCAGGCCATGGCGTCCAGCGAGGAGCGCGCCTACGAGATCATGCGGGAGCTCGACGTCGACTACGTGCTGGTCATATTCGGGGGACTCGTCGGCTACTCGTCCGATGGTGAGGCGAGGCACGCCCCCCACTGGCGACGGGGGGCGTGTTTTAAAAAAAATTAGATTTGAGTGCTTTTTTTTAAAAGTAACCTGTTTAGGGTTGACTTAATTATTTTGTCTAAAAAGTTTGAAGTTACTAAAACGTCATATTATTAATTATATATATCATCTATATTTTGTAGCTGTTATAATAGAATAAAGCGATTAAGAACAAGTGTCAATGAGTGGTCTCTGCGCAGACATCAACAAGTTCCTGTGGATGGTGCGCATCGGCGGCAGCACGGAGCGCGGCGCGCACATCCGCGAGGCCGACTACTACACGGGCGCGGGCGAGTTCCGCGTGGACGCGCTCGGCTCGCACACGCTGCTCAACTGCCTCATGTACAAGATGAGCTACTACAAGTTCGGGCTCGTCTACACCGAGGGAGGTGAGTGCTGCTGCCGGCCGTCTGCCGGCCGCCCGCCGCCCGCCACGAGTCGGAGCAGTTCCTGTACAGAGCACTTGTATTGTTCGCAGGGCGGCCGCCGGGCTACGACCGCGTGCGAGGCGCTGAGATAGGCAACAAGGACTTCAACCTAGATGTACTGGAAGAAGCGTACACCACGGAACACTGGCTCGTCCGAATCTATAAAGTCAAACCTCTTCCTAATCGAGGGCTTTGAAACTATCCAGGTCTTTCTATGTCCGTCTAGTACTTCCTAGGTCTCGCTAGGGTCGAGGTCTACATCAGCAACTATTTAGGTCTCGAGATATCTAGAAATTCAATCTACCTCTAAACATCATTTGTATGGAGGATTCAGTAAATATATTTTTAAAACGTTAAATAACATGTTGCCTTCAACACACATAACACTTTGAATGTTAGTTTGTTTTATTCATATACATATATGTTTTAAAAGACATCTTTAGAATATACAAACAACAGTTATTATAATATTACTCATTAATACATTGGAATAGTTAAATTGAATTTAACTTCAAAAAGAAAATTGAGTATTTCAATATTTTTAAAGTTAAAAGATATATTATAAAAACCAGTTTATGCGATAGATGTGTTCAAATTTGCAATAATTCTATATAATATTATATGTTTAAATATACATTTAATTTTGCTATTATTAGAAGAACGTTTCAAGTTATTAAATAAATAAAAGTGAATTAATTATTATAGCATTGTGGTGATAAATTGTCACGAATACAATAAAAAAACGTTCTAGGTAAATGAAACACTTTCTTATTTTTATATGCAAGTAGATGGCGCTAGTGTTCAATTTTAAAGAAGTTAACTAGCATTTATTTAACTAAAGTATAGCTTAAGTATATTTTTTTTTATTTCTCTTTATTTTTTTATTGTTGCTCGCACAAAATATTAATTTACTACACTGTTAAAATATGGCAGGTTCTTTTTTAATTTGTCCTAAATATAAAATATCCAGATTGAAATTAAACAATAAGATGTTACGAACGAATGGGAAGTGTAAATTTGATGATGTCCTTTTTTTAATGGAATAAAATTATTAAATTTATGTTTGTCTTATTTCTATCTATTGACTATATCTAATAATATACTTCATTTTTTCCTTTTTTTTATCGAAATCGAATATATTTTCAATAGAGGAGACTATTTTAATAAAGATAATTATTAATAATATATGTCTGCCTCTGCCAAGAAAAAACGTGTCAATACACAAAGTCTCAAATCTGGATGGGAATGTTGTTTTGTCATTAGGTTTTCTCTGCTATATTACATAAAGCCTTTAGCTTAAGCTAATATTCTCAATGACTGACTGACAGTTTTAATTATTTTATATGCAAAGTAAAACTTAAAATATATTTTGATATGTATATAAAATTTTAATTTTTTTTCTTATTTGCAATGTAAATCTTAAATTCAACATAAAAATAAAGTTGATATGTGTTTAGAAATTTTATTTAAAAATAACAATAACTTAAATTAAGAAAGAATACAATCATATTACGCTTCAACAACATCATCTTCCCCCTGGTCCGAGCAGTCCTCTGGATGAAAAGTGTCATCGTTGTTATAATAATGTTTATTTGGTCGAAGCCTCTTCGCTTTTCTACTTTCTTGTTCTGGACGCCGAGGGCCGAGCTGTCAAGCGAATTATAAAAAAGTATTTAATAAATTTAAAGGCCGTAGTGTTTTGCTGCGGCACAGCGTATGACTGCAAGCTCGACGGTCGTGGTTTATAAATAAGAGTAAATTAATAAGAAAGAAGAATAAATTATTTTAATTTTAGTTTTTCCAGTAAAAAGTAAAATTAAAATAATTTATTCTTCTTTCAAGTCAAAGTCACACACAGTCACAAGTCAAAGCAAGCAACACGCAAATGAAGTGTCTTTATCTTGAAGCTTACTAAAAAATTAAACTAGGATGTTAAACAAGTGGTACAATCATTTATGTATTCAGAGATAGTAAATAAAATTCGACATCTTAAGTATATTTATTCGATTGAACCCTCTTTGCAATAAAGGTATTTGGGCAATCCTCAATTATTTTATTTATAAAGCCTTTTTTTAAACCTGATTAAGTGAGTATTTGCTTTAAGATCATTTTTTTTGTCAAGATGTGATATGGACTTGGAGGAGTCTTGAATTATTTACCTCTAAAATTTTATTATTTTCTAAAAAAAATTGATTACTTTGTGAAATGTGAAGTGGTCGATGAATGATTAATTTGCATAAGTACTAGATTGCACAACGGCCTAACGTTATTATGACACTGTTTGTAATTTAGTAAAGATAAGAATATTACAGCAAGAAAACTTTTTTTAGGTTGTTAAATATGAGCAAATTATGTTGTCACAAAACAAATTTTTCCTTGGAATTTGTAAGTATATCATTGGATTGGTTATGGGTTCAATTCCTACTTGAAAACATATATATTTCTTTTATTTATCCTTAATAACAATCAGCAATCAATATAAATTCCTCTTCAAAATTTTAAAATAGAAGCTTATTAAGTAAATAATTGTAGAGCAAAAATAATGTACAATTTCAAACAAATTTAATTTCAAAAAAATATTATACTGACTTGTCTGACAAGTTTGTACGTCCCAACATCATTGAGGAAAGCTTCTTTGAAAGCTTTGTGAAGAGGTTTCCTTTTGAACACCGTGCACTGCTCTCTTAACACCTCTGAAGCACCATCTGGCAAATCTGTACATATATTTTAACATGGTATTGAGACACTCCGTTTCGATTTTTACGGCCGAAATCAAGACGCTGATTGTTTAGTGTCAGTGCTCTACGCCGCGCTTTGTCTTACAACATTCTTCTCCATGAGTATTTATCAAATGCTTAGTTACATGCTGTCTCACATTGCCACAGTGCTCAATACAATACATACATAAATATGTTTTTAGTTTGTAACTGTGTATTGGAAATTACAATAAATATATAAAAATTGCTATTTGTACAAGTAAAACTTAAAAACAAGTAAGGCATATTAAATATTCCTTGCAATACTTGTATATACAAAATAAAAAAAATTTATTATATAGTGAATAATAATATTTCCATAAAATACTAAATACTACTAAAGCTGAAGTAAACTGAACTAATGTTTTTATCTTTTTTTAAATGTTAATCCACACTAAGGATAGGAAAATATAAAATAAAAGAAACAAATAGAAATTTGAACCCGCACCTCATGGAAGCTAGGACAGTTATCACAAGGTGTGGTTTCAAATCCCGCTGCGTTAATTTTTTTATTATTTTCTTTAAGTATTAAACTTATATACTATAAAAACTACTACTACTTACTGTAAAAATATTACGGTTATCGTTACAAGTTAAAAAGTTAATACAGCATTTAATGGATTCGCTAGCGTTTGTTTTGGTTGACACACGTGTTAGTGAGAGTTTCTTATTTTAGTGTTAATTCTTTTTATTGTTCTATAGTGGAGATATTTTAAAGTTTTAAAAGGTCCCTTTTTAACAAGGTGGTTGGTTGTAGCAAGTGTTGGTTTCGTTAATAACGGTATATTAAGTAGTATAAATAAGGTAAGGTTAGTTTTTTGTATTTTCGTATTTTATAATGGATGGTGATCCTCCTCCTGAACCTCCTGATACCGGAGGTGGTAAAGTTGATGGTCAAGCGATGTCAAGAAAGAGGCAAGGGGATGATTCACCATTAATTAATGATTTTGCTGCAAAAAAAACAATTATAAATCCATCTACTGCGACACCCTCTATTCAAAATTTATATGTCCACCCGTCCCTCTCCGATGGTCCTAAATCCTATATTGATACTGATAAAGGCCCTTTCATTGTATATGTGTCCAGGGAAGTTCCTGACCCAGCTGCTGGTACCTCAATTAGAGAGATTAAGTTTGGTCAATTTTTACACAAAAACAAAATAAATTGTATCACCAAGGATGGTGTTAAGAACGTTGGTCGTAATAAGATCAGCGTTCAATTCTCAAATGCTGCTGCAGCGAATTCATTTGTGACCAACCCAATA
Source organism: Dione juno (assembly GCA_037127375.1). Taxonomy (NCBI): domain Eukaryota; kingdom Metazoa; phylum Arthropoda; class Insecta; order Lepidoptera; family Nymphalidae; genus Dione; species Dione juno. The sequence goes on along the minus strand of JAXRJS010000008.1, from coordinate 1,289,138 downwards.
ATAAGTCTATGTAAGTATGTTGCAGTAATACCTACATTTGTTATTACCCGCATGGGTATAATTAGAGAGGTGCCAGTTGACTTCTCGTTAGACGAGCTTGTGGAGTCTTTGGTTTTTCCCTCAGGTTATGGTCAAGTACTGAAAGCGCGAAGACTTAACAGAAAGAGTGTGAGTGAGGGGGTGACTACATGGATCCCGACCCAGTCGGTTGTAGTTACTTTCCGAGGACAAGAGTTGCCTGATAGGGTCTTTTCGTATCATTCCTCTCTTCCCGTCGAACCTTACAAATTCCCTACTATCCAATGTCTTAATTGTTGCCGTTTTGGACATATTAAATCACAATGCAGATCTCAGCCAAGGTGTTACAGGTGTGCCCAGTCTCATTCTGGTGATGCATGTGACACAGCCAAGGAGAACTCAAATTGTTTGTACTGTAGCAGTAAGCACTTTGCCACAGATAAGGACTGTCCTGAGTATGCAAGACAACAATCCATTAAAATTGTTATGTCACAAGAGTGTATCTCATACATTGAAGCATCCTCACGTTTCCCTTCTGCCCAACGTTCCTATGCAAATATTGCTAAGGAAATGTTCTCCCCTCAAATTTCCACTTCTCCTAGATACCAACAATCCAGAGTAACTCATAAACAAACAACTCCTACCAAATCCTATCGCACAACTGTATTGCAATCTCCCCGTCCCCGCGCTCCTCTTGCTAAAGGTTGTGATAGACAGGCTCACCAAGCTTTGATTGGTAATTGTCCCTCTTCCTTTCCTAATGGTCACGCTCTCAATCAAGGTGTTGATAATCCAACAGTTGGTAGAAAAGATCTGTTAGTGGCTCTAACAGAAACTCTTGTGAGTATTATATCCACCTGTGATGAACTTCCTTTACCGTCCAACGTTGCCCAAAACCTATTAACCATATTTAAAATCCTCAATAATGGCTCCACTGGCCTTCCTGCAGTGGAATAGTAGTAGTGTTCGTGCTAAAAAGCATGAATTACTGCATATTGTTTCCCTGCACAATCCTGTCATTGTTGCCCTCTCGGAAACATGGTTGGTGCCAGACTCCCCGTTCAGGGTGTCAGGTTTCGCCTGTTTGGGGGAGGACAGGAGTGACGGGTATGGAGGTAGTGCTATCTTTATCCAGCACTCCTCTCCTTATTCTCGCATTCCTCTCCCTTCTAACAGTCAACAGATTAATGCTGTTGCTGTGAGGGCCTTTAATATCTCCTTCCTTTCTGTATATATTCCTCATCCTTCCTCTTCCCTTTTCCTTGAGCTTAAGTCTATCATTTCTTCGCTTCCTACTCCAGTGCTGGTCCTGGGTGATTTTAACACTCATCACACTCTGTGGGGGTGTTATTACTGTGATGGATTCTCGCCTTTGTTGGTGGACTTGATTGACGATGTAGATCTCTGCATCCTTAATGATGGTTCACCGACTCGTAGGGTTAATCCTAATCAGAATCCTAGGACTGCTGTTCCTTTCCTTGTCTTCTCCATCTCTTGCTTCCCTTCTATCATGGTCTGTTCTTCCTTCCTCCCATGGTAGTGATCACTTCCCAATTCTTTTATCCTTAAATAATAGATACCCTCATATTAATAACCCACATCCGCTCCTTAAGTTCAATTTAAAAAAAGCTAATTGGTCTGAGTATGCTGACTCGGTGGATTTCAGGTTAAATGATCTTTCTGAGTCTGTTGATTATGAGAATGTCACTTTTTGTTATGATCGGTTTGTTTCTGCCATTTTATCTCAGCTGACTTACATATCCCCAAAAAACTCTCCATTCAGAATCGGATGCCTTCCAATCCCTGGTGGGATCAGGAATGCTCTGATTCTGTCGATCGGCGAGTATCTGCCGAGGTGTCGTACGCAGCCTGTATGACAATGGAGAAGTATATGGATTACAGACGCAATGATGCAAAATTTAGGAAATTAATTTGGAAAAAGAAAAAACTTGGTTGGGTCAACTTCTGCGAGTCCCTTAATCCTCGTACCTCTTCCTTCATTGTATGGACTAATGTTAAGAGATTTCGTAGGTCTCTTAATAATGTCCCTAGTCCAAATTCCAACAATCCATCGCTATGGCTTAACAATTTGTCAGCAAAATTGGCCCCACCTTTTGTACCGCCGTTTGATTTATCCCCAACCATGCCGATTGAATCTTCAGAGGAAATGGATGCCCCCTTTTCCTTTGAGGAACTCAAAAGCATCTTAGCGGATTTAAAAGACACTAGTCCTGGAGAAGACGGTGTCCCTTATTCTTTCATAGTGAGGTTAAACGAGAAATCTAAGCTTTACTTCTTAGATTTAATAAATAAAATTTTTCAATCTGGCAATATTCCTGATGCATGGAAATCCCAAATTGTTATCCCTATCCTTAAACCAGGGAAATGTTCCTCTGACCCTTCTTCCTACAGACCCATTGCCCTTGCATCAACGCTATCAAAAACTGCTGAGCGACTTTTAAAAAACCGTTTGGAATGGATAGTGGAAAGCAGAAATATCTTAGCTCCCTCTCAGTTTGGATTTAGAAAGGGGCTATGCACTGCAGATAGTCTCAGCATTTTAACTACAGACATTCGACGATCTTTTGCCAAAGGAGAGTATTTAGTGGGTGTTTTTTTAGATGTTGCATCTGCATATGACAATGTACTTCTTCCGGTACTCAGGCAGAAATTGCATAAGCTGAGTATTCCGCCGAGGTTGGCCAGTTTCATATGTAATTTGCTAACCGATCGAACGGTATCTGTTAAACATCCGCTTCTTACTGTTTCCCCCAGACATGTCTGGAAAGGACTTCCTCGGGGTTCAGCTCTTAGTCCTCTGTTGTATAACATCTACACACATGACCTCGAATTGTCTGTTAGTAGTTTTTGTAACATCCTTCAGTACGCTGACGACATCGTCCTCTATTACAGCTCAAATTCTGTGGAGGACATAACTTACCGCCTTAATACTGCTTTGCACTATCTTATCCAGTGGTTGACTGATCATGGCCTTACATTGTCCATTGATAAGTGCCAGATAGTAGTATTTACAAAAAAAAGGAGTACCCCTAATTTTCATATTGAACATAATGGTATTCCCATCCAAGTAGCGGAGAATGTAAAATTTTTAGGCATTATACTTAATAAGCGACTGAACGGAATTGCTCACGCTGAATATCTCAGCAGAAAATGTGAAAAGGGCATTAATGCTTTAAGAGCGGTGTCCGGTGTGTGGTGGGGTGCACATCCTTATACTCAAAAACTCCTGTACGGTGCCCTTATCCGCAGTCATATGGATTATGCTTTATATGTTCTGGACCCCTTTAATAAAGTAGCCACAGAAAAGCTTAATCGGATTCAGTACAAATGCCTACGCATAATTCTAGGGGCAATGAAGTCTACTCCCACTAATGCACTCCAAGTGGAGTGTGTTGATCCTCCTCTTCCTATCCGCAGACAATTCCTTGCAGACCGATTTGTGGGTAAAATGTTACAACTTTCTTCCCATCCTTTATGGTCTAAGTTAACTGAGTTAGCTGACCTACTCCCCCGTGATAAACCATTACCATACCTGCTACACAGTTTCCTGAAGTTCACTAATTTACCTCATCCCTTGTTACGCCTCCCTTCTAATCCATTGTTTTGTACACCGTACAAAGCATTGGTCTATCATCCCTCCATCATAACAGACCTTGGCTTTACCAAGGGAGATCCAGGCACCATCACAAAATTCCAAAAGGCTGTAAATGAAAATTGGTTTAAACATCTCCATATCTTTACTGATGCATCAAAGCTTTCTAAAGAAAGCTGTGTTGGTGCAGCTTGCTGGATACCTAAATTCAAAATTATCTTACAATTTAAGTGCCCTCCCGAATCATCAGTGTTTACAGGCGAGGCTGTTGCTTTGTTAGAAGCAATCCTGTTCACGCTCTCCCACAACGTAAAACAGACAGTTATATTTACTGACTCTCTTAGCTGCTTAATGGCTATTAAGGGCAACCCGTTTCATGGTAAATTGAGATCTTCAATTGTTTTAAGGATTCGTGAAGAATTATTCTCATGTCATCTAAAGGGTTTGGAGGTCACTCTTGTATGGATTCCAGGTCACTCTGGAATTAGTGGGAATGAATCTGCAGACTCGTGCGCAAAATTAGCGATCCAGTGTGGTACTCTGGATCACTTTTCTAATTCGGCTCAGGATCTGTTGTCTCTTGCAGCCACTCACTTGGACAAGTCTTGGTCTGAATACTGGGACTTATCTAAATCTCACAAGGGTAAATATTATGCATTTCTCCAGCCGGATATACCAAAGCGTCCTTGGTTCTTCTATCAAGATTTACTGAACGGAGGGTTATATCTACAATTTGTCGCTTACGTCTTGGACATGCATGTACACCTGTGCATCTGGCTAAGATCAGGGTCAGGGACCACTCATTGTGTGAATGTGGCTTGGACGACGGTTCCCTTTCCCATATCCTTTTCTCTTGCCCTAACTTAATCCGTCCCTTATACGATGCCCTTCCTCTCAAAGTCCCCCGTCCCCTTAATGTTCAGTGTTTGTTGATGTTTGTGTTTAGTCCTTTGTGTAAATTTTTATGTAAATATATTAAATATAATAATATTAAAGTATAAGCTAACACTTATGTAAAATATTATTTATTACTAACCTTATTTGTTATCTGTTCATATTGTAGATATCTGTTAATTTTGTTATAGGTGAAGGATTTAAACTGGATCTCTTTAAAACATGCATTCTTCTATAGTGTAATATTAGCTCTTTTTTACCGTACACTCTCTTTTGTGTGTTCTCCATTCAACGTGACATTGGCGAAGTGATTTGTGCTCCACTGGCACGCTCGAAACGCCATATATAAAGACAACAACAACAACAACAATTTATTACAAATTTCTTTAAAACAGTATGTCTTAGGTCTAATATCATAAATCCTGTAATCCAACATTAAGTTAACATTAAACTGGTCCTCGTCTTCTTCAGTAGTGTCTTGGACAAAGAATGATATCTCAATGTGAGATCCGTCCAAAATTTTAAACATTTCAGCTTCTATGTTTAAAAGTTTCTGTAAAATGGAATAGTAGTATAAAATATATTCTATACAATATATGCTATTTTTAATACAAACATGTTGAAACTGAATTATATATTGCATAGCATATATTTATATATTTGCATAGTAAAAAAAAATTTACTTAAAACATAGTTGATTCAACATTTTTTATAGAATTAAACTGCATTCTTAAGTAAAATAAGCATTGTGGTAAATACTATAACCAAGTGTAATTTTATATATACTAATATGTAGCCAAAGATTTTCTTTAATATAATACAATTAAAGAGATTATTAAACATACTCATCTCAGGAACAGCTGTTATTAATTAATTTTTTTGTGGAAACCTATTAATGCATGAACTGCATCTCAAGCCAAAGTTAACTCTGGCATGAAAGATACATTATAAATGTAAATATTCAATCAAAGAACCATTCAATCAAAGACGCTTTTAAAACTATATTAAATAATGCTTTGAAATGGCTCACTAAGGTCTACAGCCTATTCTCAAATAATAATTAAAAAAACTAAATAATAGAAAACACTTCAATTACTTACCTTTAAAGTTTCAAACTGCTCTATTCTATTATAGTAAGCAACTAAGCCCTTTCTTATCGCTCCAAGACACTCGGGCATCATGATGTTATCAAAATCCTCCATTATAGTTTTTATATTGAAACCAATTGGTAAAGATGATTTTGATATTACGTTACCACCTAAAATATCAAAAAAAAAATATATATATATATAACAGTTCAATTTTAATTTGTAATCATAGAAGATCTCTAAATATGCTACTCAAAAAGGCCCAATTTAGACCTGTTAATAAACATTATATAACAATAACAAATTAAATTACATACTAGTTTGCATATCAATTCTCAGGCCATGTTTAATTAAACTATCTGCGTTATGCTGCATGTGGTACACTACACTACAATGTTCATTTGCAACATAAGATTGAACTTCCATTCCTGTTAACATTGACAACAGTTCTATATTCCCTTTTAAATTTTCTACTGAATTACCAAGGATGATTTTCTGAAAAATAAATACGTTAATTTTAAAAGACTACTAATTTAAATACATTATACAATGACATCGTTTCGCCTTTAATAATAAATACCTGTGGCCTGATAAATGATTCTTCTTTCTTCTTAGGTGGAGATATTTTCTTTCTATAGCTATTTCTTTGAATCTGAAATAGTTCATTTTGTTTATTTCTCAACTTTTGTTCTAACTGTTGTACTTCCTCATGGAGTTCTACACTATCTTCAGGCAATTTTGCAGCTATATAAAATATCAAAGGTATTTATTTATTATATATAGATGTTATAATTAAAAACCAACAATCACAGTTATAGTATAGTATAATATACTTACCACCTTTACGAAATAGTTTAGTAATTTTTATTTGTTTCTTATTATTTGTCATGTTAATAAAAGTTGAATATTCGTAAATCGTAATTGAGACTGTTTTTAAATATTAAAGTTTTACATCAAATTGTAAACATAGAAGAACAAAATTTAAATTCTAACTGTTATTTACAAATTACAACTGACAGCTTCAGTGTTGCTTGCATCGTTCATTAATTTTTAAAGATAAAAAAGAATAACTTGCATTATCTTCAACGTCATTATTGAATAAAATATAAAGAAGTCGAGTCAAAATTAAAATTTGGATACTAAAAAATGTAGATATTTGATAAAAACTGTAGAATTTTATCTTTCAACTATTATTTGAACAGGTATGATATGTGTAATGATTACGTGTATGTGTATGCTTAGAGATTTATATTATGCAATTACATATTATATAAAAAATATTTAATAATGTTCAGAATCTTACTAATATTATAAATCCGAAAGTTTATGTACGTTTGTTACTCATTGACGTCGAAACGGCTGAAGGGATCGATATGAAATTTGGAACAGGCGTGGATTATAGTCTGGAATAAAACATAGGCTACTTTTTATCCCACGAGAATAAATAAAAAGATTTAAACGAATTTAGATGAAATTTTACAGAATTTTCGTCAGAATAACATAAGGGTACAATTTAAGATAAATGAATGCCATTTGCTTTACTATTTTAAATAAATATGTAACGGTGTAAATCAAGCGAGCGAAGTAGCAGACGGATCGCTAGAATAAAATATTTATACATATTAAATAAAACAGTTAAACCGGATTAATCACGTATATTGCCATTAGTTTTGGAAACCCGACGTTTCAAACACTTTGTAGTAGTCCGTGGTCACAGGTAGACTCATATGGAATCATTATTTAATTACTATTACAGGTAGAATTTGCACCTACTATAATGAAAAATAAATTAATTTGTTGTTCAAATTGTATTATTACTTTAATATTTATTAAATTGTTACATATTGTATGAAAAAAAAAGAATCTTTCTTTAAGATACTTTTACTTATGAATTCGATAAATATGATATAAATTAAACCATTCATTTTGTAAAAGAATATATTTATTGCACACACATTTTATGTATAAAATATTGTTTTTAATTAAAATGCTTTTAATGTTAATTTAAAATACTAAGTAATTTACAATCCTGCTCGGCTAAGCGTCCTTCACTTAAACGTACTCGCAATCTGAAAGAAAAGAAATAAAATAGCTATGATTTTTTTGATACAAATAGCACATTATTCTTAGTAGTTTAACTTTACACTTTACATTTAGATCAACCTCGCATTTTCTAACAGGATAAATAAACTGACATACTCTATATAATGTACGACAGATAATTAATATTTCTTAATATTAAAATCACTAGAATATGGTAAAGGAGATAATTAATGGAAGAATCAAACTCAAGCTGCAACTAAGTAAATTGTTTATTTTTAAGCTAAAAAGAAAAAAAAAGCTTTCGTCAACAAATCCTATATATACTTAAAAATACAGCAGCAAGAGAATTTAAGCTTTATAGTGAAAATTAAACTTAGTTACATGCTGTCTCACATTGCCACAGTGCTCAATACAATACATACATAAATATGTTTTTAGTTTGTAACTGTGTATTGGAAATTACAATAAATATATAAAAATTGCTATTTGTACAAGTAAAACTTAAAAACAAGTAAGGCATATTGAATATTCCTTGCAATACTTGTATATACAAAATAAAAAAAATTTATTATATAGTGAATAATAATATTTCCATAAAATACTAAATACTACTAAAGCTGAAGTAAACTGAACTAATGTTTTTAACTTTTTTTAAATGTTAATCCACACTAAGGATAGAAAAATATAAAATAGAAAGAAACAAATAGAAATTTGAACCCGCACCTCATAGAAGCTAGGACAGTTATCACAAGGTGTGGTTTCAAATCCCGCTGCGTTAATTTTTTTATTATTTTCTTTAAGTATTAAACTTATATACTATAAAAACTACTACTACTTACTGTAAAAAAATATTTCGGTTATCGTTACAAGTTAACAAGATAATACAGCAAATATTTACCAATTTCTTTAAAACAGTATGTCTTAGGTCTAATATCATAAATCCTGTAATCCAATATTAAGTTAACATTAAACTGGTCCTCGTCTTCTTCAGTAGTGTCTTGGACAAAGAATGATATCTCAATGTGAGAGCCGTCCAAAATTTTAAACATTTCAGCTTCTATGTTTAAAAGTTTCTGTAAAATGGAATAGTAGTATAAAATATATTCTATACAATATATGCTATTTTTAATACAAACATGTTGAAACTGAATTATATATTGCATAGCATATATTATATATTTGCATAGTAAAAAAAATTTACTTAAAAAATGATTGATTCAACATTTTTTTATAGATTAAACTGCATTCTTAAGTAAAATAAGCATTGTGGTAAATACTATAACCAAGTGTAATTTTATATATACTAATATGTAGCCAAAGATTTTCTTTAATATAATACAATTAAAGAGATTATTAAACATACTCATCTCAGGAACAGCTGTTATTAATTAATTTTTTTGTGGAAACCTATTAATGCATGAACTGCATCTCAAGCCAAAGTTAACTCTGGCATGAAAGATACATTATAAATGTAAATATTCAATCAAGAACCATTCAATCAAAGTCGCTGGTAAAACTATATTAAATAATGCTTTGAAATGGCTCACTAAGGTCTACAGCCTATTCTCAAATAATAATTAAAAAAACTAAATAACAGAAAACACTTCAATTACTTTACCTTTAAAGTTTCAAACTGCTCTATTCTATTATAGTAAGCAACTAAGCCCTTTCTTATCGCTCCAAGACACTCGGGCATCATGATGTTATCAAAATCCTCCATTATAGTTTTTATATTGAAACCAATTGGTAAAGATGATTTTGATATTACGTTACCACCTAAAATATCAAAAAAAAAATATATATATATAACAGTTCAATTTTAATTTGTAATCATAGAAGATCTCTAAATATGCTACTCAAAAAGGCCCAATTTAGACCTGTTAATAAACATTATATAACAATAACAAATTAAATTACATACTAGTTTGCATATCAATTCTCAGGCCATGTTTAATTAAACTATCTGCGTTATGCTGCATGTGGTACACTACACTACAATGTTCATTTGCAACATAAGATTGAACTTCCATTCCTGTTAACATTGACAACAGTTCTATATTCCCTTTTAAATTTTCTACTGAATTACCAAGGATGATTTTCTGAAAAATAAATACGTTAATTTTAAAAGACTACTAATTTAAATACATTATACAATGACATCGTTTCGCCTTTAATAATAAATACCTGTGGCCTGATAAATGATTCTTCTTTCTTCTTAGGTGGAGATATTTTCTTTCTATAGCTATTTCTTTGAATCTGAAATAGTTCATTTTGTTTATTTCTCAACTTTTGTTCTAACTGTTGTACTTCCTCATGGAGTTCTACACTATCTTCAGGCAATTTTGCAGCTATATAAAATATCAAAGGTATTTATTTATTATATATAGATGTTATAATTAAAAACCAACAATCACAGTAATAGTATAGTATAATATACTTACCACCTTTACGAAATAGTTTAGTAATTTTTATTTGTTTCTTATTATTTGTCATGTTTAATAAAAGTTGAATATTCGTAAATCGTAATTGAGTCTGTTTTTAAATATTAAAGTTTTACATTCAAATTGTAAACATAGAAGAACAACATTTAAATTCTAACTGTTATTTACAAATTACAACTGACAGCTTCAGTGTTGCTTGCATCGTTCATTAATTTTTACAGATAAAAAACAAATAACTTGCATTATCTTCAACGTCATTATTGAATAAAATATAAAGAAGTCGAGTCAAAATTAAAATTTGGATACTAAAAAATGTAGATATTTGATAAAAACTGTAGAATTTTATCTTTCAACTATTATTTGAACAGGTATGATATGTGTAATGATTACAATGCTTAGAGATTTATATTATGCAATTACATATTATATAAAAAATATTTAATAATGTTCAGAATTTTACTAATATTATAAATCCGAAAGTTTATGTACGTTTGTTACTCAATGACGTCGAAACGGCTGAAGGGATCGATATGAAATTTGGAACAGGCGTAGATTATAGTCTGGAATAACACATAGGCTACTTTTTATCCCACGAGAATAAATAAAAATTGATACGAATTTAGATGAAATTTTACAGAATTTTCGTCAGAATAACATATGGGTACAATTTAAGATAAATGAATGCCATTTGCTTTACTATTTTAAATAAATATGTAACGGTGTAAATCAAGCGAGCGAAGTAGCAGACGGGTCGCTAGAATAAAATATTTATACACATTAAATAAAACAGTTAAACCGGATTAATCACGTATATTGCCATTATTTTTGGAAACCCGACGTTTCAAACACTTTGTAGTAGTCCGTGGTCACAGGTAGACTCATATGGAATCATTATTTAATTACTATTACAGGTAGAATTTGCACCTACTATAATGAAAAATAAATTAATTTGTTGTTCAAATTGTATTATTACTTTAATATTTATTAAATTGTTACATATTGTATGAAAAAAAAGAATCTTTCTTTAAGATACTTTTACTTATGAATTCGATAAATATGATATAAATTAAACCATTCATTTTGTAAAAGAATATATTTATTGCACACACATTTTATGTATAAAATATTGTTTTTAATTAAAATGCTTTTAATGTTAATTTAAAATACTAAGTAATTTACAATCCTGCTCGGCTAAGCGTCCTTCACTTAAACGTACTCGCAATCTGAAAGAAAAGAAATAAAATAGCTATGACTTTTTTTGGTACAAATAGCACATTATTCTTAGCAGTTTAACTTTACACTTGACATTTAGATCAACCTCGCATTTTCTAACAGGATAAATAAACTGACATACTTTATATAATGTACGACAGATAATTAATATTTCTTAATATTAAAATCAGTAGAATATGGTAAAGGAGATAATTAATGGAAGAATCAAACTCAAGCCGCAACTAAGTAAATTGTTTATTTTTAAGCTAAAAAGAAAAAAAAAGCTTTCGTCAACAAATCCTATATATACTTAAAAATACAGCAGCAAGAGAATTTAAGCTTTATAGTGAAAATTAAACCAAAAATCATTTTGTACAAGCTGAACTATAATAATAAATTTTAAATTGAATTACCATATGTTATATATAATTGTATTTACCTTTCTTCATTGTGTTTCACCGACCACAGCTCGGGCATGTACTTAGGACACATTGAGTCTAAGAAGTGTTGTCTCCACATTTCTTCCAGTTTAAGAAGACCCTTATTTTCAAGATAATATTCCACAACCTTTTGACCGTGGGACTCATAATCTGTGTTCTCAAATCTAAAACAGAAATAATATGTAGTTTTTTTTTTTATTTTCTTAAACTCTACTTTCCATACAGAGAGAGGACCGTCGTGGCGCATAGTCATAGCGTGCTTACATTTTATTAGTTAAATTAATTTTGTCCCTACGATCAGATGTTTCGAGCAACTAGTGCTATAGCTGTCGCATCACGTTACAAAGCGGACAGGTCTCATACATAGCGAGCGATCTTCAACATACAAAATAAATATACTGATCGCTCCATTGTTTGATTTCTCAGTGTGCGGACTGGTCACAAGTTCGCACACAGTGAAAATGGCAAAGTTTATATATTTTCACACATTAAAATAAATAAAAATAGTGAAGGGGCATTCATTTTTAGATTGGACCTTGCTATGTGAGGGATAAAGAGAGAATAATAATGATATGGCAGGGCTGACAGAGAACTCAGTGAACAGAGTGCTGTGACACTGTAGTCCACATTCGGCCCACTTTCTAAACATCTTAAATCAAACTAATTAAAATTTCAATGTCCATAAAAGTGAAAACACACCACCACTGTGCAAGCAGACACTTAATTATACCTTAATTGGCATTTAATCATATATAAATAATCATTCTGTACATGTGATTGTCAACCTACTTGTCCTAACCAGCTGGACTGCTTTGAACAAAATTTGCATCTATATTTCAATAGGTTTCTGGATCAGTTTAAAAGACCTACAGGTCTAATACCATAATATTATGGAGCTGTAGTCTACGTGTATACGGCACAAATCAACTAAAGCATAAGAAATCATATAGTAAGGCAGTTAGAACGTTTTATTTTGCTCATAAAAGGGCAGATAGAGGATACCAGAGCTCTGCTCCCTACTTTCCACCCAAGAGATATTGCCTGTTGAGTAGCGAAACTCAACGTCGCGCTTTGTCTCGTTACCGGAGCGAGGAAAGGACGATAACTCATTCCCCCAAGTGGGAATCGAACCCACAAACGTTGCACTTAGTCAGTTGTTAGACGCTGATTGATTTATTACCAGATGAATGAAATTCAATGTATTTATATAGAAACAAAACACTAACGCAATTTGCACATCAACAGCTTCTTTCAACAGCTCTTCGGTAACCTCAGTATGTTGTAGATAGTGTTGTAGCAGTATGTTCTCAAGTTCCAGTCTACGAGACTCGGGCAAAGTGTGCTTCTTTGATTGATATAAAAGTGCTCTTGCTGCTGAACGAATTTTCCTATTAAAAGAAAAATTATATAAAATAACTTTCAATATCAATAAGAAACATTATCAATTTTTATTTTTCGTAAGTTTCCCTGTAAGCGGGTTTCAGTAGAAGGATTTGGAACACTAATAAATTTATTATAATTTATTATATTTTTTTTTCTGTAAATATTAGCTTAAGCATTTAAGATATAAGCCGTTTACCTTTCTTTATAATACAGACACTAGAACGGACCAGTAACAAAGAGATAGAATAGAAAATGTGATAAGTAAAACAGAGACAGCATCATGAGTGAGTGAGACAGCAACACACCTGCAGTCCGGGTCCTCCACATACATGCTGTAGTCGCGCGTGGGTTGCGGCGCGGAGCACTCGTGCTCGAGGCGCTCCCGCACCGGTTGGTCCAGCAGGTTGCTGCGCTGGTGGCACGCCACGCATAGTAGTACCACGTCGTGAGATGAGTGGTACTTCATTATTTCTGTGGTCATATGAATATACAGGTTAGGGGGCAAATTAAAATAATTTCAGAACTGACATATCGTAATATTTACTTTATATATATATTTAGTTACTACTATTAATATTATAGTTTGTGTCAATATATGACGTTCTTTTATATATATATATATATATATATATATATATATATATATATATATATATATATATATATATATATATATATATATATATATATATATATATATATATATATATATATATATATATATATATATATATATATATATATATATATATATATATAATTGCTGTTAAAAATGTATGTTCATACAATCCAAGAATCATTGTCAATAGATCAAAAGAAAATGTTACTGAAATAAAACTCTTCTTTTATACAAACTAACCTGGAAAATACTTCCTATACTCCCTAGGCACTACGTTCTTCCGTATATAGGAATCGTCGGCTCCACAGACCACACATTTATTTTCCTTCTTAAGTTGGTAGTACCGTCCGGCGTCGCCTACAGAGCGGCCCGCGGGTTCGAACCTGAGGCGGACGGTCAAGGGGTCCTCCTTAACTATATCTGCTAGTTCTTTTTCTACATACCTGAGTTATAAAAAAAAACTAAAATGCTTAAAATTATTAGTAAAATGTGTCTGTATGCAAAAATATAATGTTTAACCAATAGAAGAAATTTTTTTTTTATTATATAATATTATTTTTAAAATATCAATGCCCACTGCCACTATACTATATTGCCCTCAGCAAGTGGAAATGAAATTGGTAATAATAAACTATGAACAAAGATTGTTTTCATCAGTTGACATATTGTTTGTAAGGCCATATGAAGTCATATCATTGCTGCTGCTATTTCGCTTACTTTTAAGATTATATAGAAGAAGAGAATTTTGGTAATTAATTATTTAAAACTAAAATTTTTGACTGCATATTACCTACGCTATCTCAATTGAACATTTCAGATATTATCTTATTAGCACTATGATGAAACAGTTACTTGCATACAAACTCTATGAGGATACGAGAACTACAACTATTAAAGTGATAATACTATACCATAATGCTTTCTTATCATCACAAGTGCACAGTAATTCTCCATCAGGGGCTTGCAAAAAGCAGTTATGGTACAATGGCTTTGATCGAGTGACGGGTTGATATCTCTTGCCTACACTTACATCTTTATTTGCCTTAGCATCTTTTTGTTTATATCTGAAAATAGAATAAATGTGATTTTAAAACATTAATTCTTATTTATATTAATAAATTAATTTTTGAGTATCTTCGACATAATTACTGCTTAGTATAAAGAGCTGGGTGGGATAGATCGTGCGCATGTCAAACGTGAATTATTAATTTTAATACCACTTGACAATATATTTGAAATAAAATTATAAAATGAAGTAGCTGACATATCACTTAATAAGAATTGTCCCCAAGATTAAGTAGAAATAATAAGATATCTAAAACCTGCATCTATTTTTTAGCTAGATGCGGTCTCTGCTTACCTCTATCGCCTCATCCACTGTCTTTAACCTGCATACATCGAAACATTTTTTTAATTTTTTTATCTAACCTTACTCCAGTATCTTTAGACACTGTAATCAAACCTGAACCGATGTCGTCCCTTATCTTTCTTGCCACTCACTTTTGCTTCATATCTTTTTTACTCTCAACGTGCTTTGCTGTCTTCTTCATTCCCACTATGACATCCTCGCTGGATACACATAATGTGTATCCCTGCATTGCCGATTTGGGCAGTTGAATGACTCCAAATATCCCCCAATGAGATTGCATCTTCACAGCATTTCTTCCTTTCATTCTTTTTCGGCAATACCCATGTTTCACTGCCATATAACAGTGTCAAATATGCCTAATTCTACATCCATTTTGTATCTTCCACGCTCTACTGAACAAACATCCCACATATACTACTTCATTCTGTTGTTCTAATATCTTTCTAGTAAAAAAAAACTTGCATCCGTCCTTTCCTCATCTCTTTCAACACTACATGTCTATTAACTAAAATAAAATTCATAAAGAATAAAAACAATAAACTTACTCATGATATTTATCTTTTTTCACAGTTTTAGTTTTATAACATATATCTGAATACTGCCAGCATAGACTGTTTAAATTGTCCCATTGACCGTTCACTTTGTTTGTCCATTTCCAAAATGGTGTCCTTTGCTTATAATAATAATTGATTAACTTCACAAATATTTTTATTGCAATGTGAGCATCAGCTGCTGCATATTTAATTTGTCTATCTGTCAGTTCTTCTGCCTCCCAATTACTGCAACGGATCTAAGAACAAAAATGATTTTAATATTAACAATTTGAATGATATATTTTTATATTTATCATTAATGATTATAGTCTGAAATAGAAATTTCATACATTTTTATTCACATACAGGGCTTAGAGATCCTATTTGTCTTTTTCTCTCATAATAATGCAATTAGCATTCAAATAATGGTCTATGAGTCATTAATTATGACAACAATCTTTTGTCAATTTTAAATACTACTTAATTGTTTGCTTTATTAAATACTAACATAATAATGATCATTAGTGGTTAGTAGTTATTATGATTTTAATTATATAACAGTTTATTACACATTCCATAATACAACACCAAATGTGTTATTTTTTATTAAAATATATTATAACACCATTTTAATTTATAATTATTTTGTTTTCTTGTCATCATGTTACATAGAATTAATATTGATCATGAGAAACTACAATATTTATTTTTACATTAGTTTTTTTATTAATTCTTACTTAAGTAAATGAGATTTAAACACATAACAATCACTTTTAAACTTTTCCCAAATATACTAAAGGACTAAGGCATGATAATGATAATGAAAATAATTAATAAAAATTACCCTCCAACTTTTATCCAAAATGATGCCAAGCAATGATTTAGAGAGTGCAGCTAGACCACCCGCTTCGAGACCACATAGTGCAGCAATATGTCTTACATCTAACGTACCCTTAAGATGGACATTGTAATCATGAGCTAAATATTTTGCATCATCCGCTGGAGCCACACCTACTTTGTAAATAGCTTCATCTTCAAGCAAATCCTGAAAGTTGCAAAAGATTTTTTTCTAAATAAACAAACTTATTTACACTCATATTTTGATTATACTATATGTACATTACATTACTATAGCAGTAAAGTAAGCGGTTAACATGCAATAAAATCGTACTAATCTTATAATTTAATTTTAAGCTTAAAGATTTAAGCTAATGCATAAAATACACTTACTTTTAAGCATTGTGGAACAGATTTTATTTGGCTAAGTCTAAATAATCCACAATATCCATTAAAAGTGGACAGTTGTATTAGTGCTACAGGTGATCTCTTTCCATTAACTGTTACCCATTCACAGTCAAAACCTATAGCATGATACTCAGCAGAGTGACTAAAAAAATCCTTTAGTTTAAAAAACAATAAATTTTAACCAAAATAAAATAATTTGTAAGCTGAGTTTAGCTTTTACATTAATTAAATAGCTTTAGCTTTTACAATGAGATAATATTAGAAAAATAATAAGGATCAAATTAGAGGCTCTTTTTTTAATTATAATAAGTGACCTATACTGATAAACATATAGTATACTAAATCACACACATAGCATATTAAATCTGCATCAGCATTTATTATTTAATGCACTATTTTTAAACTTACATTACATATTTTTAAATAATAGATTAAAAATAACATTTATTATATTATATAGTTAATATTGTTATAAAATTCTTGTGCAATAAAAAAACAAGTATATAATATTATATCAGAAATACCTGCGTAAGTTTGTAATAATTTCTTCACATTCTTTTTCCGTAGTTATTATTTTAATTGATAGATCTAGTACATCTGCTGCATTTTGCTCCTTTGTTTTGTTTTTAAGAACCAAATATGCAACACCGGCACAACCAAGTGCAACAACAGACGTTAATCCAATTTTTAATTTAAGAGAGGATTCCATTTTTACACTTTTTTAGATATCATTTCATTTACTCATAATATGATAAATAATTTCATTGCAACTTTATAAATTCTTAAATTACAACCATACCGCGTGTGTATACGTGTAGTAAACGAAATAACTAAATACTCTACTCGTTAGTAAATACGTCAAAGGTGCAATGTAATAATTGTCAAATGCCAATTTTCACTAGCCCGCCTGCTTACAAAATTTATTTTTTGCGAATCTATATAAAATAGATATTTATATTGTTTTATAATTCAAGTTATTATAATTTATTTAAAAAAGACAAGATGTGTTTTAAATGAAAGAGATTTAAACTTTCAATATTGAATAGACTAACCTATGGGGTTAGGACTTGGGCCGGTATTTTAATAATCCTAAAAATACAAACTCTCATTAATTGTAATACAAAATGAAAACAATAATTTAGGAAAACTTACATGATATTAATATTTTTTAACTATTATTCTTCACTTAAACCATAATAATACGTATCGTAAATCTAGGAAATTGGAGTTTATTATTAGTCTGTGGTTGTAGTATTTTAATTGTCAAACAATTCGTAATATTATTTTTAACCTAAATAATACTAATAAATAGCTGTTGATTAATGCAATAAGTGTTCTTTCACTAAATAATGGCAGGGGATCGAAGTACGGAACGACGTAGATCACGATCTCGTGAACGTCGCGAGCGAGATCGAATTGACGATCGTGAAACATATAGGGATAGACTTAAACGTCGATCAAAAAGTCCGAGGAAAGAACGCGAAAGATCTCGAAGTCCAATTAGAAAAGAGAGTGGCCAACGTTCCCGTAGTCCCAGGAAAGAGAGGGAACGTTCTAAGAGCCCTCAAAGAAAAGACCGCGGACGCTCCAGAAGTCCCAAGAAACGAGACGGAAAGGAACGTCGTGGTGATGATAAAGATAAAAACAAATACAAAAAAGATGACGAATCGAAACAAGAAGATGAAGAAACGAAAATGGAAGAAGATCAACCTAAGCTAGTAAAAAGAGAACCCCTGTCTTTGGAAGAGCTACTGGCTAAAAAGAAAGCTGAAGAAGAGGCTAGAAGCAAACCAGTTTTTTTGACAAAAGAACAGAGAGCAGCTCTTGCCTTAGAGAAACGTCGCGAACAAGTTGAAGCTATGCGAGCTAACATTGATAGACCTCCAGTCACTACAATTGATTTAACCGGATCATCAAAAAGGGAAGATGACAAAAAACATCGCGAAGAAAGGGACAAGGAACGAGAGCGTGAAAGAGAGAAGGAAAGGGAACGCAAATATGAAGAAAGAAAGTCTGGGACTGACCGCAATAGAGAAGATAAGAAAGAGAAAACTGAAGAGTACAATAAAAATAAAGACAAGGAGAGGGAGGAAGAGGCAATCAAAGCTCGTTATTTAGGTATTGTAAAGAAAAAACGCAGAGTTAGACGGCTGAATGATAGAAAGTTTGTGTTTGACTGGGATGCCTCCGAGGACACTTCAAATGATTACAATGCTTTATACAAAGAAAGGCATCAAGTACAATTCTTTGGCAGAGGCCATATAGCTGGTATTGATATAAAATCGCAAAAGAAAGATTACTGTAGATTTTATGGTAATCTCTTAGAAAAAAGAAGGACAGAATTAGAAAAGGAACAGGAAAAGTTAAGGCTTAAAAAAGTTAAAAAGAAAGAAGACAAGCAAAAGTGGGATGATAGGCATTGGTCAGAGAAAGACCATGATGAGATGACAGAGAGAGACTGGAGAATCTTTAGAGAAGATTATAACATAACAATAAAAGGTGGTAAAATACCAAATCCTATCCGATCATGGAAAGAAGCTGGCTTCCATCAAGATGTAATGGAAATAATTAACAAGGTTGGCTATAAAAGCCCTACGCCTATTCAAAGGCAAGCAATTCCTATTGGATTACAAAACAGAGATATAATAGGTGTTGCAGAGACTGGTTCTGGTAAGACCTTAGCATTTCTTATTCCTTTATTAACCTGGATACAGTCATTGCCAAAGAGTGAGCGTATGGAGGATGCAGATCAAGGCCCATATGCTATTATATTAGCCCCAACTCGTGAGTTGGCTCAGCAGATTGAAGAAGAAACGAACAAGTTTGGGATACCATTAGGTATAACTTCAGTCGTAGTTGTGGGAGGTTTGTCAAGGGAAGATCAAGGTTTTAAGCTTCGATTGGGTTGTGAAATTGTAATTGCCACACCTGGTCGTCTTATTGATGTGTTGGAAAACAGATATTTAGTTCTTAATCGCTGTACTTACGTCGTCCTGGACGAAGCCGATCGTATGATAGACATGGGTTTTGAGCCAGATGTGCAGAAAATTTTAGAATACATGCCTGTATCTAATGTCAAGCCGGATTCGGATGCAGCGGAGGACGCTTCTGTTTTGCTTGCAAATTATAACTCAAAGAAAAAGTACAGACAAACTGTGATGTTTACAGCCACTATGCCACCGGCTGTGGAAAGGTTAGCTCGGAGTTATTTGCGTCGACCAGCGATCGTGTACATAGGGTCGGTTGGTAAGCCAGTGGACAGGACAGAACAAATTGTGTACTTGATAAGCGAAAACGAGAAACGAAGGAAGCTAACAGAAATATTACAACGCAACGTAGAACCGCCGATTATCATTTTCGTTAACCAAAAGAAAGGAGCTGACGTGCTCGCGAAAGGTCTGGAGAAACTTAGTTTCAATGCGTGTACCCTGCACGGAGGAAAGGGACAGGAACAGCGAGACTTTGCTCTGGCATCTCTTAAGAACGGCTCTAAGGACATACTCGTCGCGACTGACGTTGCCGGTCGTGGTATCGACATCAAAGATGTCAGTATGGTCATCAATTATGATATGGCCAAATCAATTGAGGATTACACACATAGAATTGGTCGTACTGGTCGTGCAGGCAAGACAGGTAAAGCTATATCGTTTGTTACTAAAGAGGATTCGGCAATTTATTACGATTTAAAACAAGTGTTGCTCACAAGTTCAGTATCTACATGCCCACCTGAACTCATGAATCACCCGGAAGCTCAACACAAACCTGGAACTGTTGTTACCAAGAAGAGAAGGGAAGAAATGATTTTTGCCTAAAATTTATATATTTGCTTATTTTCTAATACTGTTTTGTAAATGAAACATTTTATTCATTTCAAACTTTTTATTGACTTCATTGTAGTATTAAGGTACGGCTGCAAGTATAATAAATATTGATTCCTAAAACTCCTTGTATTATTTCTTATTATTTTCTCAATCTGAAAAAAAAAATGTTCTCAATAATTATAATGTAATAAAATCTTTATAAAAAAAATTGCAAAACACTTGTTCTATGCATATAGTTGAAAAAAAATCAGGGTCTTTAACTAGGTACTTAATTTTTTTTACAACAATGAGTGCTACAATTGCTATATCATTCGCAAGCTGAATTTTGTAACGTTTTAATATGTAATAACATATTGTGATTACATCTGTTTAGCTTCACCCGCTATGTATCCTGCATACACCAGGGTAGGTAGATCTGCTGAATGAACGCCGCGTTTTGTCTTGAAACCATTGCCAGAAAATGAAACTTATTCACAGCTGGGAGCACCACAACCGTCACGCTTAAAGTTCTTTATCATGATAACAAGATTTAGAAATGATGAGGAAATATTAATACTTACAAAGTTATTGGTCTACTTCCTCTTCGTATCCTGAAAAAAGCATGACAATTATATATAGAAAATAATACTTCAAGCAATTATTTCGGATAAATATTTAATAAGCGAAACAATAGGATTGCAAAGAAAAAAGGACATGCTGACAGGCAAGTAGGCATACACAATTTTATAATATTCGATAATAATAAATAATTAAATTTATTAGTACATGAAAATGTGTCATACATATAATTCATATTTTAATAAATGTAATGTAAATGATATTTAAAATTACTTAATCAGCATCTCCAGCATACTATAGTTTCTCTTAAAATAAAATAAAAATAAGCGTAGAAAACTAAAAAATTGAACATAGCAGAATTCTCCTGTGAATTCTAAAATTCTCTTGGACTGTTTTCAAGTCCTCCTACGTTCATATATTTATGTTTTCTAAAAATAAATATTACACAATACAATCCGCTTAATACGATATACCGTATAAAACGCCATTTCATACAACATTCATTATTAAAAATGTAGTACTGTACGAAAATCAATTCATTAATTATAATTAATAAATAATAATGCAGACAAATACAAGTCACATGTAATTTTATCAAACATTGTTATCAGCCATTTCAGGCATACATTGATTTAAAACAAAGACAAAAAAATATAACTAAGTGCATTTTGGTTTGGTGAGTATATATTTGTTACTCCAAATAACACAATAATAAATGTACTATTATATAATACAACAATTTTCTGAAACTTTTATATGATTTATTTCGTTTTGTGTTCTCTTTTCCGATTAAGGCGTAAAATTGTATTAGCGAGTTGTATTGCATATCTAAAAAGAGTGCTTTGTGTTATTTTAACCTATATAATTGACTGACAATAACTTTTATATCCTTTAAAGAAAATAAAAAGAATGAAAAAATATAAAAATATATTTCTATTTCTACAATGAATGGTTCATGCCAATTGTATAATATTACAAATATATAATTTGCAAGCATATAGTTAAGGTTAGTCAGGCACCATATACATTTATTCTTAAAATATGAACAAACACACTAAAAGATACATTTTTCATTATGCTATTAGCTTTTTCACTCTATTTAAGCATGTTTTAAGAAGAGAGTATAATATCAGAAATTGTCACATTCAAAAACAAGCAAAAACAAAGACCCCTTCAACTAAAATACCTATTCTTTTTGTTCAGATGATTTTTCATCTTTCGATGGAGGAGGCATTACAGCCTGTTTGACAGACGAAGCCAAAGATGCCGTCAAATCTACAAAGTCTGAGAAGTCTTTCGGAAAAGACAGCTCAGGGAATTTTACCTCCAATTGTGGATCGCCAGGCTTAACTACATAAGTAAAAAAAATAAAAAAAATATTATCATCCTAGTACTGAATTAATTATTAATAGTTTAAATAATAAATATTTTACATTTTCAATTATAATAAATAATAAGTAAAAGTATTACCTCCATAAAAGAAATTATAAGCAATATTTATATATTGCTTGATAAGGCCACTATTATCTTTCATTATTTCTTTAGTCTCTTCTGGGAAACAAATGTAACCCATACCAGTTGTTCCTAAGCCAGCATAGAATATTCTCTGAAATATAAAAAAAATACATTTAAATTAAGTAAACATATTTAAAAAAAAGATTGTATATATGTAAGTAAGTTTATATGTCAATAAATAACATATTTTCTTTATTAAAGCTTTTATTATTTTTTTATAATATCTATTGTTATCAACTTTACTTATATTACTTAAAATCTTACCCTAATAAAACCTCCTCTAAGTCCAAATATGAATCCAGTTAGACCACCCATAGCAACAGCTCCATACCTTATTTGTTTATTTTCTTCTTCCCTTAAGTATTGAATAATCCCTGTAATTAGAGAGATATTACATATATTTATAAAAATTATTTTCAATTGGAAAACGCTTCATATAATTTATTATTATTTTACCAATACAGTTCTTCATGTATTAGTTAATAAAAATTATCACTTACAGTCACTTCTGTCCCGTACTTCAGAATAATTATCTTGTATGGTATTTTTCACGGATTCTGTGTGAGCCCATGCAATTTGCGCTTCCTCTCTCACAGCTCTTACTGGTGTCAAGAGAACTGATTGTAAGTAACTACCCTTTTCTTCATTTGCCTTTGCTTGTAAATATCTTAAAAAAACACATCATCAACCACATATTCATAATATAGAAATAAATAAGTTATCACGTATTAGTCATAATATTTAACTTTCATTTTTTCAAGAGTAAGGTTATTAAAAAGTGTTTACTACATACTCGCCATAATCTGCATGAGGCGCTTCGTATATTGGCAATTCGGAGACTTTCATAGGTGACGGTTGTACTGGCTCCTTAGATTCCTGTATTGGAGATGCTGCACTAACGTTTGGTATCAATGCTACGAGACCAGAGCCTAGTACAACTTTTCGAAGCATCTGTAAATTGTAGAAATAAATTAACAATTATAATTCTGTAGATATAAACAGAAAATATTTTTTTATAAATATTTACCTTTATAGTATCTATTACTATATTACAAGACCTAGTTACATAAATAATAACAGTTTTCGAATAATTTCAACCCAATCAGCTGCTCATGTGACACTTACATGACAGTTGACATAAGATTATATAATACGTCCGAATACACGTCAGTAGAATTGAGAAAATGATAAAAAAAAATAAAGTAATACTGACTTGTAATTTACTTAAAATTTGTCGAAGGGATATTTATTACTAATAACGTAATTAAGTATTAATTTCATCGTAACGCTGAGTTTTATTACTTTATAGCTATATGTACTTTTTGTTCAATATTACTGTATTTTATGTCAATGTCAAATTTCCCATTGCTTGGTATTCTACATCTGTCATTCGTTTTCTTTCAACGTCTTTGTCTTCACTGTTACATTGAGATTTTTGTGAACATCCTAAAAGTGAAAACCAGTTTAAATCTCTTATATTTTTATTAATAAATTATTAATTCTGTTTTATAGGATACTTTAAAAAAATCATAGTCTGATTAGTACAAATAGTGAGAACATCGCCCATATTCTGTTGTTTTCCGTGAATGGTAATTGTTTAGTGAAATTTTGTTAGTTTAAAATGAGCGGAGTGCGCGCCGGGCGCGTTCCTAAGCGCCGAAGAGGGCACCGTGTGAAAACCCGGTCAGGTAAAGAAGGCTCGCATGCTAGTGCTTCGCTGCTGTTTATATTGCGGATTTGAATTTGCTTGAAAGGCCAAAAATAGATTAGCGCTTGAATGATACACCACTAATGGATTTCCTATAGAGTATTATTTGCAGCTACCGTTTCATGAATTTTGAATTGAGTATAAATATTAATAAATTTAGAAATTGCTTAACTTATTTATCTATATTATCATATTCAATATGGCTCAGTAGATTTACATTTTTATTACTTACTCATGAAATATAGGCCCAACTTGTTTACCCAAACTTCATGTATAATTAATGTTATAATATAATTCTAGTTTCTTTTGCCTTAAATTAGATTTCATCAACTCAAACTCTTGTTTTGATTTGTTATTACATTTATAAACAACAATACAACTAGTATGAATAATTTTTGTGCTGAAAATATCTTAATATTTAATTAAAAATCTTTCACTATGAAGGTCAAGGCTAACAAAAAATAATTTACTAGTTTATAAACAATAACTTCCATAGTAATTTTACAGTAATTTCTAGTTCAATATATTCAAGATACTATGATATCAGTGTGTATTAATGATTTCATATCATGTGATTTACCAATGAGTACTTATAACATTGGTATTGTACATTAGAGTAATTCAGAAAAATTTTAAATTAGCTGTAGAACTGATTCTGTAAACATTTAATTTAATTAGTAATGTAATTTTATCTTAAACAGGTGACTTTCATATCATATTATCAAATATTATATTGTTTCTTAAGGCAAAATGTTTTGTTATGCCAATTAATAATAACATTGAAATTATATCATTTAATGGTAGACAGCAAATAATACTAAATTAAGACAATTAGATGGTTGAAGATGACAATATTCATATTTTGAAAAAAAAAATCTTTTTTTAAGTTGCTTTGCGAGATTTCAAAATAGAAAACTATTAAATATTTAAATAACATGCAGGGAAAACTAATTTATTTTGCTTCTTTGCTTCCAGTACAAATAAACTTTTACTTGAAAGAAAACTTTGAGACAAAGATAGACAACATATTTTTGATATTCACTTATAAATTTTGTGCTTAGAACTATGAAATTGTCACTACAATCATCCATGTTTGTCTTCATTAGTTACTTAAACCTAATAAATGCTTCCTCTAAAATATAACAATATATTAGGTTTATTACTAACATTAAATTGCATTGATCCAGGACATTAAGGTGCATGACATTGAGTGATGACATAATCCTGACGCATCAAGGTTTACAGCGGAAGATCTTTGGAATGAAATGGTATATAGCCATTATATTTCATTATATATATATAAGTAACAAAACATTTTCATTTATGAAATAATACTGAATGCATAAAAAATGTTATTTAAAAAAAAAAACAGAATATTTTTAATACATTTAGTATTGATTTATGATACATTTAAGATTTATTTATTTATCATGCAAGGATATCATGATTTGCATCGCAATGCAAAGATAATTATGAGTTGGGGATTCACTGTCACGTTCAATCATTGAAATGAATTACCATTGTTATGAGCACATTAATGAATATTACATATAATGTACGCGACAGATTTCTATGTTATAGAGGACTATACATTACATTCAAACATCAAAATTTAATATTTCGTTTATATACATGTATATAATATAATTTAATAACATATTATAGTATATGTATAAATACAAAATGAATGTTTAGTTCAAATATGCAATTATAGGGATATTTATTTATCCATATTTGACAATTAATCGAATTTCTACTATATGTATCTAATTTTGATGTTTGATCCATGAAGATATGTAAAGAGAATGTTGTTTTTTTCCACTCTTGCATGGAATTTGGTTTGATCTATACTATATTTTCAATGGGAGATTTTCTACTATTCACAAACTAACTATGGTTTAGCAATACGCCTTTTTAAATTCTTTCGGTACAAAACTATTACGTCAATTGCTCATTGCCGCGTTGGCTATTATCTGAGACGTGAAAGGAAACTTAGTTAATGCATTGAAACAGCGACCCATTAGCATAACAATCACGGCATACTCTAGCAATTACGATGCTTACTTACTTCACCGTAGTAGGTAAGCGCCAATAAGTCTCGAATTTTTATTTATGTCTCGACTAAAGTATAGACAATATCGATCATTTGTTTTTTTTTTAACTGTGAATACATTCTCCTATATTATTTAGGGGGGTACGCTAAAAGAATCTATCGTTAATATAAAAAAATGTGTGAAAAAATCATCATGATCCCTAATGTAATTTTAAATTGCCGATTAATTTAAATATTTATTTATATATATATATATATATATATATATATATATATATATATATATATATATATATATATATATATATATATATATATATATATATATGTTCGATATAAAGATGTACCTATAAAAAAAATTTAGTTCAGATTTTATTTTGATATATATTGAATAAAAATAGTACTCAGTCGGAATCGGATATATAGCAACGCGTATAGTTGTATACGTAGTTGTATACATACTGGCGACCCGTTCGCGGTTTCTATCGCTTGATCGATCTATGAAAAAATAAATTGTAAACGTTTTTTAAATAATTGTTTTTATTGTTTCCTTTCGAATCAGTTTGTCTATAAAACATTTTATATATAATATTTTGTCTGGGCGGTAGGTATTCGCGCGCGTTTTCTGTATCGGTAAAAAGTGTTCTTCCCGCGAGTATTTCGGGATAAAAGGCCTAAATACTGCTCCACAGCCTCCTCTATCTTCTGTTCCAGAGATTATTAGTCTAGAAAAAAGTTTATGTTTTGGTAACGTATAAATATGCACTCGAAAAACTCATTTATTTTGAAATCACAAACAGACATTTCTATATAATTTATATTTATATAGATATACTTAGGTTTCAATTTTATACAGAACAATATTTCCAAAAAATGTTTTAAAATTTTTGGGCATAACGTGGCTTGACCCCGCGCCTTTCTTGGTTAACAAGCGTTTTAGTCAAGGGCACACAGCTTATTTGGCTTTATTCATACATTTACATCTACATACATATATTTTAGTATAAACAAGTTTAAACGAGGAAAATTTCCGAGCGAGTATTTCGATTCCGATTTCAATAGAAATGTTATTACTAAAGTAGACGTACAATCTTGTCGACGGGGTGTGACCCCGTGTGGTAAAGAAATACTGCCATTAGTGCTGACCTGAAATTCACGATGTCGAAATTTGTAGGATATTACTGACTTACTGACTAATGTACTAGCGACACGATAGCTGATTCCCAACCGGTGTCGCTGTCAAGCAAAAAAAGTTAGCTGCTTCGGCTTCATTAATATAATATGCATACAAGGTTTTTATTGTCTCTTTTAAAGTCCAAAGTCTAATATTTTATTCAAAATATGAAGATAGAAATTTTTGAATGTCAAATAATTACCACCGGTTCACTTAAAATAATATCTCACATCTGAGAAGAACTGGCGCAAGAAACTCAGCGGGAGTTTTTTTTTTTAAATTAGTAATTTAGAGCTATTCATTGTTGGCAATGATACCTTTGAAATAGTCTGGAGCGAGCATCTCATACCCAAGGCGTGTCATCATTTATAAAATCATTAATTAGTTAATAATCTTTAAGACACAAACGTCTTTTTACAATTCTTTTAAATTGTGACGGTAGAACGTTCTCGGACATTTTCTGTTTTCTGTTCAGTTTTAAATGCTGTTTTTTTAAATTCTTTTGGTTCGTTTTTAATTGTGTATTTAACAAATTTGGCAAATATCAATAAAAATAGAATATATATTTTTAAATAATAAGGAAATTTATTGTTATTTTAAAATGCATTTTAATAAGGAACTTATTAGCATAGCTGGCGGCAGATTTAGACGACAAAAGTTTTATTTTTCTCATATTGCTTCGCTAATTCTCTATAGAACCACAACCACTGAAGTGTTTACGTGTAGAGAAAACTAGAGCTCCAATACACAAGCTTTCACATCACACCCTGTCTGCAAATGTCTACCATAAATTCACATTCCCGTAACACCGTATTCTCCGGATCTTCTCTTTACATTTTCTGCATTAAAAAGCCATTTCCATACCATAGACGCAATTGATACAAAACGTGTTGTTCCGGTGCGATTGTCAGTAGAGGGGAGTATTTTGGAAGGTGCAGTGTTTTAAAATTAATGCAATGTGCAATAAAGTTGCATGTAATGCTATGCAATAAATTCGGTTAATTTTTGAAAAGCCATTAAGTAAGTACATATACATTTTTCTTGTTTTCTTTTGTTTTTTTTTAAATGTAATGAACACTACAGACCCTTGTTTCTTTTTTTATCGACAAATAATAATATAATAGTATAACATAATATGTATATATATTATATAACAAACCCAATTTTATAAAATTTTACTTTACCAATCGGATAAACGTGTGTGTACCAATGTATTTATATTATCAACGTTTACAAACATTGTCACGAAGCTATGTTCGATTAGAAAAGTAATTAGGCAAGTGGCAGAGTTTCTATTGATTTTTTTTCTAACATGCCAACGATCATATTCACTTTAACACCTTTATTTGATGTGAATAAAGTTCTTTCTAATAATATTCCATTACTGAGTCACCAAAAATGACCACGATGTTAATCTATTAATTAATTAATTAATAACTAGCTCATACTTAATGGATACAAATATAACTTTGTCTATATGTGTATAGTGATACATATATAAGTATAAATTGTATGTAGCCAGGGTATGAGTTTGTTGACTCGATATTGGCACCAATCGTAATAACTTATATAAGAAATATTGTTGTTAATTATATAATAGCAAGATCTAATTGACGAATTAAACAGTATCTGAAATTATCTTTAATTTAACTGTTTCATTTATATTATATTTGTATTTGTATATGTCTGTTTACTTGTATGTATGTATGTATATTGTATGCTTTATGTATTGGAGATTTTATTTAAATTATTTTTATTTAACCTTTATATTGCATTTTATCTATCTTCTCGCTACTTACTGCCTTCACCCACTTTCACGGGTTGGCTGGAAGAAATCTCTTATAGAGTATAAATATATCCTTGCTCACTATATTTGTACATGTCTTTACTTCACGTATTTTCTTAATGCAATTAAGAATACTATAATACTGCATGGACGCGATCGGTACGTATCTTTATATACAAAATGTTAATGATCATATTTTGATACATAAGTTTTAGAGTTCCAATTAACTTAATGAAACGGAGCATTCTATGTAATACTAACAGTTTTGTATTTATTTTAAATCATGTTTATATGACTTCATAAAATAATTCTCGATTTCAGTCGGCAGTCTTATGAAAGTCAGAGGATTGTCTGTCTGTCAATTAGATCGGTTTTTATGGCACTTTCACCAGAAGATAGAGTCTATATGGTGGAGCAACTAGGCTTAATGTTTTTTTAGCCAATAGTGTGCGCGGGAACACCACGTTTATTATGCGCGAGTACCTGCCACAGAATATACTACATATACAATAATGATTATTTTATATATATATATATATATATATATATATATATATATATATATATATATATATATATATATATATATATATATATATATATATATATATATATATTATTAATAATAGCCAAATCCTTAGTCCTGTCCGGGTGGACACGAAACAATCTATAATTACAAAAGCTCATGAGTGAAACATTTTAAAAATCCTTTACTTTGCAGAAGAAGGTTTTTTTGTGGTGACGTAACAAAGTTTTTTTTTTATAGAATGTACGCTACTTATGATCTATATTAATTCATAATATTTCCTTTTTCGGCATTAAATGACATCCTACTTGGAATACACCTCTAGTTACGCTTATGACTAAAACGAATATTCCGAGATTTCCGTCAGTACTAGATATATATAGGTATGTAAAATTAATCTTATTTATTCTATGTTGACGTATTGAGAAAAGGGTACGGGAAATTGTGATCGAGCGAAAGCGTATTTGCGTTATCGCCACTTAACTTCACGACATCGCCTCCGTAAACTTAAAAATTGGGTCACGAGTGAAGTGGTTGAAATTTGTATTTTATTTTTTACACTATTTGGCCACCAAATAATCCTAGATTTTCAGTTTTTGACATTTGTTTTTTTATATGTCAATGGAGAATGCTCATAATACTTTGGAAAACTTTTTATGGTACCATTTCTATATCCTACCCAGGCCTTATAGCTTTACGATATAAAATATTTATTCAACCTAGTGTCCAGATAATTTATTGTATTTTAAAGTTTTTTTTTTCTGTGTAAAATCTATGTTGTATTTGTAAATCCGAATAGTAAGACTATTTATGCCCAAGAATTTTACTAACACGTTTTTGCGTGTTTCTGTAAGAAGCATTAAAAATTGGTTTATTATATAGTAAGTTTTACCTATGACTTTCACCTCGTGATCTAGTGTCTACACCTCGTGATATGTGAATGACACGTGACAAATATTCTGAGAGGCCAAAGCAACTCTGATCGCAGATACAGGGGGTTACGTCGAAAACGTGTCACGTAAAGTATAT
Source organism: Dione juno (assembly GCA_037127375.1). Classification (NCBI taxonomy): domain Eukaryota; kingdom Metazoa; phylum Arthropoda; class Insecta; order Lepidoptera; family Nymphalidae; genus Dione; species Dione juno. The sequence continues at coordinate 1,258,070 of JAXRJS010000008.1, read as the reverse complement.
AGAATAAATGGACTATCCTAAACAAATAATTTCATATAATATTAGTTTAGATGTAAAGATGAACGGAATAACTTTGAAAATAATCTCTTATTGGAAAAGTTTCTCTTATATATACAAAAGTTTAATGAAATCTTGTAAATCAATATTTTTTAATACCCTTAATGTTTAAATTATTATAATTTTTTTTAGTTTTATATTTTTTTCTAAAAATACTTTAAAATGCCAAAGTGTCTATATAAATAACCACAAACGATATTATTATAATATCGGTTCAACATAATTGCGGTTTAGCGTCATAATATTCATTGTCTTAGTTCTGTACGTATAGCACATAAATTATCTACTTATAAACTTCTGCTTTTTCTATAAGTTCTTCTTTTCTTTCTTAATAATTATTATAGTATCGGTTTAACATTTAGTAACTAGTGCATTTGGCAGCGTAGGCGGAGAGAACCGAGAAGAAGTATTAAGACACTGTTTTCTATTTATATTTTTGAGTTCCGTCACTCACCATACAATGCTGCATTTATGTGAAAAGCCTACGAAACATACTGTCTTAATAATCTCTTCTTTACTACTTCACACAACGGTAAATGCGGGACAAAACTTAAACCATTGCAAAACAATGAATATTTATTACCTATATCAATAATTTAATTCCACATTTCAGTGCTAAGAATGATGGCAATAATGCAGGACAGGAATAGCGAGGAGGTACCTCGCGAGTTCCTCGAGACGGGGCGGACGGGGCGTCGGAACGCGATGCCGGACATCCTGCATCCGCAGGGCGCTGAGATGACCACGGCCGATCTGCCGTCGAGATTGCAACAGCTTGCAACTACAGGTAAGTTTGGTGTTTTTCTTTCGATTTTCTATCTTTCAGCACAGAGTATCAACAGAGGAAATGGGCTGAGAGTCATATCAAATATTTATCAAACGTCTATATAGTTTTTACTAAGTTAGGCCAAATATTAAATCTAGTCAAGTTACATAAAAGTGTAGGAGCATCATGCCTATAGGAAGTTAGTTAATACTGGTTCTGCTGAGAAGAGCCGGTACAAAGTTCACCAGTTGCCCGTTTTAAATTATAATTTTACATATAAATTTGTAACAAACATAGCTTATGTTAAGTCAGCATCAAACGCTGAATTTTACACTTTAACATTACATTAATACTTGGTACAATATTAGTGACACGTCACTTCACATAGTGACATCACTATGTAGTTTGAGGACTTTATTCAAATTTTTTTCGAGTGACATATGTGCACTACTCATACTTAAATGCGCTACGGTGGCCTATATTGCACCGATTAGGTTAATTTGTTCCATAAATAAAGTTTTGATTATTTTTTGTATATAATACAGTGCAAAAAATGTCTAAGACATAACATATAATACACTTCTATTAAAGTATGATATTAACAATATAGAGCAGGGTATATGTTATACAGTATATGCTGACACATAAACATTCGTGCATTTGTCGCTAACAACTAACAAGATCTGGTACAGGAGTTGATATTGTAATGACGATAAAATTTACTAAGCTGATAGTGCTGTGCTATTGCGTCAAACGGCCGGAGCAAAGAAAAGATAATACGTCTAATAAAATAAGCTGGTATGACCGATAACAAGCCTTCGACTTTATGTAATTAAAAAAACAAAATTGGGATCATTAACCTATTCTACGTATGTAATAGTTATTTTAGTATACTTTAAATCGTCCGTCACACTTTACGACAATTTTGGGTATTTTTTGTAACTTCACGCTGTATCCCGCATATCAATCAATATCAAAATATTATTTATTCAATTAGGCCATTTTGAATCGTCAATTTACATTAAAGTGACAGTAGTGTCAGTCCTACAGAAAGCTATCATCAGCTCGGAAGGCAGGTTCTACTGAGAAGAGCCGGCGAGAAGCTTAACATATACTAATAGGGTAGGATAAGGGAGCCTCCGCTCCTCGCCCTCCGCCTCGAGATGTTACGTATTGAGTGGCAGAACTCAACGCCGCGCTTTTGTCTTTTTACCAGAGTGAAGAAATGAAAATAAACATGTGTCGTTTTGTCCCGTCCTCGGACGGCCTCATCTAATTATAGATACAGTAAAAATTTCTAGGCCATCGTGGCGCAGTGGGACAATGTCTGACTGTACACTCGGTGATTGTGTGTTCGGTCCCTTTGAGGCAAATTTTTCATTTCGCTGCCCGTAGTAGGGGAAAGCGCTCAGTCTAGGTGCGCCTATCCAATATGTATCTCGAATATTTTTTTTGAAAACTTGTTACTATTTTCGAGACTAGAAAATTAATAATTTCGCAGTGAGTGAATTGTATTTGTAAATTTGTGGGCAAATATAATTTTTTTTTACACCGTATTAGCGACTCGCACAAAGAGTAGTTTGTTAGTTTACAATAAATACGGTTTGCTCTTTTTATCGTAATCTTTTTGACTAGTCATGGCGCCAATGAATAAAGCACACACAACAGCACTTTTTTCTCTAGAGTATATGACACTTCCATACTTTTTTTTAATCGTCTTCTTTTATTTTTTGTATCATGCCAATATTCAGCCAATTTATATATGAAAAAGAATTAGAAAATAATAAAAATGTAGATAAACAAATTATATTACTTAGTTTTATTACGTAAATTGATATGCGATATCTCAACTAGATCTTATTTAAGTATACATCTATACATATAATTGGAGCGTCTGTTTGTGATGTCAAAATGAATGAGCTATTTCGAGTCCATATAGTTTACACGTTACTAAAACAAAAACATTTTTAAAATGCTTATACCTATGTCCGTCTGTATTTCTCTGTATGTCCGGGCTAATCTCTGGGACAGCTAAACCGATTCTTATGAAACTGTCAGTAGAAGTAAGAAGAGTTCCCGCGGGATCGAGATTTATGCTTGGAAAACTACTATTTTTTACCGATATCGAAAACGCGCCCGAGTATATACCGACCGCCCAGATAAAACATTGCATATAAAATGATTTATACACAAAAATATAGTTTCAAAGGAAAAAATTAAATAATTATAAGTATCGAGAGCATCGATCAAGCGAGCGATGCCGCGAACAGGTCGCTTGTAATGTCATATGTTTGCCGATACGACTGTAACGAATATTTACGTCTTGATTGATTAAATATAAAGATTTTTACTTTTTAAATATTATTTTTTATGAGTAATTTATTATGTATCTATACTAATATTATAAATCTACAGATGTTTTTCGGTGCAATCTTTTTAATACTTTTTGACGATTGGGCGCGTTAATTTTTTTTGTTTCGTAATTTCTTTAAATATTTAACTTGTTAAATATTCATTCGATTGCTAAGAAACCAAACCGAAAATAATATATAACTGAACTAAATATACGTAACCAGAGAATGCTTCAAATTACAATATTCCTCGTGACTTTTTTATGTAAAGTTTTACATATTGGACATGTTTACGATTTTACATAGCCTTGGTCACCATGCAACGGTAGACGATTGCGCATTAAGTTTATTTATTATCTACTGCTATCATTTATGTACTATATTTTGATATCTTCGTCATAATTCAATGTGAAAACAATATAGCCCTTACCCGTTTTCTTATGTATATTCTTATTTTTCCCTATTTTAACTAGATTGTGGGACAGAATCTGATTGAAAATCACAATGGTTCGAACCCCACTTAGGAGAGTAAGTATATAGTAAGTATTTATAGTTTAACTGCTTGGGGTCTTACCAGAACAACACACGATTTGTCGAATCATTAGTTCCCCTGTTATATGCAGGATACATTGTAAAACTGTAAAAAAATGATACGTTTTCGCTTTTAGCCTAGGAAGAGGCCTAACAGGTACATCACGCCATTTTCCAGTTTCCGCCCATTTAAACATATTGCGTGCTCTGTGGCGGAACCTAATTCCCCACTTTGACTAGCCCGTTCCACTGAACAGTCATATTATAAATATAATAGTCCCCCTGACATTGGATCCATTGTGTGTGTATAGACAGACGTGACGTCACGGAAAATTTGCCGCAAAGTTATTTTTTTTATCTTCACATATAATGTGGTAGGTGTATGCAGAATTTCTCCACTTTCTGCCTATTGCATGCTTAGTGTTGTAGTTAACTAGCAAGCTCTACGGAATTTTTTTTTAGGAAAAAAATAAAAAAATATGTAAAAAATATATTTAACATATCTATACTGTTATAATTAGTATTGATAATAAGAAAATAATAAAATGTAAGTTAAACATATATTTTCAAGTTCTATATAGTAAGTATATTTAAATTGTACAATTGTAAGTAAAGTCTAGTGTTGTAATATTCAAAATTAAAAAAAGCTACGTATTGTATCAACTGACAGAAGGACTATTATTTTTTTTTATTTTAAATATGGAAATAATTATCTCAATAGAAATCAACCCATATCCATTGTTCACAAACAGATGCCTTCCATCAACGCTACGGTCAATATCGTATTGTCTTCAATTACCTAATAAGGCCTAACTTATTAAATTTCACCAGAAATAATCGCAATTGCGATATTATGTGTATGACAGGAGGCTCAGTTCCAAGTGGCTTTGAGCAATAAATAACTGTCCTATTACATATTCGTTTGCGCGTCCATAGCAGACACTCTAATACGTCCATGCAGCAACCTATCTCTTATCTTAATCCAATTTGCTACTCTATTACTGTGCGACTAAACATTGTAAACTGTGTGCGAAATTCATCTTAGTGCTCAATGAATAAAACCTATTTTCCATTGTATATTTTGAACAGTTACGCATATCGCTACACACTGTACAAGTTTATGACGACAATGAGTAGGGTTCATTCATTCGTTATCTGTTTGACGTGGTGCGATGACACAAATCTGATTGCTAATAGGCAATAAGCTGATTAAAACATTAATAGCCTCTTTACGAAACCAACGTATAAGCTAGCTATGCGAAATTAACACCCACCTGTACAGTAGTTTACGATTTTTTATATGAAATCAATTGATACGAAGATATTATTTCCGTATTTTAGCCTTCGTTTTATTATATTGTGGAGAGGCATAGATATTAGTGAGAAACCACTACTCCGTTATCAAGGACACTATGCACGTTAATATATACTTCCATTATAAAGTTGAAGAGTTTGTTTGGTTGAATGAGCTAATCTCAGGAACTAAGTTCAAAGCAGAAAAATAGTTTTCATACTTCACTTGCGAAGTACCTTCCAGCAAGCCTACTACTATGTAACTTATTCTATCAATTTGTCTAGCCATACATTTCTGCACAACCACATATATACATATATCGTTACACGTGTAGATAACATAGTGTTTGTCGATATGATATTACAATGTTCGGTCGCTTATTCATTCATTATTCATGTAATAGAGTAAGTAGCCTTAAATGAATTTGCTGTTATCAAAAATATTTATTTTTAAGGTTTTTAAAGTGTTAATGCACACCAAGGATGAAAAAATACTTAAAGAGAGTTTCCAGGCGGCGATATATGTTTTTTTTTAAGTGTCAAAAATATTTGTTTATCTTTACATAATTTAAACGAATAGGATATAAATAGGGGAACGAGGATTTAGGCTTTTTTCTACTTTTAGTATTAAGAAGTTACAATAGAGGACAACTCCAAAAACAACGATAAATTCAATTACATGTTTTCTCCGCTTCACACTTTATCCCGTCTATTGTAGGGTAGGCAGAGAGAATCTTGTGTCTGGACACTGCGTTTTCCTCTTTCCATCCAGAAGACACACTTTGATCTACCAATACTTTCTCCCGCTTTCAGATCTAAGCGATATCACTGTTCAAGTATACCACGATATCCACCAAGACGGATAGTTAATTTATGTATTAAAACTATCGCTTTATATTGTCGAGAAACTGGTTTAGAGTACTTTTTTGTGCTAACTTACTTTTTCTTTATAGTAATTTTTAAGACAATGTTGACTTTCTCGTGCCCGACAGAGCGCAACATATGTGATATATGCGATATTTTTTTTTTATTATTCTCAAGATGTTATGTCTATTTTGTCTTCACTATTATTGTAACGGTCAATGCTCTATATTTGTTTTGGAAAAATCCTTTAGGGGTTTTGAGTTTCTTTATAATATTAATTTTTTAATTTTTTTAAATGTATTGTAAATTTTGATAATATATGGATTATAAGTAGAACATTTTCCATATATAAATAATGAAAATTAAATATATAAATAATGAAAATTAGAAAATCTAATGAAAACATACATATATTGCAAATAACAAGCATTAAAAATTTATCCGAAGTAAGATAACGTCTCTTCCCTACCTATTTCATGATTGGTTGTAGATATTCAGTTGACGAAATATTTTATTTTTATTATTTGTTGTTATAATGGCAACGGAAATCCATAATTTTGAAATTTCAGCTTTCTAGCTATAACGGTTTACTGAGATACGTCCTGGTGACAGTCAGACGGACTGACAGACAGCGGAGGCTTAGTAATAGGGTCCCATTTTTACATTTTAGATACGGAACCCTAAAAAAAGATTCATATTTGATATGAACTTTTAATATTTACTTTGTTCTTGAGTCTTTTCTGTCTCCAGTTTTAAACGTGTTTTTTTTTTAGTTTTACTCGTATATAATTTGCAATTAAGTGACCTTAATATTGCAATAACTGTGCGTCTTTGACGCTCTTATCGGTTATTATTTATCTATAGTCGTCACGAACTATATTGACAGCGGTATGTTAGTTTATCATCAGTAGATAATATAATGGATCTTCTTTAACATTATCGAGGAATGGCCATTGTCAAGTAGAAGTTGTTGCTTATAATTTTTATTTTAAATATTTTATAGCTTACTTGGAATGGTATATTTGCATTATTTTATATTTTGTACATCTACTTTGGTATTTCACATTTTTGCGTACAAAAAGACTACGTCGATCTGTTCTGCATACTACAGCCACCTAGATTGGACCTATACCTGGGTTGCATAAGTGTCTAATTTTAACACACGTTTCGCTTATTATCTATATATCAATTAAAGGAAAAAATCTTGCATCATCATTTAACTTACTTCATGTACTTGATAATCTGTACATCATCTTTTTTTTGAAAAAAAATTTATATATTACAGGACGACCACCATAACGATACAAATAAAATAATATTAAAATTTAAAAAGGGCTTTTTTACTGTTTTTAAAAGGTCTGTTTTTTAGGTGTTCACATGCGGTTTTTCTTACGTCGTTTCCTCAAAAGTTGTTGTGTTAAGATTTTTACCCACTTTATATGACCACAAAATAATGTAAACATAGTGTTACTCTAGGTATATGAAAAGAAAATTTATATGTGGTTCTTAGTCAGGGCTCAGGACCAATTCTTTAACCAATTAAAACTTTCAAAGAAGACCCTATACTGTATACAGCTTGAGTGTGTTCCGGCTATTAATCTTTCTGTTTGCAAAGAAATTCTTCTGAAAATGGTGTCATTGTTCAGTACTACGCAATCGATTTTTTTTTATAAGGACTATTTATACATTTAATATATTACGTTCGTAAAATCTGAAGGTACACCATTTTATGCCAAACGTTTCGTTTCATAGAGTGCAATGATAATGATTAATCATTAAATAAATAAATCGATTTTATCTCTTGCCTCGGATATAAAATAAATATTGAAAGTAATAGATAATTATCGATATAATAATATTGGATAATCCAGCATAATATTGTTTGCTAGCGTTTATCTTCATTATTCTCATCCTTTCTAGAATGATCGTTCTGATTTGTAAAATAGGATTATACGCAAATATGAGTCCCAGCCGAGCAATGTTTACATTGACAAAAAAAATCTCCACAATTCAGCATGTAATGTCTCTAAAATACGCGGACAGCAAGAAACTAAATCCCATACTATTAGATTTTAAACTAGGTATGGATGGCTGTGGAGGCGGAACTCTACGCCGCAAACCGTATAGCTAACTTTCTGATGTGTATGTGTGTTTCATAGTTAGGACTGATCGTGACATAGGGTAGGTCGCATCAACTAGGCCCCTTTTCTTTTTCTTCTTTCCTAACAATAAAGCTGAAATGTGTTTTATTTTGGAATTTAAAAATGCCATTTTGGGTTTTTACTTTGTTAAAATTCTTTAGCAGTATTCGTTACTTTGATTTTTCACTGAGGCTTCGCCAGGTTCCTTTAAGTGCGAGGCCATAGGGGGAGCCCTGTTTATCTACTCGTAGTTCCGCCACTGTTTAATCCTAAACTACTAGAAGCGAGAAAGGCGCGAAGTTAAAATATACATGATAATTTGTCATGAGCACTTTCTATTATTATTATTTTATAGCTTTGTTTGTGTAGACGAATATAGTGCTATAGGAATACTATATATATTACCTTATAAATTCCTAAGTGTTTTTTTCAATACTTCAGTTTCATTTATGTTTCGAATTACTGCATAAGATAAAATATTGGTCAAATGCGAGTCGTACTTGCGCGCCGAGGGTTCTAGACCAATTTCATGATAAAACGGAAAGTACAATTTCTAAAAGTTGATAAACTTAAAGTATAAGTATGTAATAGTTTTTTTCTGTGATATACAGGTACCTATAAGTTTCCAGTTCTTGGATTCTTGCCTTTATTTGTAATGTAAGTTCAATTTCATAATTCTGGGTCAACTACTTCCCGTTGATGCAGAGGGGACCATATAGAATTTGATTAAACTCGTGCTGTTTGATAGCGGTGATTTAAAATATTGATATTTTTTTGTTTTCCAAGGAACTATAGACCTGAACATTTAATATAAATTTTAATTCGAGACCAACAGTCATAACAAAGTGATCCTATGATGCTTCTGTTATTTTCTTACGGAATCTTAAAAAGTAGTTGTCTTTGATTATAAAGAACGTCACTATTGTTAGAAGTTTCAAATAAACGTATATACGCAGAAAGTAGAAACAATATACTATTGTGCTAATTTACGATATTTATATACGATAGCGTAATCTGAAATATGCTCAAATATGTACGTATATGTAGGAGCAATGATAAACTTAACACTTGTTTATCTATATACGATCGTGTATACTATATAAGGTGTATGTCGCGATAAGAGAGAACCTATTATTAAGACACTCCGTTCTCCGTTTTCTTGCCGAAAGTCGAGAGTCAACGGTTAAGTAATGGAACGTATTGCCACACTTTGGTTTACAAGAACGTCTCAATGAAAAAATAAATTTTTTGTCCACGCGTTGTCCCACTACGCCACAATACGCTTGCCTTTTTTCGGAATAACAGAATAATCGATGTTTATTTATAAATCTATTGAAACTCTAAACGTATATATGATAATCAATAATATTTATATCGTTTCTTAGAATATATCAAAATCATAAAATTTTTTTATTGGAGAATTATTCTTCTATACGATTAGAATACTCAGAATCAGTCAAAAAAACACATTACGGTTTGTAATTTATTATTATAATAGAACGGTTTGCGGCTTCGCTCCCTTGATCGAAAGTTCTCGAATTATCTTCTGTAATATAATATGTATGTATCATATTTGTTTAAAAGGAAAAAAATCCTATTCTAACCGCTTTATGTATAAAACATTTTATATGCAGTATTTTATCTGTGCAGTCGGTAAAATAATCTATATATAGTCGCCATTATATATAGTCGCCATTATATATAGTCGCCAGTATATATAGTCGCCATCTTTCCCAAACTACGTTTAGAGCAAAAAAAAGCAGTATATTGATCTAATTATTTTTTTCTTAATTTTTTCCAGATCCAGATAACCCCCAGCCAGGAACATCGAAAACCGAACTGGATCCGAACAAAGACGAAGCTGGGGGAAAAAAGGACAGCTGCAGTTGAGCTGTCTCACTCTGTCCCACCGGACTAATGGACTTGCCCAAAGTGAACGTAATCTCAGTTAATCAGGTATAGTATTATATAAGCACTGAGTAGAGTATGAACGCACCTTAGACAGTGCGTTTTGTTATAATATAATAGTAATATGAGATGGTAGCTTAAACTTACACATTTAGTGTTTGTCGGGCGTTGTCGAATTTATTTTGAAAAAGAATAAACAATTTGGGTTTTTTTTTTGTTGGTAATTGTGTTTTTGTTGTATTTTTTGTGTATGTAGGAATTTTTTTCTTTTCAGTTTGTGTAGTTTATAACTTTAATTGTTTTTTTTTTCTAATTAAACAACTAAGTGAGGAGCCGTTCAAGTATAACCTAACACCTCATTCGAACATTATTGACCTACCTAACTATTACCCTATATATCGGGTCTTAAAGTATTCTCGTAAACCATTACACCGAGCACTTAGTAAAATGCAACGTAATGCGTTGTTCCAAGACTCCTCTCGGCCCAATTACGCGTAGTAATTTCTTACAGTACCAGAGGGCGTTCCCTCTTCCTCCAAAATACGTTAAGCAATACTTGAATGAGCTCTTATCAGTAATATTTAAATCTTTATTGTTTTTTTATTAATAACACTGCAAATACATATCATGGTTTCGTTGTGCATTAGAAAATGTAATTTTTCTTAAACTTTTATTATATTATCTATATTAAATTTTCAAACTGTACTCTAGTTCAATAAGATTAGACTACAATGATTATTTTTTTTCATAAAAAATTATCTTTTTTTTTGTATTCTATATTGATTTATATTGAAAACTTGTTAACCATAGATATTGTTTAGCTGCACAAATATTGATTATCATAATATTATTAATATGTACAATCTGTAACATTTTACGGTAATAAATAATTGTATTACTTTAATATTTATACTTATTATTTTATTATTAAATTATAAATATCATTTAATATCTCATGTTCCTATAGCGGCCTCTTTAGTAAGACAAAGGATGCATCACGCACACTACTTAGCTTAGCTTGATATTAGTTTAAAAAAAAAAGAAATAGTATTTATCCTCACGTGTGGATATTGCATAATAAATATGTGTTGAAGTTTTTCTTTATTTAAACTAATATAAAAAGTACAATTTTCTTTGTGATTTTTTTTGAGTGAGATAGAATTATTTTTTATAATAAAAGCGTAACGTAGACTAAACCATAACTGAATGTTTGAGAACCTTTTTATATATATTTTTTTCTTTTGCCTTTAATAACCTAAGATATATAGTTGTTATTATATTGACAATCTATGTTTGCCTTGTGTAAGAGTTACTATTTAAATATTAACAAATATTCAGTTTATAATTACTTGTATAATTAAATATCTTGCGCAAAGCTAATTAACACATTTAAATATTTTTTTTACAATAAATATTAATTAATTAAATATAAAACTAAAACTCTATTATTCAAATTTCCTATTCCAATGTTGCAAGATGTCGATGACGAAAACTATACTTAAAATTTGCTAAGTCAGTGTTGTTGTTTGTTAATAGATTACCAGTTGTGAAATTTCTATGTCAAAGTGTCCATTACTTTAAATTATATTTATTATTTCATAATTGTGAAAACTTTCATGATAGATTCTTTTATTTGTTTTTTGTTTGCATATTAAGTAATGAGTGTTTTAATATTCGTTTTATCTCAATCTAACTAGTATTATTGTTGTAGAAGCCAATGTCGGCTAAAAGTACCCCAAAACATCGACATTTTTTTCATAACGCTAAAATATATATACAGTGGTTATTAAAAGAATGTAACTCATTATGTAAGGCTTTAGACGTACACTTTATCTCTTAGGTCACTTTTATATCTAAACTAACGCCTTGGTGTACTATGAACATCGAATTCTAATCAACGTCTAACTTTTCGATGTGAACTTACATTTGTCGGTGTAAAATTAAAATAAAAGTATAATTTTTTTTCCTTTGGTTAAAACTAATATTTTTTATAGTATTGTTAACAACGTGCATGTGAAAATATTTGTTTCATTTTTAACGTGATCTATGGAATTGATTTATTTATTACCAGTAACATTAATTATTCTAACGCCCTTTTATTATATAAGTAGTTTTAAATTGAATGTTAATTATAAAATTTCTAGCAGCATTACAAATTTTATACGTTTATATTGTAGCATTTCATAATGATGCTTGAAATGTGTATTTACGTACGTAAATAAGGTGAAATATACGTATTTAAAATAATACTTTAGAAAAATGTGTTAGTATTAGATAAACAACAGCCTATTTGCAACTTATACCTACTAATGTAGCAGCTATATTTTAACCGTCAATAGTTTCAATATCTATATGATATATGTAGCAGCTATTTTCTACAGTCACACTCAGAGATATCCATTAGTATTAACTGTAATTTATTCAATATACAATTTCTAATTGACGTCTTGAGAGGGGCTGTTAAACGTCAGACTAACGCACATTATTGTAAGTGTCTTGTCTAGGCTTTGTCGATTACTTTAAATTTAATATATATACATATATATATATATATATATATATATATATATATATAATATATATATATATATATATATATATATATATATATATATATATATATATATATATATATGTGAATATTTCTTATTAGCTTCGAACACGATTTATGATCTGAAATTACAGAATATATTTCTTTTTCGTAGTTATTTATTTTAATAATATAACTAATATTTAATATTACGGTTTGTGTATTATTTGAAAAAAATATTTATGCGCTTAAAGTACATAATAGTATTATAATAGTTCACTTAGGGCTGTGTTATCATGTTTCTAATTTTAGTTACCTTTGTGAAGTATAATCCTGTATGTTTGTTTGTTAAAACATTTATATTTTTCGATTGCTCTACTTGTAATATCTTCATACGTACCTATTTAATTTTTTGCCTTTATGATATTAAAATGGATTATATTTAAAAAAAAGTGAACATGAAAAATTTAAACGCCTTAAATTTTTCATGTTCGTTTTTTATAATGGTTTATTTTAATTGCAAAGCTAAAAAAAATATGTGTGTGTGTGTGTGTGTTTGCTTGTAATTAATGGATTGTATTTATAATTTATTAAAAAATATATACTTTATTGTAATTTATATTTTTATGATCCAAATATTTTTTTTTCTTTATGCACTTAAGAACTACTATAAACATACCATTAATTCTCTGGGTCTCCGAAACTTTCTATATGGTGTAAATCCTATTTTAGTAATGTAGTATGATGAAATCTTCACTGGGCTGTGTAAATAAATACATGTTTTTAAAAATTTGTGGTTATTATTTTCCTGTGTTTTCAGATTTATCCCAAATCAGATTCCATACTTTTAAATGCATACATAATTAATAGCTATACAAAAATAAATATAGAGAAAATAATTTGTATGATATTACGCACATTAATTAATTATAATAAAAATTTCCTGTACCTACTTATATTAGGAAGTACTGGTTTAAATTGATATTTTATTTATCGACGCAATATTATATCACCGTAAATACTTCGAGCACTTATAACGTATAAACACGCAAGTGAAGAAATATAACTTACACATCATTGGTTGTGGTGTGTAGAATATATCGGTTCCTTGTCCTATAAATTGTGGTAAGTATAATGCTCTTTAAGAATATAACAAAATAAGATTGTTTTGCATTCATCTTTTGGTTATGGTTATAATTTTTTTTTATTATCTTGAAATTTTTTGACGCTTCTGTAATGATGCTACGTCTAAAAAATTGATGTGACAGGTGACTTTTTTCTTGCAACACCAGTTTGACGATTAATGTTTCACACACGGCATGTAGAGAAAGTGAATTTTTATTTTTAAATATTTATTAGCTTTCAATGCTGTAACAATTATTGTAGTAAATAAAGAAATGCAATTATTTTTACTGTCCTTAAACCGCGAGTGCCAAATTTATCAAATCAGGATAATACAGTATGGGGAAATGGTGATGACTGACACATCCATTGGTGCCTATTTAAAGTGATTTTATGAGTGTTTTTGTGCAAGTTCGACAGGATGCCGAGGGGAGAGAATAGGCCGAGTGTCCTGTTGTCTCGTGACGAGAATGATCAGGTGTTTAGCCTCATTGGACCTAAATGCCAGGTTGGTTAACTTTGGCCACCTTTCGTGGCCTTCAATTAATTTGAGTCCTTTAGATTATGAATATCAGTATATCTTTTTTTATCAGACAAAGTTGTTCTGATAAACTTATTTGTGAAACAAGATTGATTATTGCTGAGTATTACTAATCTTATCAAAAAATTTTTGTACTTTTTGTCACCTTAGTTAATAAAAAACACCATTTTGGGTTGAGTTTACAAAAGTATGAGTCATTATTCAAATCTTTAAGTATAATATTAAGTTATACTGACATAAAACTATTTTTTTATTCTATGCAGCATACTTCTTTGAATACATAAGCAAAATTATATATATTTTTAAATTATACTGCACAAAGAATACAAATTGAGTCTCATAGTTTTTTATGTAAATAAATTTATTTAAAGTTCTAGTACAAAACAATTTTAAAATAAAACTTAAACAAACTTGTTAACCCATACAAGTTATATTGAGTAAGTGATTTGTGTTCAACTGGAACAATAAAAATAATAACTTAACAACTGAAATCATTAGATATTAATTTGTAGATGAAAATATTTTTATATAATATTTTTAGTTTTTAATGTGTTTATGATAACTGATTAAAAAATATATATCCACATAATTAATGTGAATGTCACATAAATAGCAAGACTATGCATTATTCTATAGTAGGTGGACTCATTGCATAATAAAAAAAGAAATCCTAGGTAATATTTTCTCTTTATTCTATTAAAAGTCTTGTATATTTAAATATTTTTTCAAATAAAATTAATTATACATTTAAAATATTGCATAAAATGTTTTTTTTATAATTTATTTCACTTAAAAACTTATTTAATTAATTATTTTCTGCAATATCTATCTATGATCATAATAAGAAAACTAAAAGCGTCTCTAATAAAAAATTATAAAAAAAATGAACTCAAGTGCCTGGCACACATTTCCATAATCAGGAATATGGGGATAAAAATATTAATCATTTTCAGAGAAAAAGAATTTTTTGTGAGTAAAAATATTTATATTTTTCTGCTACTAGTGTAAGATAAAGCATGGCATTGTTTTCTGCCACTTTTCATGGTGCAAAATCGTGATTTTCAAAGTCCCATAGATTGAAGAAGTGGACAATGTAATTTTTTTTAGAAATTGTAACATTTTTACCTGCTCCTCTTTTAAATGGTCTGCATATCCTGCAATATTAAAAAAAAAATGTGTGACAAAAAATACTTTTAAAATAGTGATTGACACAAATCTTAACAAGGTAAGGCAGGAAACTTCTATATGTATATTGCTTAGTATGCATGAGTGGGTGAAAGTATTAATCAGTCTATAGACTGCATAAGCAAATGGTAGTAGAAACAAATATCATTGCCAGTATAAACTATGGATTAACATGGAATTATGACTTACTTTTTAAATTATATCTTATAAAATTAAAAACCATAACTTTGACCAAGTAATCAAATTTAGATTGCTTTACAGAATTTTATTTTCACAGTAATTTTAGAATTTACTAATATATTCACTATTTATTTAAAATGAATTTGCTGACAAGAAGTGAAATAATATCAGCTTTGTGATTTCATTGCTTCTTGGCAATGCTTAATAATAATAAGATAAAGATTCACAATTCTTCTTCTTCTTCCTCGTTTCCTCAATGCTGAGGATCGTGACCACATGACCATCTTGTGGGCACCATACACTGGCACCCTCAACTCGACCAGTTCATGTTTTGTCCAATGAAGCCTAATGTATATTCATGGAAGATGGTGGAAAGCTATTTCACATTTATGTACAGCAAAATTAAGATCTTATCTTAATTATATTGATTCTGTGTGATTCGCTTAAAGCTTTGTGTTTATATTTCAATAGGACTAAAACTTTAAAGTCTTTCTGGTTAATAAATAAGCATCTTAGAGTTTTTTTTTTTTTCATTTACATTTTTTTCATTTACATACACACATTTTTTTTTCATTTACATACTTTCATTTACATAGTAGCTTATCATTTATTGACATCTGACCTATGTAAAATGACTAAGAGTCATGATGACAAATAATTTAAAGTTATTACATAATAAGATATATATTATATATTTGAATAATATCACTATAAATTATTCTAATTTATATTGTTTCTTTAACTTTATTATCCCTATTCACTAATCTGGCTAAAAATTGGTCATTGTTGAATTGATGTTCATCATCATCATCATATCATCACAGCTGTTGTTCCGCCCACTGCTGGACATAGGCCTCCCTCAAGGATCTCCACGACGAATGGTCCATGCTACCTGCATCCAGTATTTTTGTCGAACCTGCAAAATGCAGGAGATGCATAAACAAAAAAATATTTTTTTAAATGCTTATTCTATTGGCCTTTTCGATTTAAAATCGATATATGTACAAAATTATCATTAAAAAATAGTGAAAGTATTTCTAGGAGTGAAAGCTAGATTTCTAAATCCTAATTAGTAATTTTATATACGAGTATCATGTTTAGTATTTAAAAAACCTTTTATGATGGATACTCTATTTATTTAGGAAGGATTTTAGAATTTAAAAAAAAACAACAATGTGGTTTATGCCTCGTTCATCGTCTGCTCTTTAGTTATGGCATTCTGAGCATGCCAATTACACATAACTCTTTACCATTACTGTTGACCATAATAGCGAAGAAACAAATATAAGAATATTATTGAATATTTTTGGAGAGTGGATTATATGATGGTAAATTTACAAATATAATTATATCATCGGAAGAGTTAATATCGTGGGAATTTAAACCCGACATCTGTATACCACTAACTGCTAACTCATGCTCATACGGCATATTAACGAAATTATAAATTAGCTACATATATGTTTAAAATATGACATTTTGTGAGAGTAGCTGTTCAAACACCTTTAAATTTGACTTTTCTTTTTTTCCTTTTGACAATATGGCGCCTGGCTGTCACTATGGTGTAAATTTATTATTTGGAGAGATCAAGTCGGAATCGATTGCCGTAATAATTATCAAAATCGGTCAAATCGTCTATAGTAAATCAACACAACGCCACACAGAAACAAACATACATACTCTGATAAACACATTACCCTCCTTTGAGGTGCGTAATCGAGTAAAAATACTACATTTTATTGGTACAAAGAAATTCTTAATGATTATGATTACGTAAAGAAATAAAATTGATTGTATATTTGAATTTAAAACAGTGCTTTCATTTTATTGATATCACACAAATCCAAGAGTGAACGACATAACCGGCATACGACGACCGACCATTTACAATTCCAATGATCGGACGTCCGCCCGTTGCAACTTGCATGCCGGTTGCCGACTGTGCGTTGGTAAAATTTGTATAAAAATGTATTTAGTTATATAATATTAATTTATTACTAACTAGGAGATGCTACAACTGAGTACGAAAATTGTATATGTCAATGAATTATGCTCACTAAGCGCGACAACTTTTACTAAATAACCTTTTTTTTCTTATTTCTTATAGTTCAGCTGATCTATATATAGTAGTTCTGCATCACAGTTTTCAGATCCTTAATTTTTATATGTCAATGGAAAATGTTTGTCATGGTTTCATTTCATTACTCTATATAATTCAGCTGGGCTGTATAAATTATAGCCTAGATCCTGTCCAGACCTGACAGCTATATAACAAAAAAGTTGAATTCAAATCAGTTCAGTAGATCCAAAGATGTGCGTGTGCAAACAGGCATACATTTTATATATCATAGATTCACGTTCTTTTCGTTTTTATACATCATTTTTTTGTAGTAATATTCAATATACGGACACAATTTGTTTAACTGTTTTGTTTTAGCAGAGTACCATTTGCCGTCGTAAGCCATCGTGGCGCAGTGGCACACCTTCTGACTGGTTGTGAGTTCGATTCCCATTCGAGAGAATTTATTATGTCCATTTTGTTCGCTCTGGTAACATGGCAAAACGCGGCGTTGGGTTTCGCCACTCAACACGCAATGCCTTGAAAGGCGAAATGTGGGGATCGGAGTGTCTTAACGCAGATAGCGTGAAGCTAAAAAAAAGTACCATTTGATTATCTCTATATCAATTTTATCTATTAATCATATCTGGTTTCTTTTGGTTGTCTTAGAGTGCCTTATCATGAGATCATGGGACTGAAGATAAAAATACTTTTTATTTGTTGTAATAGGTTAAACTGATGCCCGAAATACCAGCATTATTGAAATTGCCTAACTCTTAATTTGAACATTTTATTTGTATATTCAGAGAATCTAAATATAGCCATTATAGCTTCCAGTTAAATTTGGTTTTCAATGTTATAACAATATTAAAATATGTTACGTTGTTTCAGGCGAAGTAATATTAATTAAATACATAGTATAATATTATTTTATATAAAACTTAACTATCACATTAGGTATAGTAATTTGTTTTTATTTTATTCTAGAGTTTGGCAACAGCAGTGGTACAACTATTCACTACGGAGGGACCGGCTCATTCAGAATGGAGGAAGAAGGACACGGGAGTCTTGTGTTTGATAAAGGACAACAGCAAACGGTCGTATTTCTTTCGCATATACTGCTTGTACCGCAAAGCACTAGTATGGGAACATGAAGTCTACTTGCAAATAGAATATAAGAGTCCGAAGCCGTATCTTCATACTTTTGAAGCAGAGGTGTGTTATCTAACTTCTTAGGTATTTTTTGTATCATGAAGAAAACTGGCGAAGCTATCGTGGTGCAGTGGAGATCGGAGAATCTTTGGAGTTTGTGGGTTCAAATCCCACTCTGAATGGCAATTAATTGTTTTCCCTGCTCTGGTATTCCAAAGAGCGGCGTTCACTTGCGCCCACTTAACACGCAATGTCTCGAATTCGAACAAATATGAGATAAAGCGTGATACTGGGAAAAAAACATAGTTAAAGTTAGATTAGGCATAATTGACGTTTATTGGCGATATCTAATTTCGTATAATACATTTCTAACCAGACCGACAAAACCTATATACAATTGTTATATTAATTGTTATGTGTGCATTTTGAATACACTGTCAAAGTGTGGCTCTTAAAGTTACAATCGATGGAATTGCACCACAAGAGTTGCAAGCAATTGTAAATTACAGCAGGCTCGGGACTCTTGGCCGTGCCCGGCAATGAAGCGGCGCCATAAACATGGCATACTTGATTTCTTACAGTTTAGTTGATGATTAATATTTAACTTGTAAATTATTGTCATATAAATAATTTTCATTTTCGCGTCCAGAGCTAACCGGCACAGGGACAAAGCGCGGCGTTAAGCGGTTACACACTCCCCTAGTGGGAAACGAAGTGCCTTATCACTAGGTTCCCTGTACCTACCCTTCTATGTGCGGGATTCAGCGTAAATATATATATATATATATATATATATATATATATATATATATATATATATATATATATATATATATATATATATATATATATATATATATATATATATATATATATATACACGCTATTGCCCGCATATAGCAGGGTAGACAAAGAAAATCTAGTGTCCGACATTCATTTTGCGCCAAATTTTGAGGCATTGCTTGTTGCCATTATTGTTGTTATATATATGTGCCAGCCAATTTTCAATTATTTTACAGGATTATATGGCCGCATTTAACTTCGCAAACGAAGATGAAGCTATGGTGCTTAGAAATATATTGATAGAAAAAATTGAACTGCGTAAGCAAAGGCGAGAAGGTCAGTGTTAACGTTTTACTGTAGTGTAAAATTTTCAAGTAAATAACTTAGAATTTCCTAACAATAACTATTTATATATTATGTCATAATATACATATTATGAAGGCATTATTTCCATTTTGCTCAACCAGCTGTATATCGAATAAGGACAGGCAGCGGAAGATGAAATAAATTAAAGCAAAAAGTTACATTCATCTATAATGTACGATTCGAAGCCTTAGCTATATTTTATGCATTATATTTATAAAAAAAATAATAAACTCAAAATTCAATTACGTTAAATCACCTTAAATCTTAAAATTGCCAAAAATATTAGCTAATTATATAATTACTACAAGGCTAAAAGACATTGTTAATACAAACGTTAAAACACAATTTGATTGATGATAACGTGAACTTGTTTATATTATAGTAAAAAAAACTTATATTACGAGTAATTTTTGTATAGCAGACACTTTCTTATACAGACCATGCCTGGTGAGTGAAACTTTAAAAAAAACTGAGAAAATTTAAATCTATTCAAAAGATATTGTATGAAATCTTATATGTATATGGATAATTTCTTTAAATCGCTTAAAAAAGTAACTGTTAATATGTATTATAATTAAGAATCATTTAAATTACATTGTAGTATAATATTGATAATTTTTTTGTTCATCAGCCGTCATTAAACGGCCTAACATGTTTGTTATTGATTTATAAAGTTATTAAATAATGCCCGCAACAATACGATTGTGTACAAATATGGTCGTAGAAATATTTTTCTGTGTGTGTCATCAATGAAATGATTATGATAAACACAAGCTAAATCGATTAAATTTACATATAAATTGACATCATTGTTTTTTTTTGGTAAACAGATTAAAAAACACGGCTGGAAGTTTTGTATATGCGTATTTTGTATATGCGGCCTTGTGACTTGAATAGTTTAATTCTTCTTTGTTTGAATTTGAATTACTGATATTTTACTCTGTTATAATAATTTAAAATATCAGTATACTTTCTTTCTTTATGAAAAAAAACGTTTTAAGTTTAAATTATTTATGACATAAGTATTGACTCAGGCTTTACGTTATATATTATTATTCGAGAATTTTTTAATAACTAAAATAGTATTTTATTTTAATGGCTTTTGATCGTAACCTTCTTATTTGAATAAAATAAAGTATGTTAAACTCGAAGAAATTTTGATCATAATTTAATTTTTTCAGACCGCCGCCAAAGATCGATGCTAGCAGCACGAGCGAACAGCATTTCATCCCACAGCGTCTCTTCTCATAGCTCCATCAAGTCTGGCAACACTAACCGTATGAATGGGGTTTCCCCTGCCCCCCTTTCGCCGCTGCCCCCCGCGCCCCATACCCCCGCTCCCGTCCCCACGCCGGCAATGACCTTACAGAGTAATAAGGCTAACACTTTATCGAGTAAGTTTTTTATGATATTATTAAGTTTTTTTTATTAGAGTAGAGAGAACCTATTTTTTAGTGTTAAGATACTTAAAGAATTATATTTTTTTAAGACAATTGTGAAATTATATTTTCAATATTAGCATTACCTCAGGTGGGGGGGATTGATTTCATATTTTTTTTTATTATATTTATAATCGATTGTAGCTGACTATTCTATAAACGATCTCGATTTTTATTGTTTAGAATATACAGTAAGTTAACTAATAACTAGTTTGACTAAAAAGTTTAACAAAATTATTATTTTTTTTTTACAGATTTCTCTCTAAAAAGTACTGGCAAGAAGCCGAAACCTAAATCAAGAAAATTAACAAAAGCAGACATTGGTATGCCACTAGACTTCAAACATATCTCCCATGTTGGATGGGATGCGGACAAAGGTATTTAATAATAATGTGAATCATAATTAAAACCTTTTTTTTTTAGTAAAATAACAATTTATGGGAATAATTTAACTAAACATCTTTAAATGACATTGATAACTTCCTCTATATACCCAGTCTTGGCAAAGAACTCCTCCAAATACTTCCATTCTAATCTATTATTTGCTTTTCTTGTCCATATCTTTGCTTTCTATTTCTTAGATAATAATATAAGATAGCCTTATTCCATGGATATAAATATATATATATATATATATATATATATATATATATATATATATATATATATATATATATATATATATATATATATATATATATATATATATATATATATATATATATATATATATATATATATATATATATATATATTTAGTATTTACTTCTTATGATATAATCAGTTTCTACATGTGGCAGGGTAGGCAGAGAGAACCTAGTGTTAAGACACTCCGTTTTTTAACTTTATGGCTTCTTTCTGCTATCCTTTTTCATTGAGATTCATAAGTTTGCATTCCACGCATTAGATGTTTGCTTGACAATTTAATTATAACTCAGGATATTTTTCCTTTTTTTTTTTCAAAAGTTCTAGAGAAAATGTCAATGCAAAATGTCTGATACGTTAAATGACTTTTGGTTCCGCACCTTATTCATATCCATTATTTTTTCGTTCAAATATTCAGTCTACAGGACACAAGTATTTTACTGTTTTATTATAATATACACTCCGCTATCTCTAAAACTAGAGCGTTTAAATTGGAACTTTTAAATAGTCATAGTACCACACAAAGCTTTTCGATCTCTTGGACCCCGCAAAGGATTTAATGCGATTTCCAACAATAGATTAGATTTAGTGATTTTAGGGGTATATGTGTTATATAGCCATGTTTTTGTGACAATTGTAATTTAAAATTAAATATATGAGATGTTGTTTAGTATATTTTAATTAATAAGAATAGTGTTGGTGACTTTTGATGTCGTAACTTCTCACGCCTCTATATCTATCTCGATTTATCTTTATTAGTTCTTTAATTTATGTAGGTTTATTATTTTAAAAGATTATAAATGAAATCTTATTCCTTTTTCTTCAGGATTCGACATATTCGACGTGGACAAATGGCCAGAGGAGCAAATGAGAACGTTCTGGAATAAAGCGGGCATTACAGAAAATCATCTCAACGATCAGGCGACTCGACAGTTTATATACGATTTTATTATTAAAAATGGCGGCGTCGAAGCTGTGAAGGAGGAGTTGCATGATACGAAACCAAATGGTGATTGATTTATGTTTTATGTTAAGATTGCATGTTTGCTTTTGGCAGAATACTAATTTTATTTAATACTCTGTATACATTACTTTTATTTTTTTTTATTTTTATTTATTTGTACGAAAACAACAGTGTATTATAATCACAAAATTTATTCACAAAAAAAACAAACATTATACATACTACGGATACGTGGTATCGTTAGTATGTTACCTTATATATAGTACTACATTTATATAGCTTTTTGCTACTTAAGCTTGCACATTTTTAAAAAATACTTAAAAACTGCTATTTAAATAATTGAATTTAATAATTATAATATATTTAAATTAAAACAGAGCCGCCGCGAGGTCCGGCGCCGCCCCCCGCGCCCCCCGCGCCGCCCGTGCCCGCGCGCGCCCCGCCGCCGCCCGCGCCACGTGAGTACAATGAATATAAAGATGATATGGACGAAGATTATAAAAAAAATTGTAGAGAGAAGCAGCTATGGTAAAAATTCAATTGGCAGTTTGTTTGGTTTTCAATAAATCGGTTCAAACTTTGGTGCTAATATTTTTAATGACTACTAATTTGTATTGATTGTGATAATAATGAATTATTTTCGTGTCCTCCTCTCTCTCTCTCTCTCAGGTAACAAGACAAAGTGCGGCGTTGAGTTCCGTCACTCAACACGCAATGTCTCTAAAATTAGGCGGAAATTGGGAAACCTGCGGCCGGATAGGCACAAGGTTGGGTGCTACCTGTGGGACATGGGGTGAAGGACAGCGTGAAACTATTTTTTAAATCTGTAATACCCTTTCGAGGAGTATATAATATCCCTTATATTGCAGATTAAACCCTACCTTACCACTCTCTCATCTTTTGTACTTACAGCAGCGAAAGATATGTTATAAATAATTACATATATGTACTTTCCCCGTAGCATCCCGTGCGCCCCCGCCGCCCCCCGCGCGCGCCGTGCCGCCCCCGCCGCCCCCCGCCGCGCTCCACACGCCGCGCAACCCGCCGCCGCCGCGCCCCATGCAACGTGAGACACTACTTATACACGCGCTACTACACTATGTAGCTTTTAATATGCAATAAGATGGAAATTGTCATGTCAAACGCGTCATTTCTTTTCTGATGATAGAGACTTTTGAAATGGCATAATCAATAATAGTTAGATCTATATCTGACATACAGCTATTTGTTTTAAACAAATGCAATTAACACAAGGAAACTGTAATTTCTCCCGCCAGCTCCGCCGGCAGCGGGCCCGCCGTCCGTGCCCCCGCCGCCGCCGCCGAGCGCCGCGCCGCCCCCGCCGCCGCCGCCCCCTCCCCCGCCGGCGCCGCCCGCCGCGCCCTCCCCCGCGCCGCCCGCCCCGCCGCCGCCGCCCCCGCCCGCGCCCGGCGCGCCCGCCCCCGACGCGCGCGCCGCGCTCATGGAGAGCATACGAAACGGGAACAAGACGCTAAAGGTACAACCAGTCCTTGTAACCGAAATGGTCACCAATTTGATTCTCACTCTAGAAAGTTTAAAACTAACTTTAGCTTCAGCGTAGTAAGATCGAAATAACTAAGTGTGATACATGACTGTTACCGTAGGTACAGTGTGTTACATCAAAACGATTAGCGAGGTCTAATTTATGGCTATAAATTAGACTTCCAAAATAACAGGACTATTCAACACAATAAACTTTAGAATTCGAACCAACACTTTCTGAGCGTAAGGCTTTCAACGCCTGATCAAAAGCGATAATTGTGGGTTCGATTCCCATTCAGAAGAAAGATTATGCTTAAATTCTTTTCCACTCAGCAAGCGATAGCTCGAAAATTAAACAGAATATATGGAGTGGAGTGTCTTCACTGGGCTTCTACTGGGCTGCCTCTGCCACCACACTGTGTGGAATTTTAATTTAGCGTTTTAAACACTTTCAGCACGTGGATGTTGGTTCAAAGAATTCGCTGAACGACGACAGCAGAAACAACTTGCTGAGTGAAATACGACAAGGAATTAACTTGAAAGCTGTAAGTTATTTTTTATAAAATAATATGTATTATAATGAGGTCGTCGTGGCGCTGCGGCGTGTCTGGCTGTTAACGCATGTTCTGGTTTCGATGCCCAGTAAAGGTATATATATATATATATATATATATATATATATATATATATATATATATATATATATATATATATATATATATATATATATATATATATATATATATATATATATATATATATACTTACATAGGTGAAAGTAGCCTCATTAAGTGTTGTCCTGCATTAAATGTTTTTGTCAATACCTATCGTGTACACATTTCTTACATTAAAAAGTAAAAAAAGTCTTAGTAAAATAAAGAAAGTACTTTTACTTGGCACTAATATAACCTTTATGAATACTTAAAACCACATACATTTGCTTAACACTTTAAATACCCCTTAGGTACGCCGCTCCAGCAGCTCGGCCGGCGACACGGAGGGCCTCTCGAGCGCGGCGGTGTGCGGGCTGGCGGGCGCGCTCGCGAAGGCGCTGCAGGAGCGCGCGCGCGCCATACAGTCCTCCTCCGAGTCCGACGACAGCGAGAACGAGGCCAGCGACTTCGAGTGGGACGACTGAGTCACCTGACTGAGCCACCGTTAGGCGACGGTGACTTTGTGGGAATATTGTGTCACTATGGTTAGTCCT
The DNA here is from genome assembly GCA_037127375.1 of Dione juno. Lineage (NCBI taxonomy): Eukaryota > Metazoa > Arthropoda > Insecta > Lepidoptera > Nymphalidae > Dione > Dione juno. The sequence goes on along the minus strand of JAXRJS010000008.1, from coordinate 1,232,483 downwards.
GTCATTATACGACTTCTTTTGGTTGGCCGATTTGTTTTAGTGTCATCTGGCAGTGCAAGTATGTTTCGATATTTTATTTAAACATTTATTTGTAAATGTCATATTTAATTGTCTTTGTATTGAATTTGTTTGAACAATAACGCGCTTATAAATAAATCACGAATATCATTCATAGTTTTTAAATATCTAAAATTAATTTTTAAACACATTTTTAATTTAGGATATTTAATATTTACCTAAAACATGAACAAAGCTCAAAATTACTGGACTTCTATACTATTTAGATATATATGATAGCTAACGATCATTCTTTTTAATATTTCACATATGTTCTTAATTGATTCTACTTTAAATGAATATAAAGAGCAATGTAATACTCTTTATTCTATTACAATAGTAAATTTTTAAAATTAAAAAGTAAATGTAAGTCTAATATAGGTAATGTAACAAAAAGTTAGTGCCTGTAATAGTTTTTAACTAAATAAGCATATATTGATGGTATCAGTATTTTTTTAAACCATACTTATATCTAATAGTGTAATGTTTTTTTGTTCTAAATAAATTTAACAAATTGTTACTTAAACTTTATATATAATTAGTCTTTTGGCATTATAATTAAGATCCTTTGCATGAACAAGGTGTTATATATAAAAACGTTTGACATCATTAGTCATTATTAAAAAAAAAATACTTAAAATTTATTTTTGTGGGCAACAAAAATTAAGCAATTTAATAAAACAAGCAAGCTTTTATTCTGCATTACTATACTGTTGTTTTCCTGTAGTTTGACAAACTTTTAAATAACTGTAATAATATAATTTTAACAATAAAGTAAATAGTTCACATTTCCTATATCAAATATTGTTCTTGCAAAGTAGAAATTTGTAGTCAAACGAAAACATATTTCCAGTATTTATATTGAGTTCAAAATATTTATTATTAGTAGCTGTGTATCATTGAAATATTTTTTTAATTTTAATTCTTATATATTAATAATATTTTATTATAATAAATCATTAGATTTTTGTTAAATTTTAGTTGGTAAGTTGTATATTATGTGTATACAGTAGTCAGTGTATTGACTGGAGTTAAGAAATTGTACTCTACGATAAAAGTGGCCTAACTCCATGGTGGCTATGAAAAGCCTATTCAATGATGATTTCCCACAAGTTCCATATTTTTGAGTTAGGTCACGTTTGTTGTGATAGTTGGATATTATTCTAATGTGTCAATGAAATGGTTATTAGGACTTATAACCTAGGATCGTAGGGTCATATAATATTTTGTTAACAAATATTAGTAAAAATATTTTTTTGTGTAAGAATTTAAAATAAATAATTTACGACTTGGTCGTGTTAATAATAAAAAAACCTTTTTTTTTATATCCGGTATATGGCAAAGTAGTTCAAGAGAACGTGTTGTCAAGACACTTTGTCTTGTCCAGAGCTCCGATATGAAAATAATGATATCTTCCTATTGGGAATCGATATTCAATCAAAATTTGTAAAATTCATATATTCAATAAATAAAAAATATCTAAATATCTTGTATCTTGTATCGATATTTGCAGATAAGTTTAACATTGTAAATCTAAAGAACTATAGATAAATACTTTAAGTTTGTGATGTAATTGCAAATGTTTTAACTTGTTTAATTATTCATAATTTGCACCTGTGTTTATTCATGCACATATTTATTTATAGTATGTATTTTATATTTAAATATTATGTTAGAGTTCAGTGTCTACGTACTATTGTTCAACCGTGTATGCAGTAAAGGGATGTATTTTTTTTCTTAATTTTTCAATACTTTTGTCTTTGAACTATTAATAATGTGCTTCTTGGCTTTAATTACTGTTTTATATTTCTCAACTTCAAAGCGATGACTAGTCGACAATGCTATTACAAGTTCTTTCATAATATTCAACTAATTAATTTTATGCACAAAATATATTTTCAATGGTATTTAGAACACTGCAAGTTGCAGAATTTATATTTGTACGAAAGTCTAGTGTTATAAGTTATTTTTATGACAAATCATTTTATAATTTATATGGACATATTATTAAATTTATCCATAATTAATTTTCTATCGTCATAAATTCTCAATTGAAAGATTAGAATCTGTTACTTTAAAGGGCAAAAAAAGTAAGTGTCAAAATTCTGCAATATGCAGTGTCAATAAGCGCTTTACTCGTACTATTTAAATGCAATATTAAATCTAAAATTAAGCATTTAATTAAGCGTAAATGTAAAAAAACAAAGCTATTTTTATAATATTTAAAATAAAGTTTTGTATTGTTAATCTGTCGTGACTAACGAGGAACGTTATAGCCACCAATGAATACCACGTTAACTAAATAAATAATCATTAATTTCAAATTAAAGAGTTTTATTTAGCGAACCGAAAAAATATCCATTATATACATATTTAATTTCACATCTCTTGCAACATTCTTCACTTTCCATGCAATTTACCTTGTGAACCATAACAGCGACGCACTTTAGTTAAAAACTATAATTATTTGTTTTATATAAATTATATAAAACAAATAATTGTTGGGAATAATGATAAAAATATACGAGGTCTTTTTCATATTTCAACTATTTACTTTATTTACAACTCATTCGTACTCGCTTTCGAGTGGACTTTATGAATTTTGCATTAAACATTTAATCACTTTAATAGATTTAAAAAAAAAAACTCAAATATTATATATTACTAGAGGACCCGATGACGCGTGAAATACGCGTTGCGATAGCAACGCGTATGTCGCTTCATACAAAAGTATTGCTAAACTTATGGTAGTGTGTGCAAAGTTTTATTTATTGATTTAATATGCTTTTTAAGTATTATTAATGAAAAATATTAGCGTTCTGCACTTCTATACATAAACTATAAGTGTGACAAATTCCATTATCCTCCGTCCGCCCAATTTTCGTAAAAAGGGATCCAAAGTTTTCGCTTCACATATTAATATATAGATTATAATAAATATAAGATATAGTAATTAAAAAGTAATAAAAAACGGTAATTTTTTAATGATTTAATTGTTCACTTATTTAGTTTTGTGGATGAATTAATGTTTTATAATACATGTTTCTAAAACTAATACGACTAAAGTAACTTAAGCTTAAGCCTATTACGATATCACAAAATTAAATTCAAACAAATTGAACAAATACTATTGTAATTAGATATTTGTTTACATAAAAAACAACGTTAATACTAGCTTTTCTAGTTTAAAATTCCATTTCGTATTGACTTTTAAGGAGATTCAAGTGTTTTATTAATGTATAAATATGTATTATAACTTGTGATAATATTTTAAAGTAGGTACTATTTATCATCCTTTGGAAAATGTCCAAGCATCCATCATTGAATAATTTATCGTTATAAATTAGTAGGCAATAAAAAGTAGAGTTTAGGCAATAAAAAGAACATGGATTCACTGACCAATAAGATCATTAAGTAGGTAAATTATTGAAAATTACAACATTTACTATACCAAAATACATAATAATTAGAAGTTGTTTGAATTAAATCAATATTAAATTATTATTAAACATTTAAAATATGGCAGCGTTATATGAAATGTTAAACAATATAGAAATATCAAATACATTAATACAAATAAATATGGATGTATGATCCACACATACAGTTAAAAAAGAGGGGGGAAATTATTTGATTAAAATCTTATACGCTTTTACTTTGGCTTTAAACAGGCAATGTTTTATATTCAGAATTCCAAATACATATATATCTTATTAACATTTATCATTTGGTTTAATATTTTACCATACTATTTGTTATCTGTGTATCAATAGCAGTGAGAGCGAACCACAGAAGATAAAACGAAATGCTTTTTAATATTATTAAATATTGTTACATTACTGTAAAATATACTTAATATTCGATCCATATTTAAAATCTTATCCTTTAAAGATCTTAATTTTGAAAGTATATATATTTTTTTAATTTATATATTATTTTCATTAACTTGTTTTTATACTTATGATCTCAGTTTAAGCACACACACTGTATAAAAAATTTACAAATACTACATATAGAGCTAGCTGCTAGACACATGTGTAATGTAAGCAGACGTTTACAAAAAATAAAGAAATCACTTTATTATAAAAGACAAAACAAAAAACGAAATAGAAAGAGTCATTCCATAATTATTGCATTTGGCAAAACAACATCAAAAAAATTATTATATAGAAATATAATTAAGTAAATGCAACCGTACAAATTAGAGAAATCTATGGAAATAAAGTAGTCAATTTACACTTGTAAGACAATATTTATGATTTTCTACAAACTACAGCTAGGACCATTATTATTCCATATAATATAATGTAATATAATATTCATATTTATATTAAAACTTTGCACGCATCACATAATATTACAAACAATCCCAAAAAAACTGGAACAGAATGCTTATCGCGTTGCATTCATTTTAAAATCATACTTCTACGCTGATAGTATTTAAAATATGTATAAAAAATGTTAACACAACATCTAATCTTAACAAGATATCTGTCAAAGAAATCCACTGTTCAATCATCTATAGTTATAATATTTGTATTTGTGTCATTAAAGCCTATAGAATTCTCGTCATCTGTCAAAATGACTACATTGCCATTTAAACTTGGACTATCCGTACTTGTGTTATCATCTTTCTTTTTATACAAAGAAAGAACATCAGAAATAATAGGAGTATGTGCCATTGCATGTACTTGCCCTTCATCTATATCAATTGAATTTTGACTATCTTCATCTTGAGATACAATCTCCACTTTAGTTAGATCAGACTTTTCTATTCCTGGAAACATTCTCAGTTCTTCCGTCTCTTCTTCATGCCCATAATATTTCTCGTCGTCCTTCTCATCTTTTGGCACATAAGTATTTATAAGTAGAGGTAAATTAGCATCTGATGTGAATACTTTCTTTGGATCCGAGTCGTCTTTATCACATTGATGTTGGGAAAACACTTTAAACGAAGTGAAATATTTGTAACACTGCTGACACTGATTTTGTAAATGGGCTCGATAGTGGTTATGCAAGTTGGGAAAATTGTCGTGACAGACTGCACACTTTTCTGGCATCACGGTGGCTCTGTAATGCATTTTTTGCGACGACTTATGCACCAGTTTCATATGCTTAATAAACGGACCGTACTTAACAAACTGCTCCCCACATTTACGACATTTAATAGGCTTTTTATTATATTTCCTACTTCTATGAGAGAAAGCGTGGATATTAAAAGCGTCCATTGTTTTAAACTTGAGGGAGCAGAATCGACACGATATGGACCCTGATCCTCGGTGGATTTGATCGTGTTTCCTCTTAGAATTCTTCTTAGTGACAGGCTTGAAACAGAAACTACATTCCTCGTAAACTTGCCTAAGCCCATCATTATTGGTTTCCGTGACCTCCTCATCGCTGTCAATCGCACATAAATGATTATCCAGGTCCAAACGCGAATAAAAATATTCTCCACATTTCTTACACCTATTCTCCTCATGGTAAGCCAAGTGTTTGTGAAGATTGAAGAAGGTTTTATTGCAGATTTCACACTTTTCTTCAATCGACTCTTTGGGCAGGACCACCCACTCTTTATCATCTCCATGCACGTCTCTCATATGGTAGATCATCTCTCTGAACGCGACGAACTTCTCGTCACAATGTTCGCACTTAGTGGGCTCATCCACATTCAATTGTGAGAAATGGTGGTTCTTATGCTTTCTATAATGCGTCATTGTATTAAACTTCCTGTTGCAATATATGCAGCCGAAGTACCCGACCGTACGGTGATAGATCTTATGGTTACTCAACGCATACTCATTTTCAAATACCCTAAAACAATAATCGCACGTTAGCTCCTTTTTGCTTTCGGAAGCCTCTTTAAACACTTTCATCCCGTGTTGCGTGCGCAAGTGACAGTCCATTTTCACTTGCAAATGGAATGCCTTGTAGCAAATATGACACTTTACTTTCCTCGGATGTATTTCTGTATCACCGATGAGTTTCTTTTTATCACAGCTGAAGGCCAAATGCCCTTCGAGGAAGCGCGAGGAGCTGAAGTAATCGAAACAGTAGTTGCATCGCAAGGAATTGTGATAGTCTATGTGCCTTTCGAAGTTACCCTTGCTGGCCAGCACTTTGTAGCAAATAGAACATTGTAGTTCTTTTAAGGGACCGTCCAACGACTGCACCCCACGCTCTGCTATCCACGTTTCATTGATACCGTGCACATCTCGCAGATGATAATGAAGATCGTAGCCTCTCATGAATTTCTCTTCACACTGAGGACATTTCAGTGGATCGTCTATATATTTCTGTGTAAGATGACTCTTTATGTGCACTCTATGGTTCTTGAGCGAAATTGTTTTTTTGCCACAGAACTTGCATTTGAAGAATTCAGGCTTTCTTAAATGAGCTTCTTCGTGGAATTGCAATCTTCTCTCATCTAAGAACACTTTGGCACACAGCTTGCATGAGTAATACCGTGGCGCAGGCGCGTCCGGATCTTCTTTTATCATTTTACTTTCAGGATGAGTTCGACGCAAGTGGCGAATAAGTTTTACCACATCTGGGTAGAAACGAGCACAGATTGGACACTTCACTTTATTTTTCCTCAACCTCTCTATCCTCTTCTTATGCGACTGATGATCAAAGTTATGACCTTTGACATGTCTCTTGAAGTAATCTTCCACAATGTAGCCTTTACCACAAATGTGACATTTAAAAGGTCCATTGTCATCTTCGAAATGTGTGCGCGTGTGTAACTCCAGCCGCCTCTTGTTGGTGAACTGCAAGTTGCATATATCACACTCATGCCGGGCGCCATACAACGATGTCTTAGATTTGTGCCAAATTATATGATGTTTCAATGAATTCTCCGAATCACAAACTTTACCGCAATGGTGGCAAGTGTTAGATCCATCGAATTTGTCCTTGTCCACGGAACTAGGTAGCACGGAGCCAACAATAGTATTGTTGACACTCTCGCCTCGCTTGTAATGGATCGCCATGTGAGACAGATACACTTTCCGGAACTGAAACACTTTTTTGCAAATGGAGCATTCATAGTCCTTGTTTTGGAAGCGTGTTTGCTTGTGATAGTTCATGTGGGCCTGAGCTGCGCGTAAATGCTTGCTTTTCCTGTTACAGATAGAACAGGTGAGATACTTAGGGTCGAGATTTGTATCGTTGTAGTGTTCGCGCATGTGTGCCTTGTAGTGACATTGAAACCGGAAATTCTGAAACAATAAAAATAATGTTAGCCAATATGAAATTATTATTTTCTCTTTAGCGACACGCTTTTTCCGTACATAATAAAGTAGGCACAGAGAGTGTATAGCACTCTGTTTTTCACAAGCAATTTCTAAGCATGACGAGTTAGGTACTTATTCCTAATAAGCTTATATATTAAAATTTTTAGCACCTTCAATATTATTAGACTTTATTTTATCAAACAAATAAATAAAAATATTACCTCTTGACAAACAAAACACTGCAACTGTTTCTCCATACTCTTGCCAACATGGTTGTGCCAATTAACGTGTCGCTTCAACGCTATCAGCGTCGGCAATTGTTTGCTACATATAGTACAAGTAAAGCCACTCAAGTTGACCAATGGCATACCATTTCCGGCGGAATCCTCAAAGCCGTTGTGACTCTGAACAAAGTCCAGGGGTTCCGCCTTCGTCACAACGACTTCACAAAAATCCGCCAAATCCGACGCCACCGTTATAGGCGGCTGTTTCAAGCGATGCACAAATTTTATATGGTTTGCCAAAGCGCTACAGCTCTTGAACTGTTGCCCGCATTCTATACACGTGTACAGATTCCTTGGCTTTATATTCACACTTATATGAGTTTGATTATGTTCATTAATAGCGCTAACTTTCATTTCTATATCGCATATGAGACAGCGTACGGAACAATCCTTTAGATTTATCTTGGCCCTCTTTGTACCGGACGTCATGTTGTGTTTTGTTCGTTTATGGTGCAAGAGCAGCCTCTTATAGGAGAACTGCTTCTCACATATATCGCACGTATTATCATCCTCGCCGTCGTCTTGGCTGGATTCCGAATCATATTGATTGTAAGCATCGTTAGTTTCGTTAAGCAGATCTGTCGAAGTGTCTGGCATTTCTCTTTTTATATTATCTGCCCCATGTTTCATTTCATGGGACGCTAGAGATTTTTTGTATTTAAAAGATTTGTCACAAATTTTACATTTAAGCGGCCCACTAGACACGTTACCGCTGTACTCTGAATGTATTGATGCAGAGTCCTCCATTGTACTCGCCCTAAAAAAATTGTGATAGCATAATTGTCATACATATGTTTATTCTATAAAAAATATATATTTTTTTTAAATTTATTACCATATTATACTATTATAGGAATAAAACGGGTCTTTTCTTACCTAGATTCTTCGTCGCCTCCGTCGTCCGCTTCGTCCATATTGGACATGTGGGCCGCGAGATGTGTTATCAACGAATCTTGACTCGGCAATTTCTTATTACACATGCGACATTGATAATTACTCTTGATAAGATCCGGTGGCGCTTTACTAGAGGTCAGGGGAAAAAAATGAGCTTTAAGGTGAAGGAAATAGCACCCCTTTTTAGTAACCAGTTTATTGCAAACTGGACATTCGAAGGAGACGGCATCCGTTTTTTGAGGACAAACGTTGAAATGAGCGCTGTGAATATAATAGTCATCGAAAGTCTGCCCACAATAAAAGCATGGAACACAAATTTTCCCATTTTCGACCTTCATCGGTGTATCTTCCTTTTTAAGAACTGCCGCGTGAACGACCCTCATATGTTTCTCCAAATTTTCGATCGTCTTAAACTTTGTTGAACACATCGGGCAATCTATTTTGACAAGCTGTTGGACAGCGTCGATCGGTTCCAGCGACACCATAAGCTCCTTTCTGGGAGATTTGGAGCAAACCTCTTGATGGCGTTTGAGCATTATCTTTAATTTGAATTCTCTTCCACATTTGTCACAGCTAAGCTTATCATCAGCATCGTTAGCATCTTGGATTTCTTTGGGCGGTTCCACTAGTACAGGTTTTTGTGCACCTCTTCGCTTGTGACATTTTCTATGCGCTGTCAAACTGAGGGCCGTTTTAAATGCTTTCCCGCATTCAACGCACTTGTGTTGTAAAGGCTCGTCGGAATCAGTTTCAGCAGAATAAAACGATCCACTGTGGTCCTCGTAATCCGAATCGGAGAATCTTGCCTTTTTTTGAGACAGACGTAATTCATCGACACGTTTAGAGCTTCCTGGTTGATAATCATTACGACTGCCCAAAGAGACATTGTCTACACTATCCTTACTTCTTTTACGTGTTCTGGATACAGGTGTGAATTTGGTCTCAAAAGAAGGCGATGGTTTTGATAGTTCTTCGCTACTTGGTCTAGTTGGCGTGGATGCGCTAAAGCCTGTTAGTAAAAATGTTAATATTAATAGCAAAATGAAGTTACAATATTATGAAAACTTATGTCACTAAAATAGCCTTAAGACTTACCTGGAGGTGGAACATAGTTTCGCCGCAATTCTTGATCAGATCGTTCACATTGCTGCTTAAATATATGGGCACTGCTGAGTTTCTGAATACACTCGCTACAAATTTTGTCTGGAAGTCCGTCACCTTCACATATCTATTTGAAAAAAAGTATTTATTTACAATTTTCTGATATTAATAGAAATATTGTTTTTAATTATTATAAAGATTGTACAATAGATAACATAAGATATGCCAAAATAAGTTCTAGATCAATTTAAAAAAATTTAAATGAGCTATTTAATATAGCTCAATATAACATTATGAGTCAAGGAATTTATTAAAATAATATACCAAGTAACAATATAGCCTAAATCTAAAATAGAGCAAGATGCAACCATACATGGAAAAAAGATATTATAACAACAATAAAAGTTCTGCTAACATTTTTTTTAATAGGTGACTAACATTCTAATGCTAATAGAAGGTATGACTTTGACTTTCATTTTTAGAAAGTCTGAAAAGAAAATTTATTAAAATACAAAAAGTTGGATAAGTATAGAAAGAAAAAGATTTTTGCAATATTATTTATAATTTAATTTAAAAAAATAGCTAAAGAACATAAACCAGAAAGTCAATATAATTGCATTAAAGAAGTAGTAGTAATATTAACTATAAATTTGAATATCTTTAACATGAACAATGTAGGTGAAACAAATTCAAGTACCAAATGTCATTTAAGTTTGGTGTAAAATAAAAGTAATCAAAATAATAATAATAAGTTATTAAAAATAATGTCAAGGCTAGGGTTACTTAACTAACAATTTGTAATTAATAATAAATATAATATTAAATCATAAGCCATTTCTAATATATTAGAGAGGTGTGGACCTTTAAGTAGATATAAGGTCTCTTTGATAATTCTATTTAAATAAGGACACTTATATTGAGATAGTAAAGTAGTAGATGTAACTGAGAGATATAACAATGTTATTCCAAAAAGATATTAAAATTATAAATATAATCTAAATATTAGTAAATATACCTTAAATGAACACGAACATTACTTAAAAGATGAAATACATAACTAAAATGCCACAGTAGACGCAAACTAAAAATTTGTAAATTTTGGTAAAAGTGACAAAAATAAACTTTCTGATAAAAAATCAGAAAATACTGTAATAATAAATGTCAATAAGTATGATAATGGTAAAAATCATGAGAGAACAAGTCCCTTAGTAATAAAAAACGAATCAGCAATTCACATTAAAATTGATCCTCGGTTTCAAGTTGCAACAGAGATAGTATTTAAGATAATTAGTTTATTTACATACCTTTACACGGGCGCATTCCATAACCATTTCAGCGAGTTGCAAGTTGTTGTCCACCGTAAAGATGGAATAGAAGTCGCCGAGTTTGAGGCAAAGCCTACACTTTCCAAGCTTGAGAGCCATATTGATTTGTTCACATACACCTTAATTTCACTTCATGATCACTTTTAAGTAATTACGCGGTACTACAGCATCAGTAACTTCATGTTTTATAAGGATACAACTAATTATACAATATTCTACATCGTTTGAACAGGAATAATCATTTATATTAATTTTTTCATATAATTCAAAATGGTACCTAAGAACCGGCGTTCTCCATTAGTTAGCGAAATGATGAAAGGAACAGAACCTCGGTGTTGCTAGAATTTAATTAAGATTTAAAAATTTTATATCTAGTCAAATATTTAATTATATTTGAGTTTAGTTCAAGTTATTATATATAGATCAAATATATTCTTGGCTTCTTACATTTTATTCAATATTAACACCGACCTCAAGCTTACGGTTTGACGATAGGTATTTGACACTTAAATATTAAGTATTGACATATGACAGTCAGTGTTTGTTTGTTGACAGTTGATTTTGATTATTGTATTTGTATTTGTTATTATTATTCGTAACAACGTTATCATAGGATTCATATTACCACAGTAGTACCATTATAAATAATATTTTGAAAAGATTTTTAACCTCTATTACGAATGAATATATGATGATATAATCAAAATGTACTTAGTAACAGGGGCTAATTTATTTGGACAATGGTTTCCTAGTTCACCAGATATCAGTCTTTTTGAGAAATTTGAAGCTTTATCTGTTGACATAGATAATAATGTTGATTTAAAAAGAGCAAAACTTGTAACTTGTTGCTGGGCATACAATATTTTTGAAATTGATGGAACTTTTTATGTTGCTGGATCATGGCATGGGAAAGACAATCAACTCATCAAAGCACCATTATTTAAAGAAGATAAACATGACTCTAAACATACAAATGTTTTAGTTGCTGGTAATGATTATATGTTAGTGTATGTAGAGAAAATAGAACGATCAGTCTGGTTTTACAATCTAGAATTAGCAGAATTCAGAAAAGTTCATTTTGTGGAAGAACCTCTTGAGAAGTACACAGCAAAAAAGCTGAGAGCAACGGATGATATAATCAAAGTAACAGTGACAAATAATACTTTTATCTATTTATCCTTAGAAGGCAATGTATATATTGGACAGATGCCCACATATGTAGATACAAGACATTGTATAGGAAAAGTGTGTGATGTTGAATGTGGTTATGAACATTATATGATACTTACAATTGAAGGAAGAGTATACACATGGGGGAATGGAAGGTAATTACAAATTATAATTATTTATGACAGCTTAGCTTAACATTATTTATATTTTAATATCTATATAATTTTCTTTCTTAGGAGATTACAACTTGGTCATGGTGACTTAACTAATCTGGAAGAACCAACAGAAGTTGAGGCTTTGTCTGGTATAAAAATTGTGAAAATTAAAGCAGGAGGCTGGCATTCCTTAGCTTTAAGTGAATATGGTGATCTATATGCTTGGGGTTGGAACGATACAGGCCAGTTGGGCATGAATGTTAATAAATTAAATGAAGTAGACAAATCTCAGAAAAATTATACAATCCCAACATTGGTGGATATTTATGATGAAAATGGTGTAGAGATAGAATTAAATATAAAAGATATAGTTGGAGGATCAAGGCATTCTGCTCTTTTATTAGAAGATAACACTATTTGGACAACTGGATGTAACAAATATGGACAGTTAGGATTTTCTCCCAAGGAGTTTGAAAAAGTAGATTATTTTAAGAAAAGTTTTTACCACCCTCATATCACAAATCTGTTTGCCGGTCCGTGGAGTACTGTTATAGAAGTCAAAGAAGTGTCAATTTGTACTTAGTGGAAGAACAAAATATATAGTTTTAAGTCATAATTTTATTATTATTGTGCTTTGTGTTGACAATATCAAATATGTTTAAAATTATGTAACTATACTACTTTTATGTAATAATGTAAAGGTTCCAAATTATGATTAAAATAAAATCAATAAATTTTTAATACTATATATGAGTATTTATTTTGTGTATGAAAAATATTAATATTTAATTTATTGGAAACGTTAATATTGATTTCCTGTGTGCTGTTTATTAATTCGCCATATTTTTTAAATATTGTTTGTTCAAACATTGCTATATAATGTTTGACAATAAATTAATTAATTAATTAATTCATAGTAGTAATCTTCAAATGTCATTTTTACCTAAAAATTACGTTTTCTGATACGTATAATTTTAAAATAAACATGAAATGAAGCTTACTCACTTTTATATAATCTGTTTTTTGTTTTTGTTATGGTACTACTACTATGTCACCGTCAAAAACAAAGTATATTGATGTTTATTCCTTGCACTTACACCTAAATTATCTCTTTTGTGTGTATTAATCTCTTTTGTGTGTTCTCCATTCAACGTGACATTGGCGAAGTGAATTGTGCTCCACTGGCACTCTCGAAACGTCATATATAAAGACAACAACAACAACTACACCTAAATTATTACATTTAATTGTGTTTAAAGCATATGATAAAACCTTACAAGGAAAAACAATACAGAAAACATTAAATTAAATATATTACAAAATATTTTCACACTGCTTAGTAAAATGTCTGGAATGGCAAGAGAATATATATCTTATGCGAGGCAACTATCTACGAATGGGTGTTACAGCAAATCTCTTGATTTATATTTTATGGCTTTTGAAAGGAGCCCCCAATTAAAAACAGCTTATGAACCTGAATTTAGGGCTATTATGATGAAGCTAAATGAAATTCTGGCAGCTTCTAATAAAATCGAGGAAATATTTTCCAATTTCACTAAGGCTATTAATATATTCCCCGGCAATATTTATTTGTTAAATGAAATCGGCAAATATCTTTACAAATTCGGTTTTCACGAAGAAGCGTGGAGTCAATTTCAAAACGCGTTATTAATCGACCCTGGATACGTAACCGCTGAAAGAAATTTAAACTCACTGAAAAATTTAATGGTAGAGAGGTGGCATTTTCGAATGTTAAATGACAAAATACGGAATGATAGTTATCGAGCAGCCATTCATGAGAAAGTAATACCTAAGAAAACAAATGTGCTAGACCTTGGTACTGGTACTGGGTTACTAGCCATGTATGCTACAGAGTGTAACCCTACAGCCATTGCAGCATGCGACAGTTCAGAAGTAATGGTGCAACTCGCAGACTGCATATTGGAAGAAAATAGATTGTTGATGGCAATTGTAGTTATTAATAAATTATCTACTACTATGAACTATTTAGACATGGGAGGGAAAAAGTCCCTATTAATAACAGAATTATTTGATGCAGGATTATTTGGAGAGCATGTGCTGTCATCGCTATCTCATGCTTGGGAAAATTTACTAACAGAGGGTGCTCAAGTTATACCAGGGAAAGCTGAATTTTTTATTGTGGGTGTTGACTCTGATATTCTCAGTTTTAAATATCGGCTGTGCCCTAAAATAAAATCTCTTTTAGGGATCTCATATTTAAATATCCATGTCAATGCTAATGAATCCTATGACTGTGAAGATATCCACCTTTACAAGGACATCAAGTATATAACTGCACCTGCATCAGTTATTAAAGTTGATTTCAATGATATTCATGATATACATGATAAACTTTGCAATGGAGAGCCATATGTAGTAGAATTGAAAACAATTGAAAAAGGAGAAATTAACTCATTTATTGGATGGTTTAATTTATCATTGACTGAAAATATTTCAATAACTACAGACCCCAGAGATAAAAACAGAGCAAATGCTTGGCAACAAGCAGTCTTCTTTGATAATTTACCAAAAACATATGAAACGAATGACACATTTATTACAAATTTTACTCTACAAGGTGAAAAGTTGATCATGGAACCCAATGGCAATGCTGATATGAAAATATCTCCAGAAATGTTAAGATTTTTAAATGACACAACATATATAGAAACAATTAAGAAATGTATTGGAATGGCTTGCGTGTATCTAGGGCAAATAGCAGAGATGTCTGATATTAACATAGTAGATTTATGCCCTTTCCCTATCTTTGGAGTGCTCATGCTTAAAAGAGGAGTCCAGTCTCTAATTTGCTGTGCTAAGGATGATCCAGACCAACTGTTCATTGAAGAAATTATCAGAGTTAATAATATTCCTATTGAAAAGGTGTCATTTTATATGCGTAACACGTGGTCCCATGAATTGTTTGGAGATGACAAATTCCATGCTATATTCTGCCATCCTTTCGATATGAGTGGGGATATAGATTTACGGTGCAAAGATATAGCTGTAAACTTAAAAAATAACAATCTAATACAGGGTGGATTGTTTATGCCAGCAAGTGTAACATTGATGGGTGAGGTGGTCAGTAGTAACTGGATAGATGTTACAAATAGAGTGCACGACTCAAATGTTGGATACAAAATGTCCATACATGTAAACAAATATCAGGTATCACAAATTTTTGGTGTTGATTACACACATTTAGATTACATACCTTTAACAGATCCTATAAATTTGGGAAATTGCTGTCAGCTGACATCAGATGTTATTAATGTCTTTATAACCAATGATGGAGATGCTAATGCAATAATTTGTTGGTATACCATAGAGTTGATGGAAAATTTAGCTGAAATTAACACAAAAAGACCACAAAGCTTTATGGATGGCATAGCATTTTTGGCAAATCCCATTATTCCAATGGCTAGAGGCAATATTGCGAATGTTCTGCGCTGTGTTGATTCAGATGGTTCTTTCAAATTGGTTGTTGATTTAGAAAGTATGTAAATGCGATTTAATATCAAAACTATCTAACAATATTATTTTATGTCCATAATCCTATTGATATGAAAATAATATTACTAGAAGTACACATTTTGTTGTATACATATTTTAATAAGCATTATCTAGTCATTATAATTAATTGAATGATTTTAGAACAGTGTATGAAATTATTAATTTACTATGCAAATGGATATGTATGTATGTATAGAATTTATTATAATTTGTACATATATTTTTTTAATTAAGTACCATTTTGTTACATATTTAAATGATTATGTAAATGCAACTTTGTAATTCTCTATATACGCATGAAATATTAATTTAATGTATGTTTAGTTGAAAGTAAAGTAGATGAATAATTATGTACAGGGACTGTAACTAAAAAGACAGAAGTCTCGTTTATTTAATCTCATAAGGTCAAACCTAAAATGTAAAGGAGCTTTAAGCTCAATTCATTTTTACATGGATTTTAGATAAATATTTAAACAAAAACGTATCTGCTCAAATTGTAAGTAGTTTTTAATTTACCAATGTTTGAAAACACAACTAGAAATTTAATTTATAATAAAATTTTAAGTGCCAATTGAATGAAACTTGATATTGAGGATCGGGAAATTTGTAAGAAAATTATGTTTTGGATGTATTTACGAATTCTGATTATGTTTGAGGCATAATGAATCTTATGGGATTAAATCTCTTAAAAAAAAAACAATATATCATATTTTTTATAGTTTTAAGAAAACCAATTCTGACTTAGCCGTGTCTCAAGCTTTTATAAATACTCCCAAGTATTTACTATTAGTGTACATATAATTTTGTAATTTAATTTGCATAAAAACTGTGTATATAAATCTTTATTTTTTTATAAGTTTAGTGAACAAATTCTACATATTTTAGATATACCATAGAATTATGAAACTTTTTAAACATTTTACTCTTTACAAAATCAACTGATCTCATCCATTTTTGTAACACACCTGCCACTGAATGGCCCTTACTTGTGACAGATACAAACAAGAGATAAAAAAGAAAACTGGTCTCATTACATACATGGAATTACTGATAATTTAAAGATCATTTCATATACATGCATAGTTTAAAATTTAAATGCATATAACATTAATTAATATTAGATTATTATAAAGAATGAGGAAAACAGGGCTGATATCACAAAAGGGGAAACTGGAGCAACATAGGCTTTTAGTATATAATACATAGTTATTTGGAAATACTCTATAGATCCATTCATTAAAACTGTAGAAGTAGCGCTGTTCAATCTGTGTTAGAATTAGAGATCCTCAATGTTATAAGTAAAACTCATTTAATCATACTCTACTGTCTGTATGTTCTCAAAAATTAAAGGTGTCTTGGAAATTGCATGTTTCTTTTAATTACTAAATTGAAGATATTAGATAGTAGGAAAGGTTGACCTGTATTTAAAAATAGAAACTAGATTTTTAGGTCTAGTTACTTTAGGTTTTTCTGAATTTAGAAACCATTTATCACTTATTTACCACTAGAAGTAGTAACAGCTTTAGCCTTACTGCAGGACACAGGGATGTCAATTAGTATTTTACTGACATTAAACAGTTCTTTTTTATATTGATTTAATGTTGTAACATTCATTATTTCACATGATATGAAAATGCAAATTAACTGTAATATTCTTATATAAAGATATAATAAAAATCCAAACTAACACTAAATTTGGAATTTAAAAAAATCAAATACACTTTTAATAATTATTTTATTTAAATCACTTCAATGAATACCATTATTTGCATTTTAGAACTGTTGGTATACTTATTGTAGTCTTCATATTAAATATTTGCTACTTTAGTGATGCGTAACACTAGTTAGAAATAGGCGTGACGTCATTCAACCGCACGCGCTTCTGCTAGGACAGCTCTCGCTTGTTCTAGACCTTTCCTGAAATAAAAAAAACAACAAATGTGGGTTATTAAATTCTCATATCTACCTGAGCCGTCGTGGCGCAGCGGCACAGCGTATGACCATAAACGCGACGGTTGTGGGTTCGATTCCCGTTCGGTGGGATGATTTATTTTCTTTTTCCTGCTCTGATAAAAATATAGAGCATGGCCATGAACAAGAAATGCCTCAAAAATTGGACGGAAAGTATTGAGTATTCAGAATAATTGATATTTTCCCATTTTGATAAGACTTCTTAGTTTCGACTTTCGCTAGCCAATGTCTCAAACTAAGCTTAATACCTCAAAATTTGGTATTTTTTGAATTAAATTAGTGCTTAAACACCTCGCACTTCTTTTTCTCGTTATTATTGTCGTGACTAATTACTATGCCAGGCAGGTGACTCACAGGTGCATGGCGTTGTCGCTCTGCAGCCGCGTCAGAGCGAGCTGGGCCAGCTGTGCGAGGCGGCGCAGCGCGCGCGCCCGCAGCTCGCCGGAGCGCGGCAGCGTGTCCGCCAGCGCCGCCGCCGCCGCCGCCGCCTGCGGGCCCGGCGCCGCGCCCGCCGCGCAGCTCAGGGTCTCTGTTGATGACAAAATAAAGTATACTATACTTAATATTCTTTAATAATCCATCCAGCGTAGACAAAAATGTTTTACACAATGATTTCAAATATGGTCAAAACGGAGCCGCACGCTTATTGATAAGCTTGCACTTAATATGCGCGGCTGCATTCAGTCTTACCGATCAACGACAAAGCCAGCGGGTCGGCGTAGAGCACGGCGGGCGGCGCGGACAGCGCGAGCGCCGCGCGCAGGAGCCGCACGCCGCCGCCGAGACAACGCTTCCAGAAAGACCCGCCTGGACCTTCCAGGATGCTGGAAAGTAATAGTCAACTTTTACAAGTTTGAATAGTAGGGTCGATTTAATACAGATTTAAATATGATGACATTCTACATGTTTACATTGAATACAAAACATAAAAATTAAAATATTTTAATTAAAATATTTTCGTGATAAATAAAAGGAACAAAAATCTATAATTGGTGAAATGTCAAAAAGTCTTACATCTGAATGAAATGAAATATGACATAAAAAATATACTGTTCTATTTTTAAAAACTTAAAGCAAATTCAACATAAAACTAAGTTAGCAAAGGCTTAAAACAAAACACATGTCAATAGATAGATAGATGCTCACTGCGGGGGCAGCGCGGGCAGGAACACGTCGGCCGCCAGCGCGGAGGCCAGGCGCGCGCGCGCCGCCGCCGCCACGCGCCGCAGTGCGCGGGGGCCGGCGGGGTGCGGGGCGGGCAGCGCGGCGGCGCGCATCAGCACGTGCCGCAGTCGCACGCAGGCGCGCACGCTGAGCGGGTCCCACGCGTGCTCCACCAGCTCTGCGGAGTGCGGGGTGTGTGTGTGCGTATGCTATGCGACTAATGTTATTGTTATCTATTTAATCTACACAACTGTTTACTCTCGTTGTGACTATTTAAATTTTCTAGTACAACAAACCACTATTTTGCCCACTTATTTTCATACAATTCAAAGTCTCTACATCCCGGTTTTGTTTAAAATGGCTGGCATATTTTATCACACTGGCAACACTATTCAATTATATTTCCGAGCAACTAGGGTTGCTCCTATTTTATTCTCCTATTTCCACATACTTGGCAACCTTACTTCCCTTATTTCAACAAAACTTACCAGCAACTTTAGGTAGGACAACCTTATCAATAATAGTAGGCACCAGCATCAGATCCGGGTCTTCCCTCACCGACTCCTCAGTAAGAGGAGGGAGTTGAACCTCGTCGTCTGATTGGTCGGAGTCACTGGATAGCTTTTCCACTGTCTCACCGTACATCATGAGGCATCTAAGTATTTGATGAGTTATAATATTACAATTATGATATTAACTAATGCTGGACAGTTGTAAGTCTCAACATTTTGGCGCGTTGAGGGACAAGTATATCCAATTTGGAATATTTTTGCGGTCAGAAATCCTAAGATTCTGGGCATGGGACCCTTGTGTCCATATACTAACAAACTAGTAAATATTATAGTCAAATATGATGACATTATAACAATTCACATTAAACAAATAGATATTGAATTCATTATATTCTAGCTTTTTCTATATAACAAAAACAAATATATTTTAATAAAACTAGCACCAATTAATTATCGTCTTTTTTAATTTTTTTTCTTGTATTTTCCATTTATTACCTTGGATGTGCAGTTCTATTTTGGTTATTTTTATTTTAGAGGCCAGAGCTGTGGCTTGACGGTCCTACTTAGGGTGAAGAGATTATTTTAAATTCCTCGCTCTGCTAAAATACAAACACTCAACACGAAGTTACTCAAAAAATGGGCGGCAAAGGAGCGGAGTTACATGAGGAGTGATGCGAGTCAGTTAAATAACACTTACGAAGCAGGGATTCAAACGCGACATTTATTTCAAAGGTACTTTTGTATAATGCTCACTTGTACCAGTCCATCTTTTCGTAGTCCTCGTTGTCTTCGTCCGCGAGAGGATTCCATAATATTAACTGTAAAATAAATATTTTTAATAAAAATATATACTTTAGGATTTATGTCATCTCAACGCAACGGAGGAGCGCTCGTCTTCATAACGTTACCTCGTGGCGCACGTAGGGCGCGAGCAGCTTGGGCAGGCAGTGCGCCAGGTACGCGTCGGCGTAGAGCGCGGGCAGGCGGCGCCGCAGCCGCGCCAGGCGCCCGCACACGCCGCGCGCGCCGCGCCACGCCGCCAGCGCGTCCGCGAACAGGCGCTGCGCCGCCGCGCGGATGCTCTCTGCGGACGAGAGCTTCGTGAGTGACTGCCGCGCCTGCTACTCCACCCTGCGCCCCCAGCGAGCACGCACCGGCCTCCTGGCGGCACTGGTGCGCCAGCGCGGGCGGCAGCTCGTCGTCGCTGGAGTCCCCGTCCCGGTGCGCGGCCCCGCTGCCGGCCGCCTCGCGCCGCAGCCGCCGCGCGCGCCTCCGCCCCTCGCGCTCGGCGGCGCGCTGGCGCTTCTCCTCCGACTCCACCGGCTTGGCGGCGCCGGCTCGCGCTGGAAACGCATCGCACATATATAAAATGCCTACTTTTAGAAAGAACGTATAAGAAATTAAATGCAGCGGTATTTGCGCCTCTTGGAAACGTCCTTCATACATGCTAACGACATAAATAAGTATTTCGAATAGCTCGATGACAACGAATGGCGCGAGTGATCAGAGCGCGAGCGACGACGGCGCACTTCATTTTTGCCGGACATTTTTTCCCTAAAACAGTAATCGAACCCACAACCATCGGGCTTACACTCCGACGCTAAGAAAACAACACTATTTCACTTCTGAGACATTCCACTTTAAAATGTTTTATATAATACATATAAAATACTATGTCTTAAAGTTACTACTAATAACTTATAAGCCTATCACTAGCTTCTATTTAACTTAAAATATAATTGTTACACAAAATTATATTTGACTGTGTCTGGTGACACAGTTAAAAATGTTTATTTTAAACGAGGCATAAGGTTTCGTCAACACTAAGCTCACGCTAGAGGCCGTACAGATATATCATTAAAATAAAATAATATAAAGTTCAATACCAGCCATAGAGAGAACATCCTGCGCCTGGTCCCGTACATCCGCCCTCCTCCTCTCCACCAGGAAGTCGCAGCGACGCCGGTGCAGCGCCAGCGCGCGAGCCTCTAACGCTTCCAGCTCCGGCATCTGGAGACGTTATCAAAACATGTTTAAGCATGCCCATGCCAGGGTCTTCACGTGTGTAGTCGAGTGAGAAAAAAAGCTATGTATGACACTTGAGACCATTGAAGCGCTCCGAGTGACTCAGATGGTAGGCAGGTAGGTACATCGAGATGTGGTGTTACAGGCTATAGGTTAAGTCTACCACGACACATATACAAAATACAGCATAAAAATATTTTTTTTAATTTGGATTAGTAGTAGTAGAAGTAGTTCTTGAGATCAGAGTGTTCAAACAAACAAACTCTTAAGCTTTTTTTTTGCATCACGCTGTACTCCGCACGGGTAGGCAAAGGGAACCTAGTGTTATGACACTCCGTCTCCCAGTTTCAACCTTCAGAGCCACTGTGTGTTGAGTCGAGATCTCGACGCCGCGTTTTGTCTTGTTATCGGGGCGAAGAATAAGAAAATAACACGGCGGCCTCACCTTCTCGTCGAGGCACTCGATGAGGTCGGTGACGTAGCCGCGCGCCGCCTGCGCCCGCCGGTACGCGGCGTCGAGGCGGGCGGTGCGCGCGCGCCGCAGTCCGCGCGCCGCCGCCGTGGCCGCCAGACGCGCCGCGCACGCCTCGCGCCGCGCGGCCGTCGCACTGCGCTCCGTTTGCAGTTGCGTTAACCTGGGTATTCAAATATTATATATAATATATGCCGCTTCCTCATAATCATGCTCGCAGCAAGACTTTATCATCAATTTTTTTCAGTTGTAAATGTATATATATGTATATAATGTTGTCCACTCCCGTTCTATACTATTGAACAGGGTCTGTCGATATTTTTAAATATGGGTCAAAACCAACCACAATGTCGCTACACATTAGAGTCATTGTATCATTGAGATATTATTGTATTAAAGTTTAATAAAAACGTACACAGTGTCATGGAGCAGCGGCATAGCGTTCGACTACGCAAAGATTCTGGGCTCGATTTCCACTGGCCGAGAAGTAAATTTTCAATATGTACACGATATAAAATGACGTACCTCTCTCTCAAAGCATCGACGAGCGCCTGCACGGTCGTCAATGGAGGCTGTCCGGGCGCAGTGAGGGGGCGGAGATGAGATGGTAATTCCTCCAGCCTGGGTGGCGGCGGCGCTACGGCGAACGGGTTTAGTTCTATTGTGTCAGCTGAAACGTATATTTTAATAAGAGATATTTATGATTATAATTTAAAAAAACAAATGAAGGCCTAATTGGATTAGCTGAAAATAAATTAAGATTAGATCAAAGTAAGTTTGAATTAATTTTTTTTTAAGCCTGAATAATTTTTGATATATCATTTCAAAATATATACACAATGTATATATATAAGCTACCTGTAATATCTACTATAGATGGGACTGCTTTTTTTATCTGTTGTTCCTCCCACTCGTCTCCCTCGCTGTTCATCTCCTCATCTGATGCCATAGCTGCTGTGCCACCTATATGTAAAAATATTTTAGTAAAGATCATAATAAACCCGTAATGTGTTTATCGTCAGATAAGAGTATACAAACTCACGTTTAGGCTTATCGCTAGGCAAGTCCAACCCTCGAACCTGTATCCTGCCATCTTCATCATCATCTGCATCATCTTCTCTTATCAATCTGGAACCTGGGCCATCCTGAATAGGTACAAAGTCACCTAGCTCGCGTGCCTGTAATCAGAAACAAACGTTGAGATTTATGAATTGTTTAATGTTTGGTATTGACATTGATATAAAAAAAAATATTATAAATGAAGTTTGACTTCTTCAAGAGAACGAAGAAATTTGCATAACATAAAAGATATCTAGCACAGATTAAAAATAATAAAACGGAAAAAGATAATAACATGATAAGTTTTTAACTATTACTAGCCAACACCAAACACTTGACATAAAATACAATCTATATACACAAAAATAGATACTTATCTTAACAGCTGAACTACTGGACAAATCATAGAACAAGCTGTTGCATGGAAGTGACCCAAAATATATATCTTGCAGTTTTAGATTTCATGATGGTGTTATTTTTTTATAAACCATAACTGTCATTCATTTTCTCTATTCTGACAATATGTAATAAAATAGAAGATGGAATTTAATAATAAAAATATTTATACCTTTGCCCAATAACTAAAAACAGTATTTAATGCTTAAAAATAATAATGCATTAATCATTTAGGATCATGTTATTGAAATCCAGACAACCAAAAACAAACCTATATTGTTATATGAAAAAATATATATTTATATATCAAATAAATCTCCATATAAATATGTAAACAGATCAAATAAACGATCAGAAGAACAAAATGATTCCAAAGTAGAAACTCTTCCGAGATATAAAAAAAACAACAAACAAATACAGTTAACTCTTCGAGACCAAATCTCAATAAAGCATCGGTGACTGCATCCTCAGTCCCTCACCTCTCATACCTGCTGTCGAGTCTTTCGTGCTGCGTGGATCAGTGCAGCATCAGGTATGTGGCCTGGGACCAATGCCGCTCGAACTGACTCCGCACGGTATGTATGGAAACCCCTGTTATCTTCATTGTCACTCTCATCTGATAGATCATTAGCTCCTGCAGCTAAAGCCTCTCGACCAGACAGGATCAGCCCTTCTAGTGTTACCTTCTTCTTTGGCTGCAACTCTTTCTCTTTTTCATCTTCAGTGTTCTCCTATATATTTGAAAAGTATTTAAATAGAGATGGAGTGATGGCAACATAGTTACTACTTAATATATATATTCATAATACTTTCAAAAACTAAAAATCCATAAATTAAGTTGCATGCTTAATACAGTTGCTTTCCAGATCATTTATTTATTATATTTTAATAAGTCACTAGCTAAAATAAAAGAATTTGCTAAGAAAAATTGATTTAAAAATAATAAAGACAATTTTGAGTCAAAAGCGACAGACTATGGCTGTGTCGTAACAAAAAATATTTTAAATATATGCCGAATATAACAGCTTAACATTACCTCATCAATATGATTGTCATATTTATTATTATCACCATCTGGTGTTTTCTTCTTCTCTTTCTCCCGCCGTTTTGCCAATCTCTTACTTTGAGATGACTTTTTCACTTTGAACACTTCACCTTCTTCTTCTATAAGTTTAACATAATTAAAAGACTCAAACCTAAGATGTGTAAAGGTGTAAATGTAATATCCGTTAAATAACATTTACAGTAAGTATATATAGAGAATAGAAATCCAATTGTCACCATGTCTTATAACAATACAATCTCATTAGACACTCCTATAAATATACTTGTTACATAAATATAGAGTACTTACATATGTTTAAACTTAATATTAGGTTATAAATTATTTGAATGTAATATTTGTTATCATAGCTAAGATTTGTATTATAGCTTTATAGTATTTTTTAGGTTAGATATTATTGCTTTTAGAATAAATACATAAAACTGTATATTATATACAGTTATGGAACCATAAAGTCATAAAACTAATTGTACTATTCTATATACTTCGTTGAAAAGTTAATGCTACAAATTGTAACTTTTGGCATCAATATTAACTTTTGATGATACATCATTTGGCAATAGCTTCGCTTTAATAGTATTTTACCTTCATCAGCAAAACTTAATGTTGGAGTACTTTTAACAGGTTTTTCTTTTTTATTTTGACTAATAATTGGCGGTGGCGGTGGTTCAGGTTCGCCGTCATCATCATCATCCGCGCAAAACACACGCCTTTGGATTTTCCTTGGTTTGCGAAACATTTTTGCACTGTACAAACTTTCTGAGTTTCATATATTCTATTAATGAAACAGTTAGTATTTTTTTACATTTATAGTTATGAAATTAAATTAAATATCAATTCAAAACTAAAAGTAGGAAATCATTAGCTTTTGATTGTGAGAATTGAACGTCAATCGTCAACATTTGAACTGGAGTATTACTATAGAGTATAGACAATAAATAAAGTTGTAGAGAACAGTAGACGGTTGTAGAGGTGGCTTGTTATTTATATTATAATAAATATATTGATATACATACACTAATTATGTCTGGTACGTGCATTATTCTTTATGTGTTCTGATATCATTAATATTGATAAAAAATATTAATTTTAAATAGTTACTTAAGTATGGTATAATATGTTATATAGCGTGTAATTTTCTGTACTTACAACAGTGGAGCCAATAAAAACTATATTTTTGCTTTCAGCTTTACTATTAATTAATTTGAAAACTATGTGAATACTTATGCAGTGGAACACAATATCTCATTTTGTTTAAGATCTACAGGCGTATCAAATACAATAAAAATTCTAAATGATACTTCAGTCTTCAACCTATAATCATTACATACGATAAGAATATCCTTCTGAAAAGAAGAAGCTGCTGCTGCTAGAAATCTGAATCAATAAAAATGTTTCATGATAATGCATATAAATAATACAATGTACAATAAATTTATAAAGTTGGTTCAATTAGGAAAACATCCCAAGAAAAAATATTTTAAAATAAGGCAACACACATTAATATTATTTAGATTTTTGTATATGACATCCTAGAGTCCATTGAACATTCTCTTTTTGTCCCGCAAGGCACACGTATCTGTGCTATTTGCGTTTTGTCTTGGTAAGTAATTATAAATCACATTTGATTAATTTAATCTTTGTTTATTTTTTTCTTTTTGTATATGGAGAATTAAATTTATATATTAATATTTTGAAATATGGCTTTATTTTACTAAAAATCCCGATAATTTTTTAACACGTAGGTTTTTAAACATTCGTATCTTATTTTCAGTCCTTAAATTTTTCGAAGTCCCTACACACGCAAAGATGGGTAGGGAGGACAAGGCTACTTGGAAAACCAACTATTTCACTAAGATCATCGTGAGTAACGAATTTAATAATCATTACAGCATTTTTCCTAGTCTTAGAAAGTAACGCTCTCAAAACGTGGTTTTAATATAAGAACATTTGAGCTTATGAGGTGTGGTTAGATTCGCATTATCTATATTTTTTATTGTATATTAATCATTATATATTCAATTTATTGTGAATTTGTTGAAATCTTAATATGATTGACGCATTGAAAACTATTTTCAATATTAGTTATTTAATATTTACAATAAATTTCTATTATTTTCCAGCAATTATTAGATGAGTACCCAAAATGCTTCATCGTGGGTGCCGACAATGTTGGGTCCCAGCAAATGCAGCAGATTCGTATTTCTCTACGAGGAAGCAGCATTGTGCTTATGGGCAAGAACACTATGATGCGTAAAGCTATTAAAGACCATCTGGAGACCAACCCAGCCCTTGAGAAGTTGCTACCTCATATTAAAGGAAATGTCGGATTTGTGTTCACCCGCGGAGATCTCGTCGAGGTAATTATTTAATATTAGTAAGATTTATTTATTTGTAAATAAAAAAATTGGTGTCTATTACATTTAATTAAATTAAAACAAAACGTCAACAAAAGTAAATGATAACTTCACAGGATGTTTAGTTCTGTGAATATTGTAGGCCAAATTTTAAAGCAATATGTAATTTTTTGCATAATGACCTATGATTATAGTTCATAAAAATGTCTTATTTTTATATTGTTTAAGCCTTTTTAATATTGTCTGTTTTAATACCAGATGACTTAATATTGGTCACCTGGTTTCGCTTTCAGACAAAATTAAATCTACAAATTTATCCTAGTGTGATAAGATTTTTAGATAAAAATTGCACTGGCATTTTGTAGATACACTTCATTTAAATTACATGTACATTACTTATGAATTTAGAATAACATATAATATATATATATATATTTTTTACATGTAGGTCCGTGATAGGCTTTTGGAAAACAAAGTGCGTGCTCCAGCTAGACCTGGTGCCATCGCTCCATTGGCTGTGGTCATCCCAGCCCATAACACTGGTTTAGGTCCTGAAAAGACTGCCTTCTTCCAGGCTCTGTCTATTCCTACCAAGATTTCCAAGGGTAAGAAAAATTTTATAACTGCAAACGAATAGTCACATAAATAAATTTTGTATTTTTTTTTAACTGAATTTTTACTTAAGAACAAGCACTTTAAAGATAAAAAATATTTTTTTTCATATAATATAGATTTACAAATGCTGAGTATTTTTGTACCAAATTGTATAATTATATATTAAATTATTAGTAATATTCTTATTGTCCTTGTCCAGGTACTATTGAAATTATCAACGATGTCCACATCTTGAAGCCCGGTGACAAAGTAGGAGCTTCCGAAGCCACTCTTCTCAACATGTTGAACATCTCGCCCTTCTCATATGGTCTTGTTGTTAAGCAAGTAAGTTATTTTTATGATATACAAAAGAATTCTGATATGGACCTCACCAAAAGCATTTCTTTTATTGGATACTAATAATGACTTGAGAAATATCAGCTCAACAATAATAAAATTATGCAATTTTGGAAATAAATTTATACACTATATATTTAAGAAATCTGTTAAGAATATTAGACTTTGTGTGACTATAGTAATATTGTAACCAAAGTGTTGAGTACAGTTTGTAC
Organism: Dione juno; assembly: GCA_037127375.1. NCBI lineage: Eukaryota > Metazoa > Arthropoda > Insecta > Lepidoptera > Nymphalidae > Dione > Dione juno. The sequence continues at coordinate 1,204,546 of JAXRJS010000008.1, read as the reverse complement.
AAGTAGTGCATGCTGATAATTTACCTTTGGGAAAGCATATGCTGTGAACATTTTAAATAACAGTATCATTGCTGTCAAATTCACTTCAAAGCAGACATGTTTTCAGTTAGTTTTTCTTTTGTCTAAAATTTGGAATATGTTCTAATACAATTATTTCTATAGGTATATGATTCTGGCACCATCTTTGCCCCAGCCATATTGGATATCAAACCAGAGGACCTCCGTGCCAAATTCCAAGAGGGAGTTGCCAACGTAGCAGCTCTCTCGTTGGCTATGGGCTACCCAACTGTGGCTTCGGCTCCACACTCCATTGCCAATGGATTCAAGAACCTGTTGGCAATTGCTGCTGTCTCAGATGTTGAATTTAAGGAGGCCGAGACTATCAAGGAGTTTATTAAGGTTTGTTATTTTTATGGAATTTGTTATTTTTTTTTAGTTTTTGATTATAATTATTTAAATCGCTTTTTGAGGATAAGTAATTAAAAAAACATTGATGGATATGTCTTTTGGTTTTTGTTGATTTAATTTTTGCAATGCTAGGCGATAGTGTGTAGCATGTTATCTAAATAGGTCAGTAAAATAATTTATTTATAAAAGTTTCCCTACAGCGAAATAGATCCACAACTCCGAAATAGATTCGCATACAATGATTTAATATTTTATTTTAATCCTAGGACCCAAGCAAATTCGTCGCGGTCGCCGCTCCCGCCGCCGCAGCCGCTGCGCCAGCCGCCGCCGCTAAGGAAGAAGAGAAGAAACCTGAAAAGGAAGATTCTGAGAGCGACGACGACATGGGCTTCGGTCTTTTTGACTAGAACCGTCATAGAAGTCAAGGTTCCCACGTTTTACCACCTTTTTACATGCAAGTGGGGATATTTAATAGTTAGTTGAGGTTTACAATGAAGGTACTCGCGCCGCCGGGTCTGGACACCCATATGGCGGCCATTTTGTATCACTTATTGTGAATTAAACAACTATACATATATGGTGTTTCTTTAATTTTTACCTGATAAAATCAAATATGCAAAAGAATATTTCTAAGAATAGTAAAAAATATATTCAAATAATAATTAGTGTGCTGCACGATTACTGCATTCATTAACTAAATTGGATATTTTGTGTATAATTACTTGTGATGTTAAACACTTACAGCAACATTCGGTAGAAAACAATAAACAGTATAAAAATATAAAATTCGAAAATAGATTACGTAATTTCATGTCTTGTTTCATAAAAAACTATATATTACTCTTTAAAGATGTTGCGTTAGATTTGTTAATGCTTGAATAAAACCTACTTACTGGTTAATTGAGTATAAATAAATTTATTAATATAGATTGAATTGGAAGTACAAATCCTACAGCACGGTTTTGACATCAGCCAGGCTAGCAATATATAAAAAATAAGACAATAAGTTAGTGTGAAACAATATTTATTTCTTTGGTTTAATCCCATATGTGACAATTACGTCGCATGAACCAAAACGTATGAAACCAAACAATGCCACGAGAAATCCAAGTGTAAGAGTCGCAGTACATATTTAATATTGATAATTTATATTATACATGTGTGTGCCAGTTTTGTATAAACAGTATATTTTGATAATAATTCAGGATGAATTTAAGATACGATGAATGCCAGTCAGAAAAACTTTAAAGAAGGGTACCTTAAATAATATATAAACACTTTTTTACACACTAGAAAACATAGGTACTTAAAGAAAATTTGGACGGTCTCCTTGAGGTGCGGGTTCAAGTCCCGCTGCAATTTTTCAATTTTTATATGATATCTTTAAGTATTTCACTATCCTTAGTCTGGAAAAATCATAAAAATTACTAGAATACATTTTCACTATTACTATTAAATGATTTGAAAACAACTTGACACAATAATTTTTTTAGGTAAAGTGAAAATTAAAATAAGTGATCGAATACATTCATTGACTTGATTGGTTCGTACCTTTACAACAAAGAATAACTTACACCGTACCAAGCGATATTTACAGCAATAGTAACATAAGCTAATACCTAATTAACGTGTGTTGAAGCCGAAAAAAAATAAAACGTAGCATCTTTTAAATATTAAAAAATAAATATTTTATTTGATTTTTTTTTAATCTGTTTTCTTTATTTTTCACAATAAAAACAATAGTCAAATAATACAACATGACACTATCACGAGCTTCTAGTAAAACAAATGTCCCATTCTTATAAACACTACAATTTATTATTTATTTATATTACTACTATATAATTAATTTTATAGACAGTATTTTTTAATGTAAGATTTAAATTTAACGCTAAAATTGACCTAGAGCTGTGTAATTAATAACTAGATAAATCACAGAGGAAATATACAAAGGAGATTCAGGATATTCATTTGTTAACAAATTTAAAAAAATCACTTGTTAGCAGACAGTTATTTTTAATATTGTTTTCTTCTGTAAATATAAAACAAGGCATTATTGTATACATGTATATATTTTTTCTAGCTTCAACACTGTTTCCCAATTTCTGCCCGAATTTAAAGGCAGTGTGTTGAATGGCACATCTCAATGCCACAAGTGATATTATATACCAGATGGGAGAAACGTAAATAATTTATAATCCCAAAATGGGACATCGAACCCACTGCGCCACTATGCTTTCAACACTAAGTCACGTCTAGTAAACAGAAACTGAAAGGTTGTCACATATATGTTTATTTAATTATTACACATGCAATTAATTTACGTCAAATACTAATTAATTATTAGTAGAACACTTTATATTTTTCTTTTACTCTATGGGCAATGTCTTCGTCGTACTTTTCGTATAGGTTAGTCTAATTATACTCTGTGATATATAAAATTATTTACAAATATATTATTCTGCCATCACAATCTGCCCGATCGTGTCTAAGTTAAAGTGTATGTAACCATAATGTGCCCCTTTTGGTTTGAATAAACGAAATCTGTTATGGATACAAAATTGATTAAAATAACTAAACAAAAAAGATACTAAAATAATTTAAGAATATATATTTTTTAATAATTTAACAATATTCTAACAATAGAAAGCAAAAAGTATTTATATAATATAAAAAAGCGTCGAAACATAATATCCAGTGCACTTAATTTAAAGATGGCAGATTAAAATAAATATTGTTCTAATAAAAAAGGAGGCACATCCAGCACGTCACTACTACAATAGTTAGTTCGTTTAAGTTACTATTATAAAAAAGTTATATTATATTTAGATTATTTACAGGCTATCGTATAATACAGTCAAGCTGTCAGATTATCAAGTTCAATTGTTAGAAAATAAAATACTTTGATTAATAATATTAGAGAGATATTGGTAGTGAATTTTTAAACAATTCTAAATACATTTGAATTTACATTTGATCTCGCGAATAGCGGAGGGTGGAGGCGGAGAGAAACAAGCGTTGAGACACTCCGTTCTCCGCTTTCTGCTCGAATTCGAGACAATATATTGTGTTGAGTGGCGGAACTTAACTTCGCGTTTAAATCAGATTTTTCAATCAGCGTTTTTTTGTAAAGTGCATTAAGAGAATATTTTCGGGAAACATATTAATGTTTAATTTTGTCAAATTTCTTGCTAAAGTTTTACATATAGTACATAAATATATACGTAAGTCTCGTTTACATTATACATATATAGTAAATGGGTTTATTAGAAGTCACATCTGCTATTATTTTTTTAAATAACTGCAAAAAAGGTCATTTCAAAAATCCAAAACCAATTTCTAAAAAAAATTTTTGTTTGAAAACTTACAACTGTTAAAATCAACTCCCATTTAATTTTCGTTTTCAAATTTTGTTAGTTATTCAATTGTTCCATTCATATAAAACTTCATGTACACAACAATTTTGGAAGCTCATTGTAAGGAAAGCTTAAAAAATCTAGTCAATTATTATAACCAGTTAAAACCAGTTGTGCCAATATAAAATCAATAACAATCTATGTTCATTAAGTTGGCATTAGTTTTAAAAATTAAAGTTTACTTCCACCATTTATTTGGCACATCTGGCATTCCAATTAAAAAAAAAACCCAAAACGTCACAAGACAAGAACTTTACATGGAGTTTTAGTATTTATATTACATAGAGTGTATAAGCAAGAAGCATTCTTATTATACAGCGTGCTCTTTAAAGTGTTTGATTAAAATTAATATGTAACCTTTAAGTGCAATTTAAAATAGATAAATTAATTCATTAAGTATTCAATACTTTTACTAAATAATATATTTGTTTTAACACTATATAAATTGCAGTACTATAAAATAAGAAACCTCTTACATATACATTCGATGGTTTCAAACAAATATTGTGTTAGGTGGATATAGATAGTGTCAACTGACAGTCTGTCGTTTAGTCAAACGTTGGTGCGGGTTCATAAGTCGACGTGGGATGAGGTCTGTCCGGGCGCTGGTATCGCAGCTACACCTAAAAAGTAGAATAAACAAGCGTCTGGAACATATTATTAATAAATTTGTAGTATGATTTTTAATGTACATAGTAATGATATGGTTAAAATATATGAGATATATATGTAAATGGTTAATGGTACTTAATAATTATTAATTACTAAATACGTGAATATTAATATTATGTTATTAGTGTAATCGCTAGTAGTTTCTACTGCAGATACAGAGATCGCAAGTTCGATTCCCGTTTGTGATCAATCAGTATTAATATGTATATTACATATTAATACGGACATTGCGGACAACAACACGTAAACGTGCCGTACCTAAAAGGTAAAAGCGGGACTCTGTCACTAAGACCTCGCTGTCTGTCTGTCTGTCACTAGGCTGTATCTCATAAGCTAGAAAGCTGAAATTTTCACAAATTATATATCTCCGTTGCCGCTATAACAATAAATCCTAAGAATAATAAAAAAAAATATTTCGTCACTGGAATATCTATAATCGGGAAATAGACAGGGAATCCTCAGTGCGCGAGTACTGTTCGCACTTGACCGATATCATTTTTAATTTTTATATTGCACTACTTTCGTTTCTGTTTTATGGAGCATTTAAATTGTTATACGTTTTCGAAAAACATTTTACTTTCACAAGTATGGGATTTTTTGTACAAAATATTAAAAAAATGTATTTATTTAACTATAAAAAAATAAAAATAACAGTGCAAACAATATTGTGAAATACTGAAAATGTTCTCATGAATGTTACCTATAGAGAGTAGGAAGGGGGAAGGGAGGTTGTCGAGATTATTACAGAAATAAAACAAACGGGGTAGAGAGGATCGATTGGTTTTACGAAATGGGTTAAGTGATACCTGAATGGCCATTCAATACCATCACCAACTAACATACGTATCTACATCATACACTCACCGATCTCCCCGCTGCCGCTGGTGTCGGGCGCGGGGGGCGCGGGGGGCGGGGCGCGGGGCGCGCGGGGGGCGCGGGGGCGGCGCCCTCGGCGGGGCAGCAGGGGCCGTGTGTCTTGGGATTCACTGCTTCATGGTGAAAATAAAAATTATTATCTTCTTTTATAACTTCACTGAGTATCACATATATTGGGCCATGCAGTGGTAAGCTAGTGTTAAGACACCTCCGTAGTCGGGTTTCAATCGGCTTTCCATAAAATTTTCGAGGCAATGGCGGCATGCAATGCAAAAATGGGTTTAAAAGGTATTATTTGTACGGTTTGAATATAAACACAAATCGTACAAGTAATTTCAGAAATTAAATCAATTTATTAGACAAGACTCACTAAGTATATTATCAATGTGTGGAATCAAACATTGTTTAGCTGACTCGGAAACAGAATATTTGTTATAATCTATTGTGACACTAAGTAATATTTTTAAAAGAGCAACTGTTAAGTTTATCCAAGTTTTCGAAGGTAATTCTATTCAGAGGGGCCGCTTCTTAGTAGAACTACCTTCGGAGCCAGTGATAGGTTTTTGTAGGACTGCCACTATTCATATTAAACATTTTTTATGTAACTTGACGATAAGAGTATATAAAAAAAAAACAATAGCCTAGCCAATAGCCTAGCCAATAGCATAGAAAATATTAGGTTTATTCAAAACCGTAATTACAGTTTTAGAAGACAATACTCTCGAAAATGTTAATACATATCTAGATACGTGAGGCAAAATCTTTGGCGAAATTTTGACGAAAAGTGCGCGGACGGAGGGGTATGAAATTTGGCACACTTATAGTTTACCTGTAGGAGACGTGCAGAGAACGATAGTATTTTTTAAAAATAATACTTAAAAATAATATTACATCAATAAATATAACATTACAAACACCACCATGTTTAATAATATAATTTTCGTATATAGTGACATTCACGCGGCAACGGGTCCTCTAGTTTATAATATTGTATAATAGCATAGAGGGCGTCGTATCGCAGCGGCATGGCACCTGACTGTGAACGCGACGGCTGAGGGTTTGGTAATCGAAGACTTACTCAGAGACTAAATTAATGATAAGGAGAAGACGTTCAGTTCCATCACTCATTACGCAATATCACACGCGCTCAAGCTCAAGGGACTGATATACAAGAGCATTACACGACCGGATCTTGAGTCCGACTGTAATTATTTATACGGCAGCGAATGTTGGCCAACATTATCTCTATGTCGGAAGGAAGTGACCGGACATGTCTGTCCCTGGAGTTAAACCACCCGGACGCCCAAGGAAGCGATGGCTGGATGTCGTGACATGAGGGTGTTAAAGACCGAGCAAAGTGGAGTAAGCTTAGTCGAAAGGCAGCCCCTGGAAAACAGGGCCGGCACTAAAGACAAGAAGAAGAAGACTCATTACGCAATACTTAAAACATTGGGCCGGAAAGTGGAGCAGTGTCATAACACCAGTTTAAAAAAAGGTTAAAAATATATATATATATATATTAAAATTGAAAGTAGTACTCACTTGTCCTCTTGTTCGTTTTCTTCAGATTGTTGTGCAATCTGAAACAGATAATATAAAAATATTTTTACTACACATAGGCATAACTTATCGAACTTTTATAGAATTATGATAAGTAAAGTAATTATAAAAAAAATTGTATACTTTTTCACCCTACATTTCTGTTATACAAATTCTGAGGTGGTCTCTTATACGCTGCAGACGCTAAGTCATCTTTTAAAATACGCGACATGGTCCTGGGTGCTATCTTCATCTCCCGAGATAAAATATTTTGTTTTCAGACGGGATTTCTTCGAATTCTTTCCCTTACTGCTTTGATCGCCTTTTTCGTATGAACACTATATGGCAACCAGATCTATTTCTGTCACAAACACGGGAAATTTCATTGTAGCTATCAATAGCCCGGTACACAAACATTTGGACTAATACTAAGCGTATGCATTATATGCATTTAAAAATTGTGTTTGGCTCCATATTTATTTGATTTAATGCAATCACGGCGACTCGGTTCTCTTAATCATCCCCACTCCATTTTAATTACACAAAAATATTTTACTATATATTGGCGCGAAAATAAGACAGATTCCAAATTCAAACGTAATATTTTGTTTATTTTTAATTGTAACAGTATTTATGGCCAGGACTAAGTGCATATCGACAAAATTGACTGAATAAAGAAGGGTTGACTAAAATAAATATAAAACTTAAAAATTACGCCTTTTTTACTATTACACATATTGTTCAAATGCAATAAGTGCTAATCTCAGAAACTACTATATTAAATTGCAAAAATATTTTTGCGCTAATATGCGCGATACTCCATAATATACCGAGGAAAGTTGTAGGTATATCTTTCCAGTGTTACTCGGGAACTTAGAATTCCCATGCACGAGCCCAGCCAAAGCATTATTACCATACATAGTATCTTACCTCAGGATCCTCACTGGCGGCGGTCTCGCGGCCGCGCACTCGCGCTATGAACCGCGCCGCCCTCACAAAGGGGTTCTCAGTCTGCACCTCGAACGTACCACCCTGTATAGGCAAATGTGATTATTATACTTTTAGAATTATAAAATGGTGGAGCTGTATAAATTAGAACATCACATATATTTAATAGATAATAGATTAAAGTTAAATATAACAATTAAATTAAATACATATATTAAAAGAAATTACCAATTTTAAAATTGTTGTTTCGGTTTTAAATAATAACGCAAAAAGTAAAAACAGAACAATGCTACCTTTCTTTCCAACATTATATACTCACGTCTATAAGCATCATTGCTGTCTCAATCACATTATACCTCCCTCTCTCTCACACGCGCACGCGCACTCACCTGCGTGGGCGGGCGCGCCGGCGCGTCCACGAGCGGCTCGGTGTCGGAGTCGAGGTCGGAGGGCGGGCGCTCCCCGGCGGCCAGCACACACGCACACACGCACACACACGCGCACACACGCGCGCACACACGCGCACACTCACTCACCTGCGTGGGCGGGCGCGCCGGCGCGTCCACGAGCGGCTCGGTGTCGGAGTCGAGGTCGGAGGGCGGGCGCTCCCCGGCGGCCAGCACACACGCACACACGCACACACACGCGCACACACGCGCGCACACACGCGCACACTCACTCACCTGCGTGGGCGGGCGCGCCGGCGCGTCCACGAGCGGCTCGGTGTCGGAGTCGAGGTCGGAGGGCGGGCGCTCCCCGGCGGCCAGCACACACGCACACGCGCACACACGCGCGCACACACGCGCACACTCACTCACCTGCGTGGGCGGGCGCGCCGGCGCGTCCACGAGCGGCTCGGTGTCGGAGTCGAGGTCGGAGGGCGGGCGCTCCCCGGCGGCCAGCACACACGCACACACGCACACACACGCGCACACACGCGCGCACACACGCGCACACTCACTCACCTGCGTGGGCGGGCGCGCCGGCGCGTCCACGAGCGGCTCGGTGTCGGAGTCGAGGTCGGAGGGCGGGCGCTCCCCGGCGGCCAGCACACACGCACACACGCACACACACGCGCACACTCGCGCGCACACCCGCGCACACTCACTCACCTGCGTAGGCGGGCGCGCCGGCGCGTCCACGAGCGGCTCGGTGTCGGAGTCGAGGTCGGAGGGCGGGCGCTCCCCGGCGGCCAGCACACACGCACACACGCACACACACGCGCACACACGCGCGCACACACGCGCACACTCACTCACCTGCGTGGGCGGGCGCGCCGGCGCGTCCACGAGCGGCTCGGTGTCGGAGTCGAGGTCGGAGGGCGGGCGCTCCCCGGCGGCCAGCACACACGCGCACACACGCGCGCACACACGCGCACACTCACTCACCTGCGTGGGCGGGCGCGCCGGCGCGTCCACGAGCGGCTCGGTGTCGGAGTCGAGGTCGGAGGGCGGGCGCTCCCCGGCGGCCAGCACGCGCCGCTTGCAGACGGGGCACACGCGCCGGTTCTGCGTGAGCCACGGGTCGATGCACTTGGCGTGGTAGGCGTGGGCGCAGGGCAGCACTCGCAGCCTCTCGCCCTCCTGGTAGTCGTCGAGACATATGGCGCAGGTGTCGTAGGGGTCGCCCTTGCTGAACTTGCAGGTGGGTATCTTGCGCAGCGCGCGGTTGGGGAGGCGGTGTCGGCGCGCGCGCCGCCTGTCCTTAATGCATTTCACTATCTGGAAATAATTTCACAATATGATAAATATCTACCGGGTAACAGAAAAAAAATATACGCCTTTCTAATAGTTAAGCAAAAGGCGGCGTTACGTTCCACCACCAATATCTTATATAAACCCAATATCTTATAAACACATAAATAAAATAAAGCCTGACGATATAAATGTGTATCACAAAATAAAAATTCAGAATTTACTTACTTACCATTAATACAAGTATAATAATTAGACACAATACAACAACAATGGCGAACGGCAAAAGCAAATGCGTGTTTATGTTGAACGGCAAGTCCCCATTCACCATTATATAATAGCTGAAACAAATATAATTTATTCACAATATTATCCAAGTTAGTATTGGCTTATGTAATTTTGAGTTATTTTCGATATGTTCTACGAAATCACATTGTACATGTTCGATGTACTCGCATTAATTCTTACATATATGTTTTTTTCGAAAATAAATGTAGCCTAAGTTACTCCTTACTACATCAGCTACCTGTCAGTGAAAGTCCCGTCAAATTCTGTATAGCCGTTTCAGAGATTATCCGGAACAACCAGACGGACAGACAAAAATATTATAAATATTTTAGCAAACACTCCAATTTTATTTATTAATATAGATTTAAAGGAAAGAAAAGCCTAATTTTATTCTGAAAACGTATAAAGTCTACAGTTACAGAGATGCTAACATTAGTAAAATATACAAAAGTAATATATACAAATAGAGTAAAGCATATCTTAATTATCTTATAAATGTGGTTCCTGGGTCTTCCTAGACATCATGTTAGTACTATATACTTATTGTCTTGTTACACGAACACATGTGTAAAACGCGACATTACCCAGGACTACAAAAAAATTGTTTAAAAAAAAAACCATTAAAAAAAGTTTTTATGAACAAAAAAACTTACCGATTTGTATATATGTACTCTTCAGATAGTATAATACCAGCGAGATCACTGACAAATACTGACGGAATTGTTATACCTTCTGAATTATTCGCGTACATTGTTTCTGGAAATAATTCTAAATTTAATAAAATATTTTTTACTTTATATTGCAGATATCGTGACAAAGAGAAATGTTAACAAACTCCATTCTCTATTCTCCATCAATTTTTTTTTTAAGTTGCGGCGCTCAACGCCGCGTTGTGTCTTTTTATAGTTGTCGGGAAAGTAGTGACTTAATGTTCTCTCTGCCATAATAATATAAATAGAAATGCTTAAAACTCAATTAATATCATAACTCACAATAAAAACATAAGTAAAATTTCGATCCATTTTTAGTAGAACTAAGTAAACACTATAAAAAATATTTATATACATAGAAAAAAAGACGCTGCACAAACGTCCGTTTGTCAATATTTACAGAACACAATGGATGAACGTGGTGACATGATAACAGTGCAATTATTCACTTTGTTTGTCTGACCACTCTGTGAATGATTTTTGCTGTATGCAATAAGGATCTGTACTTTAATTACTCTGTGTACGTACTAAAATGGTGTATAAAACATTGTTTAAACTCATTTACAAGTGAAATTTCTATATATAGTTGTAAATCTCTTATCGGGAAGGGAACCGTGAAAGTTTATTTGTTTATTTATATTGTAGTAATCGTAATTTATATTTTATTATTGCAGTAATTTCAAGTTCAAGCTAACCAATAAGATATGATAGATTTTTAAATTATATTATTAAGTATAATAAATTACAATATTAAGGACAAAAAACTTTTTTAAGCGCGGCTCTGAGTTCTCAACACCCAATGTCTCAAAGTTCCCAACTTATAGCTTATATAGCTTAATCCCCATTAATACTTATCTCTTTACGGACAAACATTGTAAGTGAATATATATCTTACAACGATATTATAATAATAAAAAGAACTTTTACACAATAAAAGTAAGTAAAAGAAAAGCACGCTAAAGTCTATCGAGTAAACAAATCAAAAGAAGAAGAAGAACAAGAAGAATAAACTACTAGTTAAAAAAAAAAAAAAAAAAAAAAAAAAAACATACACATAAATTAACTCACCCAATTCGCTTGAGTTAACATTGTGAACGATGGCGCAATCAAAGCCCGCAGCTTGAGCATTCCGAATTTTTTTTTCAAAGCTACAATTATATCTGTTGAATTCAGGTAATGATGAAAATCTTGATTAATTAAATAATTAAATAGACTATAGAAAAGAAATCGATATATGAAAGCTCGACATTGTCATGAGGAGGAATCATTTAATCTATCTGGGAAGCGTTGGCGTAATCTCTCCGCATAATATGCGGAATAAATAGTGAAGCTTTATAATAAAATTGAAATAATTGAATACCTGGCGACCATCACAACCCATTTCCCCGTAAAATTATCAAGATCTACAGGTGGTTTGTTCATAGCACTGCATCCATCTTCCGGTTCCCCTTTCACCAAGTAGCCCCGTAGCCCATCTGGGGGCAACTCTGGTCCAAAACTTGCTGGCATATCTCGGAATTCTTCTGTTATCTAAAACATAAAATATAAATAGATCAATATAAAATTAATTGTATATAGTAAAGTACTAGGCACTTCCTTAGTTTCGAGATTCTGATAGGACATGAGACTTGTCTATGATTTTTGGATAAGCCAAAAAAGCTCATCATAGCATAAAAATAAATATGCGTCGCTACTATTAAGTGCTGCGTGATACTGTACATATTGTGCTATGTTGTTATTTTTTAAATGTCCCTGACTGAAAGCTATGAATGAAGACAACTTAATGTTTTTATTACAAAACGTATAAGAATCGTTTACGATTACGTCTATAATTTACATCGTTATTTCCCATTTTGAGCTAGCCATTTTAGCTACTCTCATTATTATAGTAATTTAAAATATCATATAGTGACATATGAGGCCCCAAGAGTAGTGTCGAATGTCGATTATAAACCATCTGTCTAAAAATCGATTAAAATATAATAAAAGTCATATTAAATTTAAACGATTAAGCTAAATAATTATAATTTATTTGCTATACCTTTTTTTTAAAAATACTAGTGACAGCTAGACTACTCACAAGGTTAAGGACAATTATACTAGCTTAAGAGGTCAAATGGTCGTCAAATACTTGTTTCATCTCCAATAAAATATCGGCCAAGTGCGAATAAGAATCGCGCACCGATGGTTCCGTATCAATTTCATAGTTGTCAGCGGGAAGTATTACTTATAAAGGTTGACAAACTTAAATTGCGGTAACAATAATTTTGTATGAAATAACCTACAGAATAAGTTTGTAATGATTTTTCAGTGATACTTCATAAATTTTTTAATTTAAATTTTTTCTTTAAATTTCCTTCTCTTCAAATTTCATACATAATCCCAGTTTAATGGAAAATACCACATAGGTTTTAATTACGTGGCGAATTTCACACGGTATGCGGAAAACACTGATACTGCATTAGATCTGTGGCTTTGTGGTATGTTGGCGTCAAATTTAAGATTTCTATGATATTTAATAATCTTGATATACAATTTCTTCTCATATTAAAAAATTAAAGAGACTAGTTCACTGCCCTAATCGCAGGAAAAAAAAATTTAGGATTCGACTGTCCATTTATCGTGGAGGGCTATATGTACATAATATCAATCGTGTCTATGTTTCTCACTATATCTGAAGTCAAAGTTATCTCGGGCACTTAGGGTATGCTATGTGTACAGAACTAAGCCGGTAAGGTAGTCTAGTCTGTCATAGTACTAAACATATATAATATAATAGTTTCAGTGTATCCCGTTTTCCCGTATTCCCGTTTTTTAGTGTATCCCGCACATGGCAGGGTAGGCAGAGGGAACCGAAGGCAGCAGAAACCTAGTGTTAGACACTCCGTTCCGCGTTAATTATCTTATATTGTCCTTACGATGTTCGTAGGAACAATTCTCATTCGAAGAGAATTTTGTTCGATAGAACTCAACGAAAATCACTCAGCTGAGTGATTTATCACTACGGTCATTACCTATGTCGCACCATACAGAAGATAGGCGACAAAAATAATTAAAAATACAAAAAATTATATACGGTTAGTACAAGTAACAATATCAAATGAAAATATTTACTTACAATATGCTGCATTCCAACAATGTGCATCACTATAATACCGTTTATAGGTAGATGGGGCATTTTTGATCATTTAATTACCCAAAAGAAAAGCTCAAAACTATTCATTTAACCCATTCACTATACTAGTTACACTACTATAGGTAGGTCTACAGGTAGGTAGGTAGGTAGGTATACTAGTTACACAAATCATCCAATACCGCATTTACGACCGCACAATTTCCCAGTTTTCATGTGTGCAAATGAAATAATTGTTTAATATACACTGTTCTTGTAATTACATACTATGAATTTCTATATCCATACTGGAATTCTTTTTTTAATTAAAGACCAGCAGCACCTTTAAAGTTTATTTTGTTAGATTATTTATACCGCGTCTATATAAGTTATAAGGGATATTGTTAAAAAATGTCGTTGATGTTATATATAAAACGTTTATTACACAGTCATTGACAAACAACTATTTATATGCAGCGATTAAAAATAAATGATGAAGTCTGATAAATGTCAGCGTTTTACTTATTTTCTAGAATTTTCTAAAAGCGGAGCTGGCCTATATGACTATTTTAGTATTTTCAACTAAATCATTAGTTTGACAGAAAACTAAAAACATTTTCAATACTTCAATCTACGTAGAAATTCTAACTTATTTGCGTTGATACCATCAATGTAGCATACATGAGGCGCGCGTTCAAATTCTGCTAAAAAAAAATCTATCCTTAGTGCGTAATCTATACTAAAAAAATTATATTTTTTTTTAATTATGTCAAAACTAGCAAGTTTTTTATTAGATGAGAATAAGATATCGGGCATAGCATAAATGAACTGGCCTATGGCCTATATGGTCCACCTGGCCTATATGGCCCATAAATGAATCTACTTCTATTATACACTAGTCACATAACTTCACTAGGAAAAAGAAAAATTATAGCGTTGCGACCTTTGACGTGCGCACGTCTCAATGTCGAGGTCTACAGTCTACACTCAACTCCATACTGGCCTTGTATACATTTTATATACAATGTTACAGTTTCTATAGAACTGAAAAATTTGTAACTTCTTATCACTAAGTAGATAATGGACACTTGTGTGATATTATTTGAGACGCCTTGAGATTATTTTATAAATAATGTCCATTTTGTAAAAAGAAAGTTAAATTCAATTTTAATGTTTTTTTTTTAAATTTGTATATACAAACTTAGCTATACCAACAAATATGTAGAGTAATACATATATACATATGTATATATATAGCAAAATTTATTATTAGCAAAATAACACGTTGATTTTCCCTATTGTTAAAAAAAAAACACCTTTAAGAGTTCGATATTACAGTCCCTCCGTTTGCCTCTTTTTCTACACAGAACTATATAATACCAACCAATAATTGTGGTTATAATTTTTTACTTTCACGCTTTGCTTGCTTTTCTGCGTTTTCAAGACAGTGTGTGTTGTGTGGCGGAAATCAACGCCGCAATCAACGCTTACAACAAAGTAATCAAAATCAAAATATTCTTTATTCAAATAGGCTATTGCAAGCACTTTCGAATCGTCAATTAACATACGTGTCAGTATTGTCAGTCCCACTAGAAGCTACCACCAGCTCGGAGGGCAGTTCTGCTGAGAAGAGCTGGCGAGAAACTCAACAGTAGTCTTTTTTAATGAATACATGCAGGCAGGTGGACTGACATGTATTGTACAAGTTTTATATTTGGCGAGCCGGAATGTCTAGATAATTCAAAATTATCTATTAATAGAAATTCAATTTCAAGGATAAATAGGTCTGATATTATATATCACTGGCTGCGTTTAATATTAAAAAAGAACAGTCCAAAAATAGCTTTATAACACGCCTCTGAATATTATAACTTTAGAATGATAATATTGGTTTAGACCAAAAATATGTAGAAGTCGGACGCGTTAAAGGTAATAATTTGTTTCCCCGAGTGGGAATTGAACCTTGGACCGCCGTCCCAATGCGACCACGATCACCCGTCTCTTAGTGTGTCATAGATTTAAAAAAAAAAAATTTGAAGCCATAAACTAATAAACTTTCTATTTATAACATCGCAAATATTAAAAATACACCGTTTATTTTGGAACGTTTACACTTTGTAACTGAATGAGAAACATATTTACAATAATTTTATTTAATATAAATCTATTTGTTTTGATATTTGTTTTGATATTTTTTTTATTATATACATATATTTAGATACTTTAACACAATTAATTTTTTTCACAACTAACTGAAGTCCCGCGTACTTAATGTGAACGCGAACAATCGACTAGTTATCGTCTACGGTAATATTCCCTTATTAACGAATGATAAGCAATCTACGCTTGGTCACTTTTTCTAATGAGTTACCAATGTATAATTGAAACGTATTAATAATTCATAATAATGAGTCCAGTATAAATGGGAGAGCGTCTGACTGTGGGTTCTTTCCCTATTTGGGGGTAAAAATATTTTTTAGGCTGCAGTGTCGTAAGATAAATGGCGACTTTCTTTCTGCCGCTTAACACACAATGTCTCAAATAAAAAATAAAACGGAAAACGGAGTGTCTGGACACTACGTCCCCCTACCTACCCTATATACAAGATACAGTGTAAGCTGAAAGAATTTACGCTAAACAAAGAACGTATAAGATTTTGTACTGTACGGTGAGTGTAGATTCGAGCTCATTAAAGCCGGTGTGCATAGACAAGGCGGGTCCTAATTTTCCGTTTCCAAGCCTGAAAAGGGTTAGTTATTCGTCAGTTGGAGGCTACTTGTGACCACGGACTACTATAGTATTTGAAATACCAGGTTCCTAAAAAGTTCATATCTTTGATATACTTTAATTATAATGTGTCAAAATACACCAAAAGTATAAAATCTTATCAAAAAGATCTTATTAGTGATTTCTCATACATTTTATATATCTTTTATAACGAAATTTCTATAGTCAGAAAATATAGAAATCTATATAGGTTTCATAGCTATGTGTCGCATACTCGATTACCCAAGTCAATTTGCAACAAAATCAAACAAGTATACATTAATGCCGATAGGAGCTTATATTGAAATTATTATTGCAAAAAATTCAACAGGAAATCTTATAAGTTATGCAAATAATAATATTATATAGATAATAAAAGTAGGTCTGCCTTTTGTACGTTTACGTAAGACGGACATGCGGCAAGATAGAAAAAAAACCTAATTAATAACTGATTTTTAGTCTAGAATATACATATATATAATCATAATAAACATGTAACTCGAACATTATCGCTGTTTGTTCATGGAAGATATATTACAAAAGTATTGTTATTTATGTTTGTTTGTTTGTATGTGCGTCTGTGCACGTCTACCTTAGGAACGGCTTAACCGATACAAATGTATTTCTCACCATTGAATTACGATACACTCACTTAATATTTATTTTATATGTTTTATTTCAATCGGTTTATAAATTTTGACATTACTTTCCTACGTTTGTGAACGAAGTAGCGGGCGCAGCTAGTACCTACTAAAATATTCTCTAGTACTAGATTTGAGACAGATAACGTTATGTCTATATATATATACACTGTTATCAATTGAGTTTAGCAAGAAAAGTCTTTTTTTATCCAAAAATAGAGTATATTTTGAAGACAAAAAGTCCACACATTATTATTATTAATAAATCACTTATCTCCGTTATATAGCAAAGTAGGTCGTCCGACCTAATATATAGACAATTTGTCGTTAAAATTTTGTCCATATCAGAAACAGTGTGAGTTTCGTTTACTAGAGTGAATATCGAATCCACCGTGTGACATGTCATACACTGCCTTACTGAATCAAGATGGGGTCAACTTAATATTAACGAAAATTTTATAAACTATAGAGGCAGCGTGGCACAGCATTATAAACATGAGTTCGTAGAGTTCGATCTTCAAGTGGAGAAATTAAATAAATTCGTTTCTCCGCTGTAGGAAGACAAAGTACTGCGTTGAGTCCCACCACTATATGCAATGTCTCAAATTGGGGACGGAGTGTCTTAACACTATTTTTTTGCCTATAGTACTGCAATTTGTGGAACAGCGTGTGGGTGGCAAAAAGGCGATTAAAATACTAAGGTGTAGGCTATTATTACTTCGCAAACTGGGTCATTGGTTTAAATATTATCTACTTGCAATATTTTTATTTATACTTTTATCTTTTTATATGTAAAATGTCGTGCGTTTTAATTATTTATTGTTATCACTAAAATACGATTAACGTTGTAATGATATTCTTAATATTAACCTTTCGTTTAAATCGTATCACAAACCATATCGCTTTGCTCTTTTGTTGTATGTGATAGAAAAATTAATCTGAGAAAAAATATTTTTGGGTGAAATATTAAGATATTTATTTTACATGTTTTTCCAGCACATTGTATGTAGGGTAGACCGAGGAAGCTTAATATAATATTAAGATTGTACCGCGTAGTCAGTAGCGGAGCTTAACGCTGCATTTTGCCTATTAAAGCTGGAACTAAGAATAACTTAAATACAATAATTCTGAACCCGCAACTGTCACATTTAAAGTCAGACGCTGTCCAATTGCACCACAATGGGTTCTTAGTCATAGATAATATTTTTATCAAACATTTTGGTTATCTCAGTCCGATTAGGCATTCCCAAATTCAACCTACATTATTTATCTCCAAAACGGTTGTAAAATGTAGAACGAAGTAACATCTGTTGACAGCTTATTTTAAATCCATATCGAATATTTATAGTGGCTCATCTCAAGGGAGCTAGAGCCTTTATATCTACGCCCATATAACTTTACAACAATGTGTGTATTTCAGTAAATATATATTGTATTTTTACTGAAGTACACTAAGTGTTATATTTGCTTTAATAAATTTTTTTTAGCCTCACGCTATATCCCTCTACCCTAGTAGGCAGAGGGAACCGTAGGTAGAAAGAACCTAGTGTTAAGACACTCCGTTTCCCGCTTTCGAGGCATAGCTTGTTGAGTGGTAGAACTCAACGTTGCGCTTTTGCCTTGTTGCGAGAGCGAAGAAAGTAAAAATAATTCATTATCCCCTAGTGAGAATCGAACCTACGCCCCGTTTACAGGCAGAAACTATGGCTTTGCACAATGACGGTCAGCAAATATATATTATATATATATATATATATAATATATATATATATATATCTATATATATTATATATACTATATATATATATATTATATATATATATATATATATATATATATATATATATATATATATATATATATATATATTTGCATATATTGAAAATACTTACTTATTTTTAAAATAGCCTCCTCCTAACAACGATATTTGTTAACGCAATATATGAATATAACTGTTTACCATTGCGTATGATTTATGAGTTACACATGATTTAGCATCGCGAAACGAAATGCAATTGAATTTCTAATAGCGTGACACTAAACAGGCAAGGTGCCTTCTCTTTCTGTGATAGTAATTTTAAAGTATCGGCATACCAATATTAATTAATAAAATGGCGTTTTAAAGGGTACATAATCTGTTAAGTCAATGTTATAAAAAAGTCCGATATTGCCGCATTTTTAGTTTCAAAAACTCAAAACTTCAAGAAAGTAATCAAAAATTTTATAGTATTTCTCTTTGTGGTTCCTAGAATCTTCTAATTGGGCAAGAAGTGAGAGCTTACAATATACATAGGAGAAAATTCTGAATATAGATAATTTATAGGACTATCTAGTCCTACAGGAAAATAATATAACAAACTTAAGCATGTTGTTCATTTCATACAAAACGAATGCATATACTCGCATATGAACATTTGTCAACATTATAAGTTGTACTGGCCGTTAATAGTTTATCATGAAATTAGTACGAAAACTAGGTGCGTGAGTCCAACTCGCTCCTGACCGATATTATTATAAAAAAAAGGTTGCAATATGACTGCATCAAGAAGCGTCGTGTTACGTTACTCCCCCGGTTTATATTGGTATTGATTTAAGCCTATTAGCTAAGTCGACGCATTGTCACGGACGGATGCCAGTGATTAACCTTTTTATTTACGTGTTGGTAACACTATATCTTTTGTGGATGACATCAACTTACGCAATTTGTACAATAATTCAATGTCACGCGTGTTTAAGCCAAAAAAAATATAAAAAAACACATAATAACTGCCCTAATATGTATTAAATGTTTATCTTAATTGGTTTTAATTTATTATTAAATTTGACTTTTTATTACTATTATTATTATTTATTATTACTATCAAATTTCAAACTCGTTTTTTTTCCATTCCATTTGGATTTAGAGAAATCCTCTTACCTACATTCCCCAAGGACCCTACACTCTTCAGGGTAATTTGATTCTACATAATTTTGGCTAAGCATTGTCCCTCAGTCGTGTATTAAGGGAACAGTTTTGTATATATAGGTACAGAGTATTTTTAAACTTATGCATGGCTCACTTAAAGCAGCATAAGTACATTGGGGAGCCAGAATTCCAAATTAAACCCTTGTCCATTTTAAACCCTAGCAATTAAAATAATATAAAAAAACATATTGTGTTTACAGTCAGACATATTCTAATAAAGCACCTATTAAAGTTACAAATATACTAATATCGTAACACACAGATATTTGTATTGAACTATTTGAATAAAAAAATGTATATTAAATTTAAATGGTCTTACCGTGTGTGGAAGATCCTGTGTATATACAATAATGTTGCCATTTATAAGTGTAAATAAGCTGATAAAGCCCAGGAGGCAAATTTGCTGTGCATAAAGCATTTTTAGCGCATTCCCCTGCGCCCAATTCTTGATAAAGCCGCTCACATTTGATAATATACAATATTATAATTATCCTTTCAATGAATGTTGTAGCATATCCAATCTGTAAATGTTTCAATTGTTATATCAATCGCTAATAAATTTAAATAGAGACAAAAATGACCACAAAACAAAAAAAATAAAGCGTAAAAAAAATAATAAGGAAATAATATAAACTATTAATATTACTTTTAATTAACTTGATAGAGCACCACGAAATGTGTGTATACATAAATAATAGTGTGTTATTGATATCAACAATCATTATAAGAAATTATTTTCAAAAAGTAATATTTCATACCATTCAGGCACAGATCCTAAATAAAGATGATTTGTTGATGTTTATGTATATCTAAATTGAAGATATAATACTAAGAACTGAAACAAGTGTTCACATAGTTGCTGCTCAAAAATAAATTAAACCAAATAAATATATTAAATTTATGGGATAAACTCTCATATTTTATGCTTCATCACATCTAATTATCAAAAGTATTAGTCATGTGTATTACAAATGCAAGTGCAAGTAAAAATCATTATATAAATAATAATAAATTATCAGCTTATCAGTATCTGTATTTAAAATGTTACTATACAATTTATACTATAGACAGTTATGTTATGTCATAGATTTTAAGTTAATAAAACATGATAACTTAACAAAACAAAAATAATCTCATGGATAGGATGAATAAATATTTTGATACTTAGTATGATCAAATTACGGGATAAGAAAACTAGATATGTAGCCAAGATAATACATCTCGTATATCGCTCGTGTGCATATTTTGCACATGATAATAAGGTCGTTTCGTAACAAAAACAAATGATATGTGTTATCCACGATGAAAATCGTTACAACAACCCGTCGTATAAAGTAATACGGTACACTTATTTAATATAATTAACATTAGAGACAATTAATCGGCCTTGAATCACGTGTTAAAAACAATAATAAATTAATTCCTATAATAATGTCCACATATAAGCAAACAATGGTACTTACAGTATAATTTCAAATTGTTGTATTCAATGTAATTTACGCGCTCCTAAAGTATATTTTTTGAGTATTATCATCAAACACAGCACAGAAATTTCGTAACAGCACCTCATTTATTTGAAAATTGTTAAAGAAACAAATTAACTAAAACTACGACTGATTCACTCTTTGCAAAACCAAGTCAAAGTAAATGTCATTAATGAAACGTTCCTAAGTAGAATAGCCGATGAGCTTCATAATAAAAATCGTAATAAAAACGCTATAACTACTTTATAAAAATAATTACTAATACACAAATCAGAATATTTACTTAATAACACTAAAAAAACAACTGAATTGATATTTTTATGATTTAAAATATATTTGTTATGCTTTAAATATACGTTTGTTATTCCTTGAATTGGAACGTTACTAAAACAGATAATAAATATTTTTTACACTTTAGTTTAACAAATTAATTTTTATCATTTTATTTAAAGTATATTATGTTCGTTGTTTATATTCTCTAATCAATGTTTATTTATTTCTGATTATTTAATTATTCAAAATTGCAACGCTTATTTTTTTCTATAGGCAACCTTACAACTCTACTTCATTCTATAGCGCTTAATTCAAATTTTTAATTTTTGTTGTGCGCAATCGGTTTTATTAATTATTTTTAATTTAAAGTTTGGGCGTTCGACGCACATGTTTGTACACATGCCATATAAAAAAGAATTAGTTAAAAATGACCAGTTGCTTATACTGAATTTAATAAAAATATTTTATTTTTTATGGTAGACTACAACTTTACAGGAGCCATTGATAAATGTATGTTTTGTTAATTTTGGTGAATCATAAATTGTTCATCATTTATAGTTTACCAAGCTTAGAATTATAAGAAAACGGTAAAACAATTAAGCCGGCTCTTCTCAGATCTGAGGCATTAACTTTAGTGTACCAGTGGTAATTATTTTAATTTTCAAAAAAAAATATCATAAGTATCATGGCTTAGTGGTCAGAGCCCTTGGACGGTTTCCATGAGGCGCAGATTATAAAATGTTACAATAAACAACCTCATTTAATTGTAAGAATACTAGTTTTATTTATAATATAAAAAAATTGAGCATAGTAGCAATATTGACAT
This sequence comes from Dione juno, assembly GCA_037127375.1. Lineage (NCBI taxonomy): Eukaryota > Metazoa > Arthropoda > Insecta > Lepidoptera > Nymphalidae > Dione > Dione juno. The sequence continues at coordinate 1,181,928 of JAXRJS010000008.1, read as the reverse complement.
TTCGATTGGAGCAAATACATAAGTTGCTTTAGTTTTAAAATAAAGTAGCTTACAATAATAAAATAATATTTGACAGATGAGTTAAAAAGGAAATAGTACATGAAGAATATGGACGCGTATGTCAAGCTTTAAAAATGATTAAATTAATTTACTTTGGCACGCTCGAAAAGCCATATATAAAGACAACAACAACAACAAATTAATTTTGACACTAATTTTACAAATATTAAACAAATTAAAACATTTTATATTGAAAATGTAACCGTCCGTCGCTTACAGCCAAACGCCGTTCCACTGCGCCGCAATGGCATAAACTTTATTTACTTAATATGATAAATCACGATGATTTTGAAAGTCGTTGTCTAATCAAAACAACGATTTAATACTGAATCATGTCCGGTATACTCGTATATTTAGATCATGATATACATATACATACAACGTGCTTATAATAATTATTAATGAATAAAATTTTAAGTAATTTTTTTAATTAAATTAATTTCTAGTAAATAACAATCCAAAAAATTTGGTCTTCATAATACACATAGAAACAGTAGGTGCGCACTATTTTAATTTGTTTTTTTTTATTTAAAACAGCCGTTATAGCACCGCACTCTAACCTGCCAGTAACTTTTTCCCGCCATTTACAATTAATTCTTTATTAAATCGTAACAATTTAGTAAATTGCAACAAAGAACAGCTGGAGCTGTTTAAAATGAGACTATTACCGTTTTTATAACGTCCCATAATCGCTGCGATAAAAATCAGCTTACGGTGTTAATATATAAGATCACATGTTAAGTGGCGGAACTTAACGTCGCGCTTTGTAACCAGAGCAAGGCAAGGAAAATAATTAAATTATAATCATACCCATGCCATACCCCATCAATTCCGCCGACTAGAGACTGGAGTCTACCTTTTTATTATTAAACAATCAGGAATCACTGATGGCAACAGTAGGCAAAAGTGCACACAGGTTTTCTACTGGTACGCACACACATACTGAGCATTTAAGGATATTTTATGTATACAGAACATTAGGATAACAATATAGTGAAATAGGCTTACCGGGAAAACTGTTTTAAAATATATTTACCTATATATCTCAGATGAGCACTACTTGAAATTGTAATTTAATTGTTTATAGTAAGTTTTATGATCAACAATATATATATATATATATATATATATATATATATAATATATATATATATATATATATATATATATATATATATATATATATATATATATATATATATATATATATATATATATATATTATATTATATATATATATATATATATATATATATATATATATATATATATATATATATGTATGTATGTTTGTGAATATTTATGTATTTGTAATAAGTAAGTATTTAGTATATATTATAGTTCCATATTTGTATATATCAAGTTTTATTTATGTGTGACATATAATTAATTATATATGTATTTCTAATTTATTACAGAATTAATTGTATTATATTCTTACCCGCTGTTTAAAAAAACTCATCCACTACCATAGGTTGGCTGGAAGAGATCTCTTATAGGGATAAGTCCACCTTTTCTTGTTTTTGTGTACTACCTTTTCTTTTTTAGTGTTGTTACTCTTATGTTTTTTTTTTAGTACAATAAAGAATATTTATATTTTTTGTTGATTTTTTTAAACGCCGCACTCTAACCTGCCAGTAACTTTTTCCCGCCATTTACAATTAATTCTTTATTAAATCATAACATATATATATATATATATATATATATATATATATATATATATATATATATATATATATATATATATATATATATATATATAGATATATATATATATATATATATATATATATAATATATATATATATATATATATATCTTCTTCTTCCTGGCATTAGTCCCGGCTTTTGCCAGGGTCTGCCTTCCGACTAAGCCTACTCCACTTTGCACGGTCTTTAACATCCTCAGTGGACAATCTATTGGCTCTCATATCTTGTGTCACGACATCCAGCCATCGCTTCCTTGGGCGTCCGGGTGGTCTAACTCCAGGGACAGACATGTCAAGGCACTTCCTTCCGACATAGTTCTCAGATCGGCGCATAACATGGCCATACCATCTCAGGCGACGCTCTTGGAGCTTATCCGCTACGTCACGGACCCCAAGACTACCTCGAATGAATGTGTTGCGTTTGCGGTCGGACCGCGTAACGCCACACATCCATCTCAGCATCTTCATCTCCGTGACGTGAAGCTCCTGAGTGTGCCGAGATAATGTTGGCCAACATTCGCTGCCGTATAAAAGAACCGGTCGGATAATGCTCTTGTATATCAGTCCCTTGAGCTTGGGCGGTATTCTGCTATCACAGACTACACCAGTGACCTCCCGCCATTTGGCCCAGGCAGCGTTTATACGGGCATGGATGTCGTGGTCGATGCCTCCAGACTCATGCATAACGGCTCCAAGGTACCTGAACTTCTCCGACTTAACGGCTGGCTCAGGCCCGATATGGATGGTGCTCGAGTCCGGGTTCCCGCAAACCATGTACTCGGTCTTCGACATATTCAGTTTGAGACCACCGTTCTCAAGCGCACCCTTCCAGGCGTTCACTTTACGCTCCAGCATCAGTCGGTTCTCGTCGATGAGTACTATGTCATCGGCATACATCATCAGCCACGGGGGCTGGCATTGGATGTGAGCCGAGACAGTATCCAGCACTACATTGAATAAGAACGGACTAAGAGCTGAGCCCTGGTGAACCCCTACAGTAATCGGGAAGGGCTTGGTGTCGCCAACAGCGGTCCTAACCACTAAAGCGGAGTCGTTGTACATATCTCTGATAACCTCAATATAGGCTTCAGGGATCCCCTTGGATCGCAATGCCCACACAGTCAAAGGCCTTCTGCAAGTCCAAAAAGGCCACATGCAGAGCTCTCCTTTTTTCCCTGTAAGCCTCCATCAAAATTCTGAGGGCAAAAATGGCGTCCATAGTGCCTGATCCTGGTTGAAACCCATACTGAGACTCAGAGACAGTACATTCTTGGCGGAGCCTGAGGCCGATCATGCGCTCGAAGAGCTTCATGATGTGGCTCATAATCTTAATGCCCCTATAACTACCGCAATCTTGAACACTGCCCCTTCCTTTGTAAATAGGGATAATAAAGCTCTGCCGCCGTACATAGTATAATGTTTGCTAGATCTGTCATCACGTCTAATATAAAACTGATTAGCACTGGAAGAAATATCATTTTATTAATGAATCAAGTATCGATTACATTTCAGATAATTCGCATTAAATAAATTTCTGTTAGGCATAATAAACCACAAGTGAGTTTTTATCATTTTGCGTTGTTTTATTTTATCTGAAGAACGTATCGTATAGATTGTGCATTACAATACAATATACATATAATATTTTTTATAAATGTATGTCTTTTTCTTTTTTTTTTTTAAATATCAAGAACGAAAAGCTTACTCGTTGCTATCTCCGTCAGGATTATAGGGCTGTAGCATTAGTCACGAGTTCCACTAGGGTAGGTGAGAATGTTAAGGTGTGTTACTTGCATCGAGCAAGACGATCAAACCTGTGCTGATTTAGGCAAATGATTTTCAAGTTTTCTACTAGAACACACACATGTGTCGAATCGCTAGGAGGGATCGACCGACGATCTGACGCACGCTGCTACTACTGTGATGGCCCAGCATGACTGGAGGTGTCCCTGCCCGGGCGTCTCAATGTTACGTTTTTTGTAACTTCCTCAACCAGGACATTTCAATGCTGACCGTGGCCAATGTCAAGGCCTGTTGTGGACGTCGTTCTACAAAGCAGTGGTGTTCGGCGTCAAACAGGCGAAGGACGCCTGTTTGGTCGCCTGATGACGGCACATGATCGTTGCCTTCCACCCTAATGAGCCAGAGGTCGGCCGTAGGTGGTGCTCCTCCACCCTTAACATTTAATCATGTGTAAAATAAGGCTGCGCCATATTAGCTTGGTTGTTCAATTTATATAGCTGTAGACGAAGTACGAAGTCACTATTCTGAAATATGGGTTTCACTCTTACTCTAACCTAGCGTTTAAAATGTAAAGCTTAAAAAAGTTGACAGTACTTTAACTAGACTCTACATTCCAAAACTTAACTTAGTTGTTAAGAGAAAAATATTAAGAATTCCATTATTTCTAAAGCAATAAACTGTTCATATTATATCAGTCGTAGTTGTTATATGAAAATATAAAAAAAAAATACACTAAATCTGAGATAACGTATCAATTAAATCAACATGATCTTTTAAATTTACGATAATCGATATTAATATTTAGTTTGAAATAAATAACTCGACAAGTGGCACGTGCTCAGTAAAAAATGGACATAAATAACGAAAATGTGAAAACGGAAGTTGAAATGGTAATGTCATAATAAAAATATACTGTATAGGGCACACAGATAGATATTTTTTTTTAGATAGGGATTTTTTATTCCAAGAATGATAATATTTCTTAAGATAATAATTAATATTTCGTTTTTGAGGTTGTTTTTACTGTTTAATTAGATAAAGGTATACATTTTGCTAAAAATCTCAGTTTGTCTAGAAATAATATCAGTTAATTTTTAGAATGTACTTTGAAGGCGGTATTAGTATTATAATTTTTAATTTGGCTTGGTAGAGAGAGGTACTCGGATAGTGGTGGCGAGCGTTAATGCGCATTTTAAGGCCATTTAAGCCTTGACTTGTCCCAGGGACTGCTTTGGCCTCTCCCTGCATCCCGACGGTTCCGGCATCCGCGTGTGACTTCATGGAATTTTCTTGGAGGTTTCTTTTTCTGCAAAGCTTAAAACTGACTTTGTGATAACAAACACGATATCTCAATAATATTTCTAAAAATGTAGCGGGATTTAAAAATGGAGTGATTCATCACTAGGTTATTTATATAAAAATGCGTTAAGATAAAGAGAAATGAACGTCAATTTAAAATTACATTTGTTACATACTTAAAAAAGTCATTTTTAGTTTTGTTTGTAGCAGAAAAATGAGATCGACGATAATGATGATATAGGCCTAGTATTAGAAAATGTAATAAAAAGTGTTGGAGAATTCGGCCTATACCAATGGTTGCTGCTCTTCTTCATGATGCCATTTGGATTCTTCTGGGCCTTTGGATATTTTGGACAGATGTTCATTACGGCCACGCCACAAGAACATTGGTGTCATGTGCCTGAATTGCATGAACTTAGCTTAGAATTAAGGTTTGCTTTATTATATTAAATTCTAAATTGAAATCGAAAAATATTTGCCAAATCTAAATCTACAGTTTATAAGTTATTTTTCGCAGTTCCTTAATCATTATTTTAAGTCTCTTATAAATTTTCTCTCAAGCAGTACATTTCTCCCTTCTATTTAGTTGGATAAAATATTTAATTACAAAATATGATTTGCAGACGGTCTCTAGCGATACCGAAAATATCAGAATCTGAATACGAGCAATGTTACATGTATGACGCGAACTGGACCCAAGTTCTGGAAACACTGCGACCCCCCGATATTGGGACTCCAGTTATTCCTTGCGGGAATGGGTGGGACTTTCTTTTTGAAGATATACCTTATTCTACTGTTGTTAGTGAGGTATGTTGAATATAAATTATAAATTAAATTATAATTAAATAATATAAAATGTCAAGACATTGCGTTTTCCGTTTGTGGCCCAAATTAGGGAACTTTCGTTTTAGTTTCGTTTAGTTTTATTAGAGAGTAGACATGAAAATAATTCATTCATCCGAGTAACAATCGAATGGTCTCTAACATTTTTAAAAATAAAAAACGAACTTTCCAAGTAAACTATATTTTGTGAAAATCATTACATTGATATTGGAAGCTTAATGTTTTAAGCTTAATTGCATTGTAGTCGGATTGTCTTACACATTAGGTGTCTTATTTAGTATATTTAAATATAGATACATATATTGTATTGTATTATAAATTTTCTAGCGTGAATGGGTTTGTGACAAAGCAAATCGAGTTCCATGGGCTCAAACGATAGGATTCACCGGTTCCATTGTTGGTGGTATTTTATGTGGTGTAGTTGCTGACAGATTTGGAAGACTGCCTTCTCTTATTCGTAAGTTTACTTTCACTTTCACTTGGAGGAGGGTCATGGAGGAGATTTTACTAGGCTTGTAAGTCACTATTGCTCACTGACGCCTAGTGTTAGGACACTCCGTTCCCCTCTTTCCTCCCAATTTTCGAGGTGAGTGGAGACGAGTGCGAGAAAATGAAATAATGCATTCGCCTATGTGGAAGTGTCGTTGTGGGTATTGATCTGACGCAGCGGTCAGACGCTGTGCCGCTGCCACTAAATAATAAGATCATATATATACTTTTACAAACCAGTTAACTAAATCGTAAATGAATTAAAAACTTGATTTTAAGCTTACTTTGACCTGTGGCTTCGCGCCTCTGGTTAAGGGGAATTAATTAACAATTCATGTGATACGTGAAACATTCTAAGTTCCCGAGGTACATCAAAATGATTAACACGATATAACCATAAATCAAGCATTCTGGTTATCTTAAATAGAGTGGGAAATCTAGCAGAGACTTTTTTTTTTATTTTAAACAAAAAAAAAATTATTATGATATTAGGACAAATATAAATTAAAGTAAAGTGGATATATGATACAGATATATATTTAATATATGTATACCTTTCTTACAGTGGCCAATATAATTGGCTTTATAGGTGGAGTAGGTACAATATTTACTAACGATTTCTGGGACTTTGCTATATGCAGATTTCTAGTTGGTATGTCAGTTGACAGTTGTTTCTTGATGCTGTATATAATAGGTGAGTGCTTTCTTTCATATTATTATGAATAAATAACTAAATTATCCATTTTTGGGGTTCCGTACCTCAAAAAGAAAAAATCGATACCCTTATACGATCACTTTCTTGTCTGTCTGTCTGTCTGTCTGTCCCTCCGTTTCTTAAGACGATTTTTCTAGAGGTATCAAGATGAAATTATTAAAGACAAGAGCGCTTGTGTTTCGCTTTTGTCACATTTCAATTGAAATTCGGCGTGAATTCAAAACCTAATCAATACCTAAGGAATAGGGTACTTCCGGCTGATCTAAGACCGCAAATTTAAGATTGTCGACTTCTGACTTTACAAACTAAACCAAATGGTGACAAGTGTTGGTTAAAATCTCGCTGCGTTCAAAATAAACTACCCATAATATAACTTAAATATGAATTTATTTCAAAGGCTTTGTACAATAGTTTTAGAGTACGTGGGATTAAAATATCGTTCGTTTGTGGCGAATATGTCGATAGCAATATATTTTGGCGGAGGCTGCTTATTGCTGCCCTGGTTTGCTCTATGGATATCCGATTGGAAGGTCTTAACGTTGGTCATGGCTGTACCCATGCTTGTGACTGTTTTAGCACCATTTATTGTTCCGGAGAGTGCGAGGTTAGTAATAAAAATGAAAACGAAAACGAATTTAATAATAAAAAAGCAATCTATAATATTTATTTATTAAAGCCGTCATGGCAGGGACAACATCGAGATATATGTAAATGGATGTGGGTTAATTTCTGTTCCAAAGCAAGTAAAAGGATTTTAGAAAATTTGGAATAAAGTAGGTATAGAAAAAGCAGTATTAAGTAAGCTAAGTATTAGAAAAAAATGTATTACTTTCTGCTATTTATGTTTTTTAGGGCCGGTTTTACCGCCTGCTCATAAAGTCCTAGATAGGGAATATGTTCCTTGTCTGGCAGATTAGCACCAAAGTTTGGCTCCACAGGTCTCTGATAGAAATATCTAGCAGATAAAAACCTGTTTAAACTATCAGCTTTCATCTGGTAGACAGCATTAATTACCAGCTTACTATCTGAATCTTTATCCATAACCGGTGAAACTCGCCCTTATAATTTTAATTATAAATCATTATTTTCTATCTTTCAGATGGTCTATTCACAAAGGTAAAATCAATATAACTTTAGGTAATCTCAAGAAATTTGAGAAAATTAATAGAACAAAAATCCCGAAGGACTGTGCTTGACGATCTACTTGTAAGTCTCTAAATTACTTATTTAATTACTCTATGTTATAACTAAGTAAGCTTACTTCCCTCCGTTAAAATAAAGAACAAAGCCATTTTTTTATATTCTAACATATTTTTAAAGTGTTATTCCGCACTAAGGTATAATATATATTTCGAAAAATATTAGAACATTTAATTTTTGGGTAGCGGAATTTTATGAAAATCTCTTAAATTCTCTAAGTATATATTTAAAAAAAAAAATTACACTAAGCGTGTAAGAAATTCAGCTTAGGTGATAAGAACGTATGGCTTAGTGGTCCTTTGGTCGATATCGGGTTCCAGTTCCGCAATAATAAAATCCCTTTTCCAAAGCAAATTTTTCTATTTTTCAAGGCAGTTGCTGCTAAAAATAAACACTCTGGAGATAGCATATTTACTGTATTCAAAACACCATCGTTAGCCATCATGGCTGTGTGCCTGATACTCACGTTTATGGGTGTGGCTATAGTTTTCGATGGCATCACGAGACTCTCTGAAAATCTTGGCTTGAACTTCTTTCTTACTTTTCACAATAACATCTGCTACGGAAATACCTTCACTTATAATACTGGTGCTGCTTTTGGACAGGTATATTATGAATAAGTTATAAAATATTTCTTTTTTTTTAAATTATATTTAATAATTTACATGTAAATATATTGTTTTAGCTTCACAGTGTATACTTTATATATTCCAGGGGTAGGTAGAAAATTATAAAACCTGGAAGTAAAAACTCCCCTCTCCGCTTTCCACCTGAATTCGAGTCATTACTATGTTGAGTGGTGAAACCCAACGCCGCACATTCTCTCCATTCATCATTCACGTATATCCAAAGAAAATTGTCCTTAGACGTTATCATTAAATCATTTTATATTATACTTGAAATTAAATCATTTTCTTAAAAACAGCTTGTAAAGAAATCCTAATTATTATTTTTATTGCAGAGTCGGCCGCAGATGGATGGTCACTGGACCGATGTTGATAGCAGGAACGCTTGCTCTTATTACTGCGTTCGTACCTCGAGGTATGTATGTCTTTTTTATTTTAACGAGTTCTAAATTATGAGGAATTACTGTATGTTAATATAGCTATATAATAATATAGCTTATTTGAGCATTTTAACATATCGCCTCTTTTAATGAAAAGAGTTTTCTATATTAAAGATAAAAAAGCATTTTATTTTAAGCTTTTAGTTAAGTTCGCTTGCTTTCAAGCTGAATACCGTTAGTAAGAGTATCTTAGGAACTAGTGTTTCGAAATGAAATATTACCGAGAAAGTCTATATTTCATCACATTATACACTCTGATATAAGTCACTGTATACCTAAATACCTACCTCGGGCATTCACTGCTTTCTAAAGTTTACTTTCAAATATTAATATCTTCACAAAATTATCAATTTACACCATATTACATCAAAACCAAATAACAAAATTTCCCATTTGTAATTTACCAGGTGTAGCGTCAGTTACCCTAGCGGTGCTAGTGCGGTTCTTCAACAACATGGCGTACGGTACCGTCATTCAGTGGACGCCGGAGACGATGCCGACGTCGGTGCGGGCGTTCGGCGCCTCGCTTGTTCACGTTAGCTCCTTCGCTGCGGTTACTTTATCACCATTTATCGTTTATTCTGTGAGTTTTTATGGGAAAGAACTAAGATTTGTATTAATAATAATGATAATATTTTATTGCACTAACAAATAAAATAAATTACAATAAAAATCTTAACTTATAGATACATCAGTGTGCAATGGCGGCATTATCACTTAAAGCTAAAATTAAAGAAAGAATAAATTTTCTAGAGTGCAGAGAGCTGTAGTATATACACATATATATATATATATATATATATTATATATATATATATATATATATATATATATATATATATATATATATATATATATATATATATTATATTATATATATATATATAATATATATATATATATATATATATATATATATATATATATATATATATATATATATATATATATATATATATATATATATATATATATATATATATATATATATATATATATATATATATATATATATATATATATAAATTCATTCATATGTATATATACATTTAAAGTCGAGGCCCGAGTTAAATTTGATCGTAAATACAGTGCGCTTGAACATCTAACACGAAAATATTTTTTCAGCCCGAATTTAGCTTTACAATATAAGTATTCTTGCAATATCTGCTATCTGGTGCAATAAAGGGACTATCTTAAATTCGTGTATAAGGCCTTGATTAGGTGCAGCTGCAGCAATTAAATTTACTTTACACAAAATTTTGGTGAATTGCTTTTCACCAAAATTTTGTGTGTTATTAATTTAATTTAAAATCAGTTTTTTTATTATGCTATTACAGGATAGAGCATGGGAAGGACTGTCTTTAATAATTGTTGGTGTAATTGGTATCGCAGCATCATTTCTGGCTCTCATTTTGCCTGAAACTAAGGGACGTCGAATGCCACAGACTATGGAAGATATGGATGACTTGATCAGTAACACGTGTTTTGCTAAGTGAGATATTTTTTTTTTAAATACCAGTCGTAATTAATTTGTAAAAATTACCCTATCTGTCAAGTTTGTCATCTGTCATCTGTCCGTCATGTGTCATCATTCGTCACCCACTTTTCAACTATTTCTCTTTTTTTCCTTTTTTTCCGCCTTACGAGGTATTGCTTGTTGAGAGGTGGAACACAACGCCGCGCTTTGCCTTGTTACCAGAACGAAGAAAATGAAAATTATTAATTTTCCCCGAGTTGGAATCGAACTCACAAAACGTCGCGATTACAGACAGACACGACGATTATATTACGACATATATATTATTTCTTTTGGTAAAAGAAGGTCACCCTACATTTAATTGTGTAAAATGAAGAAAAATGGGGAATTATCTTACACATATAATGCTAGGTTTTTTTGGATTTAGTCTGGGTTCAGGGCAGTTTGCGTCGTGCACCTACCGCTACGTAAAATTTTAATACAATTTCAAAAGAAACAAAATATTTTAGAAATATAATAAAATAAAAAATATAAACTGCCTGTAAACGACGGCGTGTAGGTTCGATTCCGACTCGAGGAGGACGAATAATTTTCATTTTCTTCGCTCTAATAACAAGCCAATGCCTCGAAAGGCGGAAAAAAGTGTCTCAACACTAGGTTCCTACGGTTTCCTCTGCGTGCTCAATGCCATGCTTGATTATCCAGTAATACAAATATTTAAAAAACAGTTTCTCTCTTGTCATATTATGATCATTGTTAGCAATAATAGTGCTGACAACATAAATAAATTGTAATAAACGTAAAAAAAATTTCAACATAGTTTGATTTTGATGGACGGATTCGAAGGGACGCGGGTTCAAATACCGCTACGCAAAATTTTTTTGTTTGTTTGTTTCTAAAAAAAATAATTTTATTTATTTAGTATGGAGTAACAATTTAAAAATAATTAATATATTGCATCAGCGGGAAGTGGGGAGATTACTTGTTTCAATTCATGATGAGAAAGTTCCCTCAGCAGATCCAAAAACCTTATATACCATTTATAACATAAAGTTAATAATTTATTTGAAATGTAATTATAATTCATTTATTACAGGAAGACAAACTCAACTGAAGCTAAATAATATACAGATATTTTACGTGTGAGAAATAATAATATTATGGTTATGTGTAAATGTAATGTTTTTATAATAAAAAAAGTTATTCTCATTGTTAATGGAGTTATTTTTATTACTTGTTTAATACAATGCAATGTTTTTGAAATGGCATTTTTTTATTTCAATAGAAATAAATTAAATTTAACATTAAGTTATTACTTTGTTATATGCACTTGCTTGCTTTTACATGCGTCTTCGCTTCCGTAGTCAATAAAAAGTAAGTGGGTGCTCTCTATGACACATGTTGAGTGCTTCATTTCTTTTTTTTTTGGAAAATACTTTCACGGTGGCCGTTGTCGTGCAGGATAGGTGAGCTACAAACGGATGGTACTGTGGAGACCTTCTCCTTCTACATATGAAGCGCCGTAGCCTGCCTATAGAGCGTCGCCTGAGATGGTATGGCCATGTTATGCGCCAACCTGAGAACTATGTCGGAAGGAAGTGCCTTGACATGTCTGTCCCTGGAGTTAGACCACTCGGACGCCCAAGGAAGCGATGGCTGGATGTCGTGACGCAGGACATGAGAGCCAATATATTGTCGACTAAGGATTTAAAGGAACGAGCAAAGTGGAGTAATCTTAGTCGGAAGGCAGACCCTGGCACACGAAGCCGGGACTAATGCCGGGCAAAAGCTTTTTTCGATATAGTTTTTCTCGTTAAATGGACTATTAAAAAAAATGTCTTAAATGAATTTCCAAGTAGTTCCGGAGATTAGCACGTTCAACCAAACCAAACTAGTAGGTACCTATATGTGAACGAATATAACACATATGACAATAATCTCTCTGATTTCAATATAAAAAAGACGGAGTACGTATTCACATTGAACAGTAACAGTGCCTTTTTAATTAATTCACGTTTATTTAGATCACACAGTCATTGACAACGTTATGTCTTAATTGTTCTTTTCTTGCATTGTACTGACAACGAAATATTTAAACATAATCGTATGTGTGTATCGTAACTAATAAAATAAATAACTATATAAAAAAAAAATTAATAAAAAAAAAAAAAACGTATCTAATAAAATAAATAATTGATGAATAAAAAACAATGTAATATTCTTCAAATTAAGTTATTATAATATATTAAAAACTGGCGACCCGCTCCCGGCAACGACCCCTAAGTAAATATCAATCAATATATTATCGAATCAGAGAATCATATGTATATAATTAAAAATCGTATATATAATGTCGATATATGTTGTTTGCACAAAACATATACGTATATAAATTAAAACAATCATTTTATATGTAACTATATTTTATAATACGACCTATAAAGTTGACAAACTTACATTTACGGTCGTACGCGCTCAATTTGTATAAAGTGAACTACACAAACAAGTTTACTATAATATTCTTCTTGGTATATTTACGACTTCCAATTATTTGTACTAAAAGTTCTAACTTTTTGCCAAAAAAGGGAAGTACCCTATAGATTTGATTACGCGGCGAATTTCATACAAATGCGGCAAACGAAACATAAACGTTCTTTTGTCTGATATTAATTTCAACAAGACAATTACACAATTTTCAGAAAAGACGGACAGATGGACAAACAGACGTACAGACAAAGTAATCTTATAAAGGTTCCGTTTTTCCTTATGAAGAAAACATAATTCCATATATTAAATTATATTATTATATTAAAATTTTATAAATTTTAGCCCACTTTTATAATAATAAACTTTTATTTTTTTCATTTAAAATTAACTTGTTTAATATGTACGTATTTCATTTACTACGGATGCAGACTATAGACATAGCGCGTCAAATCTGCGAGCCGAATGACCCAGTACCAGTAGGCAGTAGGTTATAATAACACTTTCGTTAACCGTATCGCCGTTTCCGTGCCAGGCTATAGAGGTCACCTATACTTCCAAATTCCATGCAAAATCTTGACATGCACAGAAATTACCATAAAAATGTCGAAACAGTACAATGAAGTAGTTTAAGCGGACCTCGACCTCCTTTGTTGAATAATTTGAGTACTTGCGGGTCAACGTGCAGGTCAATATGCGATAAAATAACATATACATATTATGATAAGTAGAACACGAAAATACAAATAAATATAATTGTATTGAAAAACTGCTCTAACTGCTGCTACTACCGACCTAGATATTTAATATTAATTTCATATGAATTTTACTAAAGAAGCTGTAAAGATATAAAATCTGTTTTTCTAAAGAAGCTTTTTATCCAAATACGTATTAAAAATGTAGTTCAAGTAAAAATTTTTCATAATTATGCACGTCAAAGTAACAAGATGAAAAGCCGAAGGTTGTTAGAGAGCCGGCAGAAAATAGCCATTTTGAATTCTGCTCTTAGTTGGGCCTTTCCTCAAATTTAGTACGAAATTTATTCAGTAGCTGTGTTTATTTAGTAGGGTCTTCTTTTATAGTTTCTTACCTTACCTTCCGCATCATTGTGCTGTAAAGAAATTGAATAAGTAATACCACTCGATTTTTTAATGTATTTTTTTTCAGTTTTGTATAAGATTAGGAAAGAGGTGCAATTCGTATGAATCAACTGAAGTGTTAGAATATTTTAGTTATTAACTGTTATAATAGTTACATATAAAGTATAAATAAATAAATAAAAATAAATTAAATACAAAAATATTATTATAGCTTAGTTTGTCTCGTAAATCTCATGAAAATTAATAGGAATCAGACGTTCTAATTTTGTAGACATCTTCACATGCTTCGTTTAAAAAAAATAAACAATGGTAAAAATAATGATATTGAAAGTAGCGTTAAAAATGTATACAACGATACATGAGATCGTGCGATTTCTGCGATAGACGTCGTTTATCTCAAACTAAGTTTATTAAAATACAGCCATTGTATGAAATAATCTTACAATTAATAATGAAAATATAACTTCAAGATAATTTTACACACTTTTTATTATTTTCATAAACTAATAAAAAGTTTGTATATAGTCTGTGTAAAAAATACTTACCAGCGAATTGACAAGAAACAGGTTTAGTGTTAATTCGATTGCTGTAAAAGAAGGAGTGGGAGGTATAGCAGCGAAATCTCTCTATATTATAAGATACGATCTGTCTGGAACCATCCTCAATTAATTTCTAGTTCTAGAATGTGCTTCGAAGGCGATACTAGTAGAATTATTTTAGACTTGAGATCTCGGACAGTGGTGAGCGTTAAAGCGCATTACAAAAGGGTTCCCTCTAAGTCTACATTTGGATCGCAAGTCCAGGCAATGCTATGAGATCCTCTCCCTACAATGCAACGCAATGGGCCCGGCACCCTCACACTGAATCTTTGGAATGAAAAGTAGTTTCTTCTCAAAACATTTTGAACAACGGTTTGGGCATTTTCCCATAGACTTTGATAACATCATCTTATTAATTAGCGACTATAATATTTAGCGACATTGTCATATTTAAAGCAGCTAATAAAAAATGTTTAGAACGGAGGGACATATGCCAATATTTTCCATTCGAATCTCGCAAAATAATGGAAATAATAGACAAAACATGATTGATTGCAATCGTGAAATTAATCACTAATACAATCAGACACTGTACTGCTGCGTCTCGTACTCATATATATGTATATGTATGTATTATTGATTTTTCAAACAAAACTGCTAGAAAATACAATTCATTCTTATTCAGCAGAGGTCAAACAGCAAGGAGTCGATAAAAGCGCTTAACGTAACACCCGCAACGTTTGCCGCACTGCGCTTACCACGTGTAGTGTTTTAGTCACGATCACACGGCTGTACGATTCTTTTTATATATATATATATATATATATATATATATATATATATATATATATATATATATATATATATATATATATATATATATATATATATATATATATATAATATATATATATATATAAATATATATATATATATATATATATATATATATATATATATATATATATATATATATATATATATATATATATATATAAGTACAACGTATATATACAAGTACAAAATGTACCACTTTGAACCAGTTCCAGTAGCTTTATAACATTAGTAAAGAGGTTTAGGAATGTCGTGGCGCAGAGGTGACAGCGTCTGTAAACACGACGGTTTACGGGTTCGATTCCTAATTATTTTCAGTTTAATTTACGTTTCACGTTAATTAATTATTTTCATTTTATTCGCTTTGGTAACAAGGCAAAAGCGCGACGTTGAGTTCCGCCACTCAATACGCTATGACTCGAAAAGGCGGAAAGCTGAGAACGGGGTGTCTTAACACACCTTAGTTTCACGCTGTATTCAGCATATAGCAGGGTAGGCAGAGGACCCTGCTACAGCGTGAAACTAAAAAATAAGTAAAGTATTAGTAGTAGTAAATTTTTTGGCATACGACATTGCAGTGGCGAAGAGTACATTTTTGACAAAGGTAAGCCGGCGTCGAAAAAACATAAGCAAATTTAATTCAATCAGGATAATATAGAAATTTTATATACGAAGTTTATTTACTCAGCAAATATTGTATAGTTTCTATTGCGTGAAATAAAATTGATTTATTGTGGGCTTATTGTTAGTTAATAATTAATTGTTCTTTACTATTGTTTATGTATTAAGATTTACAAAAGGTAACCTGATGTTAATCGTTCCGAAACATCGCCACTGTGGCATTGGAACCTGTTACTATCGCTCCGATATAACATTCTGATAAAACTATGACATTACGGTTATATAATTAAAGTTTCGCTCATTTAATGTCAAGTCGACGAAATCGAAATAGTAAGAGTATCTTTTCAATAAGTTACTCTTAAAGTAGAAATTATATCTCTATGTTCGCTTATGCGTAATGTAACTAAGGAAAATTAAGCCGTAATTCGTAGCGCTAAGGCTATTTTTTAATTACCATAATACTTTTTTGTGTGGCCACATGTTGGATGTGGCAGTGCGAGTTTGTGCCGTCGCTTCGTTAGACGCGTGGTGTGATGGAAGCTTAAATGCTCAAAACGTTTGTTTTTTTTTTAATAATTTGTGACAAAGACCTTTAGCTATTAAGCCAAAAGCGGAGTGCGTAAAATAAAAAAAAATGGTAAGTAGGCCTTTCTTTGAGTTAATTTATTATTTAAAGAAATCAATCTATTTTAATGAGGTTCTGTGTTTTATTAATAGATACGAAATACGTGTATTTAGATTGAAAATAACTGCTTTCGTATAAATTCATTGATGAATTTTACTCATCACTCATCATTATCTATTAAATTTTACTTTTTATTATCATTTATCATATTATTTAATTAACATTAAAAATTTAAATAACTTCATAAAAATATTATATAGATAATTTTCTGATTAAACGTACCTTAAATTAATTAAAATCGTTGACAAAAGTAAATTAAATCCTTACATCTTTAATTCATAAAAAGAAAACGCAAAATTAAAAATTTCAAAAGTCAATGAACGAATAAGTATAAATAAACCGTCCAGTATAGACGCTGTAGTAGATTTATTGGTACTTATCTGACATAAACCACGGTCGACGTGGGTTCGAATCCCACGTGGTAAATAAAAAAATATACATGCTTCTTTCTTCTTTCGATATTCAATATGCAATGTCTTTAAATGGCAATGATGTGTAAATATTATATATTAAAATATGAGAATCGAAAATATAAATATATAAGGCAATCCACATAGTTCTTTGTATATATAAAATGATCAGTACACGTACAACACACAATGTCGCCAGCTGGTTTCTACAGCAGACCGCCAGAAGCGTTAATTTGTTAAAAAATACATTAAAAGCGCATTTTACACATAATTTTATTTGATTTTTAATTTTTTCTTATATATACATTTATTCTTCCACTATGTACGCTGAGTTTGTTTATAAATAACTATATACACATATATTTATTTTAGTTTCACATTTTGTTTAGCTACATGCGAAGTAATGAGACCAACCCAACAGCTAATAGTATAGAACTAGTACTTGTGTCAGGAGGCCGCGGCTCTTCCATAAAACTTCATAAATTTGTGAAATAAATAGCTATACCATAAACATCTTATATAACAATATATTAGATGTTTAAACCTAACCTAACTAACTTATATGAAATTATCATATAATTATGAAAGAAAGTGTATTTATTTCTGTGTGTGTGTGTACTATATATACTCCTTACATTAAGTTGAGAAGCCTTTTTTTACAAAGATAAAATACTTTCTTTTTGAAAGCTTATAAAATAAAATCAACGGAAACTTTTACGTCACATTAACCTCAATCAAACTTGCGCGATAAGAAATGACGATGAACTCATATTGTTTGTGATATCGTCTTATTCTGATTTGTAATCTTTACGCATTTACCACAAAAAATTTAGAGCCAGCTCCCTCCATTCTCTACTTTTCTTTCTTAAAAATAAATATTAAAAACGTAAACTGAAATACGTTAGTCAAATTTCAACCCGCAATCATAGTTTTCAGTAGCGTCCATATTAGACAGCTAATAAAAAAACGTAATTTTGGTTTTATTGTAATTTTTTTTTAAGCAAAGGTCCAAATGTACAGAATATAGATGTAGTTATGTATGTATATTTCATATTTTTGGAAAAAGGTTTTATCGATTCAGGTTTTAATGAGGACTTATATTAAATGTTTGATTCAATATTTATTATATATCCTCACATATGTTCGTGTAACACGCAATTGTCGCCATTGTTGTTAAATTACTTTACGCAAATGTATATTGTATGCTAACATAATTGCACTGAAACAACTGTTTACAAAATGCATTTATATTAAATAAATTAATTTCAATGACTTTACAACTAGATATTTTGTTATCTGTAGACTGCTGTCAACAGCAGTATTCTTAATATCCGAATTGTTTCTGATGCCTAAGAAAGTTGGTGTCGTAAAATGCTTTTTGGTCTTATTCACAAATTATTATAAAATTGTGGAAATTAAAAAAAACGTCATAATTCTATGTTATGTTTGCCTGTAAGTTATGGTGGTTCAGCACAATTTATTTTGTCAATTCCATGCGTAATTAATAAAAAATTGCAAACATGGCGTCAGGGTCAAAGATACGGTTAAGACAAAAAAAACGATCTCTATAAAATAAAAAATCTTCCTATCTATTGTTAACTGACGATAGTCGTTGATTATTTAAATAATAAAATATTAATTAAAATAATACTATAATAAATTATTGTTATATTTAAGCATTAAAAGTAATTATTAAAATCATATTTACGAAGAAACCGTCGCGTGTACGGTCAGACGCTGTGCCTATTCGCCACGACGGTCCTATTTGTATTCGTTTCCCAAATCTAGAGAATGCGTTTTTTTATTGTCTTTAGTTCTGGTATCAAGATCCAAAACTCAATGTCTTGAAAAGGCGGTAAGCGGGGAACGGAAGGTATTAACGCCAGGCTCCCTCCTTCTGCCTATCCTGCTATGTGCGGGATACAGCGTGAAGATAGAACAATATATATATATATATATATATATATATATATATATATATATATATATATATATATATATATATATATATATATATATATATATATATATATATATATATATTTATGACATCCTTATTTTCAGTTGAAACGAGGGTCGATTAAATCCTATTCCAAAGTGAAATAACATTGGCCATAAAAATCACATTCTTTCGCATTTCCGCGCTCCTGGTAGGCAGGGGGAACCTAGAAGTAAAAATGTCTCTCAGCCCGTACCTTTCTTAGTAACATTATATTTTGATTTAACCTTTTTTATTTATGAACAGATAAAATAATAAAAAACACACTAAAAATTTGAGGAAAACTTACTAAAACAATAATAACAGCTTGCCAAAGCGAAAACTGCATTAAATAGTTTCTGAGATAAGCGTGCACAAAATCACAATTAGATCCACAGACGAAAAATAAAAAAAATACCTATATTTGGGTTCTATCACATTGATAAACGCCCCTAATAATAGTTTTTCTCATATATGATCTATGTACAGACAGCGATCACGTGCATTTTTATTAAATAAATAAATTATTTATATATATTTAGTAATAATAAATAAATAAATTATAATTATATATTATTACAGTATTAGCAATCTAATAAAAAAAATATGATAAATATTTTTTTATCAGATTGATAAAACTGTAATAATATCTAATTTATTTATATTTTTTTTTAATAAATTCATAATTTATTTTTGTTGTCCTTTGCTTTGCATATTTACTCAATATTTTTTTTTATTTAACGACGACGACGAACTACGACGCTTAGTTCTCAGACAATATAATGTTAATATAAAAAGTAGGTAGTGGGTAGTAGTAACATATACCTATAGATATCTTTTAAAGATACCTATAGGTATTTTTCAAATAAACCTATAGGTATTTTATTTTTAAAGTGTTAATCCACACTAAAGATAGAAAATATACTTAAAGAAAATATATAAAAATTTGAACGCAGCGGGATTTGAACCCGCACCTCATGGAAACCGGCCAAGCGCTCTGACCAATAAGCCATGCGTTCTTCATCACGCTGCGTCGAAATTCTTATTTGCTTTAAACAACTTATTACATTGTTAGCATCTCTGTAGGGAGAGAATTTTACAAGGACTACTTACACACTAAGGATGGAATAGATACTTAAATAAAACATAACGATTTTTTTAACGCATAATTTCAACCGTTGCGTTCAAATTAAGTATTTTTTTCTACAGGTATCTTTTTTTTAATTCTCCAAATATTAGAACAGAGAGAAATCACTTTATTCTTTCAATCAAACCCGCATTATGTGAATGACACTGTGCCAAATAGTTATTTCTGCTATTTGTATTTATAATCAGAATGAGCACGAGGCCACTGTCTGCATATATATGGGCATATGTGACAAACATACAAGCAGTGTTATATTAGCTCAACTTCGTAACTTCGTATAACTAAGGGTTTTTTATTATTTTTTTTATTTCTTCACGCTTTATCACGCATAAAGCAGGATAGGCAGAGAGAAAGCTAGTTAAGATAGTGTTCAAACATTTCTTGCTCTACTCGAATGCTAGTATAATTTAAGTTTCAGGGCAGTTCAGGTGTTAAAGTTCGCCATACAGCGTAATGTTAAGTCGTTGAAATAGTCGTATATTAAAATACATACTATATAATAGAGGATATGTAAAATATATACATAATTGATAGGAAGATAATATTCTCCAATGTAAAATGGCAATTTGCTATTCATGTAACCTGTATTTACAAGAAAAAACGGATATGGAAGGTAATGTATTTCCCTGCATTGACCTTGCGTGCTGCTCGGTGAAACTAGCGATCCACTCTGTCTTACGCAATCGAAAAACCAAAGCATTTCAAATATTATCCCTCAAGTGTAAATCGAATCTTGGACTGTCGCGTACAATTACATAAATCCCAGCAACGTCACAAATACGTCTATATGTATATATAAATATGTACATATTATTGTTGACGTGCATCATATATCATATATGGAATAAATTTAAGTACACTCAGTTCTTCTTAAAGTCTATACCGTAAAGAATTCAATGGCGGAAGCCACCGCCGTGCTTTATCTTATTAGGACTAGCGACTTTAAATCAAGATATTTTTGGTTGCTGCTCCACTCTTATTTGTCATAGCGTGGTATATATAGCATATATACCAGAGAGATAGCATATATACCATTTAGTCTTCCTGAATAAATGGACTGTTTAACACAAAAATATTTTTTAATTCGAATAAGTATTCGAATATATATATATATATATATATATATATATATATATATATATATATATATATATATATATATATATATATATATATATATATATATCACTCATCTCATATCACTCAGCTGCTTTGCTTATATTTCAATAAAAATATTAAAATAAGCTTCGTTACAACACACAGCTTTCTAATTTTTACTTCCTTCTCAGAAACTAGTATCTAGAGACGTATATTGACTTTATCTAGTTATATAATACTTATTGAATAAGTATACTAATACTCTATATATTAAACAATATACATTTGATTACACTTACTTAATCGCCTGAAACACATATTTTTCAACGGTTTTGTTTTTTTATGTTAACAAGTTTGAATATAAATAACGTATTTATTAGTGTTCTTTTTGCTTCACGCTTTCTCACGCATATTACAGTAAATGGAAAAAAATACCTAGTGCTAAGGCTCTCCGTTCTCCCATTTATCCGCTTCGCTATATTCTATTCGTATATATATATATATATATATATATATATATATATATATATATATATATATATATATATATATATCGATAAAAAAAGAATAATCATACATTTAGTCAGTTGTAGTCGTATCAACTTATTTTATTTTAATGATATTATATATATATATATATATATATATATATATATATATATATATATTTATTTTTTTTTCTTATCATAATTTTTTTACGTTGGACGAACACTTTAAAACTCATAAAGATATGAGAGGAAATGGACTTTAACGATGGTCTGTGTCTCAAAATAAAAAAGGTAAATATAATTAATGTGACGTTTAAGTTATATACATAATATATTTCCATGAACAATGATAACTTTTTTATTAAAAATAATACAATCATAAAATATGGATATAATTTATCACAATTTATTATTTAATTTATAGAAATTATAGTGAAATTTAATTTTTTTTCACCACTAGCTGATCCCAGATAAGAATCCTTGTCTGGCAGATAAACAACAAATTTTGGGTTCACAGATCCCTGATAGAAATATCTAGCATATAGAAGACCTGGTTTAGCTATTAACTATTAGCCTTTATCTGGTAGACAGCATTAACTACCAGATTACTGTCTGAAACTATCCGTAATCGGTGAGGCCCTTTGTTTATACGCGTACACGTATATATCAAAATGGCTTCTACCCTGTCTTATGATGAGACTGAACATACTATAAAATACTTTGAACAACGCTAGGTTGACTTAAACACACAAACATACACACACACTCCTAACTTAGTATGACACAAAAATTATAATTTATTTTAGAGTATAACTTCTTTATTTTCTAATGTGTTTCTGTCACTGTTTTTGATATCATAATATTTAATATTTCAGCTTGGAGCAATAACCGGTTTTAATTACTTGTGCGTCGACATTACACTGCAGTTTTTTAAGTTTAGCAGTAGTTAACGTTTTCTGTTTTAATGTATTTATTATCATTGTATATTCCAAATAAATATATCTTTTTATATAGATTCAACTTTATATACAGATCATTTTTATATAGAGCCATAAATGATGTTTCGATAATCGATTTAATATTATTGTGTTTGTTCATTCAAACTTCACATTCACTTCTGACCAATGTTTATATCTATATAGTTATATCGTTAAGGTGTCTTGGCTAAAACATTTTTTTTTATTTAACGCCTAAAAATTATAAGCGTATAAAAATTAGACTTTCATTTTCTACTAGTACTGAGGGGTTTTATTTGCATATAAGTGGCCGAGGAGGCTGACTGCAGGTTAATGATGCCTATAAATGGACTCTTCTCAGTCTGAGCTCCTCCTAGATCCTGGTATTAGCGCGTTTTATAATATTAATATACATATACGAGAGTATATATGTATAAGTGCTGACGAGACGGTAGAAATCCCAAAAAAATATCAAGCTACCTTTCACTTTGTTTTGTAGAGCTGTCAAATGTTTATACTCGGCCACGGCACACTACCATGGTTTCTGATTGACGTTATTAAAGCGCCTGTTAAAACAAACTTTTGTACCATTTTCCCTTTCTAGAAGGCATCTTATGCCACTTTCATGTACCGAAAAGAAATGTCAAAAAATCTAACTTTCACATTCAGATCAGAGGTTTATTTGTAAACACGACGGTTGGGTATTTTCATTTCTTAGCTCTGGCTGGGCGGAGTGCGGCGCGGCGTGTTCCGCCACTCAACACGCAATGCCTCGAAAGGCGGAAAGCGGGGAACGGAGTGTCTTAACACTGGGTTCCTACAGTTCCCTCTGCCTATCCTGCCATGTGTGGTCAATAATTAAAATATTTAATAAATAGTTTCTCTCTTAACAATATGATCATTTTTAGCAACAATAATCTTTGGGTATCGAAAATGTGTAATAAATCAACGGAGTGCTAACAATGTAAATAAGTTATAATAAACGTAGAAGAATTTCCACACAGTTTGATTTTGATGGACGGATTTCAAGGGACGCGTGTTCAAATCCCGCTACGCAAAATTTTTATGTTTTCTAAAAAAAGTAATTTTCTTTATCTAAATAACAAAAAAAATGGGCTAGCAATTTAAAAAAAATTAATATATTGCATCGTGTAGTATTTTAGTTAGTTAGCGGGAAGTCGGCCGGCATAAAATGTCTCGAGCGCTTGCGAAAAGCGGAGAAGCTTGTAGGTATATGTGGAACAAAGGTATATTGAAAATAAGTGAAAAGCCAATAACGGCGTATTGCCACCAAAAAAATGTGGAAAATAAATTAAAAAATATTTATATCATATATTTATTTCCATATGTGTGTCAGACAACTTTATTTTTAGTCATATTATTGTATATGATTGATAATAATAAAATAATTATTAACACATTATCACGACATGATATCATATTTACAATTTTGATGTAGAGCCAATTTAGCACTTTATAATTATAGCTTACATGTCGAAACAATTTTATTAATATATAGTAAATATAGTTGTACACATACATACTATCTACTAGTAGCCTTTATTCCCAATAGCCTAGATGGGGTGGACACATTTACAGGGTTAAGATTTAATTTTTTTATGGGGGAGCAAACGAGTGTACGGGTCACCTGATGGTAAGGGATCACCGCCGCCCACTAACCTTTGGCTTTCAAAGTGGATGCAGACATTGCTGCCGTTACGCTATCCTACACTTGCGTGGTACGTGTAAAAAAGTTCTCAAAAACCGCACTCCAATGTGCCAAAAGTAATGGTTCAGGTAGTGTGGATGACACTTAAGTTTGTTTCTAATTCAACTTTAAAAAGGTTTATATAATAAAGGAGTATTACTCGCATTTATTCATAATACATAAACTGATCACTTCTAAGTTCTAACATAACATATGTAGGTATTATTAGGAGTTTAGTAAAGTAATGCCATTCTTTACTGTATATATTGAGCAATGTGTTAATATATATATATATATATATATATATATATATATATATATATATATATATATATATATATATATATATACGTTATAATATATATATATATATATATATATATATATATATATATATATATATATATATATATATATATATATATATATATATATATAGTTTATACGTTGTGATTTTGTTTAGTATCGAGTTACATACAATTTTAAATGAACATGTTCTATATACTCCGATATCCAATTACATATTATATAGTATTGATACAGTGCTAAAATAAGTAACGTGTGATGAGAGGACATAAATAAAAGCAGATAAACGATAAGATTTCAAAACAATCAATCTGTGATAAACTGGAAAAGATTAGTATTTTTTTTAGTATTGTATATTTTATTTAAATTGCAAATATTAAGGTCCTTAGATAACAAAACTTATTAACAATGAATGAATGAGCAATGTGCTCATTCATTCATTTAAAATTTCACGCTATATCCTTAGTGGGGTTGTCACAGAGAACGGAGCGCCAAAAGCTGCGGTCCCTGCATACCTCTTTCGTCTCGTCCACTGTCATCAACCTCTTCATACATGCTCTCCGGGGGATCCTCATGATTTTTACGTGATCTTTCTCCAGTGCACGACACTATTAACACATTAATTATCTATTAAAAAATCTGAGGTGTTATCGATTAAATAAATTGCAATTAGCAATTAATTAAAGTTATTTTATATTATTTCTAAATCATAATAAAATTAGATTTTATGCCCATATTAAGCCCATTAAGCAAAAACCAAAATGCGGCTTCAATTTGCTTTATTAGCACTGCAATATAGACGACTAAGCGTTAATAGCTGTTACTTTTTTTTATTTAATTGTATATATTTTTCGAAAAAAAGTGCTTGTAATCGTTTATTGAATAAAGAAGATTTTGATTTTGATTTTTGATATTGAAATCTCGTCTAGTAGTAGTCTCATGGCCAAGGAAATACCTATTTCAAAATACTAGAGGAGCTGTTGACGCGTGAAGTATGCGTTGCCATAGCAACGTGTATGTCACTATACAAAAGTGTCCATTGTCAAATATGTGGGTTACAATTACAATTATTTTAATAATTATTTAAAATGTCTTATTTAGGAATATATTAGATTATTGCTTTCATTTACCATACAAAGTTAAGTTGTGCCAAATTTTATACCGTTATCGTTGATGCAATATATGTTAAGAGGATTCCAAAGTTTTTCCTTCATATATATAGATAAATATTCAATATTCAACTTAAGCACACTGAGCTGATCTGCCTCTCTTGCATCAGATATCTGTTTTACCCATATTTCTACATTAATTTTTTATTATTTATGATAAAAATTATACAGCATGATAATTTAATATTGTTAAGTGCCATAAATTCACCATAGAGTCAAACGGTCGCCGCCGGATGCGCATTGCAGATTACCAGTTATAACTAATTGACCCGTCTCCACTATTACCAACATTTGCAGTTGCATGTTTGCTCACGAGATCTACTCGTACAGTTTACATTATAAATGGTCTCTCAATGACAACCTGCAGGTCACTAGATTATTTTTTTTTCTATACATATAAAAAACTGTGTTTTTTCAAGTGTATATAGTTATGAACACGATACTATAACGTAAACAAACGATTTTTATTTTTTTTATCTTTCTATCTTTCTATTTGTTCGGTATAATTTCCATAATAGCTGAACTGATTTTTACAGGACTTACACTTTAAGATATAGAATGCTTGACTCATCAAGTAGGCTTCTTTTTATCCAGGAAACTCCACGAAATCGGGATTTTAAGGATTCAACATTTTGTCTGACCTTCCAGATAAAATGTCGCCTTTAAAAAGATATTTATCATTTTTAGGTTATCATTTTCATTATTTTTCATAGGGAAAGCGATTTAAAAGATAATAAGAACTTTACTTACTTTACTTACTTACTTTTTTATAAACTTTACTTTGTTTTTTATAAACTCATATGTATAATACATGCACATTATCTATATATTAATACGTGAAGCAAAAACCTTGGACCCCTTCATACGAAGAATGCGCGAACAGAGGACTATGATATATGGGTTGCACCACTCAACACGCCAGAACTAAAAACGTTTCTCCAAGACTACCCTGTTATTAAGCGTGAGATATATTTAACAATAATAACCATGAAATTTGATCGTGACTTTTAATCCACCCTTGTCACCATATTGTATAGTAAAATAATTAAGAATTATTACAGCATAATAGCATTTAATCGTTATATAATCTGTGATAGTACTAATGTCACACTAGAGACACGCCCCGGGTACGCTCGGAATCTGGATGTGAATACATGCTCGTGTGATTTTTGGATTGCATCAAATTTGTTTTGTATTTTTATAGGAAATACATTTGAAATGTGCTTTATTATTAATATAAATACAGAGACGGCAAAGAAAACCTAATAATATACAATTATATTCTACAAATCGTAACGATCCTGCGTTCGGAAGTCAGATTACAAGGAGTAAGAAATTATTCTAAGTATCATTATTTACTTCTTCGTCCTGGTAATAACTGGTTGTAGAGTGAAGAGTGACTGTCTTCGCAGGGGCACCCTATTCAAGACACTTCGCTCTTCGATTTCTAGACTTTGTGTCTAGTACAGCGCGTTGAGTGGTGGAACTTAAATCTTTACACTGTATCCCGCACATAGCAGGCTAGGCAGACGGTACCTAGTGTTAAGACACTCCGTTCTTTCCCGTCTTCCGAGACATTGCGTGTTGAGTGACAGGATTCAATGCCACGCTTTGTCGGAGCGAAGAAAATTTAAATAATTCATTCTCCCAAATGAGAATCGAATCGACAGCGCGTTTTCAGTTAGACCCTATGCTACTCGCCACGACGGCCTCTGAAGCTAAAACCATATATTTCATTCTCCGGAATGGTGATCGTTATACCATAAGGCCATGTATGAAGAAAGCCGAAAATAGAAAAAGCCTGAGTTTCATTGTCACCGTTTAGTTCATACTAATACAGGATTAGAGATAAAATTAATGACAAGATTTAAAGTGTTAAATACATCCGTAAGATCCATTATAAAGTTAACTATCTTTTAGGATTTAGGAAATCTAATTGTTATACTGGAAGTGGTGACAATGTAGATAATACTCGAATATTTTAATATTTTAATTTTCTATCAACAAAAAAAAATCAGTTATCTGAAAGATATGTACATATATTAACAAAACGTTTTTGAAAATCAAAATTATATATTAATTTCTCTGCTTTTGTAAGACATAGAGCAGTGTTGAGTTCCCGTAAGATGCAGTGTCTGTAATTTAGGCGGATGGCGGAGAACGGTCTCCTTTAACACGCGTAATCTCCTTTAGCAGCCATTTCTCCCTGCGTCACGTGACGTCATCCTGATGCACTCATGTATAGGTCCACCCACTAGGGACTTTATTTGATCTGTCCATCTCATTGGGTACCTTACGCCTGGTCTACTGGTGGTGGTGCCTTGGACAATAAGACGTTCAATTGAGTCATGGCTCCGTCTTGAGATACTCTACACTACATAAAATATATAAAATGAACAGCTTCACGCTATTTTCCTGCATATAACATTGTAGACAAAGGGAGGGGATCCTCACTTTCCGCTCAGTTTTTGAAACATTGCGTTTTAAGTGAAGGTACTAAGTGCCGCGCTTTATCTTATTATCAGAGCGAGGTAATGAAATAATTCATCCCTTCGAGTGGGAATTGAACTCATAACCGTCGCGTTTACAATATAGTATTCTTTATTACAATCAAAATATGTTGAACTACAAATATAACAAAATATAGTTCCAAACGGTGGACTTATCTCCAGACGAGATTTCTTCCAGCCAACCTGTGAAAGTGGGTGAAAGCAGTAATTAGCGAGATGACGCATAAAATGCAATATAAATATAAAAATTTACATAATTCCATAAAAATTAAAACAACTTAAATTAATAAAAAAAAAATCCAACACATAATGCATATATACATACATACACTATAAAATTTATAAAATTTCAACACAATCTGACGTCTGTGCCGTTGAGTCACGACGGCTTCTGCATGAAACTAAAAAATGACATTATATTTACGTATTCGAGTACATTGTGGAAAGGAAAAATTGTTTTGTTGAGAACTAAACAAACGTGTGCAGTTTGTACTTTGGAAATAGGTATAATACACCTAGATCGTTAAATTTAACATTGCCTTATACTCAGAAACATATTTAAGTATAAGGAAAAAAACCTATAATACGTGAGTGCACAAGAGTATCTTATACTATAAATAAATTAACCACATATTGTGTTAACAAGATCTTTGACTATAGTTATTTTTACATTTTTGAAATGAAACCTTTTTTTTATATATGCGATTAATCTTTGTGTTGTGTGACTTTGACTTTGATTGGTCGCTTTTCATGTGATTTAAATTCGATACAATTTAATTAAAAAAAATAATTATAGTGTTAGTAGTACTTATTTATCTGTTTCTGTATAAAAATTAATTCATTTTAAATATTGATAAAATAGGCCTATAGTCGGTGACTGACTCTTTTGTCTTGTAGTCGGTGTGAAATACTTTAAACTTAACCTGAATCGATATTTTATTTAAAACTTAAACTTAGTTTTGTATGAACCGTTTAACATACAAACATTTATCTCATATATATCTTGTCATTGTAACATTAATTATCCATCTGATAAGATAAGCTAATAAAAAGATAATTGCGTCTATTTAGCATAAGGAAGTATTGTAAGATTATTTAAAAAAAAAATTATGTATGACTCATATCTTTAAGATTTCTACTGCGGCAGAGCTTTATTATTCCTATTTGCAAAGGAAGATAACCAGGATCAGGCACTATGGACGCCATTTTTGCCCTCAGAACTTTGATGGAGGCTTACAGGGAAAAAAGGAGAGCTCTGCATGTGGCCTTTTTGGATCTGCAGGTGTGCCACGTCAGTGTATCTGGTGGGCATTGCGATCCAAGGGGTTCCCTGAAGCCTATATTTAGGTTATCAGAGATATGTACAACGGCTCCGCTTCAGTGGTTAGGACCGTTGTTGGCGACACCAAGCCATTCCGGATTACAGTAAGAGTTCACCAGGGCTCAGCTCTTAATCCGTTCTTATTCAATGTAGTGCTGGATACTGTCTCGGCTCACATCCTATGCCAGCCTCCGTGGCTGATGATGTATGCCGATGACATAGTACTCATCGACGAGACCCGACAGATACTGGAGCGTAAAGTGTCTTAAACTGAATGTGTCGAAGACCGAGTATATGGCTTGCGGGAGCCCGGATTCGAGCACCATCCATATCGGGCCTGAGCCAGCCGTTAAGTCGGAGAAGTTCAGGTACCATGGATCCGCTATGCATGAGTCTGGAGGGTAAATGACGGGAGGTCACTGGTGTGGTCTGCGATAGCAGAATACCGCCCAAGCTCAAGGGATTGGCAGCGAATGTTGGCCAATATTATCTCTGCACACTCACGAGCTTCACGTTACGGAGATGAAGATGCTAAGGTGGATGTGTGGCGTTACGCGGTTCGACCGCATACGCAACACATTCATTCGAGGTAGTCTTCGGATCCGTGACGTAGAGGGTAAGCTCAAAGAGCGTCGCCTGAGATGATATGGCCATGTTATGCGCCGACCTGAGAACTATGTCGGAAGGAAGTGCCTGGACACGTCTGTCCCTGGAGTTAGACCACCCGGACGCCTAAGGAAGCGATGGTGACGCAGGACATGAGAGCCAATAGATTGTCCACTGAGGATGTTAAAGACCGTGCAAAGTGGAGTAAGCTTAGTAAGCGGAATGTACCCTGACAAACGAAGCCGAATATATATATATATATATATATATATATATATATATATATATATATATATATATATATATATATATATATATATATATATATATATATATATATATATATATAATTTTATTGATGTCTTTATTTATAGCTCTCAGAAGTTACTTAATACAATTATAAGTAGAAAAATGGGTTGTTTCAATATTGAAACTAAGTGTATTATTACAATTGTTTTATTTTGAATGTGGTGCAAGTCCATTTGTAGCTCGTTATCATACATCAGTTTAGTCGAATATGTTTTATCAATAACAATGATGTCAGACTTTCAAAATAAATGGTACATACGTATTTACTATCTAAGTTTATGGTACGAAATAAACGTGCTTAACCATTATATGCTTAACACGGCCATTGTCAACGTAACAAGAACAATGTCAGCCATGAATAATTTTTTACGTGACATTTAGTGTTCCATACAAAGGTAGGATGAAAACAAAATGTCATTGCCAATTTCAAAGCCTTGAAAAAAAAAATCTATTGTCAATATCGAATGACATATACAGTTTGTACATACGCGGTATAATTTAAGGGTACACTTTATAAAATATGTTTTGTTATTAGAATATAAGACATTAATTTGTTATGTAAATTGAGTGTAATGTAAAATTTTCCACGAAACAGTTCATAACACGGTGTAAGTAAGTATTAAACTTCATATAAAATAATAAGCGATAAATTATGCGAATATCATAAAACAATTTTATTTAAATAAAAAATGTCCTTATTTTCATCTTCATTTTTCATATAAGTATAACCAGTTAAGAAAAGTATTCAGTAGATAAATATAAGCATCACGGTATAGTGAGACAGCGTCTAACAATAAATGTAAAGGAGACGGCATGCACCCAAAAGCGAGCTAATGTGTAAATGCGGTGTTGAGACCACTCGACACGCAATGTCTCGAATTTAGACAGAAACGGAGAAAAGAGTGGTATGACACTAGTTTCTCTCTGTCCACCCTATTATATGCAATCAATCAATTTATTGACGAACTTATTGGCTTCGTTAGCGTGGACTTGTGATTCTTGCCACCCCATTCATTTACCGATTCGCTTTTTTTATAGTTTAATTTATCTTTGGTGGGTCTACATCAGGTGTTCCAGATCCTTGAATTTTATATATTAAAATGTCAATAAAAATGTACATCACGCTAAATAACTTTTGTTGAGGCGCCATTTTCTTTTTCATAAAATTTAGCTTACATTACGGCTCTTCGTGAGATGTTCCAGATCTTAGATTTTCTTATGTCAACGATAAATGGTAACCTAACCAAATTTATTAAAGAGCCATTTTCTTATTTATTATACTGGGGTTCTGCGTTAGATTATCTAGATTCTAGATTTTAATATGTCTATCGAAAGTATTTTTGTCAATGTCAATGTAATAGATAGATAAATTATAACCTAGATCCTGCCCAGACAAATATGCAGCTAAAAATAATAAATGGCCTATGTCCTATTCTTTTCATGTTTTTTAATGTTATATAAATGAAAGACGAATATTCTTACTAACAATGATTTAATATATTATTTACTTGGCATTGACCTTTAGGTCATGAATTATGCAGCATACTTGATGCTGCATAATTCATGTACGCATATGTGAGGAGCTTTTACAATTGCAAAGTACATACTCTATAGAAATGCTTGGCGTAGTGTAGGTCGATGTATTTACTTGACATGGAATGTTAGATGTTGCTAAATGTTATTTTATAGAAGGCAACATTTGTTGTTATTTTTTTTATATTTTGTGCCCCGCATTTATACCTATCCTGTAGGCATAAACCTATTATTAATATACTCTGTTCCGCAATTTTCACTAATTTCGAACCCTCTCTCTCTCTCTCTGTCCTTGTCACCTTGTCAGAGTGTGTGAAGGAAAATAATACCTTCCCAAGTGTGATGACTTTTATCCCTTTTACAGTAGGTTAGAGACTTTATAAAAAATGTATATTTATAATTACGATAACTCGAAATTGAAGATGTTAATCAAAGAAAATTCTAAAATGTTAAAATATATATTTTTTTATTGTTAGCGCCGTCATGGTTCAATTGATAAAAGTCAAAATTAAAGTATTTAAAATATTCATTATTTACCGTTTTCCGATTTCTAAATAGTAAATAGATTGAGTTCTTCCGCCTAATCTTATACACAAATTTGTATGAAGATAAAAAGTTCGTTCGTTAGTTCAAATTATTTTCAAATTGAATTATTAAAGTAAAGAACGCAGTGTTTTGACACTTCAGTTCCCGTTCCCACTATCCACTTTTCGAGAGATATTCCCTGTTGATCAGAACGTGTTAGTGGGACTTTACGCGCTTTGTATTGTTACCAAAGCGAACAAAATGAAAATAATTCATTCTTCTCCCCTCGTGGGAATCGAACCCATGTGCCGCTGCACCACGGGTATACAGATTAATTTATAAAAATCTTGCTACTTTTTTTTACTAAAAAATGTCAAAGAGCGTAATCCTTGTACGGCAAATTTTCCTTTGGATCTGACACTATCAAAACTAAAATTCCAATCAACCGTAAGAAACCGTCCAAGGGCTAACACGACTAAGCCGTGCCAAGCTTGCCATGCCACACATGCACTAAGCCATGTTCTTCCCCACGCTGCGTCGAAATTCTTATATGCTTTATACAACTTACGGTGTTAGCATCTCTGTGGTAGATGTTTACAAATTTCCGCTACCCAAAGATTATTACAAAGAATAATCATTTGGCAAGAGAGAATGCTATTTTTATTAAAAACTTTAATGAATTTAATTAATGAAATGTACACAAAGAATAGTAAAACAAAAAAAAAGCAATAAAATTTTTATGATTTCTTAAGTATTTTTTCACTGACTTTTTGATATATTTCTACCCCTTTTATGGTACGTTATTAATGAGCATCTAGTGAGGTATCACTTAATTTGAACCTCGATTTTGAAGAAAAAAAAATTTATTTCGCAAATATTTTGTAGCCTACGTATACAGATGCTTCTCAATCTTTACGACGTCTTTTTTTTACCCAGGTCCTTTACCTCATTTGCTTACATTAAGATAATGTGTGTAATTATGACGTAAATATTTATTTATACTTAGTTTGTATTACTAATCCAAATTTGTACAAGCTTAAAATTAATAATATTTATATACATATATATAAATATACTTTTTATTATGTAAGAAAAAATTATTGCCATCGCCAGGAAAGGCGCAGCGTTGAGTTCCACCACTCAACACGAAATGTCTTCAAAATTAGGCGGAGAACGAGGACCGGAGTGTCTTAACACTAAGTTATATATTTATTTAGAATT
Organism: Dione juno; assembly: GCA_037127375.1. Classification (NCBI taxonomy): domain Eukaryota; kingdom Metazoa; phylum Arthropoda; class Insecta; order Lepidoptera; family Nymphalidae; genus Dione; species Dione juno. The sequence continues at coordinate 1,147,777 of JAXRJS010000008.1, read as the reverse complement.
TATATATTATATGAAGCTATATATTTATTTAGAATTTATATTTGTTCTAACAATAATGAAATAAATTAATCTTTGCAAGTACTTAAGCCCACTTAGTATTTTGACAAACGCTCACATGTTTTGTATACATTTTGGATACGATGCTATAGCGGAATATTAAGCATGTTTGAATATATTAATCCATTGTTCCATTCATGTAATAATATTAAATACGTTATCTGTCAATTATTAAATATTAGCATGTACTTACACGCTTTGTGTATACTCTGTGCATGACACAGTGTTAGTGCCAAAGATATCTCTGACGGCAAGTATAGTTGGTTCCTTCTAGTTAACTCTTCTTTATAATATTATTAGAGATTATTAATTATCTGTATTTATTGTCATTCTTATACACATAGAAATATTGCTCCTGTCAATGGACGCTTTGCAATTATATATTTTATTAATAATATAGGCTATCATAAAAAAATTTCAATGAAAAAAAAAAAGATCTTAAAGTTATTATATGACTAGCCCTAGCTTAGTTTTAAAGAAGAGACAATATTTTTATATACAATTTTTGTTTTCAATTATTCTTAAATATGTAATGATAAGAACCTGTTATCACATATCTATACATATATCGTAACGTAATAAAAAAAAATATCATCAAATTAATTGTTCACTTTATTACAATTATCTATTAACATATTCGGATCTAGATCTATATTTTTGTTACCTTGGGAACTTAATCTAGATAAAAACGTTTATCACTAGAAAAACATGTAAATAAAAATTACTAGATATAGTATGTCCTTACGTATTTTCAAGTAAAGAGAGACTAAAAAAAGAAAAATGTATAGAAGGAAAGTCCAGGAATATTTATATTATACATTTTTCTCTTTAAAACAGACAAATTGAGTATTGAGTCGCAGAGCTCAACGCTGCATTTGGCTAAAGTATATCAAAAATATCAACGCTCCAAGTACGCCGTGGCGAATGTCTGTCTGTATGTATACCCAAGTATCAATCTTGTTTCACACCATATCCCATATATAGAAGCAGAGGCAAAGAGAGCTAGTGTTAAGACACTCCGTCCTCTACTTTCCAGACTCTATCAGAGTGCGGAGATTAGAACAATTCATTCCATCGCGCTCTTATATGCTTTTTACAACTCATTACGTTGTTAACATCTCTGTAGGGAGATGTTTTTTAAAATTTACGCTACACAAAGATTATTGCTGAGAACTATCATTTAGCAAAAGAGAATGCTATTTTGTATTTTTTTTTAATTTATTCAACGCTTAAGATAGAAAAAATCTAAAAAAAAAACAAAAAAAAATTAAAAATCCCTCTACAGAGATGGTAACAACGTAATAAGTTGTAAAAAGCATATAATAAGGGGCGCTTATCGCGTTAAAAGTCAAAAATTGTCATTTCCTTTGACCTTTGGCCTTAACTTTTTATTACAATAAAATAGATTAAAAATGATTTAGCGCTGTTAAAAGACGAAGAAACATCATTTGGAAAAGGTAACGACATTCTTTATTGTATTATTCGTAATTACCTTAAAGATTAATGTATCGATTAATTATTGCAGTAAAATAAAGATGAGTAAAGATAAGATAGTATATGTATATATAATACGTCAATATATAAATATTACGTATACATATATATGATATATCATTTTTAATCTACTATAATAAGTATATATATATATATATATATATATATATATATATATATATATATATATATATATATATATATATATATATATTATATATATATATATATATATATATATATATATATATATATATATATATATATATATATATATATATATATATATATATATATATATATATATATATATATATATATATATATATATACAAATTTTGTGAATGCTTGAATTGTTACATCCGTTATATTGACAGAAAGTATTATTTTAATTTCGTTGAGATTCGCATTTTTCTATAAAATTGCTAAGCATTAAATTTTGTAGACGTAGTTTAGATCTTATTTTTAAGAGCTAGGTTAGCAAAGAACCTTGTGAAGGCTCTTGGTATAGGAATTCGGTATTTAACGCCGTGCTTCGTCTTATCAGAATGGAGAAAAAAACGAACGGAAAAAAAACGGCGCTCAACGGAGGAGGTGAACAGTTGAAAAAATAATTTAAATATGCTAAAAAACACACTCTTATAAAAAAAAAATATAAAGTACATTATTTTTATTAAAATTTATTTTTAATTTTATTTTTCTTTTCATCTAATCGCATTGTCATCGGTCCTCAATAAGTATGGAAAGATTTAAATTAATCTGACGTTACAAACTCGGTCAAAATCGTGTCCAAAGTTTCCGTTACAAACATACATACATACATACATACATGCTAAGCGAATTTTATGCAATATTCTCACGTACTTATGTGTGTACCTCTCAATGTTTCTCTCAAGAACATGTAATATTTACAAAAGCTTATCTACTATTTTATGTTGTTAATAGTTCAAAGACCGTTGGAACTATGCCAAAATTATAAATGTTTTATTTTGAGCCGACATCGTCTGTGAAATAAACTTCTATAGATGAATTTACGTCACATTATAGGCATTGTAATTTATCGCTATTTAAATACGTATTTAAATAATTAATTAATTAATAAATAATTTTTTCGTTTTTGGTACGTAAGTGTGAAAAGAGGTTAAGTTTTGTGTTATCGCATATAGCAGGGTAAATAGAGATAATCTAGTGTCAAAACACTGCTTTCCGCACGAATTTAAGACAATGCGTGTTGAGAGGCGACACTACGCTATATGGCTTGAAAATTAAATCCATTCATTCCTTCAAGTGGGAATCGAACTCTCAACTGTCGTGTAGGTGACGCTGAATCCACTTCGCTACAAGAGCTTCAATATATAACATTTTTGCCTCTATATATGACAACAATTATTGCCAGACGTAAAAAAAATAAGTAAATTGTATTATTTCATTTGAATTAGTAAAACTATATATATTTGAGGCATAATATGTCAAAATTATTTTAAGATCTCAAATTGTTGCCTCAAAAGCTTGAACGTGTAACATGAACGTATGCATTGTACGTCATTCAATAAAAACACAATGTAAGACGGATGTACTTACGCATATACATATAAAAAAATGTAAAGACCCATATTTTTAAATAAAAAAAGTTACCGCACAATTTTTCAAGCATTGCGTTTTGAGTGGCGAACCTAACCGCGCTTTGGGACATGAAAATAATTTAAGCATTTATTATATATATTATAGGTGAAATCGGTGGCGAATAGTGTGGTTTTTATAAAGTAAGCCAGCGTCAAATAAGATAATAAATGTTATCAGGATTATATAAAAATTTAACTGAGTTTACGAAGCTTAGTTAATAATTAATTATTATTTACTATTTATTAATTCAGAAAAGGTAACCCGATAGTAATCGTGTTATATGGACACTTCGCCACTGGTGTATATACAAACCTATATACCTAGAATAGTTTCATTATAAAATGTAAGTGGACAGTATAGGAGGAATTTTAAAAAATACACGCATATTTTCTATGGCAGTAATTAGGAGTAAAACACAGGTTGAAAGCGATATAAATGATATATACGATAGAAACGGGAAATTTTAAGCTAACATTTTATTAAAAAGATTACATAAAGCTTTATACTATTAAGTTACCGAAAAAAAAATTTGGAGATTGTAAATTACTTTTTATGGCAAAAAGAAAATACCCCTTGAGAAAACCGATATTCACTCGGCACAAGACACGAGCGGCAAGCTATATACACGATTATACACAAACATATATAATATAAACATGTATAAGTATATGCACAAACAAATAACTGGAAATCTCGACACTGATTGCGCCTACTTTTCGTAGATCGCCATAGGTACCTAATATGTTTCCAAGTAATCCAATATTGACTTTAACGGATGTTACAAGTATAAATATTTGTCCGAATTGAATAAGAGTTAAATGGATGGATTACTTCGTGACATGATCACATTTCGGATGGGTATACTAATTTTAACATAAATATATATATATATATATATATATATATATATATATATAATATATATATATATATATATATATATATATATATATATATATATATATATATATATATATATATATATATATATATATATATATAAATATATACATCCCTTCCTTCCAGCCACCCATTCCTTCTCTACCTGAAGAATGTCTTGTTTTCACACTCTCGACCCCCGATGGGGGGAGAGGTAAACGGTTCCAGGGCGTAGCCCTCTGCCCGTTGGGTTCATCCTCCGCCCATTAATATGGGCGCGTCTTTGGTGTGGGCTTATGTGCTCAGACAATGTGTCTCTAGTAGAGACCGGGGAGTGTGGGGGAGATTCAGGAATAGGAAGAGCTATATGCTACCGGGGCGGTCAGCCCAGCCGAGTGAGTCTCCTGGTTTCCCAGGGGAGGCTCGGCTTAGGCGACCAGCGACCGTGGTAGCACTGAAGAATGTGCGTAGCGTATCATCTCTCTCAACCCCCGAGGGGGGAGAGGGGAAACGGCATCAGGGCAATGCCCTCTGGCCGTGGGTTCTGCCGACGCCCATTAATATGGGCGTGTCGTCGTGATGGGCTTAGGCCCTGAAATTTTCATTATTGTTGGGTTGAGGGTAAGCAACAAAAAGGTGAGCTAGCTGCTGTCAGGGCGATCAGCCCAGCCAGTTGAAACCTCTGGTTTTGCAGAGAAAACCCGGCAAGGCGACCAGCGGCCTGAGCAGCAGATCAGGAGTCGTGTTGGGGGGGAAGTATATCCCTGGGGAGTCGTTTCCTAGGGGCATCCGGGGGGCGGGTATGCCATGGTGCGATGCCTCGGATATGAGGATGATCCGAGGCATCAGCGCAGTGATACATACGGGCTGCGAGCATCGAGACATGCTCTTCGAGACTCTCAATGCGGAGATCACGCTGTATTGTAGCGTTTCTCACGCAATGAGGAGCCCCGGTCACACGTCTCAGGCTAACGCTCTGTATTTTTTGAAGGAGATCACGCTGGCGCGGCCTGGTATTCACTTACCAGCCCGGTGCTGCATACGTCAGGTGGGGCCTGACGTATGTTTTGTATATTGACAGCTTTGTACGTAATGGGAGTCGAGACCGGAATATAGGCCGCAGCAAGTTTAGTGCGACCCTGGCAGCATTTCTGGCCTTTTTCACCTGGCCAGTCATTGTCAGACGCCCGTCAATGACCACACCTAGGTAGGTGGCGTTGTAGGACCAAGGGATCTCCGTGCCATGAATAACCAGAGGGGGAGGCTGCTTTCTTTTGCCCCCAAAGGCGATGGCTTGGGTCTTCGCGACGTTGAGCGACAGCCTCCACTCCGCCAGCCAGTCCGGCAGGAGGTCCAACGCTCGTTGGAGTTTGATGGCAGCGTGGAGATTGTAAATTACTTTTTATGGCAAAAATAAAATACCCCATGAGAAAACCGAAATCCACTCGGCACAAGACACGAGCGGCAAGCTATATACACGATTATACACAAACATATATAATATAAACATGTATAAGTATATGCACAAACAAATAGCTGGAAATCTCGACATGATTGCGCTACTTTTCGTAGATCGCAATAGGTACCTAATATGTTTCCAAGTAATCCAATATTGACTTTAACGGATGTTACAAGTATAAATATTTGTCCGAATTGAATAAGAGTTAAATGGATGGATTACTTCGTGACACGATCACATTTCGGATGGGTATACTAATTTTAACATAAATATGTATATATATATATATATATATATATATATATATATATATATATATATATATATATATATATATATATATATATATATATATATATATATATATATAAATAAATATATACATCCCTTCCTTCCAGCCACCCATTCCTTCTCTACCTGAAGAATGTCTTGTTTTCACACTCTCGACCCCCGATGGGAGAGAGGTAAACGGTTCCAGGGCGTAGCCCTCTGCCCGTTGGGTTCATCCTCCGCCCATTAATATGGGCGCGTCTTTGGTGTGGGCTTATGTGCCCAGACAATGTGTCTCTAGTAGAGACCGGGGAGTGTGGGGGAGATTCAGGAATAGGAAGAGCTATATGCTACCGGGGCGGTCAGCCCAGCCGAGTGAGTCTCCTGGTTTCCCAGGGGAGGCTCGGCTTAGGCGACCAGCGACCGTGGTAGCACTCCTGAAGAATGTGTAAATTATTTGCACAATATATAAGACAAAGTGCCGCACACACACACACACATACACACGCACACACACGCACACATATATATATATATATATATATATATATATATATATATATATATATATATATATATATATATATATATATATATATATATATATATATATATATATATATATATATATAAATAAATATATACATCCCTTCCTTCCAGCCACCCATTCCTTCTCTACCTGAAGAATGTCTTGTTTTCACACTCTCGACCCCCGATGGGGAGAGAGGTAAACGGTTCCAGGGCGTAGCCCTCTGCCCGTTGGGTTCATCCTCCGCCCATTAATATGGGCGCGTCTTTGGTGTGGGCTTATGTGCCCAGACAATGTGTCTCTAGTAGAGACCGGGGAGTGTGGGGGAGATTCAGGAATAGGAAGAGCTATATGCTACCTGGGCGGTCAGCCCAGCCGAGTGAGTCTCCTGGTTTCCCAGGGGAGGCTCGGCTTAGGCGACCAGCGACCGTGGTAGCACTCCTGAAGAATGTGTAAATTATTTGCACAATATATAAGACAAAGTGCCGCACACACACACACACATACACACGCACACACACGCACACACACGTACACATACACGCAAATACACACAATATCCTTTAAAAAATGAGCGGAATATGGGAAACAAAGTCTCGTAACTATGAATTCTCTCTGACAACGGGCATGCGGAAAAGGTATGAAAAAAAAATCGCTTTAATCCTATAAATGGGCGTAGTTTCAATATGGTTGCAAATTAAAATGTTAATTAATAATAGAAATATTTTCAGTATGGGTTTTTGCCATTTTTGCAATGCAACTGAATTTTTTTTAACGCTAACTAGGCTATTAATTAAGTGTACATAATAATATATATACATATATTGAGAAATTGCAGATCTTTGTGTGGTTGTCACTTTCAATAATATTCTCTATATGTGTTTCAAAAATGAATGCATAGTCCAGACTAATGTTCAAACGAAGGGTGAGATAGTGGGTAATTATTATAAATTAAGCTCTTTTCGGATATCCAAAGTATATAGGTAAGTGATCAATCCGGTTTTAATTTTTTTTAATCAAAAATCAAATCACAGATCTTATATAATGTAATTAATTTTCATTGAAACAAAAACTATGATTGAAATTTTTCAGCTTTTTCGTTTATGATTTTTATTGTGTTTAGATTTTGAAATAGTATAAATAGCATAAAAACAATTATATATACCAATACATTTAATTGTCACATTTTGACATAAAGTTCTAAGAATACTAATTATGCTCTTGTCACCGTAACTTAGCTTAGGTTTATTTTAATTATTTATTTATGGAACATATCAAACAAAAAACACTGTAATTAAGTACTCCTTATTTTGCTCCACTGCCAGTCAGATTCTAGTTAATTAGCACAAAATTAGCAACGCTTGTTAAAAAAAACATATTGTAGGTATATATATATATGTACTTTAGTTTTTAGGCTACGCCCATTACTAGCGCGTTAATTTGCATTAACAACGGTCTTAATCGGCCGTGTAGACAATTAAACGCTTGTCGCTTTGTTTACAGCTCCATTTTGAAGTTATTTTTAGTTAAATAGGTATTTCATACGCCTTAATGGCGCTAGGATGTCGTTTACATTAGGATGTTGCGGGTTCGATAGTCGTTTGATGTAATGTTTTCTTATCGTTAAGCGATTTACGAGGTTTTTTAAACTTTTATATATATATATATATATATATATATATATATATATATATATATATATATATATATATATATATATATATATATATATATATATATATATATATATATATATATATATATAAATATTTACATTTACAAATTATAACTATAAAATATAATTTTTACATATGTACACATTTCTCATTATCATATTGATATAGGTGATTGTGTCGCTTGAATAATCGTAACCTATATTTTTTAGATAACGAATTTGACACTTAGCGGGTTCGAACCAGCGAAGGGGCCTTCTGGTTACAGCCCAAATTGGACCCGCGCCTCTTAGACGGTTTCCTTCCGGTTCGAGTCCCACTACTTCCTAATTTTTATACATTTAATGTGTAAATACAAATATTTTTCCTATCTTAGTGTGGAATAACATGTTAAATAAGCTTACAAAATATCGTATTGTAATAATATCCCGCACATTGCAGGGTAGGCAGAGGGAACCTAGTGTAGACATTACTTGCTGAGTGATGGACCTCAACGCCGCGCTTTGTCTTATAACTAGAGCGAGGGGAAATAAAATAATTCATCCTCCACACATGGGAATCGAACCTATAACCCTGGCGCTTACAGTCAGGTCCAGCGCCACGACTGCCTCAAAAATAAAAATAATAATACAGATTAATATAGATTGCTAACTGGTTCACACAATCTCTTGTCAATGTCAGCGTATCGAAGCATTATTATTACACGATCTCCCAATTTCGAGTAGATACCTACGGGATGATTAAGCAAGATATATATTTTTTATCTATCCCACCGTAAATATATCTGTCGTGGCCGACCGATACTCAGTCACTTATCATATTTGGAAGTCCACTGTTCTGTTAATAGATTAGTGTTTTTTTTTTTTTTATATTGTGTAGCTTTTTTTTTTAAATCATGATTTTAGACGATTTAGGCAAGGATCCAAAAGGTGTTGAGGTATGGATACGATTTTGTTATTTTAGTTTAGGTTTTTGTGGTTATCGTGGCGCTTTGGGACAACATCTTATTGTAGGCGATGATTCAGGGTTCGATTTCCATTCGGTTGTTTTTTTTTAATTTTCTCATTTTAAACTGCGTGAAGGATACCTATGTGAAGCAAAAAATATCGAATAAAGAAAAATATTATAATATGTATAACCTATATTTCCAAATTCCATAGAACATGATCTAATATAGAAAGTGCAGTTTAAATAAAAGCCATCACTAAAAGTCTCTCACCAAATGTTAAACTTATTATGTAGTGTGGCTTCACTATGTTTCTCAAAGACATAGTACGTATATTTTATGATCACTTCATATATGATTAATTTGTTTGTCAACAATTCACGTTGGATTGTCTTAGATAGTGTGTGACCACTTTTACGTCAGCATCTGACTGTAAACGCGAAGGTTATAAGTTCGATACCCGGTCGGGGAAATATTTATTTTTATTTCCTTAACTTCATGAGAGTTTTAATACTGATTCGCCTCGGAATGTCGGAGAACGGAGTGTCTTAACACTTTATTCTCTCTGCTTACCTTGTTACATGCGCGATACAGGTAACATTAAAACTTGGGGATTATTAAACATCTGTAACAAATATTTGTAGATAAAGCTCATATAAGTCATTTACTTAGCTATTTATATAAACAAATTACAAAGAACCCACTATTGTGTAAATAGGCGCATTTAACCCAAAAAAAAAACATTTACTTCTTTTCTACATACAGTATGTGGTATATTATTTATTATAAATATAAGCTATAGAATATGTATTTATTATATCATATGTGATATTCCACTTCAAGTCATTTGAACTGACCCAGTTTGTGTATGTCAAGTGAAAACTCGATATTATTTTCCTTTTCTTATAAATGGAATATAAACATACACAAATGATAAGATACTTAATTAATATCTTAGGATTTTTTAAACAGGATATTGCTTAAAAAATGACTAAAACAATAGACAATTTTTCGATACATTACTATATGAGTTTTTAATTAACTTCTAAGAGAGTAGAGTAGAGTTTTTACTAAGTTTTAGTGAATAATTACTTCAGAAGAGTATTTTTACTATAAAATATTTTGATATAAACATACATAATCCATACATATATAGATACTATATATATATATAGCTATTTTGTATTAAATGTCATATATATATATATATATATATATATATATATATATATATATATATATATATATATATATATATATATATATATATATATATATAACATTACGTTAATCGTTATCTATGTAATCCTTAGAATGTGTCATGTGTCATATAAAGCTTATGATTATATGCATTTGAAATGGAGGCGAAATCGCGTATAAAAACTAGTATTTTCTTAAGACGTAGACTTGTGTATTACAAAATATGGGTCTCGTGCCATATACTTAACTGTTATCAAGATTTTACTTATGATGGCCGATTGATATTACGATGGGCGAATAAGATAGGGTAATTTTAAAGTTAGCATACATTTTAAAAATACTTTTAATACTTAACTTAAGGATATATTTAACTCAGCTGCTCTTTTTTTTAGTATATATTTTTTTTGTTTACTTACGTGTTTTATAGCGCTCGGTGTTTCAGGCAGTAGAATTATAAAAAATATTCAATTAGCTTCACGCTGTATCCCGCACATGGCAGGGTAGGCATTGGGAACCGTAGCATCTAGTGTTAAGACACTCTGTTCGCCGCTTTCCGCCTTTTGAGCCATTGCGTATTGAATGGCGGAACTCAACGCCGCGCTTTTCACCTTGTTACCAGAGCGAAGAAAATGAAAGTCATTCATGAATCGAACCCACAAGTAGCGTTTGCCTGTAAACTGAGACTATGTCTCTGCGCCACGACGGTCCTTAAGAATTATTATTTGTTATATATAATAACGTGCTGTCAGCACAGATGGCCGGGCGCGATCGGGATCGTTATCCTATCGTATAATTTTTCCCTTGAATTCATTTGTGGTTCTTACATCGGATCCATAAGTCATAGGCTTAGTTAGAATACATAGAGTTTTTTTTTATAAAATGTAGATAAAATAAAATAATCGATAAGAAAGTATTCGTACTTATTTTCTCCCTCCAACTGCAGCCTACGTACAAACGTGTATAACACACGCGTATTCATTATAAACAAATATAAAATAAATCAGTATTGTAAAACAAAAAATGAATAACATTATTTAACTGTCTCACGAAATTGGACATTTATTCAGTACATTTATTGTACAGTGTTTATTGTTTTAAAACGAGACAATTTAAAAACAAAGTACCTATACACAGATAACTTTAGAATAGTTTCTATAGAGCTTTAAGGCTCTAAGCCGCCGTGACGTTGTTCGCAAGGCAAGAAGCCGCACTTTAGTGTCATTTTCATTTTATCAATTGACGTAGACCTTTATGGTGGACTGTACAACCCGATGGTTGTGGGGATTCCAGTCTAATTCGAGGTATATAGTATTTTTATTTTTCTGGCTCTGCAGACAAGATCGTGATGCGTTCCGCTACTCAACCGCAACGGTCTCGAATTATAGTGACTATACCTGAAAGCTAGCACTAGTTCGCTCTGCTTAACCTGCTTCGGGATATGCAGTCAAGATTCAGACTCATTTTCATAATCGACATAGGAGGATTATTTAAATTGTCTTTTTAAAACTTGGCCATTCATCATTTACGTAAAAATCTCATATTAACCACACACTATAAAGAGTTTGATATCGAACCTTTTTCAATAAGACATACATAATATATATCCATCCATAAGACATAAAGGAATATAATACTAAATCCTATACATTAGTTTTATGAGAAAATAAATATTTATTTTCTGTCTCACAGGATGTCAAAGAGGAGCTCAACAAGAAGGAGCGCGAAGACAGCGACGCGTTGGAGGCGGTGCTCATGCACGTCGGTGAGCTTGGCCGATATCAAAAACTGTTATTCCTTGGAATGGCGCCATTCGGAGTTTTCTTTGCGTTCGTATATTTCGTACAAATGTTCGTTACGGCGACACCTCAGAGACATTGGTGTAGAGTACCTGAGTTGGAGCACTTGGACTTAGAGTTAAGGTTTGTGTGTTAGATTTCTTTTTTAATTATTTGTATGTTGAGGCATATACACAATATGCTTATTTACAAGTTATTTATTATGTAGTAGTTAGTATCTTTGGAAGGAGAGTTTCACTCAAAGATAACTTAAGATGTGAGGAAAGATGCTATTTATTAAATATCTGTAAATATCGTATTGTAAATGACTATATAAAAAAAATGTCCCGCTGAGTTTCTCGCGCCGGTTCGTCTCAGGTCTGAGGCATTAACTTTAGTGAACCGGTGGTAATGTTTTGGCGTTCAAAAAGTAAATCATGTATTCTTACTTTGAATAAAATTATTTGAATTTGAATTTGGATTCTTATTATTTTTAAAAGCGCCGTCGTGGCGCGGCGGCATAGTGTCTGACTTTACAGTCGTGGGTTCGACTCCCACTTAGAGGTATAAATAATTTCATTGCTCGCTCTGGTACAAAAACTAAACTGCAGTGTTGAGTTCTGCCAGTCATGCAGCAATGTCTCTAACATTTGATGAAAAGTGAGGAGAGAAGTGTCTTTACACTAGGTTACCTTTGTCTACCCTGCTATATGCGGTAAAAAGCGTGAATTTTTTTTTTATATTTGTACACTAAGGCAAGAAAAATACTAAGAAACGTAAAAAAATGTTTGACTAATGGATATTTGTAAATAAAACGGTCACGTTACCACGTAACTTGTCAAGTAATCGTGCTTAATTGGCTAGATCGGGCTTGGACGGTCTCCAAGAGTCGCGAGCACCAGTACCGCTGTGTTCGAAATTTTGTACGCTTCTAAATAAATATTTTCTCACTTAAATATTTTGGAAATTGTAAATAAAAGACATTTCGTGAGTCAAAAATACAAATAATTTATTACACAATATACTGTAGTAAGCTGAAGACCGTATGTTGCAGTGAACAGGCAGCTCTTATTCTCCCTCAATTCATCTTATCATGGCGCTATCATCAGATAACACAATGTTACATAACGTGTAATTTTTATTTATGTGATCGATACTTTTTGCTAGATAATATAATGGACGTTTAACTAATTTCACAATCCACTTTGAATCCCTTAAAAAAAAATTTAAATACTTAGTCTAGAATTTTCTAAATATTTAAAAAAAAAACCACTCATCAACACACAAGTTTGGAAAATAGTAAGCGGAGTGTTAAGACACTAGATTCTCTCCGGCCTGCCTGGTAAAAGACTTGAAGCCTACGAAAATATATTTGATATTGGAACTGTTCTACATTTAAAATATATATTTGTTTTGTTAAACAAACAGGCGTAACTTAACTACGCCGGTGGACGGAGATGCGTGGAACAAATGCCTTATGCACGACGCGAACTGGACCCAAGTGTTGGTGAACTACAGTATACCAGACGGCACTCCTCTAGTGCCTTGTAAAAATGGATGGGAGTTCGAATTAGGGGATATCCCCTATCATACCATTATAAGTGAGGTACGTAGACTCTTCTTCTTCTTCCTGGCATTAGTCCCGGCTTTTGCCAGGGTCTGCCTTCCGACTAAGACCAATCGGTCCATATGAGTGGCGAAGTGGTTTTGTGTGGAGCGATTGCCATCTGACCTCCAAACCCATTACTGGGAGAAACCAGGAAAGGAAAGGGAATAAGAGGCAGAAAGACTTGGTATATAGGGGAGGGACACCACTTACATGGATTGGATCGGGTTATGAAAGTGGTGGCTCGAGGTCCCGGGGTCGCGTACCCGTATGCCGGAAACCAAATATCGGACAGATAATTGGCTAGACACCCTCTGAGATGTACAAGTGAGGTACGTAGACTATGTAGTATATAGTAATGTCTTTTTTTAACAATAATATAGTAATATTTTTATTCTTTATTAGCAAAATTGTGAATAATATATTAAATAATGAGATCAATAACAGGTTTTTTTACGAGGTTAGGCTTCTTCAAGCAATGTATGACATTACTTTTTTATTCAGCCTCATTTTTAAGCTTTTAATAATTATCTGTGTTACATTTCAATTCATAGAAAAGTAATAAATACAACTGTCCAATTTAAAGAAAACCAATTTTAAAAATACTATTTTTGATTTTTTTTTTAAATAAACAACAGTTACAACTCTGCAGATTAAGCTTTTAGTTCAATAAGACGTATTTATAAGAACCTATAGAGAAAATCGCCAATTCAATAATAATATTACATACATTAATGTAATTGGTTGGTTGTACCATTTAATAGTGAACAATATTTATTAAGAGGGCATATGACATAGTTTTATTTTATACTAATATTCTAAGAAACTATTTAAATTCCAAAATATTTGAAGGTTATAATTGACAGCTGTCATAGGAATATGACAGCTGTCAATTTTTATATATTATTACTTAATACCCCTTAATTTGGCCATTTTCTACCACAAAAATTGTTGCGTATGTTGTTTATTTCAAGAATTCATTGATATATATATATATATATATATATATATATATATATATATATATATATATATATATATATATATATATATATATATATATATATATATATATATATATATATATATATATATATATATATATATATATAGTATAATGAAGACATCAATGTCCTACAGTTAAAATAACTTGCCACAGACAGACACTACAGAAAACAAGTGTACCGTACTAAATATATCTAATTTATTGCTAAACACTAATAAATCAAATATTGCTGTCGCTGATAAACTAAGTGGATTTATGCTTAATGTATGCATTTACTGTAAGAACAAAATAACTACAAGAATATGCATATGTACATAGATATAGAGAGAGTAAATTTAATATTTATATTGTTATTATTATCATTTTGCGAAAATATTTGAAATTGTAAAACTTTTTTTTTTAAATTTAATCGCTATTGTTTTTTATTCAATACATTAAAGTTAAAGATAAATTTATTTCTCTGCAACAAGTAGTCTCATTATTAAAACGTGTCATATAAAATGCTTACAGTACATATATTTAAGATCTGTGTGTGTGTGTGTGTGTGTGTGTGTGTGTGTGTGTGTGTGTGTGTGTAAGACACGATCCCAAACTAGGTAAACCCTGTGTTTTGGAATCCTGGGCATCTCCACTCAAATGCTAATTATACTTATTAGCTCTTTCCAAGGGGACATCCCCCATCATAAGGAACAAAAGGAACATTGGATGTCGGGTGAACGAACTCAAAGCGTCTGGTCTGGTATCACGTTCGTTTTGCTAAAACTTAAAAAACTTAATTCTCTCCACTGGACATTGAACCTAGAACCAACACTGTTACAGTCAGACACCGTATACTTCGTCTTACATATATATAATTTTGTATTTTCAGCGTGGCTGGGTTTGCGAATACGCGCGAAACACGCCCATCACTCAAGCAGTATTCTTCATAGGATCGCTAGTCGGTGGCATTTTGTTTGGATGGATGGCGGATCACTATGGACGAGTGCCTGCTTTGGTTGGTAAGAATTTATAATATAGAACTTTAGATGTTAACGAGTTTTTGAGAAATAATTAACGTAAAAAGTCTAATTATTAAAGAAAATACGTCAAAAATGTACACGATTAGAGGCGAGTGCGTCAAATTTGAAACAAATTGTTTAAGATTTTCCAATTTTTATAAAAAAAAAAAAAAGATCTTCAGATCTCAATTCGTATATGAAATATTATAAACTTTTGTATGGAATAAATTATAAATAACATAATATGTGTACTGCGTCGTCGTGTCGCAGTGAATTATTTTTATTTTTTTTTCCTTGCTCTCGCCACTTACCACGTCATGTCTCTGAGAGTCTTAACCTTAGATTCTCTCAGCCTACCCTGATATTAAAGAGAAGCTGGAAAAAACAAAGTATACGTCGTTATCAAATAACATTGAAAGATTTACTTATATACTTATTTTTTGAGACAGACAACATTTTGTAATATTAATTATTAAATTAATTTAACTAATATATTTATTTTATAATTTTAGTTGCAAACTTGATGGCGTTCGTCGGCGGTGTTGCCAGTATATACACTAAAGGCGTATGGGATTTTGCGTTCTGTCGATTTTTGGTTGGCACGTCGTACGATAGCTGTTTTATGATTATGTATATTCTAGGTATGTTCTCTAATAGAATAAGTTAAGTTGAAAATTACTGTTAATTCCATTTTATATTTTCATTTCTGTCCAGTCTATTGTGTGGTACTGAATTCTGCCATTATTATCTCTACTAGAGTAAGAGTAGGTAGTAGGTTCTCTGTCTATCTCAAACGCCATGAGCAACGGTTGGTAATAAAACAGCTTGTTAAATTAAAATAATGGGGTAGTTTAAAAATATCGCTAAAGCAGAAACAAAAACGCAAAGACAACATCTGAAACACGAGTGTCATATAGTTCTTTTTTAAATACATATGTTTTAAGAACTAAAACTTTACGAAAATATTTACAATGACATATTTTATTAATTAAAAATACATTTACCTCCGACACCGTCTAACGAGTGTCTTAACCCTCCGAAGACAAAAGTTAAAAAAATTTTATAAAAAAAAAACAGTTCTCGAATACGTGGGTCCCAAATACCGTACATGGGTAGCGAACCTGTCAATCGCGCTGTACTTCGGCGGCGGCTGCCTCATGCTGCCTTGGCTGGCGCTGTGGATGTCGGATTGGAGGAAGCTACTCTGGATAACCACTTTACCGTTCCTCATTGTGCTTGCTGTGCCTTTTACTGTGCCGGAGAGTGCCAGGTGAGTTTTTAGTAGTGTAGTTTAGTAGTTTAGCGGTCTAGTAGTGTTTAGTTTTTTATTTTTTCCTAGTACTTGGTATAGTGTATTAGTACTTAGTGTAGCGTGGGAGTATGTGGGGTTTGTGTGTGAAAAGATTAGCCACAGATTTGCTTTCACTGAACCGCTTTAGCAATTTCAACTTTTATTTGTAACGTAATTTTGTTTTTTTTTACGCCATTTTATTTCCTGAACAACTTTACGTATTTTTTATATATTTTTTAATTATTACATAATATATAGATTAGTATGTAAGTACTTATCGTCAATATTGAATTGGATTAAATTGTATTCCAAAATAGAAACAAAATTTTAAATATATTATTAAAAAAAAAAAAGTTTAACCTAATACCACCTATTTGGTAGTATAAAGATCTTAAAAGTGAAGTTATACTTAATTTCGTTTATATCCAATAAAGCTTTTTTATTTAAATTGAATTTTTTACTACTGGGGCCTACATATGTACATATTACTCTTTTGAAATCACTACATAGTATAAAACAGTATTAAACAAAGTCGATTCCCGCTGTCTGTCCGTATGTACTCGTATGCTTAGATCCTCAAAACTTCACATGGGATTTTGATGCGGTTTTTTTTAATAGATAGAATGATTCAAGAGGAATGTTTATATGTATGACACATACACAATATAGCAGAGGAGCATTGCTAATTTTTAAGTTTTCTATTGTAATGTCTTTCAGATGGCCAAATACACATATTTAGTTCCTTTAAGAGTAATCTCTAAAGAAAATATGTTTGTATTGTGTAATGACAAAAAAGCTGTGAAAATTGTATATGAAGATATACTGTAGTATATTTTCGTATCAGCATTGCTCCCGAGCGAAGCCGCGGCGGGGCGCTAGTACAAGTGATATATCATATTTTGTTTTTCAAGATGGCTCTCATCCCGCGGTAGAGTGAGTGAGGCAGTGAAAGTGTTGAGGAGGTTTGAAAAAGTAAATGGAACAAAAATACCTGATGACGTCATGGATGATTTTATTGTAAGTTGTATTTCTTCTTTTTAAATACATTTTGAATATATTTAAATAGGTGTAATATATGGTTGGCGATGGCGCTTTATGAAGGCCTACGGTAGTTGACTATAGGCTTAGAGATAGACAGAGAGATGTGGCCAAAATCAAATAATTCTTTATTCAAATAGGCTATTACAAGCACTTTTGAATCGTCAATTAACATACGTGTCAGTATTGTCAGTCCCACTAGAAGCTACGACCAGCTCGGAGGGCAGTTCTGCTGAGAAGAGCTGGCGAGAAACTCAACGGTTGCTCTTTTTTAATAATTTACGCTTATTCCCGCATATAGCATATAGCAGGATGGGCAGAGAGAATCTAGCGCGTTAAGTGCTCACCAGAGTGAGGTTTCCACCAAAAAGAAAGTCACACACACTGCCGTTGAGCCATGACTTGACATGACTTTCGATTCCGTAAAATTGTATATTTGTTGATTTATTAACTAAGAGTATGACAAATTCGTAACACATTCTAAGTACATTATTACAGTTACATAGAGATTATTAACGTGATATAGCCTACAATAGCCTTCCACAATAGGTGGACTATATTTAATAAACTAAATTTTCTATTCACATTTTTAGTTTCTTATTCAAAATCAAGACACTCCATTGCACATTTTTCGTCCAAGTCGCGTGTTAAGACTACCAAGGCGGGACAATTATTCTTTCCCGTGGGTGTAGATTGAACCAGCAGCTGTCGCGTTAAGTCAGATGGCCTCTTAGACTTGACAGCGGCACTATTTTTTTTCAACTACACAATTTACTACATACATATATCCTACACCAGGTATCAGCAAATCAAACGCGTCAAACAAACGAGTCAATGAAAGAAGTCTTCACCAGCGCTCCTCTTAGAAAGATGATGGTACTCATGATCCTCGTCTACATGGCTTGTGCAGTCATATTCGATGGCCTGGTCAGGATGTCTGAAGGTCTTGGACTTGACTTCTTCATCACTTTCACGTTGACTTCCGCTACGGAGATACCTAGCGTTACGCTGTTGGCGTTTGTTTTGGATAAGTAAGTAAACGTTTTTTTATAGGAATGTAAAGGTTTTGTTTCTATGACATTGGCCACTTGTGCCTTTTTCGACGAAATTGCTACAAAATAAATTTGGGGATCACAGATGGGGCCGACAGACGCTGACGTGCGCACCAATGGCTGTGTCTGGATTGTTAATACTCATCGCAACAATTGTACCTAGAGGTAATGTACTTGTTTAATTTTACTTTTAGTATTATATTTATTTATTTAACTTCACGCTGTATCTTGCACATAGCAGGGTAAGGAACCTAGTGTTAAGACGCTCCGTTCCCACTTTCTGCCATTCGAGGCATTGCGTGTTGAGTGGCGGAACTCAACGCAGCGCTTTGCCTTGTTGCCACAGCGAAGAAATTGGAAATAATTCATTCTCACCGAGCGGGAATCGAACCCACAAAACGTCGCGTTTACAGGCAGAGGCCATGCCTTTGCGCCATGACGGACCTCAGTCAGTAGTACTATATAAAGTTCAAAAATTTATATTTATATACATATAGATACATTTTTTATTATATGAAATATGAAGAAACAAACAATCAAGAAATACAAAGCTATTTTCTCTTCTACTTATTAAGAAATAATATTCTACTTATTAAGAAATTAGTTTAGTTTAAATTTAATGCCATATTAGTTAATAATTATTCTAAATTAACAAAACAACAACTATTATGTCACGTGACTCGTGGCTGAAAGCGCCTATAGTGAAAATATACATATCAAAAATAGATATATTTTGAAGTATGCATTTCCCTGGGAATATTAGAATTGGAAGTTATTATTTAGTTTTCTATGTATATATTAGAACGTGCTGTAAACTTTTTCAAATGCGGCTATGCGTCGTCCGCAGGCATACCGCAGGTCTCTCTGGCAATATTCGCGCGTTTCGCCATCAACATGTCGTACAACGCCGCCATCCAGTGGTCGGCGGAGCTGCTGCCCACGCCGGTGCGCGCCTCCGGCTCCTCGCTCATACACGTCAGCGGGTACGTGGCTACGCTGGTGTCGCCCTTTATTGTTTATTCGGTATGTCTACGGCTTTAACAATATATATATATATATAATATATATATATATATATATATATATATATATATATATATATATATATATAATACATAATATAGAAGACATAATATACAATGTGACTTATTAAATATTAGTTTTCTGAAGTTGTCTTTTCGAAGTGGGAAAATGCAAAGCTTATTCCTACGACTGGGAATCCAACACACACTCGTCACGTTTACAATCAGATGCTCTCATTGCGCCAATATGGCCAAGTTTATTTTTATAACTTTTTAATATATTTATTTTTATTTTAGTATGTACATGTATGTGTAGCCTTCTAATTTTTCGTACTAGAAGTAACATGTCCGCATATTACATATTATAAATTATATTATATTATATTATCTATTATAATATATAAATTATATCTATTTCAGGAAAGACTCTGGAAAACCTTACCACTGCTCATATTAGGATTGATAGCATTATTTGCGTGTACTGTGGGAGTATTGCTACCAGAAACTAATGGAAGGCAAATGCCACAGACTATAGAGGAGGGTGAAAAAATCGTGAACAGCCACAATATATGCGGGTATAGTAGATGTATTTTTACTTTTTTTTTTAAAATATTCAAGTGAGTCAACTGTGCCACCTTGTCATCATTAAATGAACATAATTAGATATTATTTTATTGAAAACATCTTATTCTTATAATTTGATTTCATATATTTATAAAATTCCGTTAAAAAATTAAATTAATAAATTTTATCAATATTCTTCTATTTTTAAATTTCTATTTTTAGCAAACCTGAAGACATTGAAGACACCCACGTGGAGGAAAAAGAAAAATCGCTAATTACATAACACAAATTATCATTTATTAAAGGCGAAAACTAAACCAGCGAAATATTTAGTATTGCCATGTAATATACAAGCAATAAATACAAAAATACAGAAAACACATAAAATATTTAAAATTGTACACGTACAATATTTTTTAAAGCACACATAGAATATAAGTATAGTCAATTTTTATAGTTGTTAATACATACTAATTACATATATCGCCAGTGAAACTGATATTTATAATTAACTAAATTAAATAAATTTCAATTAAAAAAGATAACTTAAGGCCTACATAGAAATATGAAATATAATATAATAGAAGCTATATAGTAAGTAAGTATCATATGTAAATATGATAACTAAAATAATTCTGTCTGTGATAAATAAATCAATTTATAAAGTTGTGCTTAGTTTTTAATTGCTACGTAATACAATGTACAAAAGTATATATTGTTATAATATACAAGCTGATATTTATTTAAAAAAAAAACATATTTACAAATGTTGTATATGATCATATAATATACACATTTATATTTTCTATTTATATGCCTAAAAGGTGTGTCAATTGTTCAATGTTTAGATTTATGATAGTTTGTCATCGTCATTTTCAAATAAAAAAAAAATTAAAAACAGAATAAATTATGGCGGCTTTATAGCTGTCATTGAATGTAAAACGTAAGCTCAAAGCTGTATTATTTAATGTGTATTGAATTCACTGCCAGATTTTATTTAATTTCAATATCTAGATATTTTTTTTGTATAAAATACTTTTTTTATGATGAAAATGCGTAAATTTATGTAAAATCTATTTAATTTAAGTACTTATTATTAAGTCTCCCATTGCTTTTAAGTATTTTTATTATAAAATATATTAATATGTTTAATAAATATTTTGTTTTATTTTGATATTACTTTGGCTTTTATCAAATAAATAAAGAATTCACGCAATACCCACTCACTATGTACGTTTTAAAGAAAAATTTACATTAAAATAACAGTAATGTAATATAAAATAAAATATAAAATTAATATGAAATTTAATAATAAATAATATAAAATTTAAATGAAAAAAGTTTAATGGACTGTTTAGAACTAGGTTCTCTTTTCCTTAAACTCCTTATATGCAGTAAGCAATGTGAAGCTTAACAAAAAAAAATTTTAGTATGTATATAGAGGCAGTTAATAAGTAAAAAGTCCTTATAGTTTTAATTTATCATAATATATTCAAATATATTTATAACATTAAATAAAAAAAAACACGAAACACAAACAAACATATATTTATTACACAATCATGTCTGCTTTATACTAAGGTACATTTTCCCATTGATATTTTGTTTGTCAGGGTTGATCCTCTTCAGTATCTGCGTCATGGTCTCCACGAGGCGGTCGGAGCTGACTCCGGTGCGCTTGGACTTGAACTTGGTGAGCAGTTCCGTGGTGGTCATCGGCTTGCGGGCGAGGTAGCGTCTCACTGCTTCTTCAGTTACGCCACATTCGCTGAAATAAAAAAAATAAGTAGTTTTATCCTTATTTTTTCTTTCTCTATATATTTTTTACCTTTAGATATTATATGGAAAATGGAAAAAAAATCAAAAAAAATCAATGACAACACTACGCCAACATCGGTATTGACTGTATTCAAAACGCCAATTGGGCCAACATTGGCGTGTGCCTTAAAAAGCATCAAACTCCTCGGACACAAGAGACAAGAGGTTGCTGTAGTGCGTGCAGCACTCACGTGTAGGAGGCGTCCAGCTTGGCGCGCTTGGCGCCGGCGTGTGCGTGCGCGTGCGCGTGCGCACTGGCGGCGGCGACTGCGGCCGCGGCGGCGGACGGCACCGGCGTGTTGGAGCGGGACGTGTTGGCGCTGCCACCTGGCGGCGGGAAAAGTCATCTCCGTGAATTCTCATCTCAGTTTTACCAAAGTAAAATATAATAACAGGCGGTCCCCAAGTAAGGGAGACCCACGGTTGACCTTCGAAAACCCAGTTCCGAAGATACTGGGGGAAGGTCACGTAAAAAGCACGAGGACGCTCCGGAGAGCATGTATGTTGAGGTTCATGACAGTGTGCGAGGCTACAGAGGCATGCAGTGTTCTCTCTAACGACACCGCTAGGGAAAAACCGTTAAGCTATTTATTTATGTACAGCTAAAACATTTTAAAATGTCGTAACATATTCACTAACATACAATAGAAAATAGTTTTTATAGTGTTTGTAATAAAATATATATATACATATATATACATACCACCTTTGCTAGCACTTGGTGGATTCTTCCCCTCGGCCGTCCCATTTTTAGTCTTCTTTGGTTTCTTCGAAGCGCTTTCTTGGTCTGTGTCCGAATCTGAACTGAACTCGCTGCTAGTATCTATAATTTAAGTACAGAAAAAATGTCAAGAACATATTCTATATGTATATCTCAAAAAAAAAAAAAGAAAGTCAAATGCGAGATCATCAAATTTTCATGATCAACGGGAAGAACGACTTATAAATGTAAACAAACTTAATTTTGCGATCGTGTTCACTCATTTTGTATGAAACAAACTACATATACAAGTTTGTTATGGATTGTTGCTAAGGTGCACTTATATATATTCAATTTAGGCATTTTGTCCTATATTTAGGATATGGAGCCCCTAAATATACAAACTAACCTTTTTTAGGCTCATCAGGCTTCTTCTTTTTCTTAGTCAGTTTGCTCGCCCTCTCCTCCCCTTCTTTAGTTGGTTCATCCTCTTGTTCCGACTCTTGTTTCTGTTGTTGCTCCTCGTCACTGTCCTCGTCGGATGTTAGTAGTTTTCTATAAAATTATATTAATAATAAATAAATTAACCATAATTATTAATTATTTAGTATAACAATACATAACGCCATTTGGAATTTTAGTGACATTTAAATAGCTTCAGGCTATTTCCCGCATATAGCAGTGTAAGCATTGGGAACCTAGAGGATAGACACTGTGTTTCCAGCTTTCCACCTTTCGAGACACTGGATGTAGAGTGGCGGTGCTCAACACCGCACTTTATCTTATTCTGCGAGTGAAAATCGAGCCAATTATTAAGTCAAACGTTGTGCCACGACGGCCTCTAACTGACATTTAATACTATATATTAAAATAAATATTATCTATAAAAAATATCCTAAAGTAAAATAACAACATATATATACATTATTTTGTTTACATAATATAAAAATAGATTTGTCATATGTGATCTAATACACACTGATGCAAATAGATACTTCTAGATCTTCAAAGACTCCATTACTATTTTTAATCAAATTACATTAATATTGCTTAATCATTATAAAATATCAACCTTAAAGCGTCTTCTTCAGCGACACCCTTCAGCTCCTTGTTGGCTTTCGTCTCGTGATCCGAGTCACTGTAATATAATAAAGAGATATAAAATTAGATATTTTTTAGAGATCCGTAATTAATAAAAAAAAAATGGAACCAAAAATAAAGATGTTCACTCTTGTAATGTACATCAAACGGAATACATAATAAAAACACATCAGTCAAGTTCGAATAACATTCGCACTCCGAGGGTTCCGTACCAATTTCACGTATGTAGGTCAAGGAGTTTATATCTTATAAAAGTTGATAAATATAAATAAATTTTCCAGAATGTGAACTCATTTTGTGCTAAAAAAATTACAAATGTCAGTTTACAATAGCTTTTTCTGTGATATAGAATAGGAAGGAGGTACAGGATTTAAGGAAAATACGTAATTAAAGGCAAAAACGAAGCATAAACTTTTTCTGCGCTCAAAGAGACTATAGACTTGGATATTTGATATTAATTACACCTTAATATCGCCATAAGACCTTGAGAAAAAGGTTCTTGACAAACGGAAATAAAGTGAACCGTTATATAAAGTTTCCATTTATTATATTGCGGAATGGAGCCACAAAAAAATAATAATAATAGTAAAATTACCTGTCAGAAGAATCTGATATATAATCTCTCTCTCTACCTTCTTCGTCTCCATCGTCACTCTCTTCAAACGCTTCATTCGCTACTTTCTTCTTTTTCTTGGGTGGAGCTCCTAAAAAACAGAATAATACATTAAAAAAAAAACAATTTCTTTCTACTATCAAAACATACCAGCCAACATATTTTACATATACATGTATATATATATTATATATATAACATAATATAAACAAACCTTTTTTATTTTTCTTCTTCTTAGAACCGGAATCGCTGTCTTCTTTCTCCTTCTCCTTTTCGCCACCTTCAGAATCTGATGAATCATCATCGGAGTCTATCCACTCG
This sequence comes from Dione juno, assembly GCA_037127375.1. NCBI lineage: Eukaryota > Metazoa > Arthropoda > Insecta > Lepidoptera > Nymphalidae > Dione > Dione juno. The sequence goes on along the minus strand of JAXRJS010000008.1, from coordinate 1,122,742 downwards.
TCCATTTCTGATATTTTGAGATCTATAGAAATAGAATGAATATTTTAAAAGTTTTATTTGCAAAGCAAATACTTACATACTAAAGAGCCGAGACGTGTTATGTAAAAAAAAAAAGACTGGGTACGAATTCTTCAACTTGAAAATATTGCACAAAAATATTATAACCACAAAAAAAAAAGCAATAAATAAATAATATATTAACATAAAGTCAGTGGCAAGCGAGTTCTAAATTCAAAATATTCTTTATTCAAATAAACATGCCGCTACCTTCCGTGCCGGAAGGCAGTTGTACTGACAAGAGCATGCAAGAAACTTTACAGTAAACAGTTTCTCGTTTCCATACAATGGTAGCTATTTGATACATTAATGTATTTATATATTATATAATCATGGTAGAACATCAAACCTTTCTTAGCTTTAGAGTTTTTAGTTTTCTTCTCGTCCGGATCGTCGCCGTCCTCCGCCGCGTCGTCGCCGCGCATGCGTTTACGAAACATAAGGGAGAAGTAGTTAATTACTTTGTTGCGCCTGAAATATAAGAATATAATTTTAAATCGATTATAAAATTACACCATTGTGGAACAGTCTTTTTTTTAATATACTTGGCACTGGTGTATGAACCTTTTTTTAATTTTTTCTATTATTTTTCTTAACATCAATATTAATTGAATAAATATTTATAAATACTTATCTAGAATATTGTTTAGACATTACTTGTCTAAGCAATATCTATTAATGGAAGCAAACAGAGCTCAAAAACTACTTGTTCAAATTGTTAACTTTTTTTATATTGAATAGTCTATTTAACAAGGAAGGCTATATATAGGCTATATTATATAAAGTTAATCGTTAAGATGTACCTAAGCACTTAGAATGTGTCATGTGTACATAGCTTATAGTCCTTTCCGTTTAACCCTACTATTAAATCTTATATCAACTGACCTTCCAAACTCCTGTTCCGCTTCTTCAGCAGACAAAGCCTTATAACGCTGTATTGGCTGGAAATTGTACCTATATATAAAAACATTGAGATATTATTTATTCAAGAAAAAAATTACTTTATTGAAAATATTCTTTATTCAAAATATTCGAAAAGCAGTTGCAAATTCAAATTTAAAATATTCTTAATTGAAATATAATTTTGTGCAATAAGTTTTGCTTTTGTAGTACATTCTAGAAATACTCGATGATAGTACTTTTATATTACAAATTAAAAGACATATTCACCATTCTTGCAAAGGATATGCGTCTATGGCGCCATCATCTGCGTGTGTGAAAACATAGTACGCCGCGTTCTCTGATACACCTCCCTCACGAATGCCTTTAAATCTGGAATAAACAATTAAAAAGATATAATTATAATATTAAATTGTTCATCTAAAATTGCATATAAAAAAAGGAATGTATCAAGATTTAAACTTGCTTCTGTTACACGAGTATAGTCTTGTATAGTCTAATCACTATAATATGTAAAAATATTATTCTTGTATATCCAGATGGCAGCACAACAAAAATCTTATATGGACAAATCAAAATTTGCTAGCAAGAAAAGTTAATAATGTATTATTAATTTTCAAATGTCATTTTTCTTAATAATAACAATTGCTGCATTATTTCACATTATTATAGTAGTTTCAAAATATTGCAATTTGCATTCTAAAACTGTCTGCCCATATTTGATAGAAACACCTTACAATGTTAAATAATTGACTCCTTTGGGTGGGGTCGTAACTACAACTTTTAGGTTTACAGTCAAATGTCAGTCTATGTGATATTAATTGATCTTTTATTATTGCTATTATACATTTAATCTTCTTTAAATGAAATAGCTAAAGTTAATTTATATTATGTTAGTAATATTATAGATAATGCATACTTTTTGCCAGTCTTTCCACCAACTTTCAGTATCCAAGGTTGGTCTTCTGGTTTGTATTTGCGGGATATTATACCAAATTTTTTACGACGCGCCTCTTCACGCATATCGCGCCCATACTCTGATCCAGCACCAAATCTGAAAATTTATGAAAGAATAGAATATACATTATTGCACACAGGCAAAAAAATAATGAGAAAATCTATATATACTATATAACTATAGAGATATTAGCATTATGTGCAGTTACTTATAGTCCAATTTTACAATTGTAAAAATTTACACATTTCAAAGTTTGATAATGTTAGCATATAGCTTAACCGGGACAAATTAAAATCCTAATATAATAATATAATTTTGAACAAAACTTTAACATAATTTTTTCCTTAAGGAATAGTTATTGTGTATGATAAATATTTTTGTATTATAAGTGGTGTCAGTCATAATAGGATAAACAGATAATCCAAACATAAATATCTTTTATTTCAAAATGCCTTTTATGTTTCCACCTTTTGAAATGTAAAAAAAATTAAAATCAGACTCATCCATTTAAACAATTTTATACATACTTAGGCATATCCTCGTCAATTCCCTTAAACTCCCTTATATTATTTTCTCTTTCCATTTTGACATGAGTCCAATTAGCAAAATCCACATTGAGTGTGGCATTAAATCTCATCACATGATATTTCTTTTTCACATTTTTGGGCACTCTAATTTTGAACTCTTGCACTGCTGATGGTTGCTAAAACATTAAAAAGTTATTATTTTAAATGTAATTGTGGAATTAAATTGATTATCATTATAATAAAACTCACTAGTTATTTATTTACTTTTATGTTTTTACTTTACAAGGTCATGTGGCATTGACCTTTGTTTACTAAATTTTATTGTTGTAAGCAATAATCTAATAATCTAACATTCAATGTACCCTTATATAATTTACCTTAAAATATATATGTTATATTATTATTAGATATTACATGCATACAGTCATACATTGGTTTTTTCCTTTTCCTTAGCTTCCTACCAAAAAATTATTAGGCCAAAGGATAACACTTTCTTTGACACGTCTGAAGTTTTTTGTCTTTGTAATATGTTAAAATTATTACACTGCAGTATAAGCAACTACACTTATGTTGAATACTATTTAAAACCAACATAAAAAGTTACAGTTGCTTGAAATAAAAAAAAATCAGTTACGTACCGAGGTTCCTGGTGCTGACATTTTATTCATTTTGCTAAATTTAATATTAAACTAATACTGTAACAATTCATAAACACTTAAGTTATCACGAAACAAGATTTTATTTACATGATTGTCAATATTTTTTATTAAAAATCTTATCACATTTGTAATCTCCACTGTCTAGCTGAGCCCGTGATGGCACAGTCTGGTTTTCTGTATGTTTTCTGTTTTACAATTAAAACTTCGTGCTTGGCAAAATGCGTTTAGAATTTGCTTGTCACGTAAACTTTCAAAGTAATAGCTGTAAAAAAAAATATTAAATTGAATATATAAAAAAAACTAAACATATATTTATCTATCTCTATTTTAATAATACTTACTAGTAAGTTTTACAATTTTTTTTAAATGAATTAAGTATTTAGTGATCAAAAACAATCAACCCCCTCAGTCTATTGCCTTGCATATTTTGCATTTAAAACACAAAATTTTTGAAACTATCTTAAAGGATACATATTTGTAATAATTCAGATATATATTTTATTTATAATTGAAATACAAAAGATATCTGTATACTGTTTTCATTTAGCAATTTTGTGAAATGACAGATAACAAAAGTCAAAATCACATTTTAAAAACAAAGTCATATTTTGCTAAAACATTTTAAAAAATTTGTTCATAAAAGAAATATAATAAAATGGGCAAAAAGAAAAATAAGAATAAAGTCAGCGGTGCAGTAAAAACTGCTGCAAAAATGGAGAAAAAACTAGCAAATAAACTTAAAAAAGAACTTGCTACTTTGGGAGAGGTTAGTTCATATGGATCCCGGTTATTATTGTCAGAAGTTTTTTCAATTACAATAGTAATCAAATATTTCACCTTTTATTATGACGCTTATTGATAAATAATTAACATTACTACAGGAAGATATAGCTAAAGTGATCGCAGAAATTGAACGAGAAGAGGCTAAGCGTTCTGCGGCGTCAGAAAAGACTTTAAAAAACCCACCCACTCCAAGAGCTTACGCGAGTCTCACTCCACATCCTACAAACAATGAACTCATTATGTTTGGTGGAGAATTTCACAATGGCCAACAGGTAAAAATTTTATTTTATTAATACATAAAATTGTTTGTCATATATTTAATATTATTTTATGTCAATGTAATTAATTACTTCAAGCTTAAGTTATGAATTCAAAATTATACAGTGTTCTTGAAATATAAATAAAACCAAGCTTTTGTTCTTAGTTTAGTAAAAATTCATGAAAAGTATGAAATATAAAATAGTCATGAACCAGTTAATATTAATTATTTCATTAAATATCATTTAAATATTTTTAGACTGAAGTATACAATGAATTGTTATTCTATAACCCTGTGAATGGAACATGGAGGCAAATTAAGGCACCAGGAGGACCACCTCCAAGAAGTGCTCATCAGGCAATAGCTACACCAGCCAATAAGTAAGTCTCACATGTGTAAATATTTTATAAATTTATTTCTATATTAGAATAATATTAATCATGGTGCACATTTTTAGCTTAAAAATAAACTAATAAACTATACTATGATTCAAATAAAAACCTAATAATTATTTATAGGTAAGATGATTTCAGTCATCACATTCAATGTCATTTTTATTTTATTGTTTACTTTTACACAAAAATATGTATTTTGTATTATTTCACTACAATTTGAACTTTAAAACTTTTAAACCTATAATGTTAATATTTGTTGCCTTCTTTATATTATTTATTATGTTTTAGAGGTGAATTGTGGGTGTTTGGCGGTGAATTCACAAGTCCTACAGAAACCCAGTTCTACCATTACAAAGATTTATGGTGTTTTTCTCTGGGGGAAAAGAAATGGGAAAAAGTAAGTGTAATATTATGTAATAATTGTGAATTAGTACAAGAAGCTTATTAAATTTGTAGAATGTGTTTAATTTCATGGGCTTTATATAGAATATATCATTTAATTGATATTTATTGTCTTTTTTACAAGTGTAGTTACAAAGAAAAACTGTGTAGTGTTATGTAATTCATAATTAATGTTGTTGTAAATATTATATGGTCATAAGCATAGAGAAAATTCTTTTTATAAACCAATTAATAACTTCGGCCGTTTGATAGATGCTCTGAGATGTACTCTAATATAATATGGTGCTTGTTTTTTTTATTCAAATCTCTTTGTCCAAGAAAAATCATGAAAAATGTATGTATATAAATGAAAATTATAATTTTATATGCAATATTTTATATGGGTAGAATGATCTTGGCTTGGTAAATAAATCATTAATCCTGCTCCCGCAGCAATTCAGGGCTACAAAGTAGCCTGCATGTTGCTCAGCTTTTCCAGAGACAGAAAATTATTTTAGACATGTTTCTTTGTTTTTAGTAATGTATAAATAATTGAGCAAAATAGAAGAAGTGTGTTAGTGATATTACATATATTACACTAACACACACTTCAATTATTTAGCAAAAAAAACATTTTTTCTTGTTATTTCTATCCAAAATGTTCTTTATATATATGTGACATATAAAAAAAATACTATTCACAATTTCCTTCCAGGTGATAGCACCTAACGCACCATCCTCTAGATCTGGTCATCGGATGACCTTATTAGGTCGCAAGTTATTCATTTTTGGGGGATATTCAGATGATGGCAGAGAGTGTAAATATTTTGATGATCTACACACATTCTGCTTGGATACAAGGCAGTGGAGTAAGCTGACAATAAGTGGACGAGGACCTACTCCTAGATCGGCATGTGTCATGATGCCTTGTGGGAATGATTCGGTAACAGCTTAGCTATAGTTGAATAATTTTTTTTTAGTTATATTTTTTATTTTTATCAATGGTAATTAAATTGCAAATAAATTTTATATAAATAAATTCGACTTACATTATTATATATAATAAAAATACTCTTGTACTAATATTTGTAATATATATTAATTATTTAGAAATATGTGGCTTTATTTTTTAAATTTTATTACTAGATTAAGATAAAGAATTCAGGCGGGAAGTGGAGAATGTGCCTTTCCAAGTTCTCACTGCATACTTGCTTACTATTATTGAATTTAGTACTTATACAACCTCGTTGGGAATGCTTTTGAAAATGTTTTTGCGACTAGACTATATTGTAAAAAAAAATTGCCATCTTTTTTTTCTAATATGACTGGTAGCATACCATTTATTTTGGCATTAGACATATATTTACAAAATTAAAAATATTTTTTTCAGCTAATAATCTACGGCGGCTTCTCCCGCATACGCGAAGGGAGGACGGAGAGGACACAAACGCACACGGACATGTTTAAGCTGTCCTTCAAGACCGGATGGTGCTGGCGGTCTCTGTCCGGGGGAAGTACCGCGCGGTCGGGCGTGGCGTCCGCCGTCAATGTGCATAGCAACAGGGGATACGTGTTTGGAGGTGTTTGTGTAAGTGTGTAGAATATGTTGGCACCAACATATACACGATTTGTGGTAATGTGTTGGAAATTAGTTTGTTTAATTTTTTTTTATTTAATTTTTTTTTTATAAGAACTGTCTGATCGAGCTAACGCTTCTTCTAAACGGGATGATGTTGGTGTGTGTGCTTATGTTGTTTCGTATTTTTTGTTTTCGATATTATTATAAATATAATAAAAAAATAAACCTTCACTTGGGTCCAGGCACTGTTCTGAGATCCTCTCCCTTTAAAGCGATGGCCTTCCACACGGTGAAATAATGGAAATTCAAGTATTTAAACAAAAAAAAATTATAATTCCTATTTATTACAAAGGATGTAGAAGAAACAGAAGAAGAGTTAAAGGGAGAAATGAATGATGAGCTCCAAGTTCTGGATCTGGATACCAATCGTTTCCACCCCGTGGTGTTACGGGCGGCGGGGCCCGCCGCGCCCGGCCAAGCTGAGCGAGAGAAGAAAGAAGAAGAAGAAGATGGAAAGGAAACTGTTACAGGTGAGCTAGGGCTACCTATTTTTTTAAATTTACTTGATGGTTATTTATATACTGTCTTTTTTTATTATTTGAAACTTTGTAAGAAACGTGTGTGCATTTCTGTGATAATTTATTTATATAGTAATATAAACAAAAAGAGGTTTTTTGCTTTTGTTTTTCTAGTTATATTCACATTTTTTGGGAGTTGAGGTTTAAGATTATTTATTATTTATATATGTGATAAACTAACATAATATGTAAATAACAAAGGAAGTACATCTTTTAGAGTAACTAAAATATTAATTAAAGTAATAAATAAAATGTAAAGGTAGATATCCACATGGTCGATACATTTGTATGGAAGAAGAGCAACCGGACAGGACTTATATGTAGTTTATAAGAAGCGAGTGCTTCCATTATTTTTACATTTAGTAATAAATATAAATAAAATAAAATGTTAAATGATTCGTAATTTACAGTGGTGACTGATGAAGTGTTCACAATGAAACTTGGTACCTCACAAATTCCACAAGTTCTAGAAAAGTCGTGTTCTATAACAATACACCCAAAGGTAGAACGTTCCGGACCAACTCCCAGAATGTCAGCCATGATGGCGATACAGAGATCTGTCTTGTATTTGTACGGAGGAGTCTTAGAAAAAGATGAGAAACAATTTTACTTGGGCGACATGTATAGTTTAGGTGAGTTTGTTATCTCATATATATATATATATATATATATATATATATATATATATATATATATATATATATATATATACATACATATATATATATATATATACATATATATATATATAATATATATATATATATATATATATATATATATATATATATATATATATATATATATATATATATATATATATATATATATATATATATATATATATATATATATATATATATATATGCATATATTAAGCCATATTTAGTAAAGTCTTGAACCTAAATTCATTAATTCAATAAATTTATTTAACAAAGGAGGGTTTGCAATAAAATTACAAGAAATAACAATACATTTAATTGAAATAGTTTGTTTATTACTTTTGAGGAAGAATTTATAAGGATTTAAAATGAAAAGGGGTTTTTTTTTCTATAACAGTGAATATATTTGTTGGTTTATCTGAAAGTATTTTGGTTTATAGAGTATACATATAAATATATTGTAGGGATATAAATATATTGTTATCTAATTATCTATTTGTTGTTATCTAATTGATGTGATTAGATACATTTTTTTCTTTTATAAGTTAATTAAAAATATTAAAAAAATTATTATAATACTGCTTTAATTCAATTTTATTTGCTCTTTAAGTCTCACTTAACCAAAAACGTAGATTTTACAAATATATATGCCAATTACCTATATAATGTATATTGTTCCCAGACCTACACAAACTGAACGAATGGAAGACTGTAATAGAGCAACCGCCATTACCGGACTGGCTCGGCTCCGACTCCGAGTACTCGGGGTCAGAGAGCGAGACGGAAGACAGCGATGACACTGAGGAGGGAGAGGGATAGATGTATGCTGACACAAATGAATCGGAGCGAGATAGATGATATTGTATGAGAATGAATGTTTACTATATGTAAGAGTGTATTGTAAGGATAATAAATCATTTATTTATAGTAATTTTTTATTTTAATTTATGTTGTTAATATGCAGTAATGTTGAAACCAATTTTGTTTATATATAAACAAATATACTTTAAAATATTGATAATTATTTGTTTGGTTGTAAAAATTCTCCATTGGTCACCATTTTGTATTCATCTAGAGTTTTATATTCTATGTTGAGATTCTCATTCTAGAACTATTTTTACATACGCGATGTTTTAGCAAAATAAAGCATGGCGTTGTGTTCCACCAAAACACAATGTGTTAAGTAAATCTAATGGATAAAATGATGCTGCTATGGTAGTCTTCGGCTAGCGTTATATGAAGTCTCAATTTAAATAAATGTATCATAATATCTTACTTAACATTATAATTTATTATCTTTCTGCAGAAATTGAAATTTGATTATTTAATAATAAAATGAAATTTAAAAACGTCAGAAAGTACTGGTACAGAGGTACTTTTTCAAGTGATTCAAGAATCAAGAAGTAAGTAGCAATATATAATATAAGAGCATATTATATTTTGAATTATAATTTTTTTTTTGTCCCAAAATTTATATTTCTTTTAAAGGAAATCTTAGATATAATAGAACAAAGTTAAGTTATACGAATAGTCGTTTTGACGTAACCCAATATATCTAATAATGTCTTTTCATACAAAACACTCGCTTATTTCCATTCGGCTCGGACAAAGCCGCGGGTCAAAGCATAGCATAGCATAGCTTAGTTTCAATAAAACACAAACTTACACCAACTGTTTATTTACAACGTAGAGTAGAGTAGAGTCTACACGTGTATATAAAAACTCCTTTAATCTACGGTTCATTCATTCGTTATACATTCAGTTAACAATTTCATTATATTATATTATTATATTATATGATAAAGAAGAATGGAAATATCTATATGTATAAGTTCAATTTGATATACATATAGATCTTTACTTTTAGTTATCAATTATTTTCATTAATTTTACACCTAAACAATTTTAAATATTTTTTTTAATCGAATATTGACCGTAGTTATCGTTTTGATACTTTGTAATAAATGTAATCCAGTTTGTTATTTTTATTATTTAAATTGAATATTATTTAGAATCAGTACTGCTTTATCGCGGATTTGATGTTTTGGCGGAGAGATATTAGTGTTAAGACACTTAGTTCTCCGTTTATTATGTATATTATATATTACATTTAAATCTTTTCCATTGCAAATTCATCATTGGCAGTATTTACTTCTGGCAGTGTATGAATCTATCACTATTAATATTAGTGTGATATTGTCAATTATTTCAAGGTTAAGTTAAGTTATTTGACATGCACATATAGTAATAATATATTAATATATAAAATTCTTACAAATTATAATTTATTATTATTTAGTTATTTGTCAATATCGTCTTATTGATAATTAATGAAGTAAACAAGTTAAAAATAACTTTTACAAACTTTCATGAGTGTGTGTGAGTGTTTCATGAGCTTTCATGAGGTATTAGTTAATAAACGAAAATATAATTAAAAAAAAATTATAATGTAATTTGCCTAAATTCTCATACAATTCCATTTCAGAATGTTTTACACGCCAGCTTTTTTTATATTTACTTTTAATCTAAGATCCCACCCATAGTGCCTTTCAAGTACGGCAGTTAGTTGTCTGTACCCTGTTAATATCTGTACAAAATCTAATATTAACTATAGTTTTTAAAACATTTAAAATATTAATTATATATTTACAGAGTAATTTAAATTGTAGGTTACATTCACTAATTACGTATAAAAATAGCTAAATGTCAATATTAAATATGCAAAAGCTAAATAACTTTTGTAATAACTCTTATTTATCAATTATATGTGAAAGTCTAGAAAGTTTTAATTTTTAATTTAATTTTTTTTTTAATTTCGTTTAAATTAAAATTATTAAGAAACTCATATTGTTGTTAAGTTTAACTTATTTGACAAATTAATCAATATTTTATAGTTTATTCTAGAGATGAATTTTTCATAGTCAGTGCAAGTAATTCAAGAAGCAATAAGTGAGTTTCATATTTAGATTTATTTTGTTTCTTTTTTTGGTCCCAAAACTTGCACAATACGTTTTTATTTAATCTATATCCTGCGATATGTATTACAAGAAACAGCCAAAGCGAAAGCAAAATAAAAACCTATTAAATTATTAACATTTTAATTTTATCTTTAAAAAAATGACAGATGACATTTAATATAAAATAATAAAAAGAAATATAATAAATCTATTGCGACTTTATTTGTTAAACAATTTACGTATAATATAAATATTTGTGCGTTTGATAATAAAAAAGACTAATTATGGCATGTAAGAAAGTTTACTTAAAACTATATAAATATATCGTGGACAACTTACAACAGACACAAAAAAATATTTTTTTCTTAAAAAAAAAGATGTAGCAAGCGTATCCACGATATTCTATCTTTACACTGGGTTCATAATTAAAAAAAAAACAATATTCGCAATATGTAAAAAATGCAAACATAGCAAAGCTGAAGCCCATATTTTAAAAAATGGTGTAAACAATAGAAAATGCATTGTTATATATAAAATACAAAAGTAATTAATCAAAGTTTACTTAAAATGTCAGTCGATTAAAAATTAAAAATAATATTGAATACATGATTCACATATAGATATATAATTTAATTTTGAATCTGTTCTCAAACAATATTTGACAGGAAGCGTCATGGTGACAGTTGATAAAAAAAAATCTTAAAACATCAAGAATATCCAAAACAAAATCAGTCTTAACTTACGCTTACGTGTAACTAAATATATTTACACTTTAAATATTTTTTGATCAGAAGCTACCCTATTTACAAATTCATACAGCTGACAGACAGACAGACATCTTAGATCGAATATAGCATATTAAATACAAAGTTGAAGTATTTGCTATCTAACTGATAATTTACAAGTTATATTTACAATTAATAAATACAAAATTTGGCTGTGATTTCCTAAACTGCGACCTAATTGGTAAAAGATATAGACGTAGCTATTATGCTATTTTTTATCTGTAATTTATTATAAAGGTTTTAATCATATCGTTTTCACTTAAATTTCATTGAATTGGTGTAATTTATTTTTGTTTCATGTTTAAAAAAATATTGAAAATATAATGAATATTGCTGCGACGAATATCTTAAAAATAATTTTCAATATTTTATAAAACATTATTTATGTAAAAGTACAGATAAACAATATCATAAATAACAGCGCCATAGAACAAAAAAAACACACTGTTATTGTCGATAAAACAAGTTATTTACACATTTCGTGCACTTGAGAATCGAACCCACAGTCATATCACAGGACTCGCTCTCGGTATTGACTAGGCTGTGACGTCACAACAGATGGAAATTAAATAAGTTAAATCTTTATTTAAATTAATTATCTGTGCACTTAATTGAAGGCGGGCGGTGTTGCCATGTTGAGAAATTATATAAGAGCATTTATTCAAATATAAACATATTAAATCATACATAGTAACACGATCCACCTTCAATTTTCGATTTAAAAAACAAATATTAAATTAAATCGTGACGCCATATGTCAAAATAGCACAAAACTAAAACAAATCGGTGACTATAGTTCCGAACCAAGCGCAAACGACGGGCAAGGCGTACGTAAACAAAGCTTTCTGCAAGGACGGCTGGTCGGCCGACGCGGCCACGGGCTGCTCCGAGGGGATAGCGGGCTCGGACACGTTGTCTGGCAGCTCGGCCGGCTGCTTGGGCTGCGGTATTTGCTCGACTGGCTCGATGTTCTTTGGCATTGGCACGTCGAAGTTCCGCTGGAGTGGCGTATCTGATGGTCGTGTTATTGTCTCGGGAGTGGTGGCGTCGAAGCGGCCCTCGCCAGAACCTATTTTTAGAAAATTGAGATTTTCCATTATATATTATTTGAGCTTGATTTGAGTAAAACTTTATAAAAATTTTATGGCATGTTATTTTAGAAGCAACTCTGTAATTAGTTTCCAGATTGAGAACTTATAATGAAAATAATTAAATTGTAATCGTCCCACAAATGGGTATAGAACTCATAACCAAGCTTACAGCCAGACGTGTGTCAGTCATTACTTATTATCTTTATTATATAAAAAAAATATATTTAGCCTAATAATCTGTTTGACAACTTTAAAGTTAACTACCATGTCTACAACAAATACCCAATAAAAAAAAACAATTTACAAACAAAAGGAGGTTATACCTTCAGGATAATCATTATCCGCGTTCCTATCCTCGTCGTCAGTGGGTAGGTCGTAGTTATCGTAAGACTCGTCTCCGGATCCCGACCCCGAGCCGTTGTCCACGAACTCGTTTTGCGACGCCGCTGCCGCTTGGAGGTCTTCAGCTGAAGAAATGGAAAATATTGGAATAAAAAAAGAATATAATTTTTGTATAAAAACATATAGGTACGATTATATCTAGATATTAAAAAAAAACAATTTTTTAAAACAGGAATCCTAGGGACACGAATCGAGTGGCGGAACTGAACGTTGCGCTTATTCCGTGACCGGATCGAATCGGACCGAATCGAACCCGCAACCGTCGCGTTTACAGTCGACGTCCTCAAATCATAGATAAAAAACACCAGATTGGTTTTAAAAGAGTAGCACTCACGGGTATCCTTCCACTGCACCTCCACCCCGTTGTACGCGTCCTTCAGCTTGGCGGTGTAGGAGCGCAGCGCCTCCAGCGCGGGCGCGGGCGAGGGCGGCGCGGACGAGCGCACCTCCGGGTTGGAGGCGAGCGCGGGCGAGCCGTCGCCGGCCGCGACCGACGTGTAGCTGGGGAACGGAAGCAGATGACACCAGTCAATTTTATTAAATAGCTACAAATAGTTGGTTAGGCTTCACCGCGTCCGAGCCGAAAAATAAGTGATTAATGTTACTGTACCACCCACACGAGCAAAGTCGCGAGCGTTTCACTAGTTTTGTAATATATAGAATATATTTCAATATTAGAATGATAATATAAATATTATAGAATATATTTGAATAAGTCCTGTAGTGTTGTAGAGGCTATTGTGGTGGTCGCAGTGACTCCAAAGACTTGCAGGTTCAATTCCCACTACGGGGAACGAATTATTTTTATTTCCTTAATGCACAACATTAAATTCCGCTACTCAACACAATATCTCGCAACTTGGGCGGAAAACCACGAACAAGGTGTCTTAACGCTAAGTTCCTTCTGCCCACTGTTCTATACAGTATGAAGCTAAGAAAAAAAGGCACCTCTTACACCCACACTTATCTACCACTACTGATACTCTTCTCACCTAGCAACATGCGAGCCGTTGAAGCACGGCGCGCTGGTGACGCTGGTGGAGGCGCACAGCACCGCGGGCAGGTGCAGCCAGTAGCGGCGTGATGCGCGCACCCGGGACCGAGTTTCGCGTACTAGTCTTTCTAATGCTGGACCGGATTCACCACCTTTGGAATACAGTAATAATAAATAAATAAATAATACAATAAATTTGATTAAAGACCTTAGTTCTAGAGATAATTACTTAAGATTTCACAGATAACATGTGCGCTATAATCAAAATATAAGAAGAGCTCAAAGCAGTGAAACTTCCAATTCATGATTAGGATGTTGAATCGGGCTAGAAATTAATTTACTCAGATTTATCCCCTTAATTTCTTCCCCCAATAATCTGCTAAATTCAGAAGCATCCCTAAAATATTTTCTAACCCAATCTATTGCTTCAATTAATTTCTTATTTTCAATTTTATTAAATTTATTTTTATTTAATTTTTTTTTTTTTAATGATTTTTTATCAATTATTATAAATTCAGCAAAGAAGAAAACAAGTTCAGATACGGGGAGTACCCGACCTCTCTCAATAAGACAAAATATCGCACAATTTACACTAAGTAAATTCTATTTATTAATTTTAATGCTAAGCTTATAAAGCCATAAAGATCTCCTTTGTAGAACACTCGTTTTGTGTAATCAAATCTGAGTGGGGATAGTTTGTTGAAATCTTCTAACTAAAGCGCTAACAAAGTTTCAATAGCCGTAAAGAGATTTAATCAATTAATTGGCTTAATTACTTAATTCGATTAAAGGTTTGAAGATAGTAGCATAAAAAATGATCTCATACTATTTTGTGTTTTTATTTATTTTGCTTCTATATTTTTCCACCACAGACTTTTTTGGTCAATACTTTTTTGGTTCTACATTTGTTTGGTTCAATAGTTATAGAATCAATACTATTCAAATTTTATATTTATGTATTACTTTTTTAATTTATATATAAAATCATAAAGATTGTCTTACCGTAACCTTCTTCAGCTTTGATCGGCTTCTTCTTCTTCGATCCCCTCTTTCCATCAAATTCATATGATTTGAAATCAATCTCAGCACCACCTGGTGCCGGTTCCGGGTCAGCATCTCTCTTTCGCCTTTCGTGCTCCTCATATTCGTCCAATTTAATCTGACCTCTCATATACTGTAGGAAACGTTCCCTCAATTTTGACTGTTCTGCCAATTCCTCCGTTGCTTTTCTTATACCATCGGGCGTTTTAAGACCGACGAGCAACGGGTCGTCGTTGACGAGGCTCTCGAAGGATGCCTCAATTTCGAAATCGTCGACATCATTGGACTTGTGGTTCCAATCGAAGTCTGGAATGGATCTGGCGAAGCGCCGACTTCTGTCCGGGGCGAAGAATGGCCCAGTACTGCCGCCTCCGCCCAAAATTGGTTTCCCGCAACCAGAGAAGATTTTCTGCGAGATCTCCTGGTTGCGCTCTTGGAAGCTCATTATGGCTTCTGAGATTTTTATGTCTATGGGCTCTACTACCATCGCTATGTTGAATGGGCCGAGAAGGCGATCAGCTACTTTTTCTACAGCGTCTAGAATTGAAAATATATTGTATTTAGACAAACAATCTAATTAATAAAAAAATATGCACATTTCATATTCAATCATTCATAACCATAACTAGTACTTTCTACCACTATCTACCAGCCTACTACTAGCCACAAAGTCGTCATATGCTTATAGATAAAACCTGAACTCACCAACATAAGCGTCCCATTGCTCCCCTAAATCAGCGTGAGTGGGCAAACAGCCCTTGATAACGTTATGGCAGTAGCGGCTGCAGGCTGGTTGCTGCTGACCTGAGCAAGTACCACAATAGCGGAGACGTGCCCACGCTGTAACACACTCTTGTGTCACACCGACCTGGAAAAGATCAATGATTTTTTAATATAAAATAACTTTAAATACGTTTTAAATTTTTTTTTTTGTATATTATGAGTTTGAAATATGTATATCTTTGATGCCATTTGATGATGGCGCAGGACTAGTCCTAGAGAGCACGAGGATTGAGTCTTCAAATACTATATAGGGAATATATGTGTGTGAGATCAATAGCCGACGATTGGACCATTGATGGCTTTCTAATACGGAAGCCGTTATTACATTTTTCTTTATATGCTTGATAATAATAAAAGAGAATATAAAATATTGAATATTTTTCATTCTATAATGGTAGAAGAGTTTAGTGTCAAAACATTCCTTTTTCTTTCCGCCAGAATTCGTGACAATTAATGCTGAATCGCAGAACTCAACGCCGCGCTTTGTGTTATTACCAGGGCGCGGAAATTAAAATAATTCAATCTACTAAGTGAAGATTGAATCCAAAACCATTCACATGCTTTTACAGTTAGTAGTTAGTTAGTAATGCTTAGTTAGTTAGTAATGCTAGGTAGAAGAAGAAGTCTATTTATCGTGGAAGTAATTTTCAAATGAGACCACTTAAAAAATGCATGTCTTTTAGTATCTATTTACTTAATTAACGAACTAGCTTTAAGTATGTTAGCGTCTTGATGTAACATTATCAAGGCAAACATAGCAGTCAATTACTTGCATCTTATCGATATCAGTATGGGCCCTTGGCGGAGCGCTTCCTCATTAATAGATAAGGATACGAGACGGTTGAATTCTTTGGGGTACATTTAACTTCCAGTGAGAAAATGTAATTTTATAGAATTCTATTAAATACATATATGTAAATATATAAAACTTGTCAATCAGGTAAGATGTAAATAAGTTTAAATAACGACTATAAAACTACTATGCCGTCGTGGCGCAACGGCACAGCGTCTGTTGTAAAAGCGACGGTTATGGGTTTGATTCCTACTCAAGGCAATGAATTATTTCGTTTCCTCACTCTGGTATGAAGACAAAACGCGGCGTTGAGTTCCGCCACTCAACACTTAATGTTTCGAAAATTGGGCGAGAAGTTGTCTTAACAGTATGTTCCCTCAGTCTAGGTATTTCTTGTTTTTTTATAATTCATATCTCTCTCATACTTTTACGTTATTTAAAATGACACTTATATTATTATAAAACTTTCGTTATTAAAAAGATGCAATTTAATTTAGTGATTTAAACAAGAATGTTACATGAAGATAGACAATCTTGATATCTAAGTCGGTGGCAACGACACAAGGAGTCGCCTTGATGTGATCTTTAGGGCCCACATTAACTACATAATTGCTGGCCAGCATTCCTATAGCCTTACACGAAACGGAATGTGGACAGACGGCGTATTATGTTTTTGCAGTGCTTTTTCTTTGACAAAGGAAATATATTTCATATGACAAGTGATGTGATTAATATAGCATAAAAAGCAGATAAATGCGAGTGGGACTCGCGCACTGATAAATGGGAAGCACGGACATGACAATTTATAAAAGTTGACAAACTTAAGATTGCGGGCGTATTCACTCGTTTTGTATGAAACGAGCTACAAATATAAATTTGTTATGGTTTTTTCTATGGCATATCTGTAAATTACAAATTGTCTGACTAGTACTATAAGCTTTTATTCATTAATTTCACGATTCTAAGTTAATAACAAATACCCTATAGGTTTTCATTACGCTATTAGCTTTACATAGTGTGCGGCATAAATCGAGTATAAACGGCCGTATATTATGATTGCGTGGATTTAGAAATTCAAAGACCTGAATATTTTATATAAATTTCATCCAAAAATGATTTTAACAGACAGAAAGACAGCAAGCAATATGATCCTAGAGGTTTTCTTCTTTTGAGGAGCCCTAAACCGGAGCCCTAAAAACGGTATGTTTGAAATTACTGTATTGAAGATATATGGCCGGATGTGGCTCATCACAGCCTTTATAAGGTATTTTTATCTTCGTATGTCTCGTTCATCATCTAGAACAGGCAGAAAAGCAAAAGAAAGATCACTACTTTTTTTTTAAGTAGCAGATTGGTAACACAACGTCGCCTTTTCCCTACCATAAATACGTACTAAGTACTGATTGTCATTTTTTGAGTACCAAATAACACTGTTCTATTCTCAGCAAGATGACATCATCGTCAAATGTGGTCGCCAATTTAATAATCTCACTGAAACGATACGATACTCCTTGTTGATATGCAAATAAATTTGAATTATAATATTAATTGCGTCTAATTTGTCATCTGGCGCCAAATGAGATCAACGGACGCGTGACTCAGACTCCACAATAAGGCACTACTTGTCTTGAATTTTGATGCTCTTAAATAAATACAATGCCGAAATACCATGCGAAATTTGCATAGTACTCACTGTGCCTTAAGACAATAGAATCTCGAGATTTATATGGCACTGTCATGGTTTCTTGACCATCGCAGTCGCAGTTTAGTATGCGATTTCTGAACGGTCTGGAGGTCAGTGGGCAAATCGTCTTAATGTTCACCTTTTAAGGACACGATTGACGTAACCCAATCTTAATGTTACGTTTTATTTCAAATTGGGTTCATGTTTAACATTTTGTGGGTTTTTTTATAGCAACGCCTGAGCTAGCGATAGCTTTTACGTTGATTTATTTGAGTATATTTATTATGTTCGGTTCTTTAAATATGACATTTAAAGCATGCTAGTTGCTGGACTAGATGACTTCTACTGTACTATATACATTAGAACACTCGCTATGAGATGGCTTATATAACTTATTTATAGCTTCGAATATATTATATTTAATTAACATAATTATATGTAAAAATTATTAAAGAAAACATTACATTTTTTTATATGTATTATGTTTTGTTTAAGTATTTTTTTCTATCGTTAAACGATTAATATATAATTGTATGAAGACTATTAATTTACCTTTTTATAGATAGATATAATCAAAGTGCACATTATACCATATTTTTTAATCTCATAGGCCCATCATGTCGTAATGTATTCATATTTGGTTAATTTCAACTTATATAAATTAACTGATAAGATGTGAAGAACATTCATCTTGTCTTGACCCAATTGCTTTTAATAAAGCGAGACCTTTGTGCTTTTAGATATCTATATACAAATATATTTTTTTATAGACGGAAATCATTATTATATTAAATATGTTACTTAAAAATCATATTTTAATCATGGTTCAAATCTAATGTTATTATTATAAGCATATTGTAATAACATTTAAAAAGTAACGCTTTCGATACGTTTAAGCAAAATGTACCTTACTCTACAGTGTCTTACTTACGCCTACACATACACAAATGTGAAACTTATAATACTGACATTTTAACTAACTAACTCTACTTACTTGGAAAACGAAATACCTAATTTCAGCGTCCCACACTGAGTAGAGTTTCTGCTGAGCGAGCTGAGTTTCTTTTATATATCGACTATATATTGATTACAAAGCAAAATTAATTAAAGGCATATACATATATATATATATATATATATATATATATATATATATATATATATATATATATATATATATATATATATATATATATATATATATATATATATATATATATATATATACATATATGTATATATATATGTATATATATATATATATATATATATATATATATATATACATATAAAATATTCTAGATCATATCTAGCATACATCTTTATATACCTGCATCATATTCTTAACGACGTCAGCGCCCGCCCGCAGTGCTTTGTGGAAGGTGCGCGTTGCTACGAAAGCGCGCCGCAGCTGCACCGACAGCTTCGAGGGCACGTCCTCGAATGGCTTGATGTCCCTCATGTGTTCGCTTACACATTTTAAATACCTGTAATGAATTTATTATATGAATTAAAATTAAATGAATATTCTCGTGATTTATTTTTACTTATTTTTATAGAAATGTTGCCAATACTATTAAAGAAATTGCCAATGCCAATTCCTCTGGTTTTAAGACTGATGGCGCCCATTAGCGCGCTTAAAATATACTTTAGCAGGAAATGAAGGATGAATTTTTTTTTTATTTGTCTCAATTATAAAATATAAAAAACACGAAACCTTATTATCATATTCATAATATCAATCAGTTTATTTTTAAGCTATGCTATACTTTCAAGTCTCTATAAAAGCTCCATTGGCTCTATTGTTAAATATATCTTTTAAAAAACATTGTATGGCTATTGGCCCCGTATATTGGCTTTGGTTGGGTTAATTACGAATAATACCAACGATAAATAGGCTAAAAGGCTATAAAAGGCTGAAAATAGTATTTCTTTTATCCATTTTCACCATCATCCATAGAAAACAGGATCCAAATAAGCTTTCTGAGAAACAAACACTCATTCCTGTAGGAAATTATGGCTTAGCTTAATAGGATAATTCCAGTTAATGTTGTAGTCAACGGAAGAAACAATTTCTGCGTCGAAACATTGGTATTCAGCCGCGTCGCGCGGACACGCGCGTAATAACAATATATCGATATACGTTATTATGTTTAATAGATGAATTATTAAAGAGATTTGTTTGAAATCTATTTTGCATACAAAGTTTTGATTTTATATGCAAAATGTATATAGGCACAATAATATTATGTATCAATATGTTTGTCTGTTGGTAATAAAATAAAATGTTTTTGTTTTATAGATATGGCAATTAATTTAGAGATATGGCAAGACAGATGGCGGAAACCAACGTCGTTGTCCAATAAGACCAGAGAAACACCGACATTATATATTAGAGCAATAACTTAAAGCTCAAAACTTTAAAAAATATATTTAGTATCTTTACAAAATTATATGTATAGCGATTGTCAATCGATTCTGAGAATAACAACTAATAAAATACTACTAAAACAACTAAAAAAACAAATAGCTATTTTCTTTATTATTGCTAATTTTAAGAAAAGCCAAGATCGTGAGCTTAAATGACGCACGCATGTAATAAATCTGGATGTACACAATAAATAGTGTAGATTCGGACATTATGGATGTGAGCAAATGCTTTAATTTCGTTTGATGTTACCGACGGTCGTGTGTACACTGTTTTATAGTACCAACGATACAATTAATAGGTTCTAAAAGTAAATATTCATTGTAAATTATAATTTATTTGAGCTATATATTATTTCTTTCTAGCGAGTTATCGTATATTTTGCACGTATCAATGAATAATTAATATTAATTAAATGTTTGAACAAATAAAATAATAATAACAAAACGCGACGGTTTGTAGGTTCGATTCCCACTCGGGGAGAATGAATAATTTTCATTTTCTTCGATCTCGCTTTGGTACAAGGCATAAAAGCGCGACGTTGAGTTCCGCCACTCAACACGCAATGCCTGGAAATGCGGAAAGCGGCGAACAGAGTGCCTACGGTTCCCTCTGCCTATCCTGTCATGTGCGGGATACAGCGTGAAGCTAATTTAATAAAATTTTAATTTGAATACAATAAAGAACAACAATGACGATATATTGAACAATAATAAATTGACACCGTCACACTCGGTAACGTCCATTAATTAAACGCTGAAGTTAAATCTTTAAGTAATTAATGCACATTAATTAATTATAATATGCAATAATTATTAATAAATAATAACAATTAAGACCTATCTCGCGTCTAGCGTCTATGAGTGGCGCTTTACGTATGATTATTTTTATGAGTCATTTAGTATCCTGTGGCATTACACTATAAAATGCGCGTACGCATAAATAATGACAGTATTGATCTCGCCAACTGAAAGAAACGTCCTGACAGGGTGTCGTTGAGTATTGTACATACAAGCTATTATCGACCTTATAAATATAAGTATAGAGTATTTTTGGTTATAAAATAATTATTTAAGAAATTTGTTTAGAAGATCTATAGAACACTTAGAAGAG
Organism: Dione juno; assembly: GCA_037127375.1. Classification (NCBI taxonomy): domain Eukaryota; kingdom Metazoa; phylum Arthropoda; class Insecta; order Lepidoptera; family Nymphalidae; genus Dione; species Dione juno. The sequence continues at coordinate 1,100,933 of JAXRJS010000008.1, read as the reverse complement.
TTTATGACATCGTGTAAATAAAAGTACGATGATTCGTTATAAATAATAGTGCGTAGGGTTGCTTATCTTATTTTTTTATTAGAATAAATACAGTTAATAACATAATCTTTAAATATATATATATTTTTTTATTTTATGAATATAAATTTATAGTCATTCAATTCAACAAAAATCCCAAAATACTTTCCTAAATTCATTTATTTTTTTAAAATTCACACATTTTCTGCACCTATTTCTATTGGTGAATGCGTCAAGGCAATGCCAAAAATATATTTAAAAAAAAACAAAATTGTAGCGACTAACAACCCTACAAATTATGATAACATTATTGTTTAGCTAATGTTTTAAGTGTCAAGTTGAAATCTGTTACGGGTTGTTTATGGTAGTTTTTATTTAATATTAAATGCCACCACGTGGGTGTTTACTCTATATCTATAAGCTATCTTGCTATATAGATATAGAGTAGTAGATAGCTTATAGATATAGAGTATATCTATGTATCTATGGAAATTAGATATGCGAGGATTTTCACCAAAATAGGTGTATATTAAAAGCTATAAATTAAATATGTATATATATGTCATCATCATTATATGTTATATTTATAATAAATAAAAATAAAATAATATATGAAATAACAAAATTTTAAAGTTGTGGCCATAGGCGTATTGTAACAGCGACTGATTGCCAGGTTGTGGGTTCGATTCTCAACTGGGTGATATATTTATTTTCATTTGCAAAAAACAAAAATCCGCAAAATAAATAATTAAAGATTAATAAAGTATAATAATATAATAATATTACTCACTTTTCATCAAAGCTGTACTGCGAGTTAAGCACGGTGAACATCTTCTGGTAGAGGATGCTGAAGAAACTGTCCATCATCTCATCAAAGTCTTTGTCGCCTCGAGTGTAGTACCTGAGATTAGTTTTAATATTATTTTTCTTAGAAATAAGGAGCTTTTGCTTAGCGGTTATTCTAGACAAAAAAAAACAAAAACTAGCAGATGTAGTGCAGGATTTGAACCCAATAACATCGTATGCAGTTTCTCTACATTGGAACAACAGCTATTTATTACATGCAAGAAATGAACGCGTTTAATCTGTATATGGGCGGGCATTTAACTAAAACAAAAGAAGAACAATACCGTCTGGGATACACTGTCGTATAAAAGGGCTCAAAATGTACCAGCGACTGACATAATCGCAAGCAAAACCATATATTATACTTTGTTTGTAAATAAGACAAAAATTGTTATATTATAATTATACTACAGAATATTAGAGATGTTTTATATTTAATAATTTTTTTTTGTGTAACAACAAATTTGTAAGTTTTCAAGCAATTGCAACTTTTGAGTTTCATGCCGGCTCTTGTCAGCAACTACCTTGCTAGCGGCTGGTAGTAGCATATCGTTTTGAATAAACAATGTTGTCGATCTTACATTTAATAAATATATAAAAATATATGAAATCTATGGAATTATTAATTAATTATTTAATTAAGGATACCGAAAGTCATCGGGTCGCATTATAGAAATCAAAGCATTTCGAAAAATCATAAAATAGCGGTTTATCAAATGGTCTGTACCTATCCAATTCCTCAAACAGCTGCTCGAAGACGTACGAGTGTTGTTCGTAAATCATTCCATAGGTCCTCTTGAACATGGCGTGGAACTCCTGTCTGGATAGCTGCAAGAGTTTTCGGAAGAATTCTGTAACAAAGAGAGGGGTGTAAATTAGATTGCTAATATTATTCATATATTACATTCGTAATATTGTAAGGTTCAATAATATAGAAATCAGTGCGTTTGTTACGAACTCAGAGATGTTAATGAAGTATTTAACTAAGATTAAATTATCAACATAATATTTGAACCGATTTAATTACAGCTAAACGCTAATTAACGATTCCAGGTGGCAGGTGGCTTCCTATAGGAGATACATACATACATTTTAAACAGCTGCTAATTTATTAAAGTCAATTCGTATATATTATGTAAAATTCACTAGTCGGGAATCGACCCAGAAGCCATATAACCCAATGAATCAACGACTAAGCTAACAAGGCAGTCAACTTTCATATGCGCAATGTAACATAAATTGAAATGCATTTATCTGCATCGTGAGTTTTTAATCAAGTAAATAAATTACTGTTTGGGACAAGAAACTTATTTATTACTAGATATTAAATGTTTCTATGAATTTTAATATTATCATAAGGAAGAAATACTTTTTGCTCTTGTGTATAATGGTATAAATGTATGGAACGCTCATGAACAATATCATCTACACATATCTAATAAGAATAAATACATATAATAAAAATGTAATTAATCGTTGTCTGTACATGGAAGATGTATTAAAAAAACTTCAAATGCAGCTTTACGTAGACAAAGTTGCGGGCGTAGCTTGTTAATAATATTAAAATATCTATTATAATATTCACTTTATACCTTTCTAGGACTGTTGGGGTGTAGCTCACTGCCCTAGCTCACAGCCCCATCAAGTTTACGTATAAGGAATCTTTTAGTTTTCATATTCTAGTAACACAAAACATTGAGTTTTGCTTTTGGCAAATAAATTTGATCTCACTATATCACTTTATGTATAGTATAAAGTGATATAATATACGTCGATAAATCTAACTATACCTACAACACAAAAAGTGACTGGACATACGGATGGACAGACAGACAGACACGACGAATCTATATCTCTCCATTTTTTGCCATTTCGCTACGGAATCCTAAAAAATTACATATTTGAACCGATAGTTCCTCATAATTGAGCATTTAGCCAAACAAACTCTGCAGCTAAAACATATGAAGTAGATACATATAATGTGGAACATAGAAAATAGAGAGTAATATAGGTACACAAATATTAAATATACACATTTCTATACAAAATTACATAAATCTAAAGATATAATGGACTTATCAAAATTGAAATATGAAATCTCGTGATAGTTGGCAATAAGTCGGTGTAAAACCCACTTTGGTGGTAACCGCGGATCGCTGTGGGCATCATGTTACTTCAAGTAATCGATACAGTATGAAATATTGATTAGTTCATTATCCTGCCCTAGATTCTAACGTTGCTTTGTAACAATGCATCGTTTGTAAAATTACAAGAGCCATTATTATTTTTAACTTAAATATTTCAAAAATAAAATTAAATTAAAAAAGGAGGGTCGAAAAACGAGGACCGTCGTGGCGCAGAGACACAGCGTCTGCCTATAAGCGCGACGGTTTGTGGGTTCGATTCCCACTTGGCGAGAATGAATGATTTTAATTTTATTCGCTCTGGTAACAAGGCAAAAAGCGTGGCGTTGAGTTCGTTCACTCAACGCAATGCCTCGAAATGTGAAAGCGGAGAACGGAGTGTCTTAACACCAGGTTCCTTCGGTTCCCTCTGCCTACTCTGCCATGTGCGGGATATAGCGTGAAGCTAAATATTTTAAGTTTAATTAAATAATAATTATTGATTTTGTTTCACTGGTGACACTGGAAATGTAGTGACGTGTTAATCTCTACATTTGTAGGGTACTAATCACTCTACATAAGCCACAAAGTATATATATATATATATATATATATATATATATATATATATATATATATATATATATATATATATATATATATGAATATTATAATGGTAGTTATCTGATATCAGTAGTTAACATGGATCATTACTAGAGTAATTTTAGATAGATTAAATAAATTGAAATTGTAACTGAAACCGGCAATTCTATTTTAATTATCTATAATGTTTGTAAAAGCGAAAGTTAATAATAATATTTTCATTGGAGAACATTATTGCAGTCAATGCAATCGCTCTTTTTCATTAATACTTGATTGCCTCAAAATTCGCGAACTGCTAGTTTGGAAATTAACTTAGCATCCTATGTAGCCAAATATCTAAGTCTACTTCATTTCTTCATATAGTATTATAATGAATTATATAGTTCATATGTAACCTTTAAACACAACGGATTTTAATGCGGTTTTAACTAATAAAAAAAATAAATCGATATAAAATCTTGTAGTGTGATATAAAACATATTTATGAATAAGAATTAAAACGAGAATAAACAAAATTGCCTTTATCCGTTATCGCATGGTATACATAAGCGAAGTCGCGAAACACTACACACTCTAGCATGAACTGTACTAAACATTACCCAAAACTAGACTTGAACCCACAAACATCCCGCTCAAGCAAAAGCAAGTCTTCACTACGCCACGACGGTATCAAGTAATAAAAGAATTCAATATTATTGACAATCAAGACATAAATAGATCGTTTTTCGCCTATAACATAAATCACCTTCAACATTATCAGAAACTCGTAACTCGAGTATCGGGCGGCAAGCAACAAATGTTTATTAGAAGCTAAATATAGAGCGCGCGTCTGCTTTTACGTTGATACTAACATATGTATATTACGTAGATATTGGACTATGATACGCAATGGACTTGTGATATAACATTTATTTTTATTCGATTGCAAACTTATATAATTTATATTTTTTCTTCATATTAAAGTGAGGAAAAAAAATTAAAAAAAATTGTGACACATTCGAGTGTTTGAGGGACATTTCCAAGTACAGTGGGCTACATAGACATCAATAACATAGTACTATATTACAATAGCCTTATAGGTAAAACAAAAATACTTATATATTTTTTTCAATTTCAAACAGAAATTCTTTTATCAAACATCTAAAATATTTATTGATAATTAATTAATTAAGAAACCATCATAACAAAATAAAATATTAAAAAGCGTTTAAAAATGATTATTTAATAAATATATACTACGAATAATGAATGCATATTTCATAGGCATCTGACAGCGAAATACTACAAGACTCTACGAGATGGCATGTGCAAAGAGATTTACCTAATTACTTGTAATTTGTTACGTCCTCACGAACTATACGCACACTATACACATTTTAGACAGAGAACATGACGTAGTATACATTTATTTTATTTTAAGCAGATTCCTTTTAAATGGGTTCAAATCCACTATATGCAATGACGTAAGTCTAATTGTAACTCAACACACAGTGTCTCCAAATCGGGCGGAGAGTTGACACTGATTCTCTCTTCCTAAATATATAAAGCGTGAAGCTGATTTTATAATTTCTGCGTCAATATGTAAATTTTTAACTTGCAGGTGTAGGTAGATGTAGCGGTAGCACGTATATAAAAAAAATAATAAAGACGTTTGTTTATACAAGGAGGTTTTAATCACTGTGGTGGCCTACTATCGAAATGTCTCTGCAAGATAACCAAAGATTATGCTCCACGCGAACTAAAATAATATTTATGTAAGCGCGTGTCAATAATCAATTTCGATTTGTATTCAAATTATTTATGTGAAATTCATTTTTATTGTAATATGTATAAATATTTATATACATAAACATACTATATTTATATATGTATAAACATACTATATTTCAAATGTCTATAGTAATAAAAGGGGGATATACATTTAAGTATTTTGTTTCTGATTCGGATTTGGATTGCTAAGGGTAGCACATACTTAAAGTTGGTCTTGGTTAGCCTTAAATGTGGATATATGCAAGTAGGTCCAAGTCTATTTATATTTAGAACTGAGGGAAAACAGAAACAATATGGCAATAGCTAGTAGTAAGTAAATTTGTATTTTTTGTATATTAATATAGATAGATAAATTAGAATAGATAACTATAATATCTATAGTATATAAGTTCTCGGGACTTTCTAATATAGTACCAGTTACCAGGCGTTGTCATAATTAGACATTTTATTTAACTTTTTTTGGCATTTTTTAAATTATCTCGTTCCTTCATTTGCAAAATGAGGTTTTTATTACAAATTGCAATCTAGCCGACCTTTACAAGATGCAAGTACTTACCTACTGAGATATAAAAATAACATTCTATAAACGTGACAGTTTTGTTAATATATATATATATATATATATATATATATATATATATATATATATATATATATATATATATGAAAAGTATGTGATAGATAATGTTAATATTACTATTTATCATAATATAATCGGTCCAATGACCGCTACTTATTGCGCCTTCGATAAAGTCTCGCGTGTTCAACGTACATCACGCGTGGTAAGGCGTGTACTGCACTATGCTTTTAAATCTATTGTTATTTTAAAAAAATATTTATATATATAAAATGCCGTATAGTTTTGAAGGCGAATGTTTTGATTTGTGCCTATTGGAGTAACGTATTCATTCTTACTAATGACTAAAAGTATTTTTTTTAATATTAGATACTAAAATGTAAAATTTTTCAAGTAAATGTTCAGTAATAAGCGACAAACCTATTATTCTGCTTTACTAAATTATGTCATTCTGATCTAAATAAATGATGTAAGGGAAATTTATGTATTTATATGTGAAAAATGCGTAATAAAATTCGCATATGTATTATCCTACATACATCAGGGTAGCCAGTAACCTAGTGTCAAGACACTCTGGTATTTTCTTCCTCAAAATACTATTTAACTAAAGTCCACAGACAAAACATCAAAGTCATAAAACTTTTATTTTCATGCATATTTGAGTAAAGAATGTGAAAAAGACTGAGTTGCATTCGAGCGCTTGCCAAGTGCCAGTTGACCTTAGGTCATATGAAGCGATAAGTGAAAAAAAAAGAAAACAATATTTTCTAATACTTGTTTACTTTTACAACAAAAGGATTTTTAATTTAACCTATATTCTGTATATAATAAAGTATGCTGAAAGGACCTAGTGTTAATATACTTACGTTTTGAATAACAAAATTCATCGGAAGATATCTAAATATATATATATATATAAAACTTGACTGATTGCCTGACTGACTTGTTGACTTGTATATCACAGCCGAAACTACTGTACCTAGAATCTTGAAATTTGGTACAAGGGGGGTTCGAGAGCACTAAGAAAGAATTTTTAGAAATTCAATCCCTAAGTGGGTAAAACAGGAGTGCACAATTTCTATGGAATTTTCTCATTTTTAGACTTAGAATAATGAAAACAGGTATATAGTATAGATATAAAAGTGATCTGTTTAGATGAAATGGACAAAATTCTCCCCTAAAGGGGTAAAATGGAGGGATAACGGGACAAGGGAGAGATATATAATATTAAAATCGTATCCGCAACCATCGTGTACCAGCCAGACATTGTCGCAATGCCCCAACATAACCTAAATGTATAAAATTTTAAACTATTTTTTGTTAAGAAAATAATAATAATATTAATGTAACATTTTTGCCATTTCTTTTGTTTCCAATACCAACCTCGGCGTGTTTAAATAGGCCGCTGTTGCTTTCGTTGACCTACATTACACGAACGAACCGTTTGTGTGTAAGGAATCCCTTAATCTTATTATTTAATTATTTGTACTAATTAGCTGTAACAGTCCTGGCGTATGTATAGTCATTGGCGTATAGCCTTGTTTTATATTGTAAGAGCTCTTACCCTTCTCGGGCAAGAGCAAGTGCAGCGTTGAGTACCGCCAATCAAAACGAAATATACCAAATTCGGAGGAAAGGTGCAACACCGAGTGTCTTGCCTATTTTTTTCTTTTAAATTAAAAAAAAAATCGAAAATAATATAATTTTTGCAATTGCAGTTTGTTATACACAAAGCCTTATTAGCAGTTTAAAAAAAACTGAAGTGCAGGTGAATGAATGATAATAATAATTTTTTAATTATTAATTTGTGCGGAATAATGATGTATCGTTACATTAATTATTACTTGCTATCTATATGAACAACATCGCCACTACATACATTGTCTTGGAAGGTCCATAAAAAACTAATGATATTATCTTTCTTGTCTTAACGCTTGTTGCTCTAATTAACACTTTCCGTCCATTGAGCCATATTCAGTGCTAAAAGGTGTCATCCAACGTTTGCAAAAAATCTATCTGGCTAAGCTTATACTGGTATGTCAAAGTGTAAATTTAGAGTTAGGTCACTTTCATTCTATAAGCCTTGTGATCCTTCTAATATTATAAATGAGAAAGTTTGTCAGGATGTTTGTTCCGGTTTCACGCAATTACTACTGAACTAATACTAGCTTATATACCACCATAACGTATGGGCTACAATTTATGATAAACGTATATATAAAGAAGCAATCCAAGCGAGCGAAGCCGCGGGCGCGTCGCTAGCGTGCACGTATTTAAAATTAATAGGATATAAAACAAAATGGCCACTTACGTAACAAGAATGCAACTATAATTGTATAAAAACGTACTAGAAATAAGGAAGTGAACATGATCACGAATCATCGACCAATAGTTTGGGATTGGGCGTTTTCACGCATCGCCGAAACATACTTTTTACCGTCTAATGTTCACACGACATGATGTCCATACGCATCTATACGTTCAAATTTCTACGCAGGCATGAGGAAAACTTTATGAATATTTCATTTATTAGGGAAGTGCACTTTCCATCCTTTTTAAGAATTGTAATCGAGTGTTTTTTTTGTATGTATATTGTAAATTTATTGGTATAGTATAGAACCTATTAGAGTTACGAGTATATTTAATCAACACGGTATACTTACAATGTAATCGATTAGTGCGGTAAAAATCAATTTACATAAAATATTTTTTTTCATATTCACCTGTATCCCACAATACACATACCTATAGCAAAATAGGAAAATATCCAAGTATAGATCAAGGAAAATGAAAATAATTAATAATTCAGATTGATTGACACCTATAACGTATACAGTCAAACTCTATACTTACCTCCCTATAGCAACATAAAGTAAAAATAATAAAAAAAGCAAATACAAAATGACATATCCTCAAACTCTATTTCGCCTTTCAATTTTCTCTTATAATATACGTGTGTATCTACTTAAAGTTTTCTTCTAGTTATAACTGCAGGAAATCTTGAGTGCAAAAAAAAAGTATACAAACATCCGTCTAATGGCTACATGCGTAAAGTGCAAAAAATATCAATATATTCATACCAATATATTTGTATTATTGTTTAAACAACGAGCATTGATAGTGTAAGCGATTGTGACTCATTTTAATTGTTGTACATCACGATATATGTACACTAATTAATATATAGGTGTGTCGCATAGCATTTAACGGTTGAGTGAATAATAAATTTATAATACTGTGGAAAACGTAAAACGTTTCTAGTTCTTTTTTTCTTTCCTTCAGTTTAAATTGCCATTAATATAAACTTGTTTACGAGTTATTTTGTCAATTAAAAACGACAGACATATAGAAAATGTTTCGTGTTATGATATGTATGAAAAATATATACAAATATAAATATATATAATATCAATAAGGTATTTTTTAAACAGTTTAATCACGTATATTTTAGTGTTAAAATAAATATTTGGAATCCCTACGTTTCGAAAACTTCATTGTGTAAAGTCACGGTTAGAGTGAGAGTGGCATTCGGCATTTGTATTTCAGTTGATATTGTATTTGTAATTATTCTTCTTCTTCCTGGCATTAGTCCCGGCTTTTTTGCCAGGGTCTGCCTTCCGACTAAGACCAATCGGTCCATATGAGTGGCGAAGTGGTTTTTTGTGGAGCGATTGCCATCTGACCTCCAAACCCATTACTGGGAGAAACCAGGAAAGGAAAGGGAATAAGAGGCAGAAAGACTTGGAATATAGGGGAGGGACACCACTTACATGGATTGGATCGGGTTATGAAAGTGGTGGCTCGAGGTCCCGGGGTCGCGTACCCGTATGCCGGAAACCAAATATCGGACAGATTGGCTAGACACCCTCTGAGATATTGTATTTGTAATTATTATATAAAATAACCGCCATAATTTCTTAGTTGCCGCCCTGAATACTAAATTATAAGCGGAAATACGGTTAGTTTCATTTAGAATGGAGTAAAATTCACCCTATGGTGAATCGATAGAAAAATAACACTTCTCTTTCATATATCGGACCTCGGACTAACGTAAAACGTTTAAAACTTGTACTAATACTTTATTTAAACTAAAAAATAGTCCTCTCAATATTGCAGGAGATACATACAAACTACGTTGAGCGTTAGAGTGGGTCAATCGAAATCGCCAGCACAAGTGTTTGACACACATTCTGTAGGCGCATTGCTAACGGGATGACTGGATGCTGTTTAATATGTTGCCATATATAATTATATGTTTTATGAACAAAATTCTTAGATAAAATCTAATTCTTTTATCGTATTAAATATTTTAGATTATTATTAGTGAGAAATGAGAGCGCACTTTGGACGTGTCACTATTCTAAACGGCATTGGCCGGAGAAGTGGAAGAAGAATCCCACCATCATACTCTATTCTACACTGTTTTTGCTTGCAGCTTGTTGCTATATATATATATCTATATATATATATATATATATATATATATATATATATATATATATATATATATATATATATATATATATATATATATATATATAATTTAAGTAGGTGAAACAGCAGACGTCTGCAGATAAGTCCGAAATGCCATCTAAATATACAGTCACACGTGCATATTTATTTCAGTTGAAAGATAAAGAGCAGATGCTCTTCACTTAACGCGTTTCAAGCGTATATTAAATGTCGCTTTAACAACTATTTTCATGCAAAAATGGAAGATATACGTTTTTATGTAACATAATAATATGTTTAGTAAGGTTTCAATTTAGTACGATTTGTACAAATAAAATAAGACAACAAATTCGTTAACAAGTAATATGACATCTTCTATATCTTCCGTTTAAATAAGTATTATTTCTCTTTAATATACTTATTTTAAATTTACTTATATTAAATTAAAGAAAATAGATTTTTTTGCGCTTCAATATGTAACACCTACGGAGTCAACACATATGGGTGGCGGAACAAGACCTCGCTCTTTGTCTCACCAAAGAAAGAAAATAAAAAATCTAATCTAACTGAAACTGAATGTAAGCCGAACGCGTTCATAGTCAGATGCCATTAAGCCACAAAAGCCACAGCTTACATCCATCCATTTATCTTTTCAATCGACGTGAAGACACAATCAATAACATATCTTGTTAGAGAAAGAGCACACGTACAGTGGTCATTTAGTAGCATAGCTTGTCTCATACATAAATACATAAGTAAAGTTCCCGCTGGTTTACAGCTAATCGCAAAACTGGCCGGAGGCGCCTGGCCTAATACGGAGGGGTTTATGTTGTACGAGGATAAATTGAAAAGTTTTTACTTTTTAATTATGCAAATAGGTATGTATGTTTCTGCCATAGATAATAAATGTAAATAGTGTTGTGTAAAAGTAGCCTTTTAAAATATATACAGTAGCACAGTAGATAGGTATAGGCTTTCAATAGAACTGATTTTGTTTCTATTTTTTTGTTTTTGGGTTAAAAGGGATAGTATGAAGCCACTCCGTTTCCCGCTATCAGTCTTGAGGCATCGTGTCTTCAGTGGCGGAACTCAACGCTGCGCTTTTATCTTCATACCAGAGCGAGCAAATGAGATAATTAATTTTCTCACGTACGAACCCATAACCTTTATACTTATTTCAATGAATTTCCATAAAACTAGTCCTAATAATATGTCCATATCGTATTTAATTTCAAAAAACTACTTGTTAATTTAATTAAGCTTTGTGTATCCCAAAGGACGTAAGAGTACTAAATTGATTTATAACCGAAAAATCTTCGTGTCATTTCCGTAAATTTTAGGGGAATGAAAAAAAACAACAATAACATACTGCTAATTACCATTTATTTATGACATTCTTTTTAATCTTTAAATTCAATTTATAGCAATTATTTATTTAATTAGTATAGCAGAAAGGTAATTACTTTTTTTTTAATTGCGTTTATTTTCTATAGTGAGATAAAATCTAGCAACGAGTTGTTCTTGAAATACAGCCGCCGTTGGCAGATTTTATTATATCAGCGCCTGCATTTGGGCGCAACTGCACACTTTCACGTACCGCACGTACAACGTGGTATCAAAGTATAAATAAGGAACGCTTTAAATACCTTACGTAATAACGAACTTGTCTTGACTAAATGAAATTATTTATTATTTAAAATTAATTACGTATAGTATGTACTTAAGTTTTATACAGTTAATTGTGTTTGTTATACGTAAGCAGCGTAGACAAGCAAAAGATAGTGTCACAAGCATCTGCTCACTGTTTTGCACCTGAATGTGAAATTCCGTGTTGAGTGGCGGAACTCAACGCCGCGCTTTGTCTTTAAGTCTTGGTTTCAGCACTATAAAAGCAAACGATTAAATATAAACTTTCCTTTGTTACCCAAAGGAATTAGAACCCATAACCACCGCTCAGTAACTAATGAATAGTCTGTACGTAAATGTTACCTAAAGAAGACCGATAGGACGAGGGGGTTTTAAATAAGTATACATTGTTCAGATGGTAAAATACAATATATAAATATATGCTTTCAAACGGGATCGTACCTTCGGAATTTGTGGATCCAAGATATAGCATTTTTATATCGTTAATACGAATGGTGATTCAATCTCAACAGAGTGTGTGCGTGAGTCATGTAAAAGCAGACAAAAAACGAAATTATCGATACCTTGAACTTTTGTATTATTTTAATTATTTTTTATTCTTTTATATTTTATTTATTATCACAAAAAGAATGTATATAGACATTAGTTTAAACCTGCCAGTAATGAAAAGGAATTAAGTATTTCAAATGACTCCTTCTGGTAACAAGACAAAGCGCTGTGATGGAACCCGCCACACAACACGCAATCACTACGTGCTTTTTATATACCCCGCTATATGCAGGATCAAACGTGAATGTGAACAAAGTTCATTCACGTAAAGTTTACTTAATAACTTAATTTTTTTTCTAGTGTCAAAGTTCTATTTTCTCCATTCATACCATTACAAGGAATATAATTTCACTCTATTCGAACTAGGCTTCCCTCAGTTAATAGAAATTCCTTTAACCTCATCATGTCGCTTCAATCAAAGGGTATTTATTATAGGTGTACCGTTTCAATACACCCATATAAGGCGTAGTAGACCCAACCCGATCGAAAGTTATGCCGTTGAGAAAATTCCGCCATTAAATTAATTGACCGGACACAATCACTAATGTATGATTAGACTCTTGGAGGATAAAGATCGTTCTGATTTCAAGGCGGATAAACATTTTATTGTACTTTCTAATTAATATGTTTTGTTTTGTTATTTTTTTTTTAATTTTGTGGAATTTCCAAGTAGCTTTAAGTATGTAACGTATGGTTTAATTAGCTAGAGCCCTTAAACGGCATCCAAGGGGCGTGGGTTCTAGTCTCATCTACGTCATATATAAATTTATACATATATTATATATATTTTTTCTAGTCTCTGAATAGCAGTTCAAAAAATGATAAAATTTAAAATATTTTCATATATAACTTAACTTTCCTTTACGCTATTCTTTAAAGTTATTTATCTACAAAATTTCTTTACAATTTTGTATAAAAAAAGATAGATAGATAGATTTTAAATGTGCAGATAAAGGATGTTTTTATTTTTCACTCTCCATACTTATGTTTATTTAGTACTGTCTTTTTTATAAGAAATAAAACAAAATGGACATTCACAACAGAAATGATTATTCACAATCTTATTCACAATCATATAGAAAATTACTTTTACTTAAAATAACTTTTAATAAATATTAATAATAATTTATTCTATGTTAGGTTGGTTAGCTCATCGTATATCACAATATACCTATTACTGTAAAATGATTCATTTAGAAGAAAATAAAATGAGCCATTGTGTTATTAGTTATTACCTATATAAGCTTATAGGATAAGTTAGTCACATATTTTTGTATGAATATTTGTCACTATTAAAGGAAGCTAATCTGTACATCACGACAGATCTATATATAAAATAGTGAAACTAAAATACGTAATAGGGAACTATATAACTAAAACTTCCTTTTTCCAGTTTAAATTTCTTATAATTTCGCGCATATTGATAGGTCGGCGGTTACAAGCTAGCGTCAAACCTAGTACTACGCTTTCTGTGTGCATCTGAGACATTGCATGTTGAATGGCGGAGCTCAACACCGCACTTTATCTTAACAGAGCTGTCATACTTCGCCACAATAGCTAGCTAATATCTCGTGTAAAACTTCTCAAAGTCGGCAATCATCCCATTGGATGGATACAGTCAAAGCCGTACATACATTCAATATTGACTCGTCTACTTTCCAATAATTCATTAGTTCTCACTCATCTCGAAATTCTCACGTTGATTAAGTGTACAGCTACACGCATCGTTATATTTACATACGGTTGTACACTTGGATGTGCTAACATAATTATACAACACTAGCGACCGAAAAAAAATAGTGGGAAAGTGGCATCTCATAATTATTATCATAAATCACTATAAAAATGGACTAATCGTCACATATAAAATATATCTAATTTTTTACACTATAACTATTCATATATACTATTCTCTGCTCTCCGTCTTAACTCGAACATTGGACGTTGGTTAGCAACTAACGTCGCCATTATTAGATTAACATCTTCTATTACAAATTGCAATGTTCACGCGACATTAATTCATTATAATTAATATGCCACGATGCCTTCCTATACATATACAAGTTAGAGAAAGAAACATCACCTCATTAGTTAGCTAATGATTTAAAGAGCACGATTCACCGAAATGTAATGATAATATTTAACATATGATCGAATATAAAGTGACAGTCATATAGATTCTTAGATTTGATCGATTATATACAAATGTGTCACACAGTAGTTTAGGAGTTATAAAGCCATATGTAAATTTATGATATGGCGTAGAGTAAATTTTTAGATAGACAAGTAGGATAATTCATTGTTTTCTCTAATTATATATGCATAATAACAAGTACGAACAATATATATACAAAAATTTCAATATAGTGGGGTTCGAATCCGCGTCTCTTGAATACCATATAAAAGGTGAGATTTCGGATGACTAAAATATTTTTCTATATTTAATGTCAAAGAACAGTTCAAAAATGTAAAAAAATCTACATAAATTCGAGTGCAATGGCGTCGTTTGAAGTTTGAATGTAACGTAACGCCACAAACAACATAATTTACTTAGAATTTCAAGAACATTTCTCTCGAATAATAAATTTAAACGATAACCTGGGATTATCTCTGTTAGGGTAGGTCACTCGAGTTGTTTGATACCGCTCATATCATGGTGAGCTCAGTACCTACTGCGAATTCCGTCTGAATGACTTCATATATTATTCGTCAGCTTCCAAGACATAACAAAGCTCCTACCATTTGCCTATTTACGAATTTAATTTTAGAATTTAAGTTAACAAAAGAAGATTTTATTATTTGGCCAAGTATAGACTAATTACAAAAATTTCACCTAAGTGTAAGTAATTTCGCCTAATAAAACGTGGATAAGGATGCAGAGTGGTTAGAAATCGAAAAACATTCTATGTATAGACATATACACCAACTACTGTGTTACAAATACGAGAGAGAAAAATCTTTACATGAAGTCTTTGATTCAAACGTAAGAGCACGTTCTTTATTACAAGGCACAGTTAAAACGGAACACACGTCTTACAAACAAACAGTTTCACGCTGTAACCCGCATATAGCAGGATAGGCATAAGGAAACTAGTGTTAAGTCATATTGTTCTACACTTTTCGCCCTAATTTGAGTTCAGTTGATCGTTGAATGGCCGTTTCCAAAAAAAATTACCAGTATACCAGGATATAGAGGACCTGATGTAGAATAAAGCTAATTAAAAAAATGTTACAACTTACAATTATCACGATACTGAGGCAGTATAGTAGAATAATTATTTTTTTTATTTTGTTTCTCTGGTAGACAAAGCGCGGCGTTGAGTTTCGTCACTCAACACGAGATATGTCTCATAATTTGAAGAAGATGACAAAAAAGCCATCAGGTTATAAAGGTCAGAGCGAAAAAAATAATATAAAAAAAAAATGTAATTATTTCACTTTACACATCATATAAATTAAATAAAACCAGTAGTACAGGCAGAATAAGTACGGTATTCTCGCGATAACCCGCGAGCGGTCACGCGTCTATTTATAAACGCCGCGCCGGCCACTCACTTAATGTTCGCACCAGAGCATCTTACGAAATATGAATGGATGTGAACTTGGTGGATTATAATGTAATTTTTTTTAATTTTTTAGAGACAATACGTTGTTGCCGCTGTGTAGGTATGTGTATGGCGAGTATGGCGAGGCACTAGCTAAAACTTATATTAGCCAAACCATTTACTTTTTGTGTTTTGTATACACAGTGTAATATATCCACATAATAACAAAATTACATTAAAATAAATAATAATATACATAATTCTCACTAAATAAAAAGTAGACACGTCTATAATACTAGTCTCACTTTAGTCTGGTTAATGTTGGGTTCTACCATCCCATGTAGGTACTGAATGTCATGTTACAGGTGAAAAAAAAAAATCCAGCGATATGATATGCCAATTATCAAGTAATCGAATATATATGATAACTAAGAGTTGTGCGACAATCTGCCCGTGCCTTCGACAGCAGGTACACTAGGTTAACTCGAAACAATTAGATTTAGAGATCCTTAAAGAATGATTTATCAAATTGAAAAACACTTATTTAAATCGAACCAATACCTTCTGAGATAAACGTGTTCGAAACAAACTAACTTCTTCAGTTTTATAATATTAAGTATAGATTTTCACAAGCTAGATACAAACGCACGATAGGGACATACAAATTATAAAACAACTGTATCCCGTGGGCGGTAGTGTTACGACTAAACATTTCCTAACAAGTTGAAGTGGTCTAGACATTGTAAATTGTCGCAAATGGCTCATTGCTTGAGATAGATTCGCGTGCACTTGTACCATATGGCGTATTTCCTGGCTTACTGGGAACATTGACAGTTTCGGGTTCACATAGACTGTAAACCTGAGACCGATAGATAGATAGATAGATTGTTTTGGGTTCAATAAACCTTATATCTGGCAGATGAAGTAGATCCTTGACATAAGGATATTTCGGTAATATTTTGCCTAATTATGGTAATAAAATTAATTATTTTGTTGATAAGTGCTGATATGACTAAAGTCAAGTCCAAGCTTTTATTAACTTCGCCCTCGTAGTCAAATTGAAATAAGTAAAAGTTGTAATGACACATTCTTAGTGCTCGAGGTAACTCAGATACAGTGGGTTACGTCAAATCGATTATCGTTATATAAAATAATCCATTACCTTCCTCGATGAATGGAGCATACAAAATAAAAACAACTTTTCAATTCTACATAGTAGTTCTTGAGCTTAGCGCGTACACACAAACAAACTTTTCAGCTTTATTATATTAATTAAAATTTAATTTCTAATAGCTATCATAATTTTTACACCACAGTTGAGAAAAATGAGAGTACCATTAACATCAAGGATGCTTTCTGATACATTAGTCTGAACAGTATTTAAGTTGTCACGCTGTCACTTCATGCCTGCTGTGTGATAATGAAAAAAATATACAAGTGACATAAACTTGGTGTTTTTAAGTGTATAATGTACAACGAGAGGAGAAACTACTCAGCATTCCATACTTCATTCATTCGTTCACCGTGTGGGCCCATAGCGTTGTAGGGAGTGGGAGAGGAGCTCATAGCCTGAGATTTACGATCCAAGTGCAGGTTAAAGGGGTCGCTTTGAAATATATATTAAAGTTCACTTCCACATTCTGAGCTCTTCTCTCCATTCGAAATTATTCTACTTGTGCCACCTTCGAATTACGTTTTAGAAATAAATTGACGATAGTACTAGCTAGGCTGAGATATTTTAGCAAGCAATAGATAGTTTTCGCTATTACCTCTCGCTTCTACTTTTACTGCGTACGAAACAACACTGGTCAGTTCGTTTTTAAGTTCTTGGATTACTTGTTTACTTCAAATGAAGATGTCCATACAAGTATTTATGTAAATTAAACATATAAAGAACTATTCTGTATAGTCTTTTGCAACCCTCTCGAGTGTTTTAACTGTATAAGTTGCAAACTATTAACATGCACTTGAGTCCATCTTGGCACAGTGGGACAACGTTTAAGTGGGTAAGCGCGATGGTTGTAGTTCCAAGTGCTCCAGTCGATTGATTACTAATATTTAAATTCGTCTTCTTTCTCATCTCGTAAAAAAAGTAGAGAACGTATTGCCTTAAATATTACGTTATCACTAACTACGTATTGCTATATATATATATATATATATATATATATATATATATATATATATATATATATATATATATATATATATATATATATATATATATATATATATATATATATATATATATATATATATTTACGATATATAATTTGTAGCTAATAATATAATTGACTTACCATCAAACCTCTTAGCTTTTGAAGAAAGGATATCAGCGAGCTTATTAAGCTCACTGCGTAAAGCTCCTTCTAGTTGCGAACGCGCTTGTTGCGTGAGACGAGTGCGTGCGCCGGCACCACAACAACCGTTGTTCAAACATAGCTCGCCAGCATCTGGAAAAGAATATGACAATTTAATATAAATTATAGTTAATAATCATAAAATTATCATGGCTTGGGTAAAGCGCCTGTCGGTTAAGGGAAATATAATAAATAAAAGGGAAATATAATGTACGCGTAATAGGGAAATATAATGGACGTGGGTTCCCCATGAGGGAACATTTATATTGAAATTAGTTTCCCCAGTTCACAGACAATAACTTCATATTTTTTAAAAATGGAGAATAATATGTCTAACTTAACTAGTAACTTATGAAAAATAACTCAAACATGAATATAAAAAAAATCAATTATGGTTTAATTATTTCTGCTACAATAATTTTTAAACATAAAAACATACAAGCATTATGTAAATGTTGATCGCTGAGCGAATAGTTTACATAGCTTTTCCTTTAACAGCCCGAGAACTAGTTTAAGATCGAGTTATCCTTTTCAAAATAAGTCTTGTAAGCTCTAGGAGACAAGTTATAATAATTATAGTTGTGGTATATTTTATATTCCTGTCCTTAACTAAGGCTAACTAAGCAGACCCATTTTTCTTCGCATTGACAGTTTTATGTACATGCCTAATATGATGTTTCAATTGAAACCTGTTAGGCAACAGCAAATTTATTCATAGAAAAATTATTAATATCGATGCCATTGCGACGCAGTGTGTCTGGCTTAAAATATGAGAAATGCAATTTGATGCACAACTTTCCTTGATTTTGTGTATATATATTGTGTTATTTGTAAAATAAAGTAAAAAGTACATAAAACCCTAAATATGTAGTACACAGTCACCCTAGTAAAATTTATCAGTACAATATTTGAAATGAATTTAAGTATTGACGTGTCTCCCCAAGTAACGTAATGCAATAAAACCCCTCGGACGGATGTTTAAACTTATTTGGGCCCTGAAGTCACCCTCTCGATGGGACCCCCACTTACTGATGTGCGGACTCTATAAATATCTATCTATCTATAATCTTTACTTACGAAATTATGTTTGACTTGACTCTATAATGTTTTATAGGTTCGGGGCTGCAACGAAAGTCTGGCTTTATGCGATGGGTGTAGGTTAAAAAGATCCCTGGATGAAGTAATATTTAAATTACAGTTTAGTTTCAGGCTTTACTCTAGTTAGTTAAGGCTTTATAATTTTTCAGACATTCCGTCCTCCGTATAATATAATTAAATAATATTAACTGCGACGTAATATTAAAAAGTGCACAATGCAGTAGTGAGAGATAAAAACCTTTAATTTTAATGCATAATACCAAAATATTAACACCATAAGATAAATGTATCACAAATATATTTGCATCAAATGGATATGACCTATATATCCACAAAACAAATTTAAATTTGCATTAGCTACGTCTTTAGTTAATATTAACAAATAATCAATAATGTTAGCTCTGTGCCCGTGTTTCCCGTAAACTACTCACGTCAGTGGGTTTCTTACAAATTGAACAAACATCTGGCCTTCTCAATCGTGATATTTCCAAATGATGGCCCAAATATAATTTTACATCATTCAAATTTCCTCTTCATTGCAAGAGATGACTAAGAAGTTGCTATGCACTAAAGAAAAATACTAGAGATAAATATTTCCCTCAAAATATTTTTAATAATGTTGATGTTATCGATCTTGAAAGCATCGTTGTTATAGATATATCTGTACTAATATTATAAAGCTTTAAAGCTAAAGATTAAAAGCTTTAAAGCTAAGATTGTTATTTATACTAAAACTGCTTATGACCGAAGAACTCCCAACTCTAATTAAACTAACTAACAAGGAAACCAGAACAACAATGGCACGGACGCCAAAAGTCTGTGGTGAACAAGCAAGATATATATATATATATATATATATATATATATATATATATATATATATATATATATATATATATATATATATATATATATATATATATATATATATATATATATATATATATATATATATATATATATATATATATATATATATATATATATATAATATATAAGCTAAGATTGTTTTTTGGTTGAACACTCTAATCTCAGAAACAATTGGTTCCAATTGTAAAATTATCAAGGAAGTGCTGGATTATCAAGGAAGGCTACATCACGTTAATTGGTAATCCACTGTACTTTTATCTGTGTTTTATTTTAGTTACTCTCATTTGACTATAAAGTAAATATGTGTTTTTTTAGTATAAAATATGAAATTAATTAAAACTAACATTTTAGGATTAAAAAAATATCTAGCACAAATGCTATAGCCAGCTATGTACTTGTACCAACAACATACACTATCTATTGTTTAATATAAACATAATATCGAACAATCGAACAATAACGTCTTAATTAACGCAAATCCCTTAGAATTTCGGTAGCGTTACTGTACGAGGTCGTGCCCGCTGTCGACGACGCGGGATAAACTGGGATCCAATTTACATAATGCTATGCGATTTTAATAGTTATGTAGTAGGTAATAAAGTTTGACATGTTGCTGTATAATATTTGTGGGGGGTCAGTCTCAATTAAAACCGCAGTGTAAGTTAACAGCGATCATAGGTTATTGAATAACAATTGGATATCTGGTTTTCGCTAGTTTCACATATGATGGTTTTTCACCGGATTAATCATGGATTTGTTTGTAGTTACATATATCTAAGAACAAGGACTCAGGACTGTCGAAGTGATTAAAACGTTGGGTTTCCAAAATATATTTTTTAATACTAACGTGTACACTCTAATCTGGTTAAAGATATTCATTTAAAATTATATTAATTATAATATTTTTATATTAATTACTGCCTATCGAATTTCCTACATTGCGGGGTAGGTCATGAAAAACCAGTGATCACTATACTTCAGTATTTACTTTGAGCTTGCTAAAACGATTAACAATAAAAAAAAACAATACGTAATAAGTTTTATAACTAATAACTCAAGAAACCAATAAATCGATATTGAATAATCGAGAAATCGAGTTGCCTTTGACTTGTACCACACTAGCACCACGGATATAAGGGGCGACACACGCAGCCACAGGCTTTTGATATTTTAATATTTACCGTATCTGAAGGGACGTGACGAATTCGAGGGGCTGATCTCGCTTTACGATCTAGTCAATTGGTTTTTAAATGTATGTGACTATTATGATTTTATTTTTACTACGGTTTTAATCATTTTTACGGCTACTTTTTAATAAGATGTGAGAGGCGATTGTTATTTTCCACGTAATAAATGAGTTTTATTTAATTTGACCAAAAGCTAAGTTCCGTGTTCTGAAATGGCGGGAGACAAAGTGCTGAATAGCCACACTCAATGCTTTCATACCAAAAACTAGAGAACGAAGTCACTTCTAAAAAAAATTAATATAGAAATGAAAACATATATTTTTATTTACTAATACTAAATTTTAATTAAGTTAATTACACTGTTACTTATCTTCTGTCTGTCTTTTGTTTCGTACAAATCTAGAGTAAAATTATATATCTATTTTTATAAAGTACATTTCCATTTTATACAACCAACGACATAAACACATTCAATAATTTTGACCTATCTCATCTGGTCCACCGATAAAGCTGATTACTGTCAAAAGTAATCTCATCTCAAACTCCTAAAAATAACAAAAAAGGAATTTCAACTTTAATACATAAAAATTAAGATACATTTTTAAATATTTCAAGCGTATAGGTATAACTTAATCAGTGTATAGCGAGAGTCTACTGATAAATTCTAATCTGCGTATGTCTTTATCAATACAGTACAGGCGCCAAGTTGGACGTGGTTACTGGGAAACGATGCTTTTAATGTACATAATAAAATACATATAGGTAAGGTATCTACCGTTTTAAAATGTTTGAAATGAGTGCTATTTATACATGCACTTCTTAAAACTTTTGGTATTAGAGTGATCAGAAAAAAATTGTAGTGATTTAGTCATAATAAGTGTTATCTTATTTTGAAATACTAGATGACCCGCTTGTAATACGCGTTGCCATAGCAACGTGTACGTCACTTTATACAAAAGTTATACCTATTGTTAAACATATTACTTCACTTTATAAGTATTGCTTTACTTCTACACATAAACTACGACTGTGCCAAATTTCATACTCCTCCGTCAATTTTCGTAAAAAGGGCTCTCCATAGTTCACGTATTAATATACAGAATCTATTTCTAATTTGCACCGGTTATTCTTAAACGGATCGTTTATAGTAATATTTTTATTTTAACTATAGATACACATTCTTAATGGTGCATGCCACGTGGGACACCCACCGCGCTGTACTGCTGTCATAGTTAAGCTTAAGTAAGCTGGTGCTAGAACGATTAATCATTTGGATCAGTTTACCAGAAAATCAACAGAGATGAACAAAGGCAATAAATGTAACAACAGTATAAGAATTTTGATAAGAATTCGACAGTTGATAAGAATGTGGAGTTTAATTGGTTAGAGCGCTTTCAAGGGTTTTCAAGAGGTGGGTGGGTTCAACTTTTACTATATTCAATTATTTTCACTTTTAGTACTTTTCAAAATTTTGTAAGATATTGAAAAAAAAAAATCAGTTATACATTTTTAGATTTGTCAAGAAAATCATTGTTTTATGAGGAACTTATAAGAAAATAATATTTATAAATGTAATTTATTATAAAAATAATACTAATATATCAATATAAGCCCCCCACAATTCTATTATACCATTTAAAAATCAGTACAGTTTCTGAAATAATTCAAACACATATCATAGTGATATATCACTAGACTCAATGTAAACACAAGACGCGGGAGATGCAAGTATCAAAATCGTAATTCAAAATTACAATCTCGGCTCAACATGTAAATGAACCTACGTTTCTATCATCGACTTTCGTAAACAACTGCGTAACAAAAATAGGTCCGTATGATTTAGTATGTCGAATGCCTGAAGCTGTTTCCACCCCCGCTCTCTTTAATCTCGGCTCGGCGTGATGTTAAACAAACAAACATTTTTTGATAATATTAAACACGCCTAGTGCCTACGAGTGGATGAAAAATGGTTGTTTTAAAGAAATTATAATCTTCTTATATACACAGGAGTGAAAAATTTTGTAGGCAGGCAGGCCTACATAAAAAATAGCATACACTACTGCGTTGTGACAGTGTCAAACGAATCGGAAAAAAACGCATAAATAAATATATACATATACATATATATATATACATATATATATATATATATATATATATATATATATATATATATATATATATATATATATATATATATATATATATATATATATATATATATATCAATTGTATAATAACTTTAAGCAAGTGTTAAATGTTGGAACTAAACATCACATATTACAGTACCAAAATACCTGTAACTTGCAATCGTGTTTCAATCACGCAAAGTTTTCGCTTTGTGTAATCAAATTCAATGACGATAATGAAAACAACGTATGTACATATCTAAAACGATCCATCAATTATTGTAAGGTCAATTGGATTAATGGATAAGTGCATTTAAATAATATATCTGCGCTCAGTCCAAATTGGGTTACACAAAAATTCAATGTGCAAACATTATTATTGTAATTTCGCTGTCATGGCATAATTGAAGCTATTTTATATGAAATAAATGCAACGCGCACAACATATTTACGCATTTATATTTGTATAGAAATTTTCTGCCAGTTTCACCCAAATTTTATAAGCGAGAGCAATGACATAAGTGATCAAAATCACTACTAGGACACTGTTGTTCATACAGGCATTTTACACTATCTTTTTAGTTGGGGACTAAACTAATACATATTATATATAATTGTTTTATATACTATTATATTTTTGCTATAAATAAAATATAAGCAACTAAAATATATCGATAATCGTATTATGTTTATACGTTTGGAAAATCGATAATATCATGTAATCGATAATAACGATATAGAAGCAGATATTAACCTTAAATTGGACAACCTTTGCATTATGTTTAAAGAGGTCTTTATTACGTGATATTTATAAATTAAATAAGTGGCGGGTCTATTGTATCAATTTTAACACCTAGCAATAAATCGTATAAGCCTTAGTTCCAGACACTATAACATATACATATGGTTCTAGTTAATAAAACACTCAAAGTTGAAATGATATCTGTAAGCAAAGTTCTAAAAATTATATATTAATAAGTAATATGTGAGACATATTTAATGAGACCAAAGCTGCCCCATTGCACCACAATAGGATTGCAACAAAAAAAGGTTAAAATAGTAGGTTCTAAAATTTCAATATATTCATCCAGACAAAGCTAGCATTCTAAATGCTAGCTTAGAGTGCTATATGTACATAATATATTTGTTCTACGGCTAGACGTATATAATTACAGACTCAGGCTCCCCCTTCCATCAGTTTTGATTACGTTCCTTTTGCGAGGGAAAGCTGGGTGCCTCCAGGCAATACTCAGATAGTTCTCTGTTCTTTATATTTGTCTTTGGTACATTCTTTGAGGGGTCATTTTTTCTTTTCAATATATTATGATTGAACGGTAATGATTTGGATTTTTTTTTCATCTTGGTAGATTATTAATATCGATTTTTTTTATATTATATACTATTTCCCTATAAATTGCATAAGTATAGTTCGATATTCGGAAATGGCAGTCATGGTCCAGCGACAGCGTCTGAATTAAAGGCGACAGTTGTGGGTTCAATTCTCACTTCATGGAATAAATTATTTATATTTTCTTCCTCTGGTTACTAGACAAAGCACGGCATTAAGTTCCGCCACTCAACACTCAATATTTCGAAAATTGGCAAATAGGGAAAAATATGAAAAAAAGGTACCCGATATGAATTCTATTATATTGTTACACATTACAAAATCTAAATAGGTGTTGAAATAAATCTTAATAAAAAGCTAAAATAGGCGTTGCTACAATTAGTACATATTTTTACTTATAGGCCACCGTGTACAAGCTAAGCTGCTTTTAATAATTGTATTGCCTTCCTGATAGCTAGGGTTAATCTAGGGTTAACGAGACTGTATAAACAAATATATTAAATATAACTTTTGTTCATACGGGCATCGAACCTAGAGCCATAGTGTACAATCAACCTGAACCTGAACCTGAAATTTATTAAAATATTATAAGAATGCCACAGAGATTCCATATATTACGCTCAAGTTTTCCATAAGACCGTCTAGCGTGGTTAATAAGGCGTTGGCAAAAAATAAATAAACAAAGCGAATGGTCCTTTTAAGCTTTCCCGTAGGGGTGGCGCGAGTAGGGCAATAATTTCATTGAATATTTCTCCCTTTGATTCGTTCTATGAAAGCTCTCAAAATGGTGATTTTAAATCACCCCTCTGTTTATTTGAAGGTGTCGAACAATAATTCTTATGACGCTGTATTGTCTGTAACAAATTAGTTGTTTCTTGATTGTTTTTGTGAGAATTTGTCATTATATTTTACATCTTGTTAAACGTAAATAAATAATGTGAACCTATACGACTCTACGACGGTAGTTGATTCTAATTCCACAAGCAATGTACCTATATACGAGTATCTATAGTAATATATATATATATATATATATATATATATATATATATATATATATATATATATATATATATATATATATATATATATATATATATATAGATGAAGAGTTTGTTTGTTTGTTCGAATGCACTATCCCTGTAAGTATACAAGTCGGAATTACAAGTCGTGAGGAATGTGACCCTTATCACGTATCACGCTTAAGTTCTCCTAACGTAAAACACTGATATTTGTGAAGAAACCTTAAATAAGATAAATATTCATTAAGTTAACGGAGACGAATATGCGAGCCATAATCTGTTTTAAATATTTTTGTATGGGGAACAAAATGATCTGCATACAGCGTTTTTTTACTATTTTGTTAATTTTTATTAACTGCTTAAATTGATTTTAAATAATATAAATAAATAATATCTATATGTCTATGAAACTAAAGTTTCAAACTTCAAGCCCAGACAACAAACGTCTAATCTACTCATGTCACGACTTACGGCGTTATTAGCGAAATAACTTATCTTTATTAAACTGATAACGACTTTGGGACCGTGTTATTTAATATGAACAGTTCCAAATAACCTGTTATCCCAAAGCAATAATAGCAAAATGACCTATTGAAGACATTAAGTGAGAAACAATAGTGAATGTAGCATTAAGTTCTTAATAATGTGATGTGAGGAAATGCCGGTGGGTATTTTAGAAAACTATGATTATGTATGTTAGAGACCACCAACGTTTTATGGGATGGTCATTTCACAGATTATACTCTAGTGACATTCACTATTATTTATAACAGTTTTAACGTTCCAGATTTATATTTGAGCAATGATCAATTATTATTCTGCCAATTAAAGGCATAACCGATACATATTTATAACGATAAAAAACGAATAAAAAGAGAAAATAAAAAAAATACCTGTCATTTAAAATAGGTATTTAAACGTATCAATTTCAGTAATAAAAACAAAATTTTATATCTCTCCAGAGTCTATATCGATTCAGTATATAATAGTTATTACCTGCTTCCTAGTAATTTACAATCTTTCAATGAACGCTATGATGGCAACGATCATAATACCGGCTGTGAAGTACCTCGAGGTACTATAACCAAACATTACCGTCAAAGTGAAAAATAGCTTACTCACACAAACTAGTGGCAGATAAAATTTGGTGCAGTGAGGGTTCCGTAAGTTATTCTAAAAAATGTCACGTCAAAGGCATTTGGAAGGTGTTGGGTTAAATAAATTACCACATTGGTAATGCTTTAACATAAAATTATCGATATTTATTTCTCTATTTACTATGCAGTATCCATCTGTGTACATAATCTCTTAGCTGTAAATTGTACAATGCGAAAATTTATTTGACATAACTACAGACTCATACATTTTACAAGGTTCTAAAAACATGTTTCATTCATTATACATATATTTTTATCAAAGTTTTCATTAATAAGCTTCATCCATTTGCATATGAGCAATTCACTAAAATATCCATCATCTATTCTTTTTATATATAGAATATTAATTCAACCTCAAAAATAAGATAAAACTAGATTAGTCATTGAATGGGATGCTGCGGTCGTAATAGCGTGGACCACCCGAGAGATTTCACCAGACCCATTATATCACATTGGACAATAGAGTCATCAAGGCAAGAAGCCAAAGCCAAAGTTAATACTTGATTATCATATTTTAAATTATTGAACATATTTTCATATCTACAGAACTCTTCTGTTAAATATTATTATGCATGTTTTTATTATATTATGTAAGAAAATAAACTATAATAAGTAATCTCTTTCGCTTTATCAATAATAAGAATACATTCTTCATTTTTTTAACGTCAAATAATTTCGCAAGTAACGTGACAATTCGATCATTTACAAATATACGATGAGTGATCTGAGAAGGATTCGAACCCTCAACTATCGCTAAATCGTCAAACACACTATATTGAGAGACGTTTCAACTATGTGTCTCATATGTAGGTATAATAACTAACTGGTTTAAATTTAAAAACCAAATATCAATATTTGATTTACTAATTAACATACAAATGGTAGGGAGACGTTTAATAATATTTTAAAATTGTGAACTAAACAGAACGGAGTGTCTTAACACTATGCACTCTCTGCTTACTCTGGTATAAGCGAGATACAATGTGTAACTTCATTTTTAGTATAATGATTTGCTACACAAGCAACTTAGCTGCAAGGTGTTATTTAACTTTATAGCACGACTTTTTATGTGTACTTAACCAACTTACATATTCTGAGATAGCATTTTACTTTGCAGTTAAAGCGACTATGTTGCACATTGGCTTGGTAACTTAATAATAATAATAATAGAGGACCGCAATATACCTGTAGTTATATGCATGTTTAATGTCCCTATGGACACAAAAATTTAAACAACTTGCTTCGACAAGTTATAATTTTGATGGGAACGGAGTATCATTGATATTAAGTTCTTTTTGCCTACCTGTCTACAGGCACTTACCATATATATCGTAAAACTACATCGAAATAATAATAGTTCTGAGACTCCTAAGATCGTTTTCCGCTCATAGCGGAACTCAAAACAGCACTTTGTCGTCCAGAATGACATAGATCAGTTTCCCCGAGTTGTGATCTAACCTACAACCTGTGTGTGTGTAGTCAATGGTGAACCATTGCACACTCCATGGCACCATGGCCTCTTAAACAGAATTAATTTCAATAAATCATTCATTCAATAAACATAAAAAATGAAAAAAAATTGACATGAATATTTATTTATAGACCTGTATGAATATGTAAAGTAAAGTGAAATTCTTGGAATACGAGGAGCGAACGGCAACTAAAATTGTGCGGAACGAGTAAAGCGCGTGGTCACAGACGGACGCATTTGCGGAAGTAGACATAGTATAATCAATCATAATTTTGT
Organism: Dione juno; assembly: GCA_037127375.1. Taxonomy (NCBI): domain Eukaryota; kingdom Metazoa; phylum Arthropoda; class Insecta; order Lepidoptera; family Nymphalidae; genus Dione; species Dione juno. The sequence continues at coordinate 1,071,885 of JAXRJS010000008.1, read as the reverse complement.
TAATATTTACATAGTATTTAGTCAATAGTAAAAGTTGTAATTGACTTACTTTAAATATAATTGAACCCGTTGTCTTCGGCATAGTTAAGTTGGTTTTTTTTCAGCTCCAAGCAGTTTTTATCAAACAGAGAGTACTAAATTCGAAATTCTTATACTGTGTTATGTGGTGAAACTTCACGTTGCACTTTATCTTATAACCCCCGATAGGGAACCGAACCTACAATCAACGCTTTTAAAGTTGCTCTCTCTCACAGAACAATTAATAAAAATGTAATATGTATGATTAGAAATAACAAAATGATATAAAGAATATAAAAATCCGTAAAATATAAAGAATATAAAATGATATAAAGGCGCAAATGGTCACAGACGAACGCTTCACCGGAAATGAACAATATAACAAATTATAGCGTATAAATATATGTATATAATGCGTAGCCATTTTCATCATTAAAAATAGAAAAAAAATAATTATATAGCTATTAACTGTAAGTAATAGCTGTTAAGGTAAATGGTTTTTTTTATTGCATTTATTTAACGTTTGCCGTTTTATTTCAACAGATTAGTAAGTTATATAAGTATTATTGTATATTTTACGATTATTGAAAATACTAGGGTTTAATATAAATTTTATATATTATTACAGAACTGTCATTTTGTTAATACCCTCGATATATTGCATGTATGAGTGAGTTCAACTAAACGCTATTATTGTTTCGTTACCAGAGCGAACAAATGAAGATTACTGACTCCCCGGACCAGAATCGAACCCACAAAGATAGACAACGCCACGAAAACCTCACTTATGATACAACGGTATATTCGATATGTGCATGTCAAATATATAAGCACACACATGTTGCCTAATACAAAACGTAGATATATAAACACACGACGCTAAAGAAGGTTAAGAAACCCCATTCAAAGTTTATTTGCCCGCATCTCGCACGGCTAATCGAAACGCCGACAGCCTCAGATTTATGAAGTGGCTAATATCCGCTCGCTATCAGGAAGATCGCACTTGACTTAAGAACATATCTGATAAGCAAATGCGAATCATTACGGTGAGATTGTGAGAGATGGTAAAGTGGAGCCGTTAGCTGGTAGTGTTTGATTGTGAACGGGATGGTCGTGGATTCGATGTTTAGTTTTAATATGATAATATTTTAACGTATTTTTATATAGTCAAAAATATCAATCAGGCTTTATCTTAGGCTTGATGACCAGGCGGCCACCTAGGTGATCTGTGCCTAACAAAGAAAACGCAAAATATATGTACACATCAATGAAATTGAAAAATAAAATAAAAATCATAAAATGTATAAAATCTATTATGACAAAGACAAATGTAGCAATAAATTTCTTTAAGTAAAGTTAAGTAATTTCATAAAGTAAAACTTCACCACAGCCTTCTTGTCATATGTCTACGACCTAATATATAATTTGATTTACTATATAATATATAATAGATAATTTGATTAGATGAGAACGAGTGGGCATCGAACTCACACCCGATTTGTTTACAGTCAAGCGCTGTACCACTGCATCACGATGGTCTTCAATTACTTAATAATATAATTGCTACTGAAGTTCCACCAAAACTAACGCTGATAACAGAATTGTTAAACATAAATAGATTTCGTATATATTTAAATATTTATTTTCCAATGTACATATTATATATATATATATATATATATATATATATATATATATATATATATATATATATATATATATATATATATATATATATATATATATATATATATATATATATCTAACTTACAAACAACGGCTAAAACTATAATTAAAAACCCGTAAACCTCCAAGAACTGAAGTTGCAAAATGGTATGCGCCGTTGTCTTTTTTTATTTCACAAGTGTTCCAAGATTCCCTTCGGATAAATAAAAGATGACGCATCCGAGGATTTCTTTATAATTAGACGTACCGACGAGGCATTCGGTGGAAATTGGCTATATCGGGCGGAATAAAAGGCAAGTTCTGAACGAAGATTGATCGTTTAGGGACCCTGAAAGGCTTTAATTAGATCCAAGGGTCTGATTACAGTTAGGTCTTTGATACACGTGGTTAAGTTCGCGCTGGATTAGGCGCTTTGGGAATAATCTTGGTTTAAGTTGGGATGATTAATAGCTTTAATTACTTGAGCATATTGTACATGTTATGTGCGTAATTTACGGTTGTTTTCTTTTTTTTTAAATTATTTTGTAGTAACTAATATTGAGGTTAAATCCTATGTTATAATAAAAGAATGAATGCGTTATAATAATAATGAAGTCGATGCTTGGCGACAAAAAAGCATAACTTGAATAACACCAGGTAATTTAATTTACCTATACAACTACCTATAGATTTAAAAATACCCTACTTTTATTATTTATTATAAAAAATTAAAATATTAAAGAAGCAATTAAATATTCTGGCAACACATCCAAACTTCTCGTAACACTTAACGTATCGGTTATCATTTGGAAGATCACACTAACTGGGGCCACGAACTTCAAAAGCATATCTCCACGTGGTGTGAAATGTGACATTAGAGTCACATCCACCCCGCTATCTTATAAGGCATCACACGTCGCATACAAAAATTCTCTTACGTACAATGTAAGACGAATGTTACAAGGATATAGCGAAAATAATCTCTAATAATTTGACTGTAGGACGAAAGTCCTTTGAAAATATTTTTAAAAAAATTCTTTCATTTCGCCTAGAGTACAGTGTTATTGTTTGAACCAGACTTTATTGTTATGCAGAGTCAGCTACATTCCGGAATATTGAATTTATTACTTTTTCTTATAAAGGCATAAGGTATTATTAATGTTAAATGGTCTACTCCTGTTTTAGTATCTTAAATGATTAAATCGTGATGTCATGACTATAGTAGGAAGAAAATTCCTTATGGTAGACTTCTAGGTAATTTATAAATAAAGAAATTAACGAATACTCCTTCCATCAACTGATAAATTAAGTAGAATATATTGTAGGCTAAGTTAAAACTTAGCCAGTTTTTATTAAGTAGTTGTTTATATGTTTAGCCAATATCTAAAAAAAGGGGTTATTAGTTTGACATGTATATATAGATGTGTATTATCGAAATTTCCTAAAATTTGAGTATAGTAATCTATTCAGGCTTTCAAGTACATGTGCCATATTTTATATATGTTTGTTTACAAATTTCTCAAGAACGGAAATGACCTTTTTTGAGGATCAGTCATGAGAATTTCTGGACAGACATATACATGGACATGACCACCTGGACCTACCTATGACATATCAAGGTGGCTAATTTAAATATATTAATTTTTTCACTACAAGACCAAACTCTTTACAAGTTCTAGTAACTACTTATAAAGACAATTCTTTGACACGCACACAGTAAAGAAAACGATAAAGTCATCTAATAATTATTCCTCACCTCATTGTCGACTAGGGAATAACGCGTGAAGTAATTTATTATTATTGTTAGGAACAAAATGATCAAACGACGCTCACGTTGATTGTCCCAAATTAATATAGCCTCGGAATTGGAGCAATTGGCCGTTATCGTGATTTATGCCAATACTTTGAACTTTTGATATCTAATATTTCTAAACATTTCAAATATACAATAACAAACACCCTGTCAATACTTGTCAATAGTGCCGACGACGTGTGTGATATGTTATGTGGAGATTAGGCAAACTATGACGTCATTATTGCGCTGTTGGCAACTAATATAAACTAACTTCATAAAGGATTTAAACCAAGTATAACCGATACTTGGTTTAAACCCTTTATGAAGTATATTATAATAATTTAAGCTCTATATGGCAGTGCGATATTAAGAGCACTGTAAAAAATAATGCTGCATCTTAAAAAAAGTATTTTCTTAACAATGCATCTATCGAAACAAGCGTTGGTCGGTCAATCCAAATCAATTTTGAAAATCTTAAATATCTAAAAAAATATATTAATCACATTAAATAAGGTACAAGTAAATTATTTATTTACTTTAGAAATAAACAATAAATAAAAAATAAAACGTCGGTTAGAGACAGACCTATTTCCATAGTTGAGCAACCTTTTTAATCTCGGTAAAAGCTTTTAGCATTCATTCGCACGTACTCAACGATTGTGTAGTTTACCTTTTATTATCAAGATATGACAATTTTGTGTGAAGTTATAAACACTTCGTATTTCATTCATTTGATACGTTTCGTCACTTTGTATGAGCAAATGTATTGATTTATTGCCTCTATATTTATACAAACGATATTTGCATATATGCATGAATTTCGGTTTATTGCTACGTGATTTATTTGCTACAACACATACATTATTTCAATATTTGAACCCAAAAAAAACAACAAATATATATATATATATATATATATATATATATATATATATATATATATATATATATATATATATATATATATATATATATATAAAATTCTTGTACACTTTTAGTTTATCAATATATAATATTCATTAAATTGAATATTTAAAAACAACGTCATAGACAATAAGAGCACAAGACCACTAGATGATAAGACTAGGACTCATGTAAACATATTATTTGTGAGAAAAAATAAAAACTTTTTGTATTTAAAGTGATTCACCACTACATTCTTCACCTTTGCGTTCATGAAGACAGAAAACGAGAACGGATTAACAAAATAATAAAAAAAAAAATTACAGATTAGTTATTACATCTAACGTCAAATGTCAACAAAGACTCTCGAAATAGACCTTAAACGGTACAACATGTATTATGACAAACGCAAATTAAAAAGTAAAACCCATAAACTGGGAACACAGACGCAGTATACGAGTACAGTCTAGGAACAGATATCAAAGCGCTGCCATTTCTCGGCTGAGTGCTGTATACGTACGTTTTTATTAACCATTGTTCACGTTATAGCTATAGCAGACGCTATATCTGACCGGTAATTTTGTACATTTTTATGTTGGCTACATTGCATGTGTAAACTGTGAGAGATGATTTGTGAAATTAAAAAATATTCTTTAACATATGATTTGTATATTATATTATTATGTATTATTTAAATTGTAGGTACGCTTGTCATTTAAATATAAAACAATATCAATATTTATATTTGAAAAAATATCGATACTGTATTTTACTACTGAATATTCTTTAGAATATCGATTATTTAATAACTGGCACCAAAAAAAAAGAAAAATGTAATAAATTAGCTATGCTCAAACGAACCATGTAGTGCATTAACCTACACTTAGCCTCTGTGTGTTAATCACTCTGTGCAGGAAATGTCACTTCAGAAGATCGTTAGGCGCCTATGATATATCTGACAAAGGATTTCCTCGAGTTGTAATAAATCTAATTATTTCCATTGACTTTACTTTTACGTATTATTTTTATATAAAAGGGCTATACATTTAAAATAAATTATAACTGTGAAAGTAAAATGTGACGGTAAAGTTTGTAAGTTTTGCCATTTGCTAATGTAAAAAATAATATTAATACTTTCCAACCGCTTTTGGGCACAATTGAGATTATTTTTCCATTGTGCGCTCGGCTGGACGGACAGACATAATGGTGGACACGAGCAACTTATATCGGTTCCGTTCTTAGCCATTAGCTTACTCCTTAAAATAAAAATAGCAAAATATAAACAAATTTGACTCGAATAAAAAAAAATGATGGGAACATTAAAGACTTACAAGAATTTCATTATAACGTCAGCGCACTAAATAAAGGTTTGAATTCGAATTAAACTTAACGAGAGCAAGCGTCAAGAAGTTCCATACAAATTAGAATTGTTTTTCAACTAAAATTACTTCGCTCGCAATTTATGACACTGCATACCTTTGAGTTCGAAAGAAAATTTAAACACAGAAAACTAATAAAAACAGCTTTTGATTAAAGTAAATTTAAAATTATAAAAAAAACTGGGGCTGTCGTCAGCGTTACCGAGACTGACTGTAAACTGAGACTTTGTGGGTTCAATTCCCGGGGAAGATATTATCATTGTTCTCGCCCTATTAACAAGACAAGGCGCGGCGTTGAGTTCCGGCACTCAACTCTCAATGTCTCGAAAAGTTTCAAAGCGGAGAACGGAGAGCTTAACACTTGGTTCCCTCTGCCTACTTTGCTGTATGCGGGATATAGCGTGAAGCTATTATTATATACAGTACAGTGTTTAAAGGTAAACAAGATGGTTATGGTTTGGACCACACTGCGGGGAAGTTATTTTTATTTCCCCTCTGTGGCAAAATTCTGGCAGTTGATATTCGTCAACAGCACCACGTTCTATCCGAGTGACAATATTAAAATAATTCATTCCCTCGAAAGGAAATCAAACCCTACACCTCCATTTATTAACATAAAGAAAACTAGCAATATGTAAGTAAATATAAAACAATGTAGATACGTACAGTATCCTTTCAATAGAACGTGTACGGTATAGTGTATATCTACCCGCGCGTTGCGCATAACAAAAGGAGACGGATTTAAATTAGGTATTAGGTACAAGTTGCTTCGTTATTCTATATTTACGAGAACTCATATAATATATATATATTGTTTTTATATTTAGCTTCCCGCTGTATTCCGCATATAGCAGGACAGGCACAGGGAACCGTAGTTTGATGGAGCCTAGTGTTAAGACGCTCCAATCCCTACTCTCCGCCATTCGAGGCATTGCGTGTTGAGTGGCGGAACTAAACGCCGCGCTTTGTATTGAGCGAAGAAAATGAAAATAATTCATTCTCTCCGAGTGGGAATCGAACCCGCAAACCGTCGCGTTTACAGGCAGACACTGTGCCTCTGCGCCACGATGGTCATATTATAAACAAATTATTAATATTTTAATTAATGTTGTTCTTTTTATATTTTAACTGGAAGTTAAATGATACAAGCTATAATAAAAATGTAACAGGTCGCTGGTCTATCGAGAAATTTAAATATGTGTGTTTGTATGTACACGCTAATCTCAGCAACGATTTAAGCGATTCATTTTCACCGTTGCATTAAAGTGAATTTTATACTTGTTTTATTTCAATTGAATCATAAAAAAAGTTATACCATTTTTAAATATTTACACTTGCAAAAAGCAACTGTTTTATCGAATTGGATGAATCCTAAAATTTAGTTTCCCACATAAACAAAATTGTGGCCGCAGCTTGTAACAATATTTTAAATTAATCGTGGCGCAGTACCTTTTTGAACGCGATGGTTATGGGATCGATCCCTACTCGGCAAAATCGAGTATTCCCTAGTCTAGCAAGATAAAATGTGGTGCATACTGCCACTCAACTCATTACTTATCAGTAAGTGACTAGCATGATTACTGCAGATTACAGCGTGAAGCTAAAAAGAATTATTCATTCATTCACGTTACATCATTGCATTTAAAATTTCTAAAAACATTATCTACATATTATGTACCTATTCTATAAAATAAATCTATATTTCACCAAAAAGAAATAGTTCCGAAAAGTCTAAGCGATATAGCCTATGTACATGACCTCCGTTCAACTTTTACAAAGAGGTCGAAGCTTTGGCCTTAGTATATAGGTGAAGTGCCACTGTAAGGCCATTGTGGGTAAAATGTACTCAACAACTCAGGGGGCAGATTGTAAATTCACATACTATTATGTCACAAAGATATGTATCATTTTTTAAACAAATCTAAGAGCCAACTCTTAATTTTCTATATATTGAATACAATAAACTTAATATTTAAAAAAAAACACAAGGCCTACATCAAAACCCTTTTTAAATAACAATATATCCTAAATGTGAAATATTAACGTCAAATTTGTAAAATGAGACCCACAAAATTGCGATATTTTTTTTATTCTTACAATCTTTATTTTTTAAAGTGATAGGTGATGATAGATATCATCACCTATCACTTTAAAAAAAAATAAAAATTATAAGTCAAGTTATGCACAGATAAAAATATATATTATAATTTTGTCGTTCCATTAGACGGTTGAGTCGCATCCGTCTTCACATGTGTTTATGTTAGGGCCTCAGTTTCTACATATAACGCAACGGGCGAAGCATTACTGTTTCAATGCCTCATATAAATAAATTAAACGAAATAAATAAATATGTGATTAATTTCTAATAATAAATAGAATGTTTGTCTATACAGGAGTACTGTTTTAAACACTTTTTTTATTATTTTATGTTCTACATAAATGGTTGTGTAAAGCTTTAATTCTCCATTTATATATCAGTAATAAAACATAAACTCGAAATATACCACAAATCCTAAGAAAGTTATGGTGGTGTACCGGCACAAGCGTCTGGCTGTAAACGCGACAGTTGCTCGCCTCTCTATCCTCGCTCTGAAGATAAAATCGAGTAATTCTTCCATTTTATGAGAGAAAATGTGTGAAGATATTGTATCTTAGATCAATTTAATATAAACTAAAAATGAACAACTGTACTATAGGACTTTCACGAGTTTCTAAAGCCAACTGCTGAGCAAAAATCTATAGCAATCCCAAAGACATACTTACGCCATACATTAAACCATTCAGTTCTTAATCCCCATAATCGAAACACAATTTTTACCTGAAAAAAAAAATATAAAAAAATGAGCATATAACAATTACATTTAAAAATTCATTGTTAACATAGAGGTGTTTAGAATCCACGTGAAATCACTTAACGTTATCGTCCACAAGGGCTACATTAAGGGCATGAGGATTAACGGTCAGATTACTGCAACGCCGTTATAAAACCATATAAAAGTGGATAATAGTGTAAATTGTGTACGCCAGGGATTTTATATATACTTTTGTTACTTTGAAGGACTTACGTTACATACAAGTTAAGTAAGTTGTAATGCAAGTCCTATATGGATATATTTCTTACAGGAACATATATATATATATATATATATATATATATATATATATATATATATATATATATATATATATATATGTGATTTTAAATAATAAAATAATAAGCTAAGTTAACAAAAAAAATTTAATCATTTAATATATAACACGTTAAAAATACAAAAGAAATCTTATTGTTAATATTACGAGTATTGTAGCTATCTTCTACATATACTGATGACAGAAGACAGACCCAAGTTATTGTTTTATGTGTTGTGAAATAAAAAAATAATAATAAATAAACTATGTTTATATAATTGCTTGAATTACGCCAATATTGTGCACTTTTAAATAACTATTATTTAAATACAATTTAAAATAAATATTTCTAATTCTACTAATAACAACTTATATGTGCGTAACAAATTTCAATCCGTCACATATAAAAATATAAGTACAAATCAAAAAGCCCCATAGCTTATATCATCAAGTAGAAAAAAAGGAACACTCCTTACAAATACTCGATGTAACAAAAAACTTGTTAATCTTTTGTCAATCGACAGTTTCGCGTCGCAAGAATGTAAGATGAGATCGATGTTTGGTTTTTTTTATTTATAAGATTCCGAGGTTCGATGCCTGCGAAAGTATAATATTGTCCAAACAGGAAGGGATCCTTCTCATGAATAGAAATTGTGTTCATTAGGACATTGATAATAAGTAATTCGAGGGTGTATTGTGTGATGTATACATTTTATTTTTCCTTTTAAAACTTGTATAATACAAAAAAAAACCTAAAAATATTCGTCAAGGAATCGTATATGGTGCTTTACCCTGATACGATGAGGATTAATGAGGATTTATAGAATGTAGCTTTTTACTTAGAGCTTTTATGTTTTATTTCGACATCAACAACAACATGACAAATGAACCACAACCATTCTATCGCATCAACTTATAAAAATGGTTTAAAAAACCCACACGTACCCAAAATTTGGTAACAAAAATATGACCTTTACATCTAAAAATCTGGGAAAGTTCACGTGAAGCGTGTTACCGCTATCTTTAACGTGGCCGGAGGTGTAAGGTAAACAGCGCGGTCAATATCCCACCGCAAATAGACGCTTGTCGCGCAAGGGTTGGTTGGTCTGCGTTACCTTTTTGATTATTATTTTTATATTCACTTATTTATCCTATAGAGTCAGTTATTACAGTGATATATTAAATAAATATTATATTATAGTAAATAAAGTGAAATGCACTTGGATCCAAATGTAAATCTGTAAACATAAATTGTATGCCCATCGATATTTTGCAAAGATCCTATTTAAATAATTTATTCAATAATAATACAAATAAATGACTAAATCAATCATTTAAAAGCTTTACTATTTATATTTGACGAAAGAAAGTTCTAGTCTCGCTTCTACCATCATCAGTAACACAGTATTTGTTCTACGTACATACATACATACATACATATACGTATGGTACGTACAGCGGTAGGGTTGAACACCGCTGGAGAACACACTTTGTAAGGTATAAAGGGAATTGTAAACTACTTCCGAGCGTACCTCTCCTTTGACGTGCATCATGCTCCTGAGATAAGTTAATTTACATTAAAATTCAATTAAAATTCACTCATTATTTATAGTTAATAGCATATGCTTGCAAAAATATTTTTTTTATATACTTTTTTAATTAATATTTTTAAATATGGTGTTGTGGTAATTTATATTTTTAAATATGGTGTTGTGGTAATTTTTATAGTATGCGATAATGTGGTCAAGCACTATATAAGACTATTTAATTTAGGGCTGTTCTGCAAAGATTTAATCATTTTTTTCTCATCTTCATAGGATACAGCATCCTGAATTTAGCTGAGCTGTTAGTAGTGTCAAGATTTTCCGTTCTCCTTCCTAATTCAAGACATTGCGTGTTGAGAATAAGAATTATATGAATATTTAAACATTGGATAGGTCATTAAATATTTCGCTATTTACCAGTCTATGTCTAAATGGAAAATAGAGAACGGACACAAAATTCTCTCCATACGTGCTATAAAATGAGATAGATGAAAAAACAAAATATTTTACCGCTGGCAAATCACATAAGGTAAAACTTCAATACAACTATTATAGTAATGTAACACAAAATAAAATAATAGTGTGAAATACAATAGCTGTGAATTTATTGAATTCTTTACCGCCTATGTGGTTCGCAGACTGAAGCTCTCAACGCTCTCTCGGGGTTGTAAGTACCGCCCGCCCTACTTCACTGCTTAATCGTGAAATGTAGATTATTCGAAACCAGATCGTCAAAACGCTGATGTAGCTTTTCTAAAGTCAAATTCTAGTTTCTGTTATGTATAGACTGTATTATGTACGAGTATATAATAAAGATATTACTTGTGATACTTATATAAATTATTGCAATGATATATAAATGCCTTCATGGTCAATGGTGGTTTTAATCTAATCTAATATTATAAAGAGGAAATATTTATGTTTTTGTATATATGTTTGCAATATTTTCATACCAAAACTTTCTTTTACCATTAGAAAGCTTCACTGAGTGAGATAGGCTATGTTACATTTCAGAAAAAAATTGAGTGCACTGCGCCACGACAGCCTTCAATATATACCCAATGATGTTCCCAAGCAATAAAAATCTATTATTGTAAGTTTATTCAAATAAATTATAATTAAAATGGAAAATATAATATATTTCATTTTCTTCTTGTGCTTCTCTAACACAGAGAGATGCATCACTATGTGACAAAACCATTACAAATCAATTACAAAAGCGCAGTACATTTCAAAAGCAATAAAGACGGTTTCGAAGCAATTTGTTTGAAAGGCTACACGTCAGGCTGTAAGCTAGTTGTTTGTCCTAGCGGTACGTTAGAGGATCTGTTGTAGAACACTATCTAATCTTCATCTAGGCGGCATTGTATAGCAAACAATACGGCTTTAGTGCGGGCTTACATTCTAACTTCATATTGTATGCACAAACGTTTGGTAACCCAATGTAATAGTGCACTATATTTGGGACTATTAAGTTAAACTACATTTGTATACATTTTATTTAAAAATGATCTATATATATATTTGATATTATACTGAATCCACTGTAAAAATTAAATGCTTATTGTTATTGTAACTTTTTTTTAATTTTTTTATATATTTAATACTTTAATACTCAATTATGGTACGTTTAACCAAAGTTTCAATTAGAATCTAGAAGGCAATATCAGAAGTATAAAACGGAGACATATTATTTTATCCAGCATACATTATAACAACAAATAAGAAAGCTAATATAAATAATTAAAAACAAATACACCTAATTAGGCCTTTCAATTAAAATTCATTGAATGTTTGGGATTTTCTCGAAACGATCCAATATTTCCAAATCGTATGAAAGCTTTGACCAGAGCCGTCCATTGCTGATCAAAGGCAAGTAATTTGTTTCACTGCATTCTTTAATTGTAACAGACGTATTTAGATCCCGTACTAAGGTTTACGAATAGGTAAGAATGTAGAACGTGATCGTGAAGTATTTATACTAATGTTATAAAGCTGAAGAGTTTGTTCGATTGAATGCGCTAATCCCAGGCATATCGAGTTGAATTTTTTTTGGTTAGGATCCATTTGGCACGTATTCATAGAAGAAAGCTATAGGTTATTTTAAAACACATTAATTATTTTGCCCATATACAAATATATAATTGAAAATTCTTACTTATACATATAATAGTAATGGTAATCTAGAAGATGATGAACGAGTGTTAAATAAATAAATAAAGGACCTTGGAAAGTCACGGAAGAACTAACCCATTAATATAACTGACGATAAAATCCACATATTACTTCAGTCGCTAACGTATTAATTCTAATAAATATATATTACTTTTTCCATTTTAGAAATTGATTAAGCACACTCGTTAGCGTCTATCGAGAAAGATGTGCTTTAGCGTTATACGATTACTTGAGCAGTGGTAGTGAGTCAAAGCCGGTTTAACTAAATTGGAATGTAAAATAAAACTGAACCAATAAAAAGGCAGTAAAACACTTGATCAAACATAATCAACTAGGTATTCTTAATAGAAAAACTGTTAACATAAAATGCTGAAAATAAAGTCTGGGTTAAGTTTTATAGTTCAAATACACAAGTCATTTTATGGTTCATATTTGATTTTTTACTATTTTACTACTATTTTTGTTTGTAGAGTATTTTGGCAAATACAATATACAATTTGACAAATAACTTAATATTGGTTTATTTCTTCTATCTCGATATGGCAGAGTAAGCAAGAGTGTCAAGACACTCCGTTCTCCACTTTCTGTCCAATTTACGAGGTGGAATTGAACGCCTCTTGATACCTATTCTAAGATATTTTAAAGTATAAAATAAAATAAAATAAAAGAAATTAAAGTAGGTACTCTTTATTTCAGTATGTTACATATAGATTGTTTGGGACTTCCCAGTAAGCGGTCAATCAAATGTGATATCATCTTAAATGTTTTAAACATGTTATTGTTAGAAATATTAATTTGGGTATAAAAATAATAAATTCAATATTAAGTGATAAATTTGAACTTTAAAAACTTGTATTCGACTTTAATAACGGCGAATTTGATGTGTGAATAGATAAATTTAAAGCTCGTAAAGGCGAATTTAACTTATATATAATATATATACATTTTTTAAAATAAACATATATCCTTGTTATTTTAAACTTACAATCATAAAGACGATCTTGCATAACTAAATAGAAGTGTCAAGAAATATCATATAGGTGATAAATCTTTACAAATCGTACGTAATGGCATAGTTATTTGTCATATAAGAAAAATTACGACTTAATAAAACTTTAATTTGTATATATCATTCGTGGCATATAAAATTTGATTTATATCAAATCTATGATCAGCAGAAACTAAGGAGTGTCTCCTTATAAAAGTATACTTGCTCACAAACAAGGCACAGGATAGACAGCGAGATATCATTGTCAATATGCCATTCTCCTGACCAGGGCAGGGAAATAAAATAGTTGGTAATTTCAATATAATCATTTACACGAGAGGAAATTAACACACATTCATCGCGTTTACCTTTATGAGCACGAAGATGGCCTCAAAAAAGCATTTACAGCTACATCCCGCACGGCAGTGAGAATATGTCTAGACACTCTGCTCTCCGCTTCCTCAAAATCGAGACTATATATATATATATATATATATATATATATATATATATATATATATATATATATATATATATATATATATATATATATATATATATATATATATATATATATATATATTAAAATATATGTATAGTTATTATTATATATTTTTATTTCCATTACATATATTGAAAAACTGTGGCATACATAGATTAGTATTTTCTATTGATAATTCTCAAGGTAATTTGTGCAATAAGTGAGTGCTAATTTTAGCATTACAAGATAAGATTTTAGATAACGATTCAATTAAATGTTATGACGTCACAACTTGCAAACAGTCGTTACGTAAAAGTTAAACTAAAATTGTATTCATTATAATAATATTATAATTTTGAAGGGTTGGTTTGGTATGTTGAATAGTCCCTTCAACGAGGAAGGTTAGCCTATATTAGATCATGATAATAATTTTTATTTAGCCTCCAGTACTTACAACTTTGCCCTACGGCACAAACAGTCACAAGAGAGAGTCAGAAACAGTCACAGAAAAGTCTCAAGTGAAGTCAACACTACCAACATAATAGAATATCTTTTGTTTCATTCTCTTTACGTTAAAGATTTTAATTAATTGTGGCTTATTTACTTATGTATAGATTAAAAAGGAGTTAAGTACGTAATTTCCTTACATGACTGTATATACATAACATATAAATGTCACACCTTATAAAAACCTGATGTATAAATAATTTCCAAGTCCATATACAGTTTTATGGTCATAAAAATAGCAGTTGTATTAATATTGATTCAAAACCTTGGTAAGTCGAAACTTTTTTATTTTCAGGCATATGGATTTTGCGAAAAAAGACAAAAACTTAGCGATAAGTAACTTCGTTCTCGTTCTCATTTCGAACTGAAGAAATGCCAACATTATAAATATAAATATTCCCTAAAATGACTCATATTAATTGCTGTAGACATGTGCCAACTAAGTAAAGACTGTTCTGCAAAACATCTTACATTTCGGTTAAATGTAGCTTACATTTTTAAATACATGAATTAATAAATTGGTTCACGCTGAATCCCGCATATATGCGGTAAGCAGAAAGAACGTAGTGTTAACACACTCCGTTCCCGCTTTGTTACCAGTGCGGATGGGAAACCAGACTAATTTATAAGCTACGTTTATAAATATGCCAATATATAATTAGCTATAAAAAATATTATATACAACTCTATAACTTAGACCACAAAAAATAATAAAATAGATTCACAAAACTATATAAAAAAAAATGTCATAAATATACATTAAATAAGTGAAAATGCCATTCAAATATGCTTTATCACGGCGCACAAACAAAAAAAAAAACTGGAAACGAGACGCTCAATTACAATACTTTAAAATGTATTGCGGCCACTAACGAGCTCGGTGTGGTGTGGCAAATTGAAATAAAATAAATGTTAATTTAAGAAGGAAATAAAAAATTCAAGACGCGGCCGCAGCGGCGCCACTGGAGCCGATAATAAATCAGAATAAGCCCGTCCTTGGTTGGCATTAATCAGCAATAAATCCATCTATGTATGCAAATTGTCTCATGTGTATTTATTTGAAAATTGTACTAGCGTCTAATAAATACCGGCACAGATAAAAGATACCATCGTAAGTGTAGCGTTAATATCGAGAAGCATAGGTTTTCGATATCGATTAAATTATAATTTTGGTCTGTCCTTTACCTCGGTATGTAAATGTCCTGGATATAATAATATAGTGAAATAATTTGTTACGTGATGCTTACCAACTATATCCCAAATTTATTGAAGCCCAGGGGCCGTGGCTTGTCCTAAGATAGCACTAACTATGAATTCCCAAGGAATTCATAATAAAGGGATTTCGTACTGGGAAAGCAATTCATTTTGTCTAAGTTACGTCGACCCATTCGACGCTCGATAAGAAATTGATAGAATACTGTAGAGTAAAATTTAATGTCACTGTATTAGCCTGTCTAGTCCTAAAACATAAAATAATAAAAGTTGCAAAGAATTAAAAAATATATATACTTTTTGATATATAACATTACCTAGCTTATTAATATTTTTGGTTGCCACAAAACAAATGAGCCGTAGTGTCAAACAATACTTCATCGTTCGGTGAGTCACCCCCTACCTGCGCTTGCGCATGGAAGGCATATTAGAGGAGGACAAAACATATCTTTTGTTACATTTAGATGCAGCCGAGTGTGCAACGGTTTTTAACGTTTTTTAAATAAATAATTTTATCAAGATTTTGAATTTTCTGACTATAGAAAGAAAAAAATCCAAACCGCATATAAATACTTAATAACGTGTAGAATATTTATAGTTGAAAATTTTAAACACATTTAGCAGTTATGGATGTTTAATTTAAATAAAATGAATTAATGAATGCTAATTCATACTTATATCTGTATTAATGCATAGCATTTAACGCCTTACGACGCAGTGGTTCAGACTCATTCTTGGAAACATTTACATATATTTATTTTAAAACTTCGTTATTTTTGTTTAGCTCATTAGCATTGTAACGAGCAATATTTCAAAAATAGATGGAAAATGGAGAGCTGAATTTCACATTACAAAATTTTCTCTACTATCACGGAGAAACTAAGGCTCTTAACTCTTTTAAAATACTCCATTACGTTATTACTAGCCAGGTTACCTAGACAGCGATAAAGCGTAAAGCAAATAGCCCATGAGATGTGTTAAATTCGAAAACGATTTAGTTCTGTACGTTATGTATGAAATCATTCCAGTGTTAATATACAAATACTTTAAAGCAATATTGAATAAAAATGTTTTCAAGCTTAAATTATTGCCAGTGGCAGGGCGACTTTTGAGAAAATGTGGCGTTGAGTTACGCCCGCCTCACAGAATTCTTCGTATTCGGATGGAAAGCGGAGAATGAAGTGTTTTGACAAAATATTCTATTTACCCTACTTTATGCGGGATAAAGCGTGAAGCTTACAAAGAGAGTTAAATATTTTTTTTACCTTTGAAATACAAAAACCTACAATGTTAATATTACGTATGTATATTAAAATGAAACATTTTAAGATTTAAAGTTAATAAAAGTATATGTAACTAATGGTAAATCTTAACCGGAATAGAAACGCGAAATACCACAGCCTGTCAGCTGTTGTTGCATATATGTATTCTGGGCAATAAAATAGTGTGAAGTATTTTATTGATAATAGAAACGATAACGTCTTAAGTGCAACATAAGATAAGAATATAGAATATATTATATGTTAGAACTAAGGACCATCATGGCGTGGCGCCGAGGCACAGCATCGGCCTGTAAACGTGATGGTTTGTGGGTTTGATTCCCACTCGGGGAGAATGATTTTTTTCCATTTTCTTCGCTCTGGCAACAAGGCAAAGCGCGGCGTTGAGTTTCGCCACATAACACGCAATGCCTCGAATGGCGGAAAGTGGGGAACGGAGTGTCTTAACACTACGTTCCTTCAAAATACAGTTCCCTCTGCCTACCCTGCCCCTGCTATGTGCGGGATACAGCGTGAAGCTAAATATAATATAATATATTATTTATAGTATTAATATAGAGTTATATAGAATATCTCGCACAAATCAGAGTAGGCAACGATAACCCAAAAAACACTTCGTTCTCTGAATTGTGCATAAATTCAGAACATTATGTGTTGATTACATTCGAAAAAATTATAATAATTACTCCCCTGAAACCAAAATATGATGCTTATTTGCCAAACAATGAACATATTTCCTATCTGGGATCAGCATGTGGTGAAACTGGCCCTAGGTCCTCTACGCTACATAATATGTAGTATATGTATGCAAAACGATATTGTAACAGGATCGATTTCTTTCTGAGGTAATCTATTTTCTATCATCTATTAAATTGTTTGTATAGTATTACGAACTGTAAATATATTTTTTACTGTAACTCGAAAACCGGTCGTGAATGAAAAAAAAGGTGCACTTTGACTTGCATATCCTTCCTGTGCTTCAGAAAATCTTATCAGAAAGCTAAGTAGTATAAATAAGTTTTCAAATAAAAAGTTATAAAAAATAATAATTTGTTACTATTGCACAAATTATTAACAATTATTATTAAATCATTATTTATTCACATAATACATTCGTAGCTGACGTCATTATTCATTTAATAGTTTTAAACATTTTTATAAAAATATGTAAAAGCTATCGTTTAATTCGTTTTAGCAACTTTAAATTCAGTAAATTCAGTAAGTGTCATGTTAAGTAGTAAGTGTCGTGTCAAGAGTCTCAGACCAAAATTCAACAGTTACAAATCTTCTTCTTCTTCCACTTAGCATTATCCCGGCCTATTGCCAGGGTCTGCTTTCCTACTTAATCTACTCCACTTTGCACGGTCTTGAGCATCCTCAGTGGTTAGTCCATTGGCTCTCATGTCGTGCGTCACGACGTCCAGCCATCGCTTCCTTGGGCATCCGGGGGGTCTTACTCCAGGGACAGACATATCAAGGCACAGTTACAACAGTTACAAATATATATATTTTTTATCATTGGAATCTCTGTCCAAAGCGCGACGTTGAGCTACGCCACTCAACACCTAGCGTCTCGTATACGAGAGCAAAGCGGAAACTAAACTTTAAGTTATTTCTGTACGTCCTGCTGTATGCGAGATAAGGAAAGAAGTCTCTCTGGAGGAAAGTCGATGTAAAATGTTTATTAATATTAACCTTGAACGCAACTATTGCCATTTTAAGAACGCTGTTGCCATAATATTAATTTATGAACAACGCTGATATCATTTCCAAAATTTTCAGATTCATATTTTTAAAGCTTTTATATTTATAGTCCATTGACACAAAGGTTGTTTCATGCCTACATTTATACAAGAAGAAAAAGAACTTGTATTGAGAATATTGTATTTTTACAATTTTACTATAAAATAGATGATTGAAATTACTATTCTTGTTCGACAGAATACAGGCCAGATAGAGTACAGTTGTTACTTGTTAATTAGAGTTTCAAAAGCCAATTAAAACAGTCGCATAAAGTTAATTAGATTGTAACTATCTTTTTATATAAATAAGTTCAGCTTCACCACATACTACGAATCTAGTGGAAGTTAAATAAAGAGAGCCTAGTGTCAAAACACTTCGTAATCTTTTTTCCATAAGGATTCCTGTCATTGCGTGTGAATGAGGTTCAAACCTGCAACTATAAAAGTAAAGCGCTGTTCCACTATGCTTTGATTATTGAGGATATTGTGGCGCAACTGTGACACATATGATGGATGCGAAATATCCGGAAAATTATGAAAAATAAAAAAATTATTGGCGTGTCATCAGGCACATATAATAATAATTTTTTATTAACAAATTCTTGTACTTATCACTTGTATTGGTACTTAGCGATATCAACTATAGTTGGTGAATTTAACCAGCAATTCTACCGCATTTAGTATACAATACCTTAGTCGATGAAAATTTGAACTGACTATTAAACGTTGATATAGAAGTTCAGAGTACTGTCGACATTTCATTTTTTATTATAAAACTATAGCTAATTATATTTCGCCGGTCCGCTGGGCAGCTGGTCGGTTTTTACCGCGGAATTACTTACATTAATGCGCGACGTTAGCTTGCTTGTAAACATTCTCTAATAATAATAACACTCGAAGAGTATACCGTGAAAATTATCACGAAGCTAATCGACATTGAGTGCACGGCAGTGTGGCGTTAAAGATCATCGTAAATATTTATTACCTGTGTTATTTCAAATTGATGAAATTTTGTTTAAAGTAACGTATAAAATGCGTTATTTTATTAATATTTGTTCATTTACAAACATGATATTAGGTATTATTTACTAATACCAGATAACTAATATGACAAATAATAAAGCATTCTCGGTTCTTTAACAACTACGAGCTTTCATATTCTTAATTTGCTTATAAAATTTTATAGAGTAAATGGTTTGAAACTTATAAGCTTAAATTTCACGCTTTATTCCGTATATAGTACCTAAAACTGATACCAAAATATTCTGTTCTCGTCTTTGAGCCGAAATTCGAAACAAATCATATTTTCAAATTCTTTTCAGTAACTTAAATTGTGTTCTGCCTTTACTAAGATCGAAATACATACTTTTATAAATATAACATTATTTCTAAAATTGTTATAAAAATAGAAAAACTTGGCGCTATTTTAATTTGAATATATATTGTCACCATGATAATAAGTTCTTAGAATACAACACGATAGATGTGCCATTCATAGTTATTGATAACATGTTGTTATTTTTATCTATGCGTTATTTCATTGCTAATAAATACAAGGTATCTTTAAATAAATATTGCTTGAACACTCACGGTATTAGGTATGCGGTACCAAATAATAAAGTTAAGTAAGTAATGGACTACAGTAAATGTGAGTCGATGTTTTTTTATTTGTTGAGTTTCTCGCCAGCTCTTCTCAGCAGAACTGCCCTCCGAGCTGGTGGTAGCTTCTAGTGGGACTGACAATACTGACACGTATGTTAATTGACGATTCAAAAGTGCTTGTAATAGCCATTTGAATAAAGAATATTTTGATTTGATTTCATCACTTATTATACACCTTATTACAGTATTTCTTGTACGTATAAATATACTTTGTCGCACAAAAACAAAATAAGCAGGTAATGCAGTAATAAAGTGTGCAAAGGTGGACTTGTCTCTAACAGAGATTTCTTCCAGTCAACCTGTGGAACTGATAAAAATAGCGAGGCGACAAAAATTTGCAATATATATGTACATTTTAAAATAAAAAAAAAAATCGGCATTTTAAAAAGTTAATTATCTGTTTTGTTTTGTTATGGTCTAATTAAGATAAAACGAGATGTTGTGTTATCTATCAACGCGTGTCTTGGTTTCGTTGGAACGTGATGCATTGTGATAGTGTTTGTTGCGTGATAACGGAACCTTCTTATGTTTTTTTTGTACACTATACATGTATGTTTATTGCTATACATATCGCAGTTCGAAGGCATTAGACAAATCGTTTTAAATCTGTTTTACATTTAGTAATATTTGCAGCCTTTTTATTGACTCATTAATAGATCGCTTGTTTAAACATAGCGAAATGAATGAGAACATATCTTGCAAAAAAATGGAAATTAAAAATAAAACAATACAAATAGGTTGTATAGCTTACAATGACCTCATTAGAATAGAAATGACGTAAGACTTTACAAAATAACACCTATGAAGTAACTGATACCTTGTTACTTGTAAGAAAATTGTTAGTCACTTTATTAGTGACAATGTCTTTCTTAGTTACGCTTTAGTTTAGTTTACGTTTGATTTTCGTAGAATCTAATTCCATTGACAGGAAGCTTTATTATGAATTTCTATGACCAAACATCCTTAGGCGCGTAGTATTGCACTTTGCATTCATGATTCCCCGTCCCAAGAGGAAAACCGCGAACAAATTAATGATTTAATACATGAATTAAACTGAATGGATATAGATAAGAGTATACGAAGTAAATAATGTATGGGTTTTTCAAATGACTACTAAAATAATATACATATACAATTGTTGTTTAAAGCTTAAATTTAAAGCTTAAATTTTTAGATTGAGCTTAAGGAATGAGTTAGTACGCGATGTTACGATTGCACAAACATTCATAATTTTCTATTCTTCAGCCAAGTACGGTGGCGAAATAAAAGCTGTAACGAAAGCCGTAAATAGAAGAACAATCGATATAGAGATACCTAGCAACTCCTTATATAAAATTTAATTTGTAATGTAGTCATTACAAAGCGCCTGTACTGTAAAATTCAAATATGTCAGATTTTATTTCAACTGACATCTATGGCGTGTGTTGAAAACATTTAATATGGCAACCTCATATTATCGACAGGTAGACAGAGTAGGGCAGTATTTTCTATATAAATCATTCCTAGTATTAGGAAAGGACTATTCCCGTGTTAGAATCAAATTCACGACCGTCGCGTTAACATTTAAAAGTCGCTCCACTGAGCCATGATGACCTCGAAAGTATATATAGTAATATATTTTTAATATTTACATTGTAAATATATAAAGTATGAGAATAATTGAGTTAAGCCATTAAGAAGTGGGTGTTTCAAAGAGAATTCAGGGTTTCGGCAGCCGCGGTGTTAAAATAGATCGGCATGTAGGTCAGCCGGTATTTCGTTTGATCTTATGCTTCTATATACGTATGTATGTATGTATGTATGTGCAAAATTTGTTATACCTCTATTTTGCGATACCAAGATATTATGATCGACTCAAATAACATACATAATTTCGGTACCTACTTGATTGTTTTAATTTTCTATTTGTTTAGCATTGTAATTTTTAAGTTTTACTTGTCTTAGGATGAGTTCTCCGCTTTCTGAATATCTGAGCGGCCTTTGAGCGGATTTTTCAACCTGACATAGGTAGGATATGCAGGATGCAAACAAAAAAGCCAAAGTATTTTTAAAAGTTATTAAAGTTATGATTAGTTTATATATATAATAAACAGAAATAAAACACTTTAGTTCATACATTTGATCTATCAAGCCAAGATATTTCAAACTAAACTCGACAAATTACACTTAAGTCAACACGCAGCTGCGACCGCGCTATTTGTTTATATCCACACTAACTCGTTGCTTATGTTTAATGTCCACGTTAATTGATGCGGAACCCGCATTCCCTTTAACGTAAAATATACATTCATTAATAGTAAGTTCCTGGAGGTATTATATTGGCTTTTAGAAAAAAAACTGCATCGTTTGCATAAAAATTCCCTAGTTCCAAGTAAACGTATTTCTCATAAAATCCAAATAAAATCTAAACATTGCATTGGCCCCGCGCCCAGCTTTATATCGAAATATAGATAGGTATTTATAATTTTATATCGAAATAAAGATAGGTACAAAGTATTTTTATAAGGCGATGAACAAATTGTTTGTGCATTCTATTCCAGGGCGTTCAGAGACTTAATAGCAGGAGTAAACTAATAAATATTGTACTGATGCCATGAAAAGTATAACAATTAAATATTTAAACATTATGTTATATTATCATGCTGCCAGTACTATTTTCAGTTGATAAGCTATACCTGATAAGAACTTATTATTCTTGTAATGTGAAAATAAAAGACAGACATTGCTTTTTTCCTCTGTGTATAATTACTTTGTAATTATTAAGCTGTCGTGGCGCAGCACAGTGTCACTCTAAACACAATGGATGTGGGTTCGAGTCCCATTCAAGGTAATGATCTATTTTCATTTTCTCACTCTGATAACAATACAATTAGATACAGCCTCTTAATAAAATAACCTAGCGATAGATTCAAATGCCATTACAATAGCTTAGCTGGTAAATTTTATTTGTCTATTATTCAACCGCAAATATCTCGTACATATATACTACCTAGTCAATTTGCAATCCTCTATATGTATAGTCGTGATGTGTTCGTATCGGGTCAGGTTACATTGAGATTTGTAATCAAATTATGCTTTGTAGATAAACAAAATGCAAAAAGTGCTAACTCTGAAATACTCGTATGTTCAAATATATAAAAACTACTATTAATTAATTTCAATTAGCTCTTTTTGCTTAACTTCTTAAAGATGAGTGTTTTTTGTACATAAATATTTACGAAATACTTAAAACTGTTTTTGACTTTAATATGCATTTATTATGCATCTCAGGGAAAATTTTCAAGTTATTTCTTATATCTTGAAGTAGATTAGTATTTGTTCTATTTATTTAGATTATAATTCTTATAAATCTCAAATAAAAACATAAATACCAATAAATATATAACTATAAATTGATGTCACTGTGATTTAATAAGACAAATTCATAATCGCTGTACTGTCAATTGCAGTCTCAAATTGCATTACACGAGTAAAGCCATATATGACTAACGCATACAAGACCAAAACCAATGATATAACAACAAAAGTGTTTAATATACACCGTTATATGTTACTTTTATTATTAAAATGTTGCAAAGTGAACCTTTTAACTTAAGACATAGGATTGAAAATGATTTGTCAATGTATAGTCGTGTAGGAGGCCGGCGCCTTTGACTATGAGATACGATCTATCCAAGCAGGTAGACTTTTATGAGTCCCCGAGACCCAAAATAGAACATAGTGTTATATCTCACACGGGTTTACGTGAGAACGGTGCGTATATAAGTATAAATTCTTCAAATGGTCAAAATATAATGGACTTAGCTTAGCGTACTAATAAATTTGCAAACTAATCTATTGATTCGAAATATTTTAATATGGTATTTATTAGTTCTGCCAAGCTTTGCTTTTTTTTTCTTTATTTCTTAAGTGTCTTAAATATATAATCACGATATCGTTCGTTTGTTTTAATTATAATCTATAGATAATATAAGATTTACCTACTTTTAGTACAAACTAAAAGTAGTTCTATACATAGAACTAACCTTTAAACTTTTTTAGTAAATTAGTCATTACATTAATCAATCACCATTTTATTCGATATGTCATTATATCATTATATTGACTTATTGACTATATTGACTTATTGTTGCACATAGGTCTCTCTCAAGGATTTCTACGATCATGACGATCCTGCGCGCTCCAAGGAACTTCTGGTGACCTTGACCAAATTATCAGTCCACCTAGGAGCATCATACCGTACGTGGTCGCTACACTAAAACGTTTCTTCTCTAATCTACTGTTCTCCTAGCTATGATTTCCGCCTTTTAAATATAAATCTAAGCATATTATATATTATTTATATATTTATTAGTCACATTGATTATTATATCTTTATAACAAAAACCAATATCGATATCAAAAATTCTAATCGATTAATTTAATGTTCAACGTGTAACTAATTACATTGCTTGATCAAAGTACAATACCTGCCAGTGTTAATTTAACAGTCGAACGTAATCACAAAAGAATTTGTAATTGACGTAAAGCGTAATTTCGCGTCTAAATTTTGTATTGACATGACATTAGGTATATAATTAAATGGTTAAAATTTTCCAATATTTACAAAAAAAAGAAGGGTTTTTTTTATTATGATATTTTAACTATTACAATTATACTAGAGGACCCGTTGACGCGTAACGAAAAATGCGTTTTTCATAAAACGGGGTAAAATTTTTGCTTCACGTATATGTGAATATAGATTATTAGGGTATTTTGTTAGTTTATTTGCAGAAAATAGTGCAAAATTTCTTTACATATAAAAATAATATAGAGGCACTTATTGTATATTCGAATTGTTTTAGACAATGTTGGTTATTAATAATTTGGACAATAAAGCTAATACCAAAAGCTGATCTACAGTGGCACCAAATAATATTAATATATATATATATATATATATATATATATATATATATATATATATATATATATATATATATATATATATATATATATATATATATTGTTTTATAGTTAATTATAACTATACACATAAAACACAAAAAAAAACAAATAAAAAAAAACTTTCTTGTATTTAAAATCCTCTGTATTTCGTTTACTAACCGCCTCGTTTATAATAACCCTTATGTCTAACGTAGGAAAGTTTCACCTGTACATACTCGTAAATAAATACATATAGTACCCTCAACGCCAAGAAAGGAAAGGAACACTACGACCGAGGCAAACATTTGCTTGCAAACAAGCCGTCGTAAAGGACCCTCCCCAGGTACAAAGCAAAACTGCTCATTAACTGTTACACAAAGATAGATGAGATAGTGTAATGTATGATCCTTGAGATACTTCATGTTTTGTTAGAGATAGAGATGAATTTCAAGTATAATTTATATATATATATATATATATATATATATATATATATATATATATATATATATATATATATATATATATATATATATATATATATATATATATATAGCAATAAATAAAAATAATTTAGGAGAACAATGTTAAGCTCCATCAAACACAATCGTAGTCATATTTATAGTCACACACAAATTTGACACATATTCTTTTCCAATGATAAAGCTAATATAACCTTAGGTATCCTGTGAATGTGGAATTTTGTAAACCTTATTTCTGCCTTCTATACTTCACTACCAGAAATACAGTAAGAAAATAGTAATGAATAAAGGAATGCGTGGTATTAAAAGCATTTCTTTGTAACTGAGCGGTCACGGTATTAGCAATTGTAATTTTTACGCATGATATAGGTACAAACATATGTATACAAGAGTAACATATAAAAGGCGAGGTTCAATGTACGTGATTTGAAACCAGATCGAAGGAGTCAAGGTTTTCAATCATGCCGTGCGGTGCCGTCCAAGCGCCGGCGAGATGAACTGCATTCCACACCAGTCTTTGTCATGTTAACCAAATAAGTACTTCATTATTATGTTGTTTTAACAAACCATAGCGCAACCGTTTACGTCGTATTAAGTGTCCTTTTTGTGGTCCGCACGAAACGTGCCCTGGACTGGAGTGCTACTGGAGAGCAGTTTGTTTAAAAAAAGAATAACTATACCACGTATATGAATCCATCCGTGAAACACGCAGATCAGACCTGTTTTAATAAAGACGTTCGCAGTGGGTTCAAATCTCACCCTTCGAATCTATACTAATAATATAAAGCTGTAGAGTTCGTTTGGCTGATCTTAGAAAATTCTAGCTCTTGAAGAATAATATTCATAATGGATAGGCTATTTATTGTAAAAAGGTGTGTAACATCGCGTTATTATAATAGCAGTTTAAGTTACCCCGGGTACTAAGTGTCAATATATCAGGCACATTCTTAGTTATTTCCATCTAACTACACCTAAGCAGTCATAAGTAAAAGCTACTTTAAAACAAAAGCCAATGGATTCCAGTAACTCACATGCTAGGTATCTAAATGGGCAGCTACTAGAAAACAAGCCCATTTATCACAACGCTCTCTATTTGGCCTGCAAAGCACATGAGTTGCATGAAGACAAAAGAATTGCATATGAACATTAAAATGAGGAAAAATTATGCACTTTAGTACCATTTTAAGTAAAGTAAACCAGTCTAGTACTCCCGCGACCCACGCGATAAGAGGCTTTTGACGTGCATTTGGCACAAAACTGATACTCGATGCAGTCCGGGGTAAATACAGCTGTTCGATCACGCCCTATCGCGTCTATAATATACTATATATTGTAAATTAAGTGCTTCATTGTATGGGATATATAAATTTTATATTTTGATACATTTTGAACAATGAATAGTATTTTTTGTTTTAGTAAATGATAAAGGTACGACGTATATTTAATCGCTGCATTACAACAATACCTGTAACGCAAAGTAATTATTGAATACCAATCAACAATGTAAAAGAGTGGAGCTTTAAAGCTTTAGTAAAAATCAATTTGTGATAAAAAGCGAAGAAACGTCGATTCTGGTCCTTTGTGCCGGATCGACGGCTTTTTTGTACGTCCGAGTCGCCCACTCGAGTTTTTGGAATTCCTGCCGCCCCCCACCACTCGCACTGCTGGGGGTCCACTTTCATTCATAACACCGCGTGATGTCCATCTCTTGACACCCTACTAGCGTTAGTTTGTCTAGTATACAGCTTCGCAGTTAACTACTAATTAGTTGAAATTGATAAAAGATAACATCTTGTGGATTTATTGATTGTTCAGACTTTAGATGATACTTTCTAGATCTATTTTCTTTTAGATAGTTTCAATATTTATTTATTTATTTATTCATGTAATATTTTTTTGATATTGTAGTGGTGCAGTTTTAATATGCTTATGAAAGTAGTACTAAATCGGCATATGCCATATAATGTCCGTAAAGACGAGAAAAAAAAAATAAATGGAAGGACCAATAATCAGCCTAAATATCCATACTATCCGTTACAAAAGTAGTTTAAATTTAGCTACATACATACATACATACATATGTACATACGTTCTAAGAACGGAAACGTTTAAGAAAACAAAACGCGGCATTGTTTAGAAGTATTATGGTTGTAATTTGTGTATTTTGAATGAGCCACCAACGTAGTCTGTGGTCACCATAAACATGTCATAGACGAATAGACGAAAGACCATTACGAAAGTGCCATATGGCGGCGTATATTAGTTCACAGTATCGAAACAAAAGATGGCAGCAAGCAAAACATAAATTTGTGCAAATATTATTTTTAAAATTTATTGAGTTCTTTTATATATTAGTTCATCTGTATTCTGTAAGAGATGCTTACTTAGTGATAATGTTGCTTGACCTCAACTTAACTGCAATTTACAGATTATTGCACCAGATTATCTATAATATGCTCATGTCAGGAACTACTCAGGTTGCTATGGAACAAATGCCTTTGTGCTGGATAGTTTAACAGTCTCAGTAGCCAGAATTATTTCAAGCGTTTAAAACGTGTCGTTCGTCGTTCGAAGTTATTTCCAATTGAGCACGTGGGCAAAGACGCAAGCAAGTTACATTTATATAATAAAATCTATACAAACTTTTTTATTAATAACAACATAATGCCGTTTAATTTACAATCTATATATATAAGGAGACAATTAAAAAAAAGTCTAAAGTATTATACAAACAGGCGGATAGTAAACATTTTCATGCGATTCGCGACAGTCATTAAAGCAATGCGCGGTGGCGTTATGCTCCGGCACTCGAGGTGATCGTCCGGCTCTCACGGCATAATAATTACGGGCGTACGGCTCAGACGGAGTTTGTACTTTACAGGCAGGCGCTTTGTATACGTTCACATTGCACCAATACGAGGATCTAAATATCACTAGCTAGATTGAAATTGAAAATATATTATATTCCATTCGAAATTTTAATTAAATTCTCGTTTAAAATGTCAGGTGTTAAGTTATTGAAACATATATGAAATAAAATAAAGCGATTTCCTTATATTGCTATATATAGAAGTTTATTTTTTTTAATAATGGTACTATGTATAAGTTAATATCACACAGCATATATACATACCACTTATCCATAACCTCCGGATATTACGAAACACCTAAACGTATATTTACCCATAATATAGAACAATACAACGTTCGGTTGCCGTCTGGTCGTAATGAAAACGGGCTTCGCCGGCTCGCCGGACCGCATTCCGCTCCCATGCCTGGCTTCAGGACTCTCCGAAATGTCTACTTTTTATTATTCCGCCGTAACGGGCTACCCTGCTCTCGATACCGATTTGCAATCTCTACGTGGCCATAAATTGATATATGATTTTGAATGAAATTACAATTGAGCATTAGAGCATTGATTTTAATAACTTTATAATAGACTTCATACTCTTATTATATTATATCTTTATATTAATTAGTAAGAAACAATACACAACACTTCTGACATATTTTAAAAAATGCAAAAAAAAAATATATTATTAAATATTAACACATACCTACATATAACAATTAAAAAGCAATAAAATAATTATTATTTGAACAATTTAAGAGATATAACATCCAATTGTAACATCCTTATGTAAGAGAGTGATACGGACAAAAAGCCAAGTCGAGCTCGCGACAATCGCGTTTAATTTTTAAGGCGTAAGTCATCGCAGGCGATTCACACGATTGACTATTCCATTAACAAAATCGATCGATGACGAATCGAGCTGTAAATCGAGATTATAATGATTAAAAGCTCCTCACATTCTTTTAGAATCCGTGAAGCGTTGGAATGCACAGAACAAAATCGATTTGGACACGTTTTGTTTTCGCTACGTCATAGCCGCCTTCGACCCCTGGTACGACACGATCATTGAATTGCTAATGCCTTGTTCAATATTTTAAATATTTCAAGGTAATTTGTTTGAAAATGAATATTTAATTATTATTGGCGCTCAGATTTTACGTGAATTGTAATTATTTTATTTGGTTTTATTGAGCTTTCTTGAAAAAGTTCTCTTTGGTTTTAAATTTCACGGTGAAACGGATGAAGTGATGACTCACAGCATTCTTTACATTTTATTATAAGCATGTAATATCTATATAATTTTTCGTAAGCGAGTAGATGAAATTCGTCCTCTCATTCTGTGAGAATTTTTCTTTTGTCTGCACTGAGTTAAAATGCGTTGCTTTTTTTCTTGTTGTGCGCATTCTGCAGTCGGTCGTTAGTGTTCAAATTATTATTTTACACAAATTGCAAAGAGCTATGTACTTGTTAAAATAGTGAAGATTTTTTAAATATAAAATATTAGATACTACTGGGGATTAATAATAAATCATACAAATTTTTTGTATAATGCTAAAATATCATTTGCTAACCTAATGCAGTAATAATCTATTGAAAACACTTAAAAAAAATTATAATTTCTTAATTAAAAATATCCATATAAAATCATAACTAAAATATAATTTTATACTGCCGTTTATATGTCAATATTTTTATATATTTGTTGTATAGCTGCTAAATAGATGGTCAACATAACGAAATCGATACGTTTCCATTAGCACAACGGAGCATTAACTGAGATAGCATCTTAGCATTGTAAATTAAGTGGCAAGAGTGTCTAATTAAAGTTTATTTTAAATCTACACACTATCTGTATAGAATTATGCATATATGTTCTTATATACATATAATATTAGCGATTTATAACAATATATAAATATATGTCGTCGGAAAGTAACTACAAATTATAATCTCACACATAGCTCAAATTTATGAAAATTATCCATACTAATACTGTAAGGTCATCCATACAGTCTATACTAATATTGTAAGGCTGAATGTTTGTTTGTTTAATCGACTATTCTCAGGAACGGCTGGTTTGAATAAAAAAAAAACACTTTTTTTTATTGAATTCTATTTACGCTATAGTCAATGGTACATCACGCTAATCGTTCTGATGTAGCCACCTGTATCTGCGGTCAGAGTTACCTCGGGCACTTATGTGTCATGTGTCATTTTTTTCAGCCTTTCGCCGTGTGTATGTGTGTGTGTGTGTGTGTGAGAGAGAGAGAGAGAGAGAGAGAGAGACAGAGAGAGAGAGAGAGAGAGAGAGAGAGAGAGAGAGAGAGAGAGAGATAGAGAGAGAGAGCGTGTTTGTGTCACACATATATACTTATTTAATTTCATGTAATAGCTAGCCCAAAAAACATTATAAAACCTTTAATTTACTAATTTAGATTACAAGGCACTTCTTCTTATCACAATATATAACACAAAATCAAAATAAAAAGTCCACTCCACCAAAAATGCATTAAGTTTATATTTAATTAGCTTAACATGTTAATTATATTTGCATAAACGTCGGTGGAGCACAAAGCGTTGTTTTTGCGTCGGGACCGGTCGGAACAGGTCGCCACCTGCACAGAGGAATGTCCGTGTAGGTCCTCGATCCGCGATTAATCGGAGATTTTTAATATTAATTTACCTTTGCACCTTTTCTATTTGTTTATTGTATATTGACAAATTGATTTTATATACTCAAGTATGATATACTCAAATCCCAGTGATAGATTCTGATTTGAGCTTTACCTAATATAATGTCACAATATATGTGACATTATATTTGACATTACATTTTTGATATAATCGATCGATCATGTTTAACCATTATTATATTATATTAAATTAAAAAAAAAACAACGTTTTCATGAAAAAAACCTGAACTTGTTTTACATCTTAAGTTAATTATAATCGTGCCCGTACATTGTTTATACTCGTAAGTAAAAATATCACAGTAAGTTGTTCATAGCTTTATCTAAAGCGTGTACACAATATTGTCATAACAATTCGTACGTTACGTCAGCGACGACCTTAACTATATTAGCTCTAACGACCAACATTCGATCAGTGTACTAATTTGTGACATACCAATTTAGCATTTGGACAAGATGTAATAATTATATATGGTTATATAAAAAAAAAATAATTACAATACAATTTTGAATTATCATGTAAATAAAATAATTAAAAAAACTACACATGGCTTGTACATCCTGTCTGTGTGATACAACCGAAAGACCTAATTACAAAATAAGAGGTTAATACACAAAAGCTTCGATGAAGCCTGTCACTGATGGAGCCCCATTCATATAACTTGATTGAAAGGGTTCATGTGAAAGCCCGAATAATGCCTCATATAATGGAATTTCATACTCAGATATGCGCAAAATTGTGAGAACATTGCCTACGTACAATCTGTGAAGGTAGTTGTATATTAATATATATTATTAATATATATGTTAACTAATATTATAAAGAGGAAACATTTGTGTTTTTGTATGAATATTTGTAATGTTTTCACACAAAAACTTCTGGATCGATTTAAAAAATTTTTTCACCATTAGAAAGCTGCCTTTTCACTAAAAGTCAAGGGCTATATAAAATTTAAAAAAAAATAGGAATCCCTTATAAAAATGCAATAATATAACGCCACATGTGAAATAATTTATCATGGCGTGCGCCTCGAAAACTATTGATGATAAAACAAAAAAATGTTCTACAGTATCATAGAACATATCAATATCTACAACAATCACCATATTAGATAAATCAACGTGTAGTTCAAGCGGGCGAAGCAGCAGGCGGGTCGCTAGTGACTATATAATATACGCTACTATATGAGTAGGTACTGATGTCATCGTGGCGCATATGTAAAGTAATAATAAAACAATATATTTTGAAGGAGGTAATGAGGCTACAAATTTGCACGTGTCATACACTCAAGGCATTCTAATTAACGAGCACTTGACCTTATGTAAAACAGAAGTCACGTTAAATAGGAATATAAATTATTATTGCCAACTTTTATCAATTCAACGAAGACTCAAGTACTAAGCTACTTGCCAAGTAATTCGAAATTGTATAATTGAATGTATTACCAACATGTAACATTCTCTGTAGGACACTGTGGTAAATAAGTGATCTGTTTGAACCTAATCAATGAGCCGGTTGACCTTACCGCGTTGTTTGCTGACCATTTCCTCGGCTGTCAACAAGGTAGTCCTCCCACTGGGCTATTTGTATGTGGAACCATTTAATAACATAGTGAGAGTTCCGCGCGGCATTGGACAGAAACAAAAACATAAGGTTCGTAAAATAAACAGGGTTTTTTTTTTTTTTTTTAGTTTTTAACGCGGCCAGTCTTGTGGTGAGTGAGCGATGTATTGTAAGTTTTTATATGTATTTAAAAAATTTAACTGATCAACTTCGGTGTTGTCGTGCGAGATGTTAAAGAAACTTCATAAAATACAAACAATCTTAAATATAATAGAAGTTGTTTGTCTGTCTGTTTGTAAGCATAAAATAAGATTTGTATTGTCATTAGGATCTTGAATATTTTTTTCATTGAAAAGATTTTTATTCATGAAATTCAAATATTATAAATGTACAGCATCTACCAATAGCTGGAGGGAGATTATTCCTTTCCATTCCTGCTTTTCCCAAAGACGACTATCGTTCGTTATCTACGAAATGTGACTCCTGTGACAGCCATGATAGATAGGCTAGCTCGGAATAACCAAACAGGAAATTCACTCGATGATAACGATGCACATCCTTATATTTTTCAAGACAAGACATTATTAAGAAATGTAATTTATAAGCTTACTTTAGGCATAATCACTGGGGGCTTGACAGCCATTTCACTGCCAAATATGGCGTACTATTAAAAATAACAAGCGACGTCCGTGAAAATTTTATATCCATATGCTTATGTATACAATTCAGGGTATTTCGTTTTTTTTTTTTAAATGCACTAGTAACTAAGATAGTTTATTACCTACAAATTGTGTGACTTCGTTTTGGTTTACTATAAAACGTAAAATTCCGTCTATCCCGTTCCGGTTTCGTGAATCGTCTCTTAGTAATTTCCGCTTTTAATATATATATATATATATATATATATATATATATATATATATATATATATATATATATATATATATATATATATATATATATATATAATTTTTTTTTCTTAATATATCCATGTACAGACAGCGACTAGTATTTTTTTATTATGTGTATACAAGTATTAAATAAAATTAATACCATTATTCTTTATATTGGAAATGCAAATTTTATAGCATAAGTCTCTCACTGTAATATATAATACTTTTTTAAGAAAACTCGTTTGATCAAAGCATTATTACGTCGAAACCTTGTAGTGGATTCCAGTTTAAAAAAAAAAACTGAGACGATATAAAATATTTTAGTATCATCATTAGAACAAGGTCAATATTAGATCCTCTCAACAAATCAATGGCGGCAATACCTTTGAAGCTATAGATTGACAATTATTTTTCAATTCATAAATAAGACGTTGATATGATAATTTGAAATTAGCTGAGCGAAACAGAGATGTCGTCCTGAATTTTAATTGTGGTGAATCATAGATCCTCTTCCGGTGCGGTGGGACGATGACTGCGCGAAGAGCTTGCAAATAGTAATTTAAATATATCCTAAGACATGATAATTCTGCGGTTTCCCAGTAGTAAATTATTACTTTATAAATCTATTTGTATAAATGAATGCCAATGATTGGTAGAATGTTCGGTAAATCGAATCAAGAGTTGGACATTTTTTTTCATTTCAAGCCGTCATAGCGGAAATTTGTAAAAATCTCCCTACAAAGATGTCAAGTTGTAAAAAGTATATAAGATTTCGACGCAGCGTGATGAAGAACGCAGTCAGTCAGACAGCAGTTGACAGTGTCCATGAGGCGCGGGGTCAAATACCGCTGCGTTAAAATTTTATATAAGTTTTTTGTAGGTAAAAATTTTAATTTACCCTCCAACATAAAGAAAAAATTAAACATATCCATTTTAAAATTAACATCAACGAAAAGATTATCGTCAATAAATAATAATGCAATATATTATTACTAAGCAAACTCAAAATCCTGTAAAATTTAAATATTTAAATCAAAATACACGTACAAAAATAAAAAGAACCATTTGCCAAACTTCGCACACAATCGCCGGTAGTCGTCGCGCCAATACCTACATGTCACCCGTTAGATACACCGGCATTCGAGCGTTGCATGCTTAATGAAACACTATAGCCCGATACCCGCCACACTGGTTGGTGCCTCAGACGTTATTACCATATACGGGTGCCATACATTTAGTGCATTTAAAAATTACAGAGCTAAGAACTGGTTATATTGACAAGATATCATCTCAGCTAATTGCCAATGGCGTCGGATAATCGCTGTATTTGCCAACAAATTGCATAAGTATAGAACTTGTTTAATTATCCTTGAATATTTAACTTAAACCTATACCTAGCAATCAATTAGTGAGCCGTAACGATATGTGAAACAATTACGTTTATTGGATTGAAATAGACATATACGTATAGGTATCTCTATGTCAATAATGTATTAGTTTACATAAAGGGTTAGGTTGGGGACTTGTACGACTTCAAAGCTTTTGTCACGTACGGAACACCCTCGAAACAAGATAGTCTCATTAAATTCGCCGTATCCCAGGAGAAAAGGATTTAACGTGTTATAAAACACGTATTTCACCTGTATATCGTATGAGCTGTGATACAAGCTCAAGCTTAATTGTTGTTTGTAACTTGGATTATTTTTTTTGTTCATTTAGTTATAATATATTAGGTATATAAATATATGCTACCTTGGTACTATGGTGTTTGCTTTTTCTTTACTCTCCATTCTCCGTTTTTCACTCAAATTTGATACATTACGCGTTAAGTGGCGGATATCAAGTCTACGTTTTGAATATACTTCATGCTCCGAGTGGAAATCGAACCCACGACCATCGCGTTCACAATCGGACGCTGTCAAACTTCGCTACGAATATCTCATTTTAAATATAGATTACATTATTTTCTACAAAGCAAATTACATATATATATGTATTTACTAAAATACAAGATATGTACTGTGTCTAAAATATGCTCCGTTTACTTTGAAATATATTTCATAACGTATAATTTATCTGTATGCCTGTCATTTTAGCTCTAATTTTCTAATCTTAAATATTATATACAAATTCCAATCCGGCTGTATAGCCTTAATCGTATGATATACCGCTGAGCTTTTACTAAACCACAAGTGCGCCTACGCTGAATTCACTTATTTATTGCCAATGTAGGTATATAGTTAGTTTTATGCGCTTCTTAGTATTATAATACAGTATATATAATATATACATATTGAATATATTTTTTCTTAAAGTTTTTAAGGAGTTAAAGCTATGTACATCGATATTTTAAAAACAGAGCTTGTTTTTACTATATTTTTTGTAACATGACTGACATGTGAAACAATATTAAGTCAATTGTATCGTGGCTTATAAATAAGCTCGATGGTTGCGGGTTCGATCTCTGCTAGACGTAATAGATTATTTAAATTTACTAGCTCTGTGAAAACAAAGATCTAGTCTAGTTTCTACCCTCCACAGGCTTTGCCTCAAATTCGTATAGGAGTGTCTTAACACTATTCTTATGCTCCAGCATCTAAAGTATGTTAGAGAGTAATACGAGTACAATTATATATGGAAATATCTGCTTTAGTGATTTTTTTGTGATTTTCTAAGTGAGAATTTATCAGCATCCCAGGATCCCAGTCTTCGTCATAGGAACTCGGAGCAGCTCCACTGTCCGAGCTCCCCTGTTCACCTATAGATCTTTAAAAACCAATTGTATTCAATCTGTAGGTCTATAAAATAATATACAACTATATTCCGTTAAAATAAACTACTTACATGTTACATGATTCGCATTACCGTATGGTTTGACTTTACGTGGCGTAACTATTGCATTTCACAACGCCGCCCACCACGTACCACCGCCTACATCTATTTGGGTCCGTTCTTGTTTATAGCCGAAACTATAAGATGATGACCTTCCAATAATTTTAAAGTCCCGTTTTATCGTTGATATTTAGTTATGTAAAACTAAAATATATTTACTTTATTAATAGAATGATTCTTCTAGATTTACTTCTATTCTGGCAATCTAGTGTTGGGACACTTTGTCTTCCATTTTCTTAAATATATTACGTATTAAATGGTGGAACTCAACGTCGCATTTTATCATACCTACCATGATGGCGTCAATAGATTGTCAATCCGGATATAATTTTGACGGTAGGTAGGTAGGTAGGTTTGTGTAGTGATTCGTTACTCTCTAATTGTACCAGTTTTAGACCAAGATGAAACAGTAATACAGTATTCAGTATTTAAAAATGCAAAAAATACTACCTCCTTTATGCAAATTTTGTACTTTTTTAATCTGTTATTTAAGCTTCTTAATCTTAATTACTAGCTGCAGCTAACTTTTATAATTTGTTGGCATTTAGTAGAAAAGGTTTTTATTATCTTTTACAGTTTTTGGGATTATTAAGCGTTAGTTCTGGAATTGAAAAGACTTCTTGTCTTAACTTGTTTGGGACAGGTAGAATGTTGCGCCTCTTTATCGGCGGGGGTCTTTGAATTTGTTTTCTAACAATAGCTACTAGTCCTTAGCTGTCTTTTGTCTGTTAGAAACATATTTCACTTCTAACACAATGTTTAGAAATTGCTAAATATGTCTTAAATATTTTTAGTTTGACTTTAAAATATTTTACATATTACATAAGTGTTTAAAGATTCTATTAACTTACAATTACTACAAAGTAGGTTAATAGATTGATAATAAAAGTTGACTGCGTTAAAAATCTAGTCGTAAAATTATTTTTTTCTTACGCCGTATTGAAATATTTACTTTTACTAAAATAAATATTTGTTCAGATGTCATGTTCATTTTATAAAGAAAATACAAGCAATGTTGTTTTTTTAAATATCTATAAAAATCTGTGTTAATGTAAAAACTATTTATTATCGACGCTATAATCCAAAAGATATAATAGGTTTTATCATTTATCACTATCTTACTTAGGTATTTAGCGCGTGATTCTTACCTGAATTCGGCTGCTCCTGTATATCAACCATCGACAACATTCCTTTCTTTTCAAATATACTTCTCACATTAGCACAAGATACATCTGTGTCAGCAGCTGAAGCAACACCCAAAAAGCCGGCAAATAATACCAAATAAATTATTTGGCTCTTCATACTCAATCCAAAAATCGATTTTTTGTTAGGCGACAGTTTTACACAATAACACACGTTCACAGCCATGTTCGCGATAAAGTTTTTATATTTAATGATAAAAAATGTGAAGCCACTCAACTAAAGTTTTATAAATAAAAATGAAATTAAATTAATTTTAATTAAAACTTTGGACAGTTTATACGCCATAAAAACGGCTCACGACAATTCAACTGCGATCCATGACGGTCGCAGAAACACTGCGCCAGCCGCCGGGTGAGGTGCGCTAAGAGCGGATAAGTTTCCCCTTCAAAAAATGTTACCATGCTTTTGATATTTTTGATCTCTTATGTATGTATTTATAAAATAAACTAAAAATCAATATATTATTTCTTACACTATAATTTTTTTATATTTTGTTGTGTGTTTTTGAAATATTCTTCAAGAAAATATAAAAGTCAAATTTTTAAATGTTGCAATACTATTCTTCTATCTCTTATGTATAATTTTTGTTCACTTACATTAAAAAGAGACAACCATAGATTCTTAAGCACAATTGAATGAGTACTTCACATATCTGTCAAATGTGAAAGAAATGTTAAAGTTTCATACTCACAAATCACAATCAATTTTTGTATTATAGAGTTGTCAGTTGGGTGCTTTTGGTGTATAAAGTTTTATAAGCATATTACATATCGATACGTAACAATTAGGTATTATATAAGCAACATAATAAATGGTTTAAGTTATAAAATTTATTTAGTATTAAAATTAATTTTTAGTTGTATTTATTATTGTGATAAATCTTTATATAATATACCGGCGTCAATATGAGGGTTTTATTATTGAATACTGTTTCGAATTGTATCAGAAAACAGTGTTATTCAACGAAAAGCGTGAAGAAGGTAACTCATTGTATCTTCGATATGGATGGACTTCTTTTAGGTGAGTTTTGAAAATATACTTTGAAAATATTCGACCTTTTACATTTTTCAATGCCAATAGTAATAAACAATCGAGGTTATATTATTACGAAACATTTTATTACTATATACATTTACATTTCAATACTATATGCTATTTATATTTGCCTATAATTAATTTACTTTAAATAAGCACTAATCTTTAATCAAATTTTTGTAAAACTATGACCTTTCCAGATACCGAACAGGTTTATAAGAAAATGATAACACAACTGTGTGCCAAATATGGTCATAAATATACTGATGAATTAATGATGAAAGTTCTTGGAGGAACTGAGCAAAGACTTTCTGAAATTTTGTGTAAGGACTTAAATCTTCCTGTTTCACCGGCTGAATTTAGAAATGAGTTGTTGGTGATGGGGGATACTATGCTGGCTGGAACTCCTTTGCTAGATGGTTGGTATTGAATTATGATGTCCAGATATATTTATCCTTTAATTATTTCTTAATCAACATTGTTTTGCAAGGTAGGAAGAATAAATGACTCAAGGATACTACTCTAAACTTTTTCTCCATTTTGAACACATCAATCTAAAATACAACATAAATATATCATGTAAATATATGAAAATATAACTTGCATTTTTCCAATTTCTTATATATTTTCTCTTTATTGCTTTATTTCTCTTTTTTGTTCAGTGTCTGTCAGTCAGTCAGAGAGAAATAATAGAATTTTTACGTACACATACATAAAACGTATAAATAGTATTAAAGCCTTTTTAACAGGAAACTATTACTAAGATATTTAAAAAAATCCTACCTCTAATGAAAAGATGCACAATCCATATATACATATCAGTAGTACATTGTAGTCTATGACTTTGTTACATCAATTTAACAAATGTTTATAAATATACATATAGAAATATGTACAAGAATTTAAACATTTGTTTTCACAGGCAACTTTGTTCTATTATCAATATGAAATGTTACTGAAATGAACAATTGTTATAATTGAGGGGACCCCCATAGGAGTCACTATTTTCATTATAATTTAATTTGAATCTTCCTCAATGCTTGTTACTTGTTTTTATATAACTTCAACACGAAAGGCTATTGTGGCACTGGCCCAGAGTGACAGCACTTGATTGTAAATGTGATGGTTTTGGGATCTACTCTGGTGATATAATTTATTTTCAAACATATTCATTGTTACCGCTACTAAATAAACAATGACTTGAATTTGCACATTGATAGATAATGAGATAAATCAGTCAATCAGTGGGGATAAAGCTTGAGGCTGCATAAGAACACAAGAGTATTTTACTCTAAATATTTCCTTTACATTGTGGGTAACAAAAATTAATTTTAAAATAAGGTTTAGGACAAGAAATACCTAAATAAATATATACTATATTTGAGATCCATATTCACCAGTACAGAACACCCAATAATCGAATAAGACAGAAAAGAAGTTAAATCCAAGTTATCTAATAATAAAATAAAATCAAAATAATTTTGGTTATTGACATTTATTATTTCTATAATATTATATTGTATTATTTCTATTTTCTGCTATAAATTTAAAAAGTCCACAATATCTCTAAACAAGTTAACTATGACAGTAGTCGCTTATTATCCTATCAAATAAAAAAAAAAATACTTTAAAAACGAAATAATTACAGGAGCAGAGCGCCTCATACGTCATCTCCACAAAACAAAAGTGCCTTTTGCACTAGCTACATCTTCTAGTGAACGCTCGGTTAAAACCAAAATAGAACCACATAAGGAACTCTTTAGTTATTTCCATCACATGGTCATGGGGAGTACTGATA
Organism: Dione juno; assembly: GCA_037127375.1. Classification (NCBI taxonomy): domain Eukaryota; kingdom Metazoa; phylum Arthropoda; class Insecta; order Lepidoptera; family Nymphalidae; genus Dione; species Dione juno. Next base: position 1,031,065 of record JAXRJS010000008.1, on the reverse strand, counting down.
AGGAAGTTAAATTTGGGAAACCTCATCCTGACATATTCTTGGTTGCAGCGGGTAGGTTTCCAGATAAACCTAAACCAGAAAAGGTAATATTTTTTATTTTTTATTTCAACAGTAAATACATTTGTTTTAATATTATTTTAGTTTGAACAAAATTGTTTTACGATTTTTAATAATGTTGATGATGATTAAATTTGTTATCTTTATATTTAATGTATTCAGGAGGCTATTTACAATAATAATTATTTTTTAAAATGAACTTTATTGCTTCGTTCACAAGCCAAGCTTGCTTGCAGTATTTAAAATATTTTCCTTTCTCTACTCTGGAAAGTTATTCGGCTTTTTATATACCTCCGCAGAAAGAGAAACTTCTTCTCTCCTTCCTCTGCGTTTCATAAACTATACTTTAATATTATATTTTATAGTGTCTGGTATTTGAAGACTCGCCCCACGGTGTAACAGCAGCCGTATCAGCTGGCATGCAAGCAGTGATGGTCCCTGACCCACATTTGGACAAACGACTGACATCCCACGCGACCATAGTGCTGCCAACATTAGCCAAGTTCCAACCAGAAATGTTTGGATTGCCAGCATTTTAGTTTGTCAATTTATATTTTAATACATTTTTGTATTGATCTGCTATCATTTTGTTTTGGAATTGTTCTTTTGTAGTTGAAGAAAATAAGAATAAGATATAGAGTTGTCATCAACAAGATCAGCCGAAACTGGAACAGTACGAACAGTAAACTGGAATGAAACTGGATTTCAACTTTTAAACATTGCATTGAAATGTTATATACAAATTGTAATGTGTATGTAGTACAAGAAATATGTTTAAAAATATATTTAAAAAACGCACAAAATAGCTCAAATGTGTGAGACATTAATTTTATTTAAATCAATGCTTAATACAAAAATTATATCCTTAACTAAATGATATCAGAGCTAAATGAATAGGTGTATCTACACTTTCTACAAATCTTTGTAAATGCTACAAAAGATTTAATTTTCAATTCAATGGGTTTTGGACCACATGTCTTAGTATGCTAGAGTGTTATTTAGAAATTAGCACAATGAAACTCTATAGTTTGAATCTGAAAATATAATTTACATTTTAAATATCATTTGATGAAGCCAATCTTTTATTTATAATTTTTTTAATACTGAAAATGTAGAAATAATGATATAGTAAAAGGTTGTATAATATTTCAAGGATACATCTATTCTATAAGAACAATTTTATTTTCAACATATTTAAGAATTATTTCTCCCCATTGGGGTGCAGCAACACAGTGCGGGGCTAGGTTCAAAAAGTTTCGAAGTGAATATTATAGTAGGAAGCTGAAAAATATTACTATGTATATAATTCTTTGTACTGATAATAATATAAATTATAATATTCACACATTAATAATTATGTATTAAAAATGTTCAATGAACCTACATAATATTACCATATTGTTTTTTTTTAAGTTGCACAACAATAGCTTTCAATGACTTATTTTATATTTATTTAATATTCATCTAATATTCATTTAATATTACTAATTTGTATAATAAAAAAGATCAATATGTATATACAAATTGTATTTTATAGGAAATTGTTTCAATCTAGATTGAATAACAAAATTAAAAAATCTTTTTAGAATTTTACTGAACTTTTGTAAACTTTTTCTCCATTTCATAATTTTTTAGACATATTTTAGTCTGTAGATGTTTTGTACATTTGTTATTTTGTAGAAAATTAGAGGTAATAAAAAATTATAATTTATTTATTTCGGGTTTTATTTAAACCAAATTTGTCTATTGTCTATTTATACATAATAAATTAAATCGAAACATTTACTTTGCAAGTTGTTTGATGGCAGAAAGAACATCACTAGACGACAAGTTTGTTAATGGAGCACTGCGTTCCACACCTTTATCTGAAAAATAAAAGGAGTATTTGAACAATATTCAAATTACTAAATATTTTACAATTATACTATTTGTATTGATATGATTAATTAATGCAAACATCATACATTTTTTTTTCAGTTTTATGACAAGGTTTGCTACATTAAATATTTCTAATTATGAAATCTAAATACTTATTTTTAATTATCCAGCTACATCAACTCTTGTATAAATATCTAGATAATGTACTTAAGTAAATACAACATTAATTAGAATAATACAATAAAACTATGAAGAAAAAATTTAAAATTTAACCCTTTGATTATTTTTTTTAAAATAGCCATAACTTGTTCACTTGAATAGTCACATAAGGATTCACACATTTCACGGCCTCTTGCTGTAAAACAACATTTGAATTTGAACAATTTGAATTTAATAAAGCTGACAGTTTGTATCTCTTGAATCTATTAATATATGGAACTACTAGTTAGATCAATATAGTTGATAGGTCAATTCTTTTTGAATAATTTAATAGTCACATAAGTCAGTTAGATAAGGAAGGCTGTAGTCTATCTAACACTTCCCTATTGTTGGTTATTCTTAAATATTGATATTTGTAAAGTTATATGACCCCTCAGATATATGGTGTAATATTTTTATATCTTTTTCAATTATAATTTATTTATCAATTTCATACATATTTAAAATTTGTTTTTGTGAGTTGTATATAACGAAAAACAAGATTTTAAAAAAACGCAATTTTTTTTAATAATTATTATAATTTATATCTTACCATATCGAGCCCACACTCTAGGTTGGATGCCACTGCATTCACGAATTAATATGGGGAAGTTAGGATTCTCCTTCTTAATGGTTACATAATTTTTCTGGATGAATTCTCTAAAAAGAAATTCGTATTTAAATACGAGTATTTTAAGATACATATTAATGTAATAAAAAAAATATTATAAATACTCTCGTAAAGTAATTGTTAATTATGCACTATGCATTATGAAGTAATTTTTAATTACTTTAATAAACTTTCCTTAAAACTATACAAAGTTAGTTGTAAATATTTTATTTCACTCTTAGAAAGAATCGTAAGGTTATATTAATGTTTATGTAATCAAAGCTACCTAACACCGGCTGACTGTTTGCTCTTTTGACATAAATGAATTCTCAACTCTTTAAGAGCACCTCCAAGACGTACGGACATGTTTATTATTTTTCTATTATAATTATTTTCCAAATCAAAATTATTTCTGAAAAAACTATATTTTCTCAGCTGACAAATGACTTTGACACTTACTAGGTTAAAATACAGACTAAATACTGCAGTTAAAAATTCAACCGAAGGATTTATAACTTAATTATTAATTTCTTCATGAGAAGACAGGAATTATAAGATTATCACGATTTAGGTACTTTTAACTTTAAATTTCACTACTTTAAATGTATTATTTTTATTAACTCTGATTTATTACAAAAGAAATTTAAATTTTATGGGTCTACAGCTCCACAAAGGTTTCGAACCTTCTTCGTGATTTAAAAAATATAGTTTCCATATTCCAACATTTCAATTTCCTCTAAAGATTTTTGTATATTCATATATATGTCTAATAAAAATTAACTATAACTATAACTGTTAAACATTTTATATATTACATATAGAATGAATTCGTTTGTCTTGGTGCCAAAATGCGAGGAAGGCTTGCCCCAAATAAAAGGAAATGGCATAGAAGAAGGGTGAATTTGAGTATACAATTAGTTATTAGTTAATATTTAGTAATTAAGATAAAAAGATATTACTTTGTAGGGTTTAAAGTTAAACTATCCTTACAAAAAGTTTATAGTTGCAAACTTATTTTTTAAATTACGAATATAATATTAAAAAAACTTAAATTAAAAGTACGCTAAACTTCATTTCTTGACAAAATTTTGCGAGTCATGCACGTATAAATTTTGAATATATTTTTATATATTTTTTAATGTAATAACAAATTTAAGTATTCGTAATTTTGGTTCAAAATTTTGGTACAACATTACATATTTTTGGCATTTAAAATTTATATTATACAATGAGGGAAATAGTACACATTCAGGCTGGACAGTGTGGCAATCAGATTGGAGAAAAGGTAAGATATTAAAAACGAGCAATCAATTATAGCGGAGATACTTTTCAAATAACATTAAAATACGTCAATAGAAAAACTTAAAGAACAACTAAATATTCTTAGACTTCCTGCTGTAATCTTGTTTAAAATATTAATTAGAATAGTATTAAGAAGTAACTATTTTTGCAGTTCTGGGAAGTAATTTCAGACGAACACGGGATTGATTCTACAGGAACTTACCACGGAGACTCGATTTTACAACTTGAGCGTATTAACGTTTATTACAATGAAGCATCTAGTCGCAAATACGTACCACGTGCAGTTCTTGTCGACCTCGAACCTGCTACCATGGACTCTGTACGATCTGGCCCTATAGGTCAACTATTTCGACCAGAAAATTTTGTTTTCGGACAATCAGGAGCTGGTAATAATTGGGCAAAAGGACACTACACTGAAGGTGCTGAAATAGTAGATTCTGTTATAGATGTTGTGAGGAAAGAAGCCGAGGACTGTGATTGTTTGCAAGGGTTTCAACTTACTCATTCTCTAGGGGGTGGTACTGGATCAGGAATGGGGACATTATTAATATCAAAGATCAGAGAAGAGTATCCCGATCGCATCATGAACACATTTTCAGTTGTGCCAAGCCCTAAAGTATCTGATACTGTTGTAGAGCCCTACAACGCAACTCTATCAGTACATCAATTACTAGAAAATACAGATGAAACTTTTTGCATAGACAATGAGGCTCTATATGATATATGTTTTCGAACGCTCAAATTAACACCGACATATGGAGACTTAAACCATTTAGTATCGGCAACAATGTCGGGTGTCACTACTTGTCTCAGGTTTCCAGGGCAACTAAATGCAGATTTACGGAAACTGGCAGTTAACATGGTTCCTTTTCCACGATTGCATTTCTTCATCCCGGGATTTGCCCCGCTCACGTCACGAGGAAGTCCAGAGTACCGGTCATTGTCAGTGGCAGAGCTCGCTAGACAAATGTTTGACGCAAAGAACATGTTGGCTGCGTGTGACCCACGGCATGGCAGATATCTCACCGCTGCAGCCGTATTTCGAGGTCGAATGTCAATGAAGGATGTAGATGAAAATATGCTTAACATCCAAAACAGGAATAGCAGTTACTTCGTAGAATGGATCCCAAATAACGTAAAGACAGCCGTTTGTGATATACCACCTCGAGGGTTAAAAATGTCTGCCACATTAATGGTGAACACTACAGCAATTCAGGAGTTATTTAAAAGAATATCTGAACAATTTGCAGCTATGTTTAGGCGAAAAGCATTTTTACATTGGTATACAGATGAAGGCATGGATGAAATGGAATTCACAGAAGCTGAAAGCAACTTGAATGATCTTGTTTCAGAATACCAACAATGTCAAGACGCTACAGCAGATGATGAAGGTGAATTTGATGAAGAATTAGAAAATTTGTGACATATATTCATCAATTTACAAAATTGTTTCAAAAGTTATATTTATTACAATAAATGTTACAAATTTTGCCTGTACATTTTATTTAAATTGTCATAAAATGGGTTCACGGTAAAAGGTTTGTTGTATATATTACCACACTTAAATTTTTTTAAGGTACCACAATTAGTAATTACACATTATCATCGTATTACACATGCTATTAAAAAAATTACATTAATTAAATGAAGCTAGTTACCTATTTTACCTTTTACCTAGTTACCTATTTTCGTTCATATTTCATTTTGTACTTATTGGGAGGATATTTCTCAAGTTTTACTGTTAAGACTAATGAATTCATTAATATTTTAATTCAAACCATAATTTTTTTATAAATCTGGTTTCCGGAAAAGCGTGTTTTGTAATTATTGTAATATCTGATTATTCAAAACTTACGGTTTAAAAAATGGTATAGGTACCTACATTTGTTTAAATAACATTCAAAACACATTGAAAAAAAAATAAAATTAGGTTAGATTTTATTTTATTGCACTTCAATAAATAAAAAAAGCTGGGCACTTATTATTCCCCTAATCCCTCTTCTCCTTCTGCCTCTTCGTCGAATTCTCCTTCGTCATCTGCAGTGGCATCTTGGTATTGCTGGTATTCTGATATAAGATCGTTCATATTACTTTCAGCTTCCGTGAATTCCAGCTCATCCATACCCTCACCTGTGTACCAATGTAGAAAAGCTTTCCGCCTAAACATGGCAATGAACTGTGTTGCAACTCGTTTGAATACAATTTGTATCGCAGTTGTATTCCCAATAAATGTAGACGCCATTTTTAACCCTCGTGGTGGAATGTCACATACTGCAATCTTGCAATTATTAGGTATCCACTCCACAAAATATGTACTGTTCTTATTCTGTATATTTAGTATTTGTTCGTCAACTTCTTTCATGGACATACGACCTCTAAAGATTGTAGCTACGGTCAGATATCTGCCGAATCGTGGGTCACACGCCACCATCATATTTTTTGCGTCAAACATTTGAAGGGTTAACTCCGGCACAGTGAGAGCTCTGTACTGTTGAGAACCCCTTGACGTGAGAGGAGCGAAGCCTGGCGTATAGAAATGAAGACGAGGGAACGGTACCATATTGACAGCCTAATTTACGTAAATCCGCATTCAGCTGTCCAGGAAAACGCAAGCACGTTGTTATACCAGACATAGTTGCGCAAACTAGATGATTTAAGTCGCCGTACGTGGGAGTGGTGAGCTTGAGCGTTCTGAAGCATATGTCATATAAAGCTTCGTTGTCCAAACTAAATGTGTGATCTGTATTTTCTACTAGTTGATTTACTGAGAGTGTGGTGTTGTAAGGCTCTACTACGCAATCTGAAACTCGTGCGCTCGGGAATATGGAGAAAGATAACACGATACGATCGGGATATTCTTCTCGTATTCGATTGATCAACAGTGTGCCCAAGCCCGAGCCGGTCCCACCACCTAGTGAGTGACTCACTTGAAAGCCCTGCATACAGTCACAACTTTCAGCTTCTCGTCTTACTACATCAAGTGCAGAATCTAAGATTTCGAGACCTTCTGTGTAATGTCCTCGGGCCCAATTATTGGCGCCACCTCCTTGTCCATAGACAAAGTTATCGGGACGGTAAAGGCATCCAAAAGGTCCAGATCGCACAGCGTCCATAGTAGCCGGTTTCAGGTCAATCAGAACGGCTCTCGGTACATATTTGCCACCGCTCGCCTCATTGTAATAGACATTGATGCGTTCAAGTTGCAAATCGGAATCACCGTGGTAGCAGCCACTTGGGTCGATGCCATGCTCGTCCGATATTACCTCCCAGAACTAAAAAAAAGTTAAATAATAATATATCAAATAATAAATCAAATATATTTCTATAAATTTCTAAGCGTTTCAGATGCTCCGCGTATTTATAAGCGCTGTGCACTGTAAATAATAAGAAAAAAATCTATTACTAAAATAGTATACGAATTTGTAACGCACTTAAGGCACTTAACATTAACCGTACGCGCGCTAGTCGCCGATTGGCTTTCATCTTCCGCTCAAATGAAATATTTTTAATAAAAAGATAGAACGGCATTGAGTCCCGTCACTGGACTTGCGGTGTGGGCGGAAAACGGATAACAGATTCTCTTGACACTAGGACCTCTTCAAACCGTACTGGATGCAGCATGAAGCTGAAAATGATTACCGCTTTACCGATATACATATCTCACCTTTCCTCCAATCTGATTCCCACACGAACCAACCTGAAGATTGATGATTTCCCTCATTAGTTAATTTATAGTTCAACCTGATATTATAGGTACTTGTTAATTTATCTAAATAATATCAAAAGGGCCGTTGGAAATTGTCGCTTAACATTAACCTATTCTAATAAAAAAAAATATAAAAAAATCTAAATTCACAATGTGCTCATCGTATGTGAGATTTAGAATAACTGAATAGAAATCCAGCTTCGACTCATTATTTCGAATTTCCTAATGGAACGTTCATTTTCTTTTTAAATTTTTCAAATTATCAAAGAAGTACATATATACTGTGGGTGCTAATAACTTCTTCTTTTCTGGTTATATATATTTCAATGCAGTATTAAAATAGTTAATATATTTATATGTTTTATTAAATTCATATTATTTATTGACGCCATCGTGGTGCAATAGGACAGTGTGCGACTGTAAACGCGTTTTAACACTCGGTTCCTTTTGTCTATCCCGCTTAATATTACAAGGAATACTAGGACCGTGGCGGCGCAGAGGCACAGCGTCTGCCTGTGAACGTGCGACGGTTTGTTCGTTCGAGGCCCACTCCGTAAGAATGAATTATTTTCATTTTCTTCGCTCTGGTAACAAGACAAAGTGCGGCGTTGCGTTCTGCCACATAACACGCAATGTCTCAATATACTTCTTTGCTTTGCATGTGTGGCATACAGTATGAAGATAAAAAAAAACGTTAAATTCCTGAACCTTATCGAACTTACCCAAAGTGTGGCAGCCATAGGCAAGCATGCGTGTAATAATATTATTTAAATTATAATTTTATACAATATTCTTTTTACGTCCTTTATAGGTAAATTCCACATCTTGCTAATATCCACGCGTGTTCAATCGCGCTCTTCAGTAGTTTAATTTATCCAACTAAGATGACGACGATGCCATCCTCTAATCCCTCATCAGGGACATTGGACTCGTAGAAGGGATCTCTCTCTCTCTCCATTGCTCACGATCTAGAGTGACAGTCTCCAATCTATATAGATACTTATTATTACACATTTGGAGATTTTTCGGTTGAACGCGCGTTCTTATGCTGAATTGATTCATTTATCGAGAGAGGCTATATAGTTATAGACTATATTATATTGTATCGGCTATAGTTTATTGTGTCGATTCGACTGTGAGTGTAAATGTATGGCACTGAATTTAGAATGTTATAAATAACTCTAAAGTAATTTCGATTTAATCAGTTGGAAAAAGCCACATTTAAAAGCTAGTTTAAAAGTAAAACAATGGAGATCGCCAGAATTAATATTTTGTTTGTTCTATTAGTACTATTTATTGAATTGAATTATATACAGACATGTATAAACTGACACTGCTGTATAAATTGTTAGATTCTTGTCAAATACTATACATTGTAACCTACATAAATATATACTTTTAAATATTAAAATCAATAATATATGTCATGTAAACATTTGTAATATTAATGCGCATCTGTTTTCAGTTTTCTCGCACCTAGCGCCATCTTGTGACATTTTTCCGAATCACAACTCACCTGGAATTTTCACAATTTTCCGAAAAGTTCGCTGAAGCAGCGCCAGATGCCGCCACCAGCCACAATCTTGTTTTGTTTTCTTCCCAGATTGTCATAATGGTCATGGCGCTCGCCCGAAATGTCAGCGAGGTAGCGAACAATTATACAATGTGAATGTGAAAATTAGTGAATTCTGTATGATGTAGTCGTGTTTCATGTGTTTGTTGTGTACGCGAGCGCCCGCGGCGCGATGTCAGTGGCCGCAGGGAGCGCGACTGTCGACAGGAAGGCCTACGAGGATAGCACCGACAGCGACAATGAGACTGAGAGGAAAGCTCTTCTGCGGAGGATATCAACCAGCAAATGTGTTGGTAGACTCGTGAGTACCTCAGGTTTATCCTATCTAGCGTATATACATGCTTATGTATGGGCGTGCCAGCAGTGCGCGGGGCAGGGGAGCCATGTGCCCGGGCGCGAGCGGTGATCAATTTTTTAACGATACAGTTTGTTTGGCCACAAATAATGCGCTGACCTATTTAGAATCAGAAATAAATAAGATTTCATGTTAAAATACATCGGTTTGATTTTATTTTTGGCCATATTTTGCCTCAACGCAGATGTCAAAATATCTTAGGTTTTTTTTATTTCGCCTTGAACTCAGAAAAGCGACATAAAGATTTCTATTGTTCAAGCTTTATACAATGTGCATTTATAAAATATCCAATATACAGTATAGATTTCAGATGCACACGTACATAATGTTTGTATATATTCATATAAATATTTTTTTTATTATATAAAACATATTATTAAAGTAATCAATAATATTCCTTATTAAAATAAAAATATTAAATAAAAAATTTCATTTTATTCATAAGAATTTACACTTCAAAAAATGCATTCAATTTAATGCATTTTAAAAATACTGAACGGTATAATGTGTCATTATAAACCCGTAACATATGACCTTATTATGACTGCCTTTTGTTAAGCTTTTAATGAAAAAAAATATGGTTTTCTCATTTCCCGCGCTATTCATGAAAAATATGGGCCGTTGAATGTGAATGACTAGGTGTTCTGTAATAAAATATTAAGTCGAAATCTTTTTAATTAAATAAGTTATTTAAAAATAGTTTTAAATCCTATATCATTAAAAAAAAAATTATTAAAATAAAATATATTTTATAAATCGATTTTTTAAAGTAAATAAAAGCGTTTTAATTTACCAATTTAAGCGTGAAACTTTACTTTTTTATCCAGCAAGTTATCCGACAATATATTACGACGACGTATACAGAATAAAAATATTTCTTGACATTTATCGAGTCATATTGTTCATAAATAGATTTATTTTGTATATAAATTTCTAGATTGTTTTATAGTTTTAGTTTAAATTTTTTATAGTTTCAATTTTCTAGTTTTAATTTTTATTAATATAAAATGCCCTATATAATATTTATTATTCGCTTAAAATGTCCTGCGGTTTTTGCACTCAGCGTAGAACGGCGGCCCCCATTAACGTTGAAAGCAATTATTTGATAATCATTTAAATGGATATTTTATTTATAGCTGACGTTACTTAGTGATTATGATAATGGGACTTTGTTGACATTGTTAGTAAACATGTTGGTATAATTTTTTTTAATGTTTATTCTATATATTAGGGAATATAGCTTGAAATTTGCATATATTGTGCTTTTATTTTCCGTAAATTACATATTTGTTAAGGGAAAATTACTTTATTCGAGCTTTTCTTTAGTTTAAGATTATCGTAATTTTTTTTTATCAGAAAGAAAACTTATATAATTTCTTAATAATTTTTAATAACTTTGTAAAATTTGCTTTAAAATGAAACAATGTTATGTTTATTTTAAACATGAAAGAAAATTTAGAGTATAAATTTTATCTTAAATCTTATCTACTGAGTTGAACTGATTCGTTGTGGATGTGTGCATAAGACTAGCGGTCCACGAACTATCCTACGCTATTAGAGCTATTATTACAAAGCGACATGCACAGAGAATATTTATTTATTTTAAGTTTTAAAATTATATGTACAGTTGAATTTTTTTATTATGGCGTTCCGAACGCATTTGCCATTTGACCACAAATCACTTGGCCAATATCACGTTGTATATCATTTTGTACGCACGAAGGAGAGAGAGAGAAAATTATATGTATAAAATTGGTCAGAGAGTGCAAAAAAAAAAATCATATTTGTATCTATAATTTATAATACCTTATTCAACGAATTATACAGGGTATTAATGAACACATTGATCTAACAACAAATCCTAATTTTATCATAATTTAATTATAATTAATAATTAATTATTAATATTATAATTAATAATTAATTAATATTATAATTAATAATTAATTAATATTATAATTAATAATTAATTAATTAATTACTAATGAAATTGTATTTAGTTTAAAAAAGGTGTGGTGGCGTGGTCTTATAGAAACAATTCAATAAATGACTCACTTTTGGTATATCCCAGCTTTTTATACAGTATAATTTCTCATCATAAAAATGATTACGACTTACTTAGCTTTTACTTTTACACTTAGAAATTTAAAAGGTGCGACTTTACGAGCTCAGCTTTTCAAATACCCGACATGTTTCTACACTAATTTTATTTAAGATTACTTCGAGATTTTGCCTTTACCGCTTTTTTATACGAATACTTAATAGACGACCACTTCTTCTTCTATGGCAATTTAAGCAAATCTTGTTGTACTTGTAAATAACATAGTAAAATAATACATGAGTATACAACAAAATATAAATACCAATATGTTGGGATTTTCAAAATTGTATTTGACTCCATAACTAATTTATGTTATAATATTAGAGTAATTTAGTTCTCTACCTCACATCACTCTGTTTAAATATCACACAAATATTTAAAATTGGTATCCGCTAAATTGAAAAAAAAAAAATAAAATCACTACAAAGAATCACATAAGAATAACAGATTCCAAATTGAAATGTAATTCTTGTTTTCAGTTTGTGTAAAGCTTTATATAGCAACGTAAATTGTACGGATGACATACTTCACTAACAGTGTAGTGTGTAGTGTATTTTGAAATGGAGTTCATGTATCGTAATGGATTGCTTCATCTTGTGTGCTATCAGTATGTGTATATATATATATATATATATATATATATATATATATATATATATATATATATATATATATATATATATATATATATATATTACATACAACGTACGTACATGTATACATACTACTGAGAGATCGTTAATTCTCTATTGCTTGCTCTATTTTTACTTGAAATAGCTTATTTATTACTATAGACTAGTTGTTGTGACGTGGAGAGCTAAAGATGTACTAAAGATATTAATAAAATAGAAGTGTATGTTTGTGATTTCAAAATAACTGCAATTTTTCAAGTGTACATAAATTTTTATTTAAATGTTTGTCTGTCTGTCTGTCCTTTTGTCCGGACCGATTTTTATGGGACTTTCAATGGACGAGGTTGTGGAACAACATATAGGCTACTTCTATTATCAAATCTTCGCCAAATAGACTGTGTTTGTGAAATTAAAAAATATAAATATTTGAAAAAGAAAATGAATGAACTTATAAAAAAATATATATTTAAATAATTTGTTTGTCTGTATAACAATGACATTTTTGATTATGTATACCTAATAAAATCATTAATTCAGAGCAAAATGTGAACTCTACGCGTTTCTTACTTGAACAAAATTAATAAATATCTCTCAATTAAAAGTATTGAAAATGATATTGCTTCTAATTACTTTCTATAGTACATAAGACGACCTGATTCTCGATTGATTATATTCTATCTTTAGAATTTACTTGAAGCCGTTATTTGTTAATATATGTAATATAATATGTATAGGATATTTTTATTTACATGTATGAAGAGTTTTAAGTGTGTTTTTGTATGCGATCCTTAGATATGGAGATATCATTTTTGATCCTACAACATAGTTGTTATATAGCCTTAACCCACCAGGTGGTTGGGAGTTCGAGTTCGAGAACGTTTATGTTTAATAAAAGTCTAAAGCTAACCAATATTTTTATAAACATTTTTTTTATTTTAATTTGTTTTTTGTTTATTTTAGCGGTGTGCCAGTATGTCAGGCAGGGAGTGTCTCGACACTATATTTACTCCGCCTACACAGTTAAATGCCAAAACCGCTTGAGATTAATAACTTTTCATGGTCGTCTGAGTTTCTTAATGTCTAATACATCATTTTAAATTAAGCTTTCTAAATAAAAAGTTTCATATAAGCATTTTTGATATTTTCAAATAGTTCTTGTTTCTTTGTATTCAGCCTTCAACACTGGACCCACTGACCTAGACCATTATTTTTTACGCTACCGCAAAGTCGGAAAACTTTTGTACTGAAAGCTCGAGAGTTTAAAGCCGGGGCGACGATACTCGGGGCTTTACGTAAAAACTAACAAGTTAGGGTTACCCTTTGAGTATTCATATTTATATTAATATCAATTTATTACATTTAGCTAGTATGTAAGTATCGAATTATGTACCTTATAAAATTTAAACTTTATTTCACCCGCTTGTTTCATGATGATAGAGGAATGCGGAGCGAGAGGTTTGGATGCTTATTAGTAAAACCAGAAGTGGAATCATTAATCTGTTCATTTTTCCTGGTGGCTAGGGTAGGCCTGACGATGCACCTGGAACATGCCAGATGGACCCTGGAGCACCCACCGGTAAATCTAGGTCTAGGCCATCTAGTTTGAGTTCGATAGATTTATCTTAAATAATTCTGTTGTTGTAAAAAAGTATATTTTTAGTTTTCACCCGGCTGCATGATGGCTGCAGCAAAGGCTGATGTGTTTATAAGTCTATGTATTTATGTCTGTATGTTTGTTTATATAGGGCGTTAAACCGGTTGTCTTCTCAACGAACCCTGTAAAAATCAAATGGGCCCCGAAATGGATCCTTCTTTTTATTTACCTAAGATCCTATTTTTGTATGTATCGATTATAAAATTATTTCAATCGTATATATTACAGAATACAGCATTACTTTTCACTAAATTATAATTTTTTTTTAATTTAAAATATTTTTCTTTCTAGTTTTTAAGCAGCCAGTGCAGTTTTTTTATTTTTCACAGCCGGAGCTTCAGTTTTACTATGGTATCAAATAAGTAGATCTCTTTATCTCGTTCTTTAAAGAGGAACTCACATGCTGCCAGAAGGACGGAAGAAATTTGTAGCTAGTTATGGATAGTACTTTGTATACTACTTTTTCCATCTTTCCGATTCTGTTTAACATTCCCAAAAACAATAAAATTATTTATGCGTGATCGTTTTCGTGCCCCAATGGCAGAGGAAGGTGTATCGGGCCAACGCTGCAGAAATGCGAAAAATCGATTATTATACAAGCTGTTATGAGGGCTGGCCCTTACTTTATAATATATTTGTTTATATTAACAATTTATAATTATCGTGAATAACGTCGTTTCAGGGACGTCGTAGCGTAGCGGATTCGATGCCCACTAGGGGGGAATGATTTATTTTTATCTTCTTCGCTCTGGTAACGAGACAAGGCGCCGCGTTGAATGCCGCCACTTAGCACGCAATGTCTCAAAAAGTTGAAAAGTGGGGAACGGAGTGTCTTAACACTAGGTTCCCTCTATCTACCCTGCTATATACAGCGTGTCCTTAAAAAAAACAGAATTATTTTCATCTTGGTACAAAGTATATTATTCGTTCGAACATAATTTTCTTTGTATTTATATTTGTAACTTGTAAGGAAATAAAGCAACAGGTTCACTCAATGCATCCGTAATAGAATTAATTAAAGGGAATCTATTATTATTATATATGACCAAAAATTAATATATACGTATATTTATCGATACCAACCCTAAGTTTGTACTACAGCCGCAGTAATAGTGAGTGAGCCGCCTCTATAAATTTATAATTATAGCTCCCCTCATTTTCCTTTCAAGTGACCGTCTTTCACTGCGACATTTACATTTAATATTTATCTGCATTAAAACCTGTTTATACATTTATTGTAACAATTTAAACTTTTATAAGGCCAAGGTCGTTTTGTATAATTTTTATGATATTTTTATTGGTGATGTTATAAGTTGAAAAGCTTACCACATTTCAATCTATCCCAAGAGATTAAATAAAACGTGACTTGTCATTATGCTATGCTTTAAATTTAAAATGTTGAAGAATATCAGACTGAGACCATTGTACAGTGGTACAGCATCTGACTGTAAGCGGGACGGTTGTGAGTTCGATTCCCCCCAGGGAAATCAGTTACTTTTATTTCTTCGCTCCGGTAAGTTAAAATAAGCGCGATGTTGAATTCTACCACTTAACAAGAAATGTCTCGAGACAGAAAGCGGAAATCATATTATCCTAATACTATATCCACCCTCTGCCTACACCGCCATGAGTGGGCGGCGTGAAGTTAAAAATATGATATTATATAACATAACAGTGTATTTCCATTCTTTATTCTTTTTTTATTTAATTTGTACAAAATATAAATTTCAAAAGAATACCAATACATAAGAGAAAAAATTATAAATATTGTACACAAGGCGATCTTGTGGCTTTGTAGCCATCTCTTCCAGATAACGTTTAGGGCAAAAAAATAAACTATAAATTATAGAGAGTTAGGTAGAGATATTATAAGTAGACATAATAGAGATATAATAATAGTATAATAATAGAGATATTATAAGTAGACATAAACGAATCTGTATAATTACAGCATCACATCTTATCGCCTATTTCCATTATAAAAATTTATTTGTCACGGCAATGAAATTTCCCCCATGTTACATAATTAATATATGCAAGTACGTGTATATTAAGTCGATAACAATACAATTGACTACAAACCATATTACGTTGCTTTACAAGTATTATATTCAATATCTTAGTATTGATCTGTTCTATACGAAGTTTACATTCACTTATCAGATGGAGATTGAAAATCAATAATAAAATTAGACATACTGACGTTCGCATGACGGTCGCAGGTTCGATGTTCTTTTAATTTTTATTTTTTTAATAATTATATATATATATATATATATATATATATATATATATATATATATATATATATATATATATATATATATATATATATATATATATATATATATATATATATATATATATATATATATATATATATATATATATATATATAAATATTGTGTGCTTCGTCGTTGCACAGAGGTGACAGGTGTCTGCCTGTAGACCCGTCGGTTTATGGGTTCGATTCCCACTCGGGGTGAATGATTTCCTCGCTCTGACAAGGCAAAGCGCGGTGGTGTCTAAGCTCTAGGTTCCTTCAGCGAACCTCCATCTGCCTACCCTGCTATGTGCGGGATACAGCATGAAGATTAAAAATGAATAAAAAGAAAATACAAAGTTGTGAGCTTGTCATCTTGATCTTCCAAAACGTGTGGACCGATTTGAATATGATTTTGTGGATACATTTTAATAGGTTCTTGGATACTTTGAAAATATAATTGGAGCAAGTAGTTTGCGCTCTAATTGACAAGTACTATGGCTAAATTTGCTAAACTGCTATAAATCATATATATATCTATATATATATATATATATATATATATATATATATATATATATTATATATATATATATATATATATATATATATATATATATATATATATATATATATATATATATATATATATATATAAATATGTAGTAAGAACGCATACTTGTTATCGATGGCATTATTTATTGAGTTTTAACCAGACATTTAAAAGAACTTGGCATACAAAATCGAGTTTTAGTAAAGTCACTTACTCTTTGGGACATAATATTAAAGTAGAGTGTAAGTATATAAGTATATATGCGGAGATGCGGTCTATTCGGAGGGTATGCGGAGTCAGCTTAACTGACTGAATCCGCAACGAAGAGATACAGATGTACAGAATGGTAGGTATCAGCACAGATGTCACAGTAAGAATGAAGAAGAACGTGCTTGGGTGATTTGGGCACGTCGAGAGAATGAGTGATGAAAGAACGGTAAAAAGATATATGAAGCAAAAGTGAATTGTAAGAGAGATAAGGGGAGACCTCGGTTGACCTTCAAAAACACAGCGTGGAAGATACTGGAGGAAGATCACGAGAGCATGTACGAAGAGGTTAATGACAGTGGACGGGTGAAACAGGTATGCAGGGACCGCAGCGTTTGGCGCTCCGTTGGATATACGTAAGTATATACGTATATAATTGTTAGGTATATACAAATTGCGTTAAACGAAGGATGCTAAAAATAACATGGCAGAAGAGCCAAGTATGTTAGTTACATCACAACTTGTGCATGTAGGTATGAGTATTTTTATTTCTTGATTGTTTTTTAAGTTTACGTATCTTTTACTTCTAGCTATGAGGGTAGGCGAAGAGAGCTCAGTGCCATGATATACTGTTCTCTACTTTGACATTTCGCTTGTCCAGTGGCGGAACACAACGCCGCGCAGTATCTTATTAGTAGGATTGGAAACGATCATGTAATTATTTTTGCCAAATCAAATCGAACTATATACTTAACGCTTACCCGGCATTTATTGTCCCACTGCGCTGTCTTGTGGCTCATTATATTTTATCTTTATATTGTGACTTTCATTTGACCTGTGAAACTTTGAGACTATCGGCAACCTTGCGTTCATTGCGTGTATTTATTAATAATTAAAGGTTCGATGCTCGTTGTACTCGTAGCATCAACAAGGTACTATTGTGTATTGTGCGTTATAGAACACGAAGGAGAACAGGCTCACTCATTAACCTAACCCAATCGGTATGTATTGTAGAAGTTACAGGATATAATACTAAATATTTGCTTTAGTTAAAGCAATTGCCTTAAAATGGGCCTAGATGCTAAATATAATATGTATTGTTTTAACGAATCGCATGTTGAGTGGCGGAACTCAACGCCGACTTTATCTTATTACAAGAGGGAGGAAATGAGAGTAATTCATATCCACTTATAGGAACCGAACCCACAACTGTCGCGTTTACAGACAGACGCTGTTCTGCTGTACAACCTCATTGATGTACATAAAGTTAGTTCAAACATACACTATGTCAAAGCTCCATACCAACAATATATAAGAGAACTCAAGCCTGATATCACGGTGATCGCCCTCGATGTATTAAATCAGGGCAAGCGGAACGTTTTACCTAATTGCTGCAATTAGCCACCCGGGACCTCTTATATGTTTACTTTAAACGGAAATGGCATGAGCATAGATCCTGGTGGATACCATTTTGTGTACAGTAGTAATATTCTGTAACATTTGTTCGTCTTCGTAAATTTAATCTTCGTAATGGTCATTTTCAAGAGGCACCTCAAGTCGACACTTGGGTCGCAGGTACCATGCACTGCTCCGAGCTTCTCTTCCTTATTTATATGACTATTCTATTCATACTTTTAACAATATTTCCATTGTTTGCAGTGTGATACATTTTTGAATCTATATATTAATACGTGAAGCAAATACTTTTTACGATAATTACGCGGACGGAGGAGTATGTAATTTGGCACACTTATAGTTTATGTGTAGAAGAAGTGCAAAACGATAATATTTCACTTAAACGATAATATTTAACTTCATAACTTTTGTATAATGTGACATGTACGTTGCTATGGCAACGCGTATTTCACGCGTCAACGGGTCCTGTAGTCATATGAAAAGCATAGGTTTTTTCTTTTTTTATATTAGCATTTTCTTTTTTTTAGATTATATGATTCCCCTAATGTTAGGTGATCACCGCCGCCCATAGACATGGGTCCAAGGGTGCGTCGCTGGCCTTTTAAGAAGATGTATGCTCGCAGGGAGTTCGTTTCACTATGCGGTCGTACATGGTAGGAAGTTTTGAAACGCACGGTGGTACTCCGCCAATCATCCAGGTGCTGATGATGGAATTTGGATTGATTTTCGGCAGGTATTGCGATGGTGAATGGTGAAGTCTGCAGCCGGTATAATAGCCGGCCAAATAGTTCATCAGAACACTCCCCGTGATATACTCGTGATTGCTCTATAGTAGTCTTATTCACTCACAATGGCTTTGTATTATATAAATTTGTTATTTTATATGTGTACATTTCTAAAGTTTCTCTCTTGTTTTAACATATTTTTTGTTAGTTTCACTTGTATCTATGTAAGATATTCTAGAAACGCTATTTTTGACTAATTTATTGCCATTTATTTATATTTGTTCGAATCTATAACCTAACCTACACTATAATTCTATATATAAATTGTGCTTTCAATACAACAAAGTTATGAGCAATTTATATTAGTTACCTCAGTTTCGCCCTACATCAGCGTCACCCAGAGAATAGGTGCAAGATTGACAGCCGGATATCCGTAAACAGGGTAGGCTGACGAGTTTCAGTGAAATCAAGTTAATTTCGAAATGTTTGTTTGTTCTTAGCAGTTTATACTTATTTTTACCATTTTGTGGGATAATAAAGGTCGAGATCAGTCTGTTCCGTCCCTAAAAGAAAAAAAAGATAATACCATAGGATAATTTTGTTTGTGCGTGCTGGTCTGTGCGTCCGTCTGTCAAGATAATCTTATTCAGAAACTCGTGGAGGCTGGAATAAATTTCCAATATTCACGTCAGTTGTTCCCTATAGCAGTCAAAATAATCAATAAATATGATCGATTATCGCTTCATTGCTGCCAATGCCATGAAAAAAGAACTTAAAGGTAGCTTAAACGTATATAGTGTATTTACCTATAATAAGGAAATTTGGTATAACTTGATTACTGAGTGTACAAAATCCATAACTTGTAGTCAAATTAAATTTTACAACATTACTTAGATGTCTTGATTGAACTTAGCATTCATCTTTATAAATTTTGTACGGAATCCTCGGCTCGTGAGTCTGTTTCGGACTTGACTGACTTTATCCCTAGCGAAGTGTCCAGAGCGTGTTTTTTTTTTCTTTTAACTTAACTTAATTTTTTTTTAAGAAAACCATTATTATGAGCCACAACTTGTGCTTGGTTTAAATATCTTAATTTCACACACGAAAGTAACAAATAATGTATTATTGTTATTAATACTATAATAACTATATGGAATTGAAAACTGTTAAAAGATATTTTTACAATTGTGCAGTTTTCAGATTTATTGTTTTTGGAGACATTTTACTGCTGAATTATTCAGGAATATTTTGTTACAATGATAAAACTGGCATCGCTTTTGGCGCCAAGCTGACATTTGGCAGCGACAGCAACCATTTTGCTAGTACCATGTTATTCAGTTTCATATATCAACTTTAGTGTGGAGCCAATCCGGTTTCTACTCTCTGCCTTAATTCTCGACATTACGTACTGAATGTTGGAGTTCAACGCCGATTATTGACTTACAGAGGTGAATTATGAAAATAATTATTGTAAAATATAAAAAAAAAAATTATAATTAATATAACTCTTATGCTATTTCCCGCATAAAGCAGAGGAAACCTAGATTTTTGTATTTTTTTTTTAATTTTAAAACGACACCACTACAGACGGTACACTTTTTTACTTATAATAATTTAATTTTTATTTGCATTTATATGAATTGTAATACTATTAATTAATACTGAACCTAGTGTTAAGACATTTCGCTCTGCACTTCATCCTTCTTCATCATTTTATCTTCTCAATTAAGCAAACACCTACAGAAACGGGAAAATACGAGATTGTACGCTTTATACCAAAACTTATTATTCCTTATTTATAAGGAACCTGGTTCCATAGTTCCTTATATCAATGTTCAATGTTACCGATATGAATTATTTATACTATATTTTATTTTCAGTTAGTTCTATCTTACATGTTGCCCTAAAATATTTGTTGTACACAGTAAAATAGTTGTTTTCTGTAATTTGTTAGTGGCTAGCGGCATATAGCGGCGACTAAAGGATAGTAGATATATTATGATACCTTAGACGTTATATGTATATATATATATATATATATATATAGCGGTTTCGCCTGCTTAAATAAACTGAATCGCGGTATTTTTGAAATGTTATACCGTCGTCGTCATAATGTAATTCTTCGATTTTCTTGGATTTGTATATTTTCGAATCACTCTGTCTATTATTGAAAATCATATACACAATACATATGTTTCTTGCATTAAACATATATGTATGTATATTAATATTAATGTAGATAATTTTATATGCAATATTTTTGTAATAAATATATGTTATTGAACATGCTATCTGTAAGCAGATCTCTTTTCTAGTTTGCAACATTAATTTTCACCAATACCCACTTCAAAATAGTGAATAAGCTAAATTTCAACGTTATTTATTTTTTATTTTTTATATAGGAACTTTCTTACCGCCTTTCTTAGGCTAGTCCTCAAAAAATTACACTCCACTTTTTATTTTTAAAATCGCTAACGCTCTAAAATAATATTAGAATTCCAAAAAAAAAAAATGAATCTTTTAAATAATTATCATATTAGTTAGAAAGATAAGTAATTTATTCGACAAAATCTATTATATAGCGTTACTTGCAAACAAGCAACGTAATTTAAATGCGTCAATTTTTTTTAAATATTGTTTTTCGAAATGATTTTAAGCTAGTACCAATAGATCTATCAAAAAATACTAAATTATCTACTTACCGCCGCTAGATGACAATAGCTACCTGGATATATTTACGTGTGGAATAAACCGAGTTTTTGAAATAATATGCAAAATAACAGCGCACCATGGTTTCACATGTCCATTTCGGGGATCATAATCAGTTAGAAAGTATATTCTATAAGCTGGCTATTTGAATTGTATGATACATAGCTGGACCCCGCGTTTCCACCTACATAATTCCAAGATTGGGATCGGGGTCTGGATAAAATGTAGCCAATATTCTTTCCCAAGGTTCCATCTACTTCTATACCAAAATTCATCAAATGCTGAGCCGCTGAGCCGCTTTGGGGTGAAAACGTGACAGACAAACGAGCAGTTACTTTCCTATTTATAATTATTAGTAGCTATCTCTACACCAAAATTCATCAAAATCGGCTCAATTCTTAATGTACAGTACGTAATAATGTATTAGATTTTAAGAGATTTTGATACTTTTGCAAAGTGAACAAAGATCTAAGGGAAGAAGTGGAGCCCTGTCTTCCAGCAGATGAAATATTTTAATGGCAGTATGGCACAAAGTTTAAATAATAAGTGTCTGTATTTGCAGATTTAATTACTTTTCAAATTCAATATAAGAACATTTTAAATGTCTTTTAATAATTTATATCGTGTGTTATCTATATATATATCAAATAAAAACTCCAATTCGCTGCACAGTAAATACTTTATTCCACTTTTAACACTTTTATCGGCCAACTAGCATAGTTTCCACTAGACAACTTATGACTTCGATGGTTATCAAACGATTGACCCAGGTCCTCACTCAATAATCAAGAACGCTGTTTCAACCCCACCACTCAATCCTTTCATCGGAAGTTGTCATAAAAGAGTGGCGGGGTCGAGGAGAGTTGCCATTTAAGAAAAATAAAACTACCTTTTATAAAATTATTACATATATATATATATATATATATATATATATATATATATATATATATATATATATATATATATATATATATATATATATATATATATATATATATAAAACAATTGTACCATTATATATACGTCCTGTGGTCGATCTATATGATAATGTTATAAATCCTATGCATATAAGTATCGTCGCGTCGTGGTGTTAAAATATAGATACATCATACGGTGGTTTCTCTTTTTTTCATTACATAAGCTTTTTTTTACTCTCTCTACCTACCTAGCTAGAGATACAGCGTGAAGCTGTCATATCACATTTAAACGTGGTTAGTTTGTCTAACAATATTGTAGAGTTCCGTAAGCAGTAAGTAGATATTGTTCACTAGGGCATGCCAAGACTCGTCTCTATGTGCATCTTTTTTCGTATAAAATGCCTTATGATATATATTAAATCAATCTGGGACATAAAAATAATATGTGATATGGTTTGTGATCACTGGCACACTCCAAACACAATAATTAAAGAACTGAACTAAATTCTCCAAGTGGGCATAGAACCCACACGTTACGTATTTATCCAAAAACAGTTCTGCTGCGCGATAATGGTTCTAAATAATAAGTGTAGCGTATCATCTCTCTCAACCCCCGAGGGGGGAGAGGGGAAACGGCATCAGGGCAATGCCCTCTGGCCGTGGGTTCTGCCGACGCCCATTAATATGGGCGTGTCGTCGTGATGGGCTTAGGCCCTGAAATTTTCATTATTGTTGGGTTGAGGGTAAGCAACAAAAAGGTGAGCTAGCTGCTGTCAGGGCGATCAGCCCAGCCAGTTGAAACCTCTGGTTTTGCAGAGAAAACCCGGCCAGGCAACCAGCGGCCTGAGCACAGATCAGGAGTCGTGTTGAGGGGGAAGTATATCCCTGGGGAGTCGTTTCCTAGGGGCATCCGGGGGGCGGGTATGCCACGGTGCGATGCCCCGGATATGAGGATGATCCGAGGCATCAGCGCAGTGATACATCCGGGCTGCGAGTATCACTATTCGCAGCTTGGCATTCAATCATTTCGGTTCCTTCCCTACAAACCTATTTCACTTGTCTTCCGTTGAGTGAATGACCGATTGACAGCTAGTCTGTACTGGCCTGTACGTAGCGAGTGACAAGGGTTGATAATAAATCTCCCTGTGCTTTCTTATTCCGATTGGAGTGCTTTTGTTGAAATTTTAAATGAATTTCGTTCTTTTGAATGGGATATTTTCTTTTTTTTTTTCTTTTGAATAGGATTTAGTGGAGTGTAGTTCTTCTACTTTATCCCTGATAAACATGATATGGATGGAGAGCCTAGTGTCTACACATTTCTATTTCCGCTTTTTTTCCGAATTTGAGACACTACGACTTGAGCGGACTCATGGTCCAACTTTGACTACCGGAGCGAGATAATAAAAATATTTCATCCCCGCGAGTATATATGCATCGGAACCAAACTTATGTCGTGTTTATTGTCTGACGCTGTCCTAGTGCACCACGGTGGCCTCTTCGATATACTGTATGTTTATCATTTACTTTATATTTTTTCTGTACCTTATATACTCATACCTCTCCGAGCTACCTTGGAAATATTTTAATTTTTTCGATCTATTTATTGCTATCTTTTTGTGTCTAATCTGACATCGCGCTTAGATCACAATAACACCAAGTTACATGTAGGTAATTTAAATTCCTAAAAATGTTTGTACAAAAATAAAGTATGAATGTATGTTTTAATGAATAATATTGTTATAAATCTTCTTCCTTGTTTACGTGACCACAATATAATATAGATCAAAGCCACCGTTCCTAACATGTCACGAGCAAGTGGCGCGTTCCGGACGGTTAGCAATTACGGAAATATGATCTCTGACGGTGATGTCTTTTGGGGGTATTGACCGATATATATTTTACGCTTAACCTGCGGCTTCGCCTGAGTGCCCGGGGTATATCTGACCGCAGTATAGTGGGTTTCATAAAAAGCATTAACGTTATATAATATAGCCTATAGCTTTCCTCGATATATGGATTAGCCGATATAAAAATAATTTATAAATTTGGACTAGAAGTTCCTGAGATGAACCAAGCAGAATTTTTTTTCAGCTTTATACTATTTGCATAGACTAGCTTATCTAACAGACGTACTGAAGAAACTAGAATTATTGAATTCCAATTGTTATATAAATAGAAAACAAAATATTATAAAGAAAAGATTCTTAATAAAAAAAATACAGATTTGGAACTATGATTCATATAATTTATTTTTTATTTTTAACCTTCACCCTGTATCCTATCCTATCCTATCATATAGCAGGGTAGACAGAGAGAGCCTAGTGTCAAGACACTCCGTTCCTCAAACACCACCCAATTATGGGAAAAATTAAGAAAAGAAGAACTTAACGTAATAACGAAAAATCTAAGGACAATATAATTTGTTTATAAAATATGATATAATTCAAAATAGTAATAGAATCTATTAGGGCATTTAATAAGTTTTTGATTAATTCCCGTAGCACTGTAAGAGTTTAATTGGATACCGCTTACTTGATTAAATACGCCAGATGCAGATGTTGACTGTCCGTGGAAACAAAACGTGGGGGAGATGTGGGTAAACTGTACCATTCTTTACTAATATAATATCTAAATATAAATCTTTGGTTTAATCTTGGCAATATTAATCGCTGTTTGTTCTACTATTCTCATTTTAAGAAATAGGCAGTGCTTTTTTTAGAAACACGCTGTATCCTGCATATAGTGGGGAAGGCACAGAGAATTTAGTGTTTAAACACTCCGTTCAATATTAGAGACATTTCGTGTTATGTGGCAGAAATCAATGGCGTACTTTTGTCAAAAAGAATTGTTGGTACAAAAGTTGACACTTCGATGTACGAGTATCCTAAGCACAGAAATATATGACGTCGATGAGATCGAGACCTAGACTTTATGCTCAAAAACAAAAAAAAAACATTTAAATTTTTTAAGAAATAACTTGCAAATTACTTGTAAATTTTTCTTTAACTTGTTAACTTTTTTGTTATTTTAAAAGTCAAAACTTTCTCCTATTTCGGTCTAGTTAAGAATGGGTGGAGTGCTTGGATGGCAGAATCGATCGCCGCATTTTTAGGATTCCGTACGTAAAAGGTAAAAACGGGACTCTATTACTAAGCCTCCGCTGTCTGTCTGTCACCAGGCTATATGTCATAAGCTGTGATGGCTAGAAAGTTGAAATTTTCAATAAATATGTATTTCCGCTGTTGCCATAACAACAAATACTAAAACTAAGAAAAAAAATGGAATATTTCGTTAGCAGAATAACTACAATCATGAAATAGGTACGAAACCACTTGGACAGTGTTTGACTGAAAGCACTATTATTTGGGTGCGCTCTGGTAAGTCAAACAGCGGTGTTGAGTTCTACGAATTGACACATAATATCTTGAATTCATACAAGAAGCGGAGAACGTAATCTCTTGACACTAAGAACTTTATCCTGCCGTCTCTTCAACAAGCGGGATAACGTGAAAATTAAAAAAAAAACAAAATAAAACCACTAACAAATTTAGACCCACACCTATGTCATGTCCTCGGACTAACTTCAGCTACGGTGTCAAACTATTTTCTATATAACAAATATGTGTTTCATGTCAGTTGTAATTCATTACGTACGGATCAACGACCGTTGGATTATTATTATCATTTTACATTGGCTTCAAACCAAGATGTTGTGGCATCATTTAATTTAGCAATGCACTGTATGTAGTACGAGTACATGGATATGTAAGTAGTCTATTATGAATGAGATATTGTATTGCCTTTGGAGTGCTCTCTTCGTAGTTTATGCTTGTTTGTTTGTAAGTTATATGCACTGCTAGTGTTCTGTTTGAGGATTTATTTATTTGTTTATTTAGAAAAGAAAAAATAAAAATGGGATACAATTGTGGTGTAAACGCGGCCTTAACACCACAAGTGATCTCTTCCAGGCAACCTCTATCATAGAAAAGAAAAGAATGACATATAATGCCAATATCCATTGGCCGGTGTACAAATACATCTCTTATAAATACACTTACATACATGATATATACATGCTATCTACAATCTATATAAATAGTTACAACAAATAATAATATTAATGATAATAAATAATAAACTTACATAAACACCTTCCCTGATCAATATAATTTAGGAATTTTCAAGCGTCGTGTGTACAGTCATCTTCTCCACCATTAAGGTTGGCAACGCATCCACATATTCTCAGGTTGGAGATGTCAATTGTCTTAACATCAGGTGGCCCTTCTGCACGTTGCCTACTATATATATATATATATATATATATATATATATATATATATATATATATATATATATATATATATATATATATATATATATATATATATATAATATATATATATATATATATATATAGATATATATATATATATATATATATATATAATATATATATATATATATATATATATATATATATATATATATATATTATATATATATATATATATATATATATATATATATATATATATATATATATATATATATATAATATATATATATATATATATATATATATATATATATATTATATATATATATAATATATATATATATATATATATAATATATATATATATATATATATATATATATATATATATATATATATATATATATATATATATATATATATATATATATATATATATATATATATATTATATATATATATATATATATATATATATATATATATATATATATATATATATATATATATATATATATATATATACACAGATTACACACCTAGATACATATTTGCATACATACATACACTTCTCCAAGGAACTACACATCCAACGAATAATTATAATGGAAACCTATAAGCAAAATTGCTTTACTAATCATAAAGCTGGGGAGATAGAGGGAACCTAGTATTAGGACCTCAATTTTCCGATTTCCTCACGAATTCAAAATGTACTGTACTCTGTCTTGCCAGAACCGGGAATCTAGAAGATCTAGAACAATTATGTTTCCTGAACAAGGATCGTATCCAAAATTAACGCATTTACAGTCGGATTCTGTTGCACTATACCACGATGGCTTATATTCGTGAGTAACTATTTGAACTATTATAAAATATATATAAACTCAAAACAATGTGAGTTTCTTGTGGAGTTTCACTTTATGAAAAATTTTAAATTTTAAAGTCATTGCATTCTTAGAATATTGAGCCAACTCATAATTTCCGTAATATCTGATTTTATTAAAAAATTTATATGCATTTCATACATTTCATACATACATGCACGTCATTACATGACGTGAAAAGATTTTTCTATGGTATTTTCCCATATATCACCAATTCCGGGTTTGGTCAATCATATACTGTGCAATATCTTATGTATTATATGCTTACTATATATTTATTATATACTTACTAACACAATTCTTTCTTTACGGTTATATAGGAATCGATCCTTATTTTTTTCTATAGAAAAGGTCAGCGACAAATATTATAAAATTTGTGTAGAATTTTCGTCGTCACAGCATATGAATGTATGGCTCAGGTGGCTGGAGCGCTTGTTAGGAGAAAAAAAAAATTTAAACTCCGATAAATGAACTATATTATAACTTTAAAACGTCTTCATGTTTTTTCCCGGTAGATGAAGGGAAACTAGTGCTAAATTACTCCTTTCCCCACTTTTTGCCCAATCTTCAAGACATTGTCTACAAGAGCGGAGAAATGCCATCAATTTGAATATTCACTGTTACTCGGGAGAACCCGAGTGTGAATCGAACCTATAATTGTCCCATTACAAGTAAGACGCTGTCAACTTTCAAATTTACACCATTTATTTGATTTTGAAACTCGGACAATCGCCGGCTTTACTTTGTGGACTCGGTACTTAGGACGATTTATTCAGCTTCTTGATTAGTTCAGTTCGAGCATATCTAGTGTCCAGACACTCTGTTCTCCGCTTTCCGCCAAAATTCGTCATGAGTTCCGCCATTCAAAATGTGAGTGGTGGATCTAAACGCTGTACTTTGTCTTGGCAGCGTGACGATGAATATAATTTAATCCTCCGAGCGGGAATCGAATCCATAATCACAGCCTTAACATTGAGATTTGCCCCAACCATTGGATGTGGAGAACGGAGTCCTTTTGTCTATCTATATATCTATCTATCTATATAAACAGTATCTATTACATGTTATCTATTACGTACCAACTTAAAGTATGTTATTAAGATATAAAATCGTGGGTTATGTTTCATATAATATATGTATTTATTTATAAGCTTCATTTTGTACGTGATGTTTTTGTAATTTTAGTTAGTGTAGAGCGCTAGATTAATTATAGATATTTCGTTTCATTTTAAAGGACATTTGACTCCGTGAAATTACTCAGTGTTTATTTTAAAAGCTTGTTATTTTAATAACAAATGCTGTTTAGAATTGGTTTTTAGTAAACTATTCTCATACGTCATGTCTTTATAATTAAATATGAATATTTATAGTCGTCGTGCAACGGCACAGTGGTTGGCTGTAAACGCGACGGTTGGGAGTTCGAATTCCACTCGGGCGATCTCTAACTTATTTTCGTTTCCTCGCTCTTGTATCAAGGCAAAGCGCGGCGTTGATATCCGCCATTAACACGCATTATATTGAAAATTGGGTGCACAGCAGGTAACGGAGGGCCTATACACTAAGTACCCTCTGCGAACTTTGATATAAAAAAAATACATTAATATTACTTTCGTATTAACAAAATTGAAATAACATTTTCTCTAAATATATCGAGATCGTTATTTAAAATATAACTTACTTACAAATGCTAATAGGATTAGAACATCAAAGTTACTTTAATTGGTATATATTTTTTTGCTTAACTTATTTCTAAATAAATGTTAGAAGCAGTCGTATTTATACCGTACACGACAAGTATCCAATTAATCTTTCTGCGAAATATGTAAATATTTGTTTATTTATATGATAAATTACGTATGAAATTTAAGTACAGATTAAACGCTGCAATTTCTGTTGATGCTAAGTTAAGGTTCATTTTTCAGTTTTGCGCTATATCCTTTCTATAGCAGGATATAGTGGACAGGATACTTTGTTTTCCACTATCCGCCTGAATTTGAGGCAATCTGCGTGGAGTGGTGGAGCTCCACCCCACACCTTGAGTGGGTGGTGGATCGAAAAATTAAAATTTTTATAACTAACTAAAAATTTTTATAACTAAGTACGTTAAAATTTTTATGTTTCTTATAAGTATTTTTAAATCATGTGCCATGACAGTCTCAGTAATATTATAGTTATAATGAATTAATTATACTTTTATTTTATATGCTTTATTTTATCCCAATTTAGGAATAACTTGGTAAATAATAACTAGTTTTTACTTAAAGATCAAAACAGTTAAAAATTTATTTATTAATAGATATTTAAATAAAAAAGAAAATTCACTTAAAATATACTTAATTACAAGCTGTTCAATATTTACTTGAACTAGATAAAAATGTCACCGAAACCATTAGAAAGGTAAGCTTGAAAGCTATACTTTACCACGTTTGTTAATGGACTTCGAAACATTCCAATGGATATGACGCGAAGGAAATGAAGTCTTTTCACTTAGTTCACAAATTGGAAATATTCGGTCGCTTTTCTGAAAATTTCTGTGGAAATTTGACAGATGCTTTCGTTACCAATTCTCAAATGAAATTGGAAAATGTCATTGGAAGTTATGTTAATGTCTTTATTAATATTTCTATATGAAACTGTTAATCGACATATTCATATATTGACGCACAGTCCATACTGCTCAAATAAGAATCGTGAAATTTTGCCAATAGATTCTTTGTAGAGCGTAAATCTCAAAGAAGGTTAAATATGCGTTAAGTATCTATGAAATACCATTGTTATTAAATACAAAAATGTATAATTTGTAATTTTAATGCTTAGTTATTAATAAAAAAGTAATGACTGATTTCTGTAGATTGGAGGTAAGTATTTACGGCGAGATAATATCATATTGTATTGAGGTAGTGTATTTTTTATATTTGATGATTTTTTAAGGTTTTATTTCATTTCATAAAGAGAAGAAATATTGTTAAAAAGGGTGTACCGTCCAAGTGTTCTGACCACTAGCCATACGTTCTTAACAAGCTATGCAGGAATTCTTACACGCTTATTACAACTTATCTAATTAGTTAACAAATTTTGTGAATAATCTCTCTAGCCAAATGATTCTTCTTTGATATTATCTTTGGTTAGCAATACATGTGTAAAAACGCTTGCAGCCACCTTTGAAATATTTCCTAAAATTAACTGACGATAGTTCTATCCAGATGTCTCTATTTACCTCTATATATTAGTATATACTATAAATAGATTCCAGTCAATGAGCTTTTTACAGTTAATTGAACTTATTATTGTATTTAATAAGCTTTTGTTGTCATCTATCGCTGGGTTTGTTCAAAAACTTCCCACTATAAAATAAGCTTAGAATCATGTAACTAAAGTGTATTGTATTTTATTTATATTTGATCAACATAAAATCTACAAATTAAAAAATATACCTTTTAGTTTAGATAATCTTTTATATGTCTCCTGAGAGAGTTTTGTTACTATTTTTCTCTTACTTTAGACCTTTCTTATTTGTATGCGTCAAATATACTTATTAAGGTAAGGAGTTTGTTATCCCCTTTTTTTTAGAATAGAAATGTCCCTCCGAGTAGATATTGAATATTTAATTTTTAAGCTCTGTACACTTATTAATTTTAAAATGTGCCTATCGGTTTTGTTTCGGATACAATCTAATGTCAATAAAGCTTAAAGCTCACAAAGACATTCTTTGAGGTCTAGCTTCTAGGTAATAACGAGAATTCGTCTTAATATTTATATTTAGTAAGTTTAAGTATTGTATTATGAATATATAAATGTTTGCTATATTAAAAAGCAAAAAAAAATCCGATGATGATTTGTTTTTGTGATAGTAATTTTTATTTATTTGCAAGAATTGACAAAAAAAAATTAAATCAAGTAATCTATACAATTATACAAAAGTATAAGCTGATATGAAGATTGCAGTTACAATGAAGTGATTTTCCGCCAACAAACATAAAATAGAGAGTAGAGTGTATTAACACTAGTAAAATAGTCTTATAAAGACTATTTTGCTAGTAGGGTAGGGTAGGCAGGGGAAACTTAGTGTCAGGACACTCCGTTCCCCGCTTTCCGCCTTTTAAGACATTGCGTTTTGAGTGGCGGAACTTAACGCCGTGCTTTGTCTTATTACCAGAGCAAGGAAAATGAAAAAAATATATTCTCCCCGAGTGGGAATTGAACCCACCGCCGTCGCGATTTCAGTCAGATGCTGTATCGCTGCGCCATGACGACTTCAAAAAGATACATGAGATTTATAATAGTTTTCATTTGTAATCAATTTTCATAGTTTGCCTCGAACCCGTAACTATCGCGTAACCGGTCAAACACAGAGCAGTAAACATAAGCCATTTCGTTGTAATTCCATATATTTTTTGCCCATTTCCAGCGAGGAACCAACCTACATTTACACAACACTATACAGCGTAATGAGCTCGTAAATAATAACATAACATCTATGACCCAAATAGAGGTAGCTATTAAGCGCTTAGAAAGCACAGTGAAAAGCCTGGTTTAGAGTTCAGTAAACTATAACAGAAAACCAGTGACATGAGTGTCACTAATTTAGGTGTTAAGTTACGCCAAGGAACATCCAATATGAAAAGTGTGTTACCACTATGGTCTTCCAGTTTTCCCCACAAAATCGGGAGATGAGAAGATTTTTGAATATAAAAGTAGTAAAATGAGAAAGCTCCAAAATTCATTACATGTAATAAAATACTGGATTATTTTAAGAAACATAATAAGTCTATGTTGTCATATAAGTCTAGCCTAGTTAAGGCTAGTTATAGTCAATATACAATAAAGAGGTTTCAAGCAGATATATATGCTTTTGCTTTAGCTTTTATCATGATTGATAAGCTATTTAAAAAAAATTGATAATCCATGTAGTCCGAGCGAACTGTTGTAACTAAGGAACTGTTGAAAATAAAAACTTCTATCAGTTTATTTAATAATAAGTGAATGCTTTTTTTATATTTATTTATTTATTTATCTATAGGATACGTATTTTTTGTGTGTAGTGAATAAGATGAAAAGACGATTCGTTACATTAATATTAATCTGTGTGTAAATGCTCTAAAATATTTAATTTAAATAACATACGTTCATAATGAATTTATAAAATTAATAGCCGCGACACATACATTTAGAACTGCACTGCAGCCACGTATATAGCTTAGCTTACTTTAATCTTTAAGATCTAATAATATAAATATAAAAGTTATTTCATCGAAGTTTTATTTTTTTTTATTTTTTATTTGATAATATAGAACACCCTCAGTAAATGGAGCTTGTATTTTTCAATGTGAAACAACTACAGTACAAAACTGTTATGCCTCCACATAATTAAGCACACTGTATAGGGGCGTTAAATGAAATATGTATAGTGTAATAAGCCTTTTATCCAAATTGGTTTTATGATAGTCGTATATTATTTATATAGTAGTTGTGTAGGTAGTAGAGATGTAATTGAGCTATGATTTATTTAAGGGGAAGTCAATAATTTTTATGAAATTATGTGGTTATTCTTTTTTAGCTTAGCGCTTTATGTATATATATATATATATATATATATATATATATATATATATATATATATATATATAAATATATATATATATATATATATATATATATATATATATATATATATATATATATATATATATATATATATATATATATATATATATATATATATATATATATATATATATATATATATATATATATATATATATATATATATATAGGTTAGGCAGTGAGAACTTGTGTTAGGACTCTGTATTCTCCGCTTTCTGATAATTTGAGACACAGTGTTGAGTGGTGGCATTCAATGTCGCATTTTGTTAATGTGAACCGGGAAATTAAACATATTACTGATACTTTGGATTCCTCAGTGGGAATCGAACCCATAACAATCGTATTAACAGGCTGTCGCTGTCCCGCTGTGCTCCCGCTGGTCTCCCACCAGCCTGAGGAGTCAACGCATGGTGGGCCACACTAGACGCTCTCCTCGAAGTAGCGTAAATTTCACCCAGTTTTATAAAATTAAAAAATGCAATAGGAAATCTCTACGTTGCATGCTTTATTTACGTCATGATTGCGTCACATTTACATAAGCTTAAAATTATATCATAAAGAGCTTAACGGTTAATTGGACTTATTATGGCGTACAGTGAGCTTCTGTATTTATTCATTGTACATATTATTTTAATATGTTACAATATAATAAATTAATTATAGAATAATAGCGTAATAAGTAGTGCGTTTGGTGCAGCGTACCTGCATGGCCTTTATGATTATTTCTTTGTTATTTGGTTTTGACAGCTAACGCGTAAAAATATGTTTTAACGACTCATTTTGTTAATATTATATGCTTAGAGTTATATATATATATATATATATATATATATATATATATATATATATATATATATATATATATATATATATATATATAAACTTTTCCTTAAAATATTGTATCTATTATTGAAAACCGTATTTGAGACCGAAGCGTCTTTGAATATAGAAATCGATGGAGCGCGATTTTGTATATTATTTGTATACGTCCAAAATTCAGTGCATTAGTATTTAACATAATAAATTTATTAAATAAAAATTCTTGACCCAGTTGAGAGATTCAATGTTATAATATAAGTTTCAAATTTTATCCCATATTTGAATTGTTTTATAAATGTCTACTTTCGATAATTTAATCTACAAAGTGTATTAATATTGTAAAAGTGTATTAATATGTTTGTCAGTGTTGTATTACTATTAATTGATTTCTTCGTTTGATTTCTTCATTGGATTAGTGAACAAACGCTTAGTGAACTAAAATTGTATACCTTAATATTTTTTATTTATATAAAAAGCGTGCAGTGTCCATTTTAAATGATGCTGTATTTAGATTTAATTGTTTTCTTATTTTCCTCTTTTTTCTTAGTATTTAATGTTATCATCACTTGTGGGTCATAATAAATAAATAAATAAAAATAAAATGTATAAATTATGTATTATGCTAAGAATGTGCTAGTGTGAGAATGATCAGACAAGCCAAATTGGACTTCATACTGTAAGATTATAAGATAAGTATATATATATACACATATATATATATATATATATATATATATATATATATATATATATATATATATATATATATATATATATATATATATATATATATATATATATATATATATATATATATATATATATATAAATATATATATATATAAACAAATCAAAATATGTATAAAGAGATTTAAGAATATCAGGATTAAAATTATGAAGTTTTCTCCAAATAACATTGTAATATACACACGCGATTCTAAGTGCGTGATTCATATGCATGGCAAGTGAATCATTTTTCTTTTTTTTAAAGCTGAATGAAAACTAAACTTTTTCGCAATATATACATATATATATATATATATATATATATATATATATATATATATATATATATATATATATATATATATATATATATATATATATATATATATATATATATATAATATATATATATATATATATGTATATATATATATATATATATATATATATATATATATATATATATATATATATATATATATTTATATATATATATATATATATATATATATATATATATATATATATATATATATATATATATATATATATACATACTAGATAGTGAGAAAATACCGAAGTTACGAGATGAATTCGTTGACATTTCACTTGATGAATGTTCCAACTGATGGGTGGGTTTGATATAACTTGGTTAATTTCGAGTGCATTTACTAACTATTTGCACGTTGATAAACCTATTTTGTTTTACGAATTAATGTTATTTATATTGATTTACTTATTAATGGTAAAAGCTTCAAGCTGGTCCAAAGGGGACTTAGTGTTAAGAACCCCATTATCCACCCAATTTCTAAGAGAATAAGTTCTATTAATCGTCAATAAAACCTTTAAAGAATAAGTAAAATAAATAAAATGTACGTTAATTTGTCAGGTAAAATAGTAAAGCAAAACTTTAGATATGAATACGAGTATAGCAACAATGAATATTATGTATAGCATATCAGTATAGAAGTATCGGATTCCGTATAGAAGTATAGGATTCCCATCTAATTACCTTTTGTAAATTTTAATAAATAAAAAATAACATTATAAACTTAGCTCTAGTTTTAAAGGATCTTGTTTGAATTTATTTGTCTATGAGATTTCGACGCCGGCTTTATTTCAAATTACGAAAAAAATTAAAACAATTAAAAAAAATTACACTCGTCGCCACTGGCGCATACATAATTATATATTACAGTTTTAATGTTTACAT
Organism: Dione juno; assembly: GCA_037127375.1. Lineage (NCBI taxonomy): Eukaryota > Metazoa > Arthropoda > Insecta > Lepidoptera > Nymphalidae > Dione > Dione juno. The sequence continues at coordinate 994,684 of JAXRJS010000008.1, read as the reverse complement.
GCTCTATAACTAGCAGGGCAGTGACAGAAAATGGTAACAGCCCCTTCTTCATACTTGTTTCGCCTTATCCACATGTCATCGACTTATTCATATACTCCCTCTTACATTAGATATTTTTGTTCTATACTGACTTTAATTAAAGAAGAAGGCAATATTGGTGCGATGTTAAAATTTTTTAAGTAAATAAAGGTAAAAAATAAAAAAAAAGTAATTATTCTTTTATAATTTTTAATAAGCCCTATTGCTAAGGAACTGCAACATGTCAATGACTTCTAAAATGTAAATTTGTCTAAAAATAGTAACTTGAAACGACGAAATATATTGGACTTTTCGTGTATATTGATTTAAAAGTTAAAATTTCAGATTTATTTTTATTTCTACTGATTTTGGAATATTGAGTGGTGGAACTTAACTCTTCATCCAATCCAATTTCAATCGTTACAAACATTTGTCGCATCGGGTATAGGTAATTTTAAACACCTCACATAGTAGATTCAAATTCAAATACATAGATTAGTTTACTAACGATGAATCAACATATACTTATTTCATCATGTTCCAACATAATGTGCGTATATGTGGAATAGTACTCATTATAATATACTTAGTGAATAGTGCAAATAACTTAGTGTCAAAACACTATGTTTTTCACTTTCCGCTTTATGCTATGTCTAAATTATAGTCATCATTTATTTGTTTTATTCACTTTGAACAAAGTTAAATTTATATTGAACAATAAATGTATGTGTAATATATAAAAAAAAATTAAAGAGTCTTAATAATTGATATCGTGGAATATAGATACTATTATGGTTTAGGTAAGAACTATTTGATCATAATATACTTATTTTTGTTTTTAAATTTCTTTAAGCATCATTCTTTACTGTCCGATCAATTTAGAATCGTTGCTTGTTGCGGAAACCAACGAGTCGGTATCGAACGTGGAACCATCGCGTATATCGAAACACTTAACCTCAGTTTTATTGGACTTGTATGGTAAAACTATTATTCCTTTACAGCCAGTGGTCAAAGAGGGTTACTTGATGAAACAGACGAGGAGCTTCCAGCGATGGCAGCGGCGGTACTTCAAGCTGCGCGGGCGCATGCTCTATTATGCGAAGAAGAAAGACGTGAGTATATATTTTACTTTATAAATAAATAAGTATATACTCCATGTAGGCTTGAATATATTTATATATTTTGTATGAAGCTATGTATATATCAAAGAAAATTTAGTTATGAAGAAATTTATTTAAGTCACGGCTTTATACTTCCTTAATAATTTAATATTTTCTTAATATTTATTATATAATAATATTTTCTTAATAATTTAATATTTTTTTAATATTCCTTTCTTCTTTCCTCAATAGTTTAAACAAATTTGTTTAATTATTCAATAATTGCCTCAATCAGAGATCGAACACTCAGTCTGTGGTTGAGCCACCACAACCATTAACCACTAGGCCAACGGGCTTAAAATTAAAAAAAAACTTAGTTATAAACTTTCATAGAAAGCTTTTTTATACCGTGAAAGTTCACATCACACATCTGCAGTACTTGTTCTCATATTAGACTTTAGGTCATGGTTAAGTGGATATCACTGAACACGGTCAAAACATTTTCTTATAGTAGAGCGTGAATGAATGCTTATTTATCATTATAGTTTTATTTTGCTTATAAAAGAAAATAATGTTTTATGTGGCCGGCTGGACTGGCTTAGCGGCAGCGTCTGGCTGTAAACGCGACAGCTGTGGCTTAAATTCTCATTCGGGGAGATTGAATTATATTCATTTTCTTCGCTCTTGTAATAAGACAAGCTGTGGCTTTGAATTCAACTCAACGTGCAAAATGTCTCAAAAAGGCGAAAAGTGGGAGACGGAAAGTCCTAACACTAGGTTCTCTCTGCCTATCCTGCTACGTTCGTCCCGCAGCGTTGAGCTAAATATATTTTATTATACACAGTATCACATATCTACAATGATGAAGCCAAAATAAACTATCTTGTATAAACGTTTAATAATAATCGTATATTAAGTTACTACTTAAAAAATATTATCGATAATCACGAGCCATCATGGCGCAGCGCACGGTGTATCTTGGTACTAGGTTCTCTCTGCCTATCCTGCTATATGCGAGAAAAAGCAAGAAGAGAGAGACAGAGAGAGACAGAGAGAGAGAGAAGCTTGAATTAAATTAGCTCTTTTTAACATACCACTGAGGAAACTAATACATATATAAAGGAATTTTTATTTCATCCATTCAGCAGTACTGGCTGACTGGCTTCTGTAAAAGCCTTCTACAGAAGAAAGCGTTATTCGATTCATATAGATGCGTTCATATGTAAATTCGATACTTCAAGTTCTTTATAGAATTGTATTTTTGAATGACATCTTGGTTCCACATTGAAAAGTAATCGTAGTCGCCTAATGGAACGATGTCATGTCGCGAATATTTTGATATTATATCATTTTTTGTTCCAAGTTAAAGGTACAGATGCAGAGATCGCGAGGTTTTACCGCTCCATTCTTTTTAAGGAGCAAGATTTCTTTGGGTATCTCATAGCTTTTCTGATAGATATTTTTATAGAAAATTTATATAAATATTAATTTTACATTTATTTTCATCTTATGGCGTTAAGAATAGAAAATGCATTAAAATGATATAAAACAAATAAGTCTAAGTGTGGGCGTTAAGTTCCGCCAGTCAATAGGCAGAGTCTTGAATTCGAAGGAGAAGTGTACGACGGGCCCTGTTTTGCTATATATAGGATAAATCATGAAAAATAGTTTATTCTGTCTCGATTTAATTATTTCTGTATAACTTTACAATCCCATTTCTCACTTATATAATTATTTTTATGTATTCATTTTAGAAAATTTCCGTTTTCGAAAAAAAACCGGTGTGTCACTCTTGTACAATTTTAGCTGACCCGGTTGGGCTTTCATACTGTGTGGTGCTTTTATTTTGCTTGTAATATCATATGTAAACACGAGACGAATACTATTAATATTCGTCTCGTGTTTACATATGATATTACAATTTCATTTATAAATCAATACAGCGAATAAACATCTTTCAGAGATAGGGTTTTTTATATTAACATTTAAAAAAGTTGCCTTGAAGTAGTATGTTGTATCTATATCTATTTAGCATCATCATCATCGTATCAGCCAGGAGACGTCCACTGCTGGACAAAGGCCTCTCCCATTGAGCGCCATAAAGAACGGGTCTGATCGCCCTCATCTGTCGGTCCGATTACATATCGATACTAATAGTAATATATATATATATATATATATATATATATATATATATATATATATATATATATATATATACATATATATATATATATATATATATATATATATATATATATATATATATATATATATATATATATATATATATATATATATATATATATATATATATATATATATATATATATATATATATATATATATATATATATATATATATATATATATATATATATAGAGGGATATATATGTCTAGCCAATTATCTGTCCGATATTTGGTTTTCGGCATACGGGTACGCGACCCCGGGGCCTCGAGCCACCACTTTCATAACCCTATCCAATCCATGTAAGTGGTGTCCCTCCCCTATACTCCAAGTCTCTCTGCCTTTTATTCCCTTTCCTTTCTTAGTTTCTCCCAGTAATGGGTTTGGAGGTCAGATGGCAATCGCTCCACTAAAAACCACTTCGCCACTAGTATGGAACGATTGAGAAAAAGCTGGGTATGGCTAGGGCGTCGCCGTTAAACGACGCGCAGGCACATCGCCCTACACCTGCGATAAGTGGGCAAGGGCTACCGTGTCAAGTACGGGCACGGCTAACGACGTCAGTACCCAGACGGAAACTCCGCTTTGCAACATGGAATATTGGCTCTCTAACCGGACGATGCAGAGAACTCGCAGATGTACTCATGAGACGTCGGGTCCAGTGTGCTTTCATTCAGGAAACTCGCTGGAAGGGCAATAAGTCTCGTAACATCGGGCAGGGTTACCGCCTTATATACACTGGGTCACCTACGGGCAAAAACGGTGTAGCGGTAGCGCTTTCTGAAAAGCTTCAGAATGGGCTTCTTGAAGTTGACCGTCGCTGCGACCGCTTGATGCGGGTAAGGTACTGATCGAGGGCGTAATCACAAACTTAATCAGTGCTTATGCTCCCCAGGCGGGTTGTAGCGCGGCTGAAAAGGAGACTTTCTGGGAGCAGTGTGAAGAGGTCCTACTCGCTATACCGTCTACCGAAGCAATCCTAGTTGGGGGGGACTTGAACGGTCACGTGGGTAGGGTCGCTGAGGTGTATGAACGTGTTCACGGGGGTTTTGGATATGGTCTTCGCAATGCAGAGGGAGAAAATATTCTAAGAACCTGCATTGCGTCTGATCTGGCCATCGTGAACACTTTCTTCCAGAAGAAACCTCAGCACCTTATAACGTATAAGAACGGGTCCCACTCAACTCAAATTGATTATTTGCTGACTAGACGGTGTCATACAGCACCAGCAGGGCACCTGAGCACCGCTCCTCTTGTTCACCGTCCAATCGTTGTTGCCAACAAAACCTTACTCCGTAGTTATTACCGAGCTACGAAATTCTCATACACTTGTTTTAACTTATCACTCTATGAGAATATTATAAATTTCTCGCCAAAGATTGCCAGGAATGATCAGTTTGCAAGAGAGAATGCTCTTTATTAAATATTTTTCAATATTTCCTGAAGTTATTCCGCACTAAAGAAAGTGAAATATGTTGTAAATGTATTATATAATAAAATACCTTCGTGTAGAATGAAAATTCAAATTATATTAATTTTTTTTACTCCTAATGCCTGCTCATTGATGTATTTTTTACTATAAATGTATATAAATTTAAATTGCATTTTAATTGGCTTTGAATCCATATCACAACAGCAAAGAGCTAAGCATGATCTAGGTGCAATTTTTGCGTTTGAAAATGTTTGTATATATACGTTTTTAAAGGTCGTTTTTGGTCTTAATCTTTAGTTTCTATTACGAATTTCAGCGGGGCGGAGCGGGGTGACCGCTACCATTATGTAGGATATATATAACTATATATGTTAAACTAGTGCTCTGCTCGCGGATTTTCTCACGCGTACGCATATACGATTATTTATCTAATTATTTATCTAATTATTTACACTTTATTGTAAACAATTAAGTATTTAAATAAAGAAAATAAAATGAAATACAGCAAAAATACATTGATATCATTAGAATCTGTTGTTATTATATCGCAAGAAACGACTTGGTGTTATTTAAATATAAATAAAATTTTAAATCTCACTCATAAATAGAACCAATTGGTATAGCATTGATAAGGGCTTGTATATCATGATATACTTTATGGACATGTTTTCGAATATCCTAGACAAGTCTCTCATCATCAGCTTTAGCTTAGTTTTGGAACCGCTAAGGAATTTTACAAACAAAAAGGCACCCATTCATACTATACACTACTTAGACACCAGTGTATATATACTGTGGGACTTGAATTAGGTCAAGGCAAACTTTTCGATACATGACAAAATCTAAGTACCTTTCTTTTTTTTTTTTTTTTTTTTTTTTTTTTTTTTTTTTTTTTTTTTTTGACGCTGGGAAAAAATGACATTACGCATACCCTCCCCGCCGGGGGGCGGGAGAGGGGTATGTGGGACTCCCCGGTAAAGGCGTTCCCGGTATACCCACTAAAAATACCCAGCGACACTCCGACCTCACCTAAGTGGAGAGGGCCTGGGAGTCCATAGCGTCCAGGCCCTCGCCGGTGACTGCCCGCCCTACGGCAGGCCCTTCACACCCCTCCCGCGTGGGAAGGGGTCTTTACAATGGCCGGAGTGCACGGCCATTGTGGTCCGACGAGTGGGGTGATCCTTGAGGTGCGGGCGGTGGCGCCCCCCGCGCCAGTCGCCCGCTGATCACCCCCTGGGGCGGACGAGGACGGACGTTGAGCCCGCCGCCTTCCACCCCTTCTTCGTCTGCGGAGCGGCGCTGCGAGAGGGTCGTCCTCCCGCATGCGCTCCGCCGCCTCCTTCTGTGACATGACGTCCTCACAGAAGGAGGCTACCGCCGCCCATGCCTCCTCCCTCCTGAGCATGGCGGCGATCACGCTGGGGAGCGTGAGGTCCTCCCCGACGGCTGCCACCAGGGCGCGGCGGGGTTCGGCCCACGAGGGACACACCACCAGGGTGTGCTCCGCCGTATCCACTGCGGCCCCGCAGTGGTGGCACGCTGGCGACTCCTCCCTCCCGATCCGGTGCAGGTACGATCCGAAGCACCCATGCCCGGACAGCACCTGCACAAGACGTAGGGAGAGGGAGCCATGTCGCCGATCGAGCCAGTCCCCAAGGACGGGCCCGATGGCGTCCAGCAGCCGTCGCCCGAACGGCGCGGAGATGAGGTCCTCAGCCCAATGCTGAGTGGCGGCGTCCCTCATCTCACGGCGGATTGCCTCACGCTCTCCAGGGTCCGGGCGCTGGTTCAGCGCCCTCTGACCCGCCTTCCACTCGTACGCTCTGGCGAGAACCCAAGCCTCGAGCTCCCAAGGATGAGTTCCCGCCAGAACGCACGCCGCCGCAAAACTCACTGTGCGATACGCCCGTGCCACCCGCTGTGCAATGGCCCTTTGTGGCCTGCGGATGGCAGCGGCGTTCTCCCGTCGGCACAGTGAGTCCGCCCATATCGGAGCCCCGTAGAGGGCCATACTCTTTAGTATGCCGGCGTACAGGCGCCGGCATTGATCTCCGGGGCTCCCGATATTCGGGAGGAGCCACGAGAGGGCACCCGCTGTCTTCAGCAAGCGCGTCGACAGGACACTGAAGTGTGCGCTGAAGCGCCACTTGCTGTCGAGCACTAGGCCCAGATACTTCATCTGGGCCTTCACCTCGATGCGGGCACCCTCCACGTGGAAATGGGCGTCCGGCGGTTGGCGCGGCCGAGGTCCGTGGAAGAAAACGGCCTCGGTCTTGTGCAGCGCCACTCTTAGCCCTAGGCGGGAGATTCGATGCACCACAAGTGAACCTCCCGCCGAGGCCAAGCTGGCCGCCTCTTCGAAATTTCTCCCCCGGGCAGTCAGGAGTGTGTCATCTGCATAGCAGATGACAGACGTGCCACGGGGGAGATTGCCCCGCAAGAGCCAGTCAAATCCGATGTTCCACAGGAGCGGTCCTAGAACCGAACCCTGCGGGACACCGGACTCGACGCTGTATCTGCGGAGCTCGCCCGACTTGGTGGCTAGGCGGACTATGCGACCCTCCAAATAGTCCGCCATTAGCCTCCGCAGATACAGAGGCACTCCGTGAAAGCGGAGCGCCTCCAGAACGGTGATGTGGGGAATGGAGTTGAAGGCGTTGACTATGTCAAACGACACAGCCAACAGTCCATCCCCCGCAGCCATCGCCTCTCACCTGTCCCTTGAGACGGGACAGGGCATCCACCGTCGAACGCCCAGCTCGAAAACCAAACTGAGCGTCCGCTAGGTCCGGGCCAATTGTGCACAAGTGCTTATTGACACGGGCGGCGAGGATCCTCTCGAACATTTTACCGACCTCATCGAGCAATACGATGGGTCGGTATGCCGAGGGGGAGTCCGCCGGCCGCCCTTCCTTCCGCAGAAGGCACAATTGGCCCTCCTTCCACGGTTTCGGGAACCTCTCGCACGTCAGACACGCACTGAAGAGGTCCCGAAACCTTTCTCCCATCTGGGATGCGGCGATGGCCACCACCTTGGCGGGGACGCCGTCCGGACCTGGGGCCGTCTTCTTCGTCTGGAGATGGAGAGCCGCCATCTCCACCTCGTCGTCCGTCACCGGGGGGACCTCCTCGGCCGATGGAGCCGCACAGCGCGGGACGGTCATCGCTGGAGGGGCGAAGTTGTCCCTGCGCGGAAACAGGGACTGGACCACCCCATCCAGGAACGTCGGCTCGAGAGTCTCAGCAATTGGGGGGCCGCACGGGCGCAGCTTGTTACGCGCCGCCTTGTACGGCCTCCCAAATGGGTCTTTGTTGAGACCCTCCGACATCTCCGCCCTCGCGCTGACCTGAGCTTCGGCCATTCGCGCCGTCAGAGTGGTCTTCGCCTCTATGTAAGCTTCATAGAGGCGGCCCTCGTTTTCTTCGTCGCGACGGCGCCGCCGCCGGCTCCTTGTGTAGGCCCTCCTGGTCGCCACACAGGCGGCCCGGAGATCCCCCAACTCCTCCGACCACCAGTACACGGCGCGGCTGGGAGGAGGACGGTGAGACCGAGGCATGCTGGAGTTGCACACCTCGGTCAGAGAGGCCCTCAGCTGGTCCGCCGCGGCGTCCACATCCCGGACGTCAACGGGAGGGGACAGCCAGTCCTGCACAAAGGCCGCCTCCGTGGCGGCCTCCCGGTCTAGGCGGGTGAGTGCCCACCGCGGGAAGTGTGACCGACCCGCGCGGGCACTCCGGGAGCTCTGTGTGGAGAAAGACCCCTGACCCCTGAGTCAACTCTCTTTGTACAGTAGTTTACATTGAAATAGTTATCGTGATGTAATACAGCCTATAGCGTTGATAAATGGACTACCCATTATAAAAAGACTTTTTTAATTGGAACCAGTAGTTTCTGATATAAGCGCATTCAACCCATCAACATAATTAGCTTTATATTTATAGTGTAAGTACATATACGTAGATAGAATAGACTGAATAAAGCCTTAGATGTTTATTTGCATGTTAAACTCGTGTGGGTGACTAATCGCGAGTTAGTCTTTTGACAGATGAGTCATTAGGGGTTTTTATTTTGATTTATTTACCTCCAATGCAAAAAGGGGTGTGTAATATGTTTAGAGACGATATCTGTGTGTGTGTCTGTCTGATTGTCTGTGGCATCGTAGCTCTAAAACTATAGATCGATTTCGATGCTTTTTTTTCATACGAAAACCAGTTTCTTTGCGGTTGTACATAACTAAGTTTGGTGAAAATCGGTCTTGCAGTTTCCATCTTTTTAATAAAGATGTAACGCATTTTTGTCATAAAATTGTATAATTTGCATAGGGTTGTCTTTTTTAAATATTTTTAACATAATTATGTTGCTTCTTGTCAAGACACTCCGTTCTCGGCTTTCGATAAATTACAAGCAGAATGTAAACTAATAATGGCATTTTAAAATATAACACCTATGAAATAAATAATAATTTTGAAATCAATCAGAAATTAATTGTACTATATAGCATTAATAACTTATATAATTTATTGAAATTAATGTTTATACCTCTTACAAATCTTATTATCTATCATTTGGCTTGTTCTATTTCATATTAAACTTTAACTTATCAAGTACAGTGCAAGGTTTTAAGCTAATAATATATGCTTACAACCCTTAAATTTCCCTTCAAGTAACAAAAAGGATGTATATACACACAGTACCTTAGATATTATTTATAAGGGCGGGGATTACACCTGGGCAGTGCGAGACGTTAGGGCGCCGACTCAGGCAGTTCGCGCTCGAGCGCCGCACAACGCGGTCGCTCTGTATCTAATCCAATGAAAGCGACAACGATAATAAATGAAAAAAAAACATAAACGGAAATAAGCATTTATGAATGAAAAATAAATGAAATTATCTTCAATTTTGGTTTTAAATGTAAATGTGATTGTGATAGACGAGTGAGATGTAACTGACCTGGTTTTTCGTGAGTTGCACAATTGCGGCCGCCGACGCGATTTTGGTTTGTAAGTACTTTTTTATTATTATTATTTTGAAAGATATATATATATATATATATATATATATATATATATATATATATATATATATATATATATATATATATATATATATATATATATATATATATATATATATATATATATATACTATTTTCTGTTTAAAATTCAACAAATGTATATATTAGGATACAAGTATTAAAGATTACTGTAAAATACAAGAAATTAAGTTGCGAAATGAATAAAAACATAAACAGTAATAAAAGTTAGTGTAGAATCATTATATCTATATTTTTATTTATTATTAAAAGTGAGTAAAAAGTTATTAATTTTTTTATTAAACTTAAATAGAAAAATAAAGTAATGTTCGGCTTAACCTTACAAGCTCGCATTAAAGAGCTTTTCGGTCTTTCTTATAATTTTTTCAGAATTACGTACCTGTTTTGTTGATTATTTTTTTAAAATTCTTTTAAGAAGAAAAAGAAAGAAAAATTGAATATTTTTCAAAAATGTAAACAAAATTTTGTGCTTTTTAATATCGAACATAATTGAGTTTTTGAAATATTTTTAATATTGACTTACTTTTAATATTGAACTTTCATACAATTTCCATTGACGTAACACTTGAGTTTGTAATAAACAATTCGCATAAGGTAATCTAAAAGCTCTTAACCTTAAATACTATAATGTACGCAGGACGGCTATTATTAACTAGATAGAACAGCTTATTTACAATTTACTTCTCGTCAGAACTCCTTTTAGATGGTAAATATTTGATTAAATTTTAGCTGAGACGTACTTTCGTTGTATGATTGTAGTGAAATTATAACTAATGAATTTAAGATATATTTGTATGAAGCATTACATGTCATGCCAAGCAGGTGCTGTCCCGCTATGGCAAGATAAGCCATGGGTTTGATTGCCGACGGTAAAAACTATAGCGATAAACGGAAAACAGTTTCTTAATAACACTATCTTTAAAAAAAATTACCCGGTTATAACAGGGTAGACAGAGGGAACTTAGTGTTAAGACACTTCGTTTCCCACTTTTTGCCCAATTTTGAGAATTTACGTGTCGAGGGGCGGATCATTTGAAATATACATATAAATATATAAACGACAATATTATGAAGAAATATACAAATAAAAAAGAATATAATATAATATAAAAATAAAAAAGAATACTAAAATAAAGTACTAACGCGTCTCTTGCAGGAGCTTTTACTTATCTCGGTTGAAAGATATATTATGGAATAAATCCATGTTGTCGTTTAGATCTTGCTAGAGACATAAGCTGCACATCCGTCTTAGATAAAGCTTTATTTATATTATTTTTGTTTATAAAACATTTTGGTATATTTCGGTATGTTTTATCTCACTGTACACTATAGTTACAGTTTCAAATTCTATTTTGTCACTATGCAACAATTTATAAAATATTATCCCGCTTGATGGTACAAATAAGCAACGTCGAGTTATATCACCCTTTTTTATTCATGTTAAAACTTTGGGTTTTGTATGTTTACGATAAATGTACATCACGCTCAACAACTTCTCTAAGGAGTCAACTAAGGAACCATTCCTTTATTTCTAATAATCTAGGAGATCCTTTACCGTGTTAGATTAGTTGTTTCAGTCTTCAAATTCTTTAATACCCTATGTTTCATACAAATACGTGCGTTAGTACCGGAGATGAGATATTTTGTTATAGTTATTATAGATAAACATGATTTAGGGTATCGTAGCACAGCGTCTCCTTGTGAGAGCGTTGTTGTAGGCGGCTGCGGACGGCTAACAAAATAAAGCACGGCGTTGATTTATACAAAAGGCCCTTCAAAACGCTCGATAATTATACGGAGAGTGGGAAACGGAGTGTCTTAACACTAGACCCGGTCCCAGTAATAAAAATATCCCGGTCTTTTATTATATATTATAAATAATCATTTCCCCCGCATCTCGACACCATGATTGATGAAAATTCATGCAGATCCGTTAGCTTCCACTTATCTGTTTGCAAACTAAACTGTCTGTACCAAGTTAGTTTTATTTGTGTTCTGCTTAACCTCCGGTCACACATCGCGTTGGAGCTAAATACCAGTTGGAAACTAACTGTAACGCTTCACGTTGTATGCTGTGTAATGTTTGCTGGTTATTTTAGTTTGTGGTCACGGGCTTTTACGCTTTATAGAGCTTTTGGGGTTGTAGAGTCGAGTTACACGATTCTCAAAATTAATTAAAAGTAAATAACAGAAGAACCTATTATAGTAGGTGCGTTATGATTATTTCATAAATACATGAAATAGAAGTGGAAAGGCTTCATTTTCTAAAGCGGAAAATTGGATGCTATCCAAGAAACGTGGTTCGAGGCACGCTACGATCATTTTTTTTACACTTTTTAAATATTTTCCTTTCTAAAATAATTATATAAATAGATTTAAAAGTTTACTTTTCATTTCAACAAATATCTATGGTTAAACCGTATCAAATATGCAAGTTGCACTATAATTCAGAACTTTGTTAGATGAAGCTCACTCCAGAGAAACAATTTTAATATTAGATACATCAAGGTAACGGCAGGGAGGTTCGCGAAACCTGTCCCTCGACTTGTGCATACATTCTCTTTATACATTTTTAATATTATCTTCGTAGTTGTCATTTGGTAGTTTGTTAGTTTAACTTATACGATTTTTTTTGTTTTTAGAGTTAGTAGCTCTTTAATTGTGTATTATTGAATATTGTCAAATAAATATATTTTTATTTTTTGGATGCTAATCTAGTTAAGTCTAGTCTAGTCTAGTGATCTAATCTAGACTAGATAAGCTTATGTAACTATTTATATGTGATTTAAAATAATACTAAAATTATGATATACTCGTTTTTTATAGTATCCTGTTCTGTACATAATACATAACTATATATTTTATATTTTTTTTCGCTTTTGTTTTTGATTGATACCGTTTTGTTTGGATGTATCTTAAGAATGGTTTTGTTAGAAAAGTTGTTGTTAAGAATAGTTGGTTATTTATAATTTGCGATTAGTTTTTTGCTGACGTCATCAATTCAATTTCGAAATTTAACTAATTTGAGTTGAAAATGTCACGTCTTAAAGTGCATAGCTTCCTGCATCCACATCTGCACAAGTAGGTAGATGAAATTTAGTGCCAAGACACGTATTTTGCCCAACTTTGAGACAACAGTGTCGAGAGGCCAAACTCAACGGCAAATTTATTATAGTATTTATGAGATTTGCTTGCACAAATATTTCAAGTTCAATATATAATATTTACAGTTTTAAATTAAACAAAATCTTATGCTACAGTTAAAACTTGCTATACCTAATGTAAAATTTAACTATGAATGTACAAACCTAAATATAGAAATATGATTGAAGTATTCGAATAGAACATTTCTTATGCTGTTCTGAAACGTTATTTTTTTATTTTTTTACTATATTTTCTGGGTATTTTCGAATTAATTTCGATTTTGACTCTGAATACGTAAGCATCTCATGTAATATTTGGAACTGTGAAAACTTAGTACATTTTATTCTCTATTTGTGTGAACAACGTTAATGGTTTTAAATTTAATGAAATAATGTATTTAAGATAATCGGTTACTACTAAACCGACGAATTCAGGGTCACTCATGAAATCACTAGTGATATATAGTTTCTTAATTAATATAAGTTTATATATATATATATATATATATATATATATATATATATATATATATATATATATATATATATATATATATATATATATATTTAAAAAACGAACCTATGTTGATTTGGAAAGTTTAATTTCCTAGCTCCTGTAGTCTCGTAGCCATTTACTTGACTTTGATATGTTTTTTTTTGTATTATATTCGTCTCTTATTTTGTATGAAAAAATTAATTGTACTAAATCATCCGTCAACTTCTTATATAGGCGTTCAGTATAATTGGATATTGATTTTTCTTATATTCGTATGTCAAGTCAAGTATTCTGCATTTGCATAGAGTTCTTCGCGAAATTATAAATCACTTATTTCTCCTTTTTCTATATTCTTGTTGTCGATTCACTAATTGATTAGATAAGTACATGTACTAGTACAGTCGGGAACCTGTCAAATATGCCACGATCGCATTACCTCTTAACATCCATTGGTTTATATTTTGTAAATATAGTAAACCAGTATGTATTTTTTACATGGAAAAAGATAAGGTTACAGATTCGGTTCCAAACCGAAATGTTATAGAGTTTCAAGAACAAATTTGGCAAAACCTTCGAATTATGCGCTCATGGCATTTTTCGTCTCAAATTGCATAGTCTTGATTTACATTTTATTTTCGTCAAAAAGTAGACGGTAATGTATTTTATGAAAATATATTTTATTTTGTAAATAATACTATTATATATAGCGTTTGATTTCTAACTTCAGGCACTAATGGTACAAGGTGCTGTCATTTTATTTGTGACGATCTGAGCATATTTATCTTTAGAAAGTGATAATATATGTAGGACAAAGGCCCTCCTTAGGAGAGTATTCCATGTCTCTGATCACTTAATACATTTAGAGTCCGTTGCATGGTAGCTGCCCGAAATACAAAATAAGTTTATATGGAAGACCTAAACTTTCTTCCTTCTTCCATTTTGGTGAAATGCATGGAGAATTTAGAAAGGAGTACGTGATCCTGTACATTTGCTGGTGGTACTTAAAACGGCTCTTCATGAACAGCTACCTGGAACAAAATTCTAGTAAAATATAGAAACAATTTTTTAAGTGACATTTGAAAACGCGACGGTTGAGGGTTATCCTGATAGATAAGCGCAGCGTTGATTTCCGCCACTCCACCTGCAATGTTTGGAAATTCGGTTGGAGAGTGGAGAACGGCGTGTCTTAACACTAGGTTCTCTTCACGTACCCTCATATATGCGTGTGAGGCTGAAAGAAAATATTTTCTATCCAAATATTTAATTAATACAAACGAAGCGTTTTTCTCTAGTAACTAACTAAGAACTCTACGGCTGTTGATATAGGATGACGCTATGTAAATATATAATCAATCTTGAGCTCTTGTTAAGTTTAATGTGAATACGTCTCTGGCTTAAGGGATTTGCCAAAGGAGCGTAAACAGATTGTGGCCGTGAGATTAAATCATACCTACTTAGGTGCCTACTGCCTAGTATTATGAAATTGGCAAATTAATATTATATGCTTAATTATCTGTATAATTACTTAAGTCAAATAATAAGTATTCAATACGAGGCGTTGAGTTACGTCACTCAATATGTAATGTCTCGTCTCATTTGGCCGTAAAGCGAAGAACAGAGTATTTTGACACTAGGTTTTCTCTATATAGTCAGTCTAGTTTAAGTGGGATAAAGGGTGAAGGTGGAAATAATAGACATTTTAAGTATATTTTAATATCTTGAACTATTCTGAATCAAAACGATTCATACGATTTTTACACTTTTTTAATAATTTTATCAATAACTTTGCTCTACCTTAATGATTTAATCATTAACTTTAATTAGTCTCTAAGCCTCTTGGCTTTTGTTTAATACTACTATACAATCTCTACGAAAATATATTGCGTTATGTTAAGTTTGTTGTTTTATTGAAAACCATAGAGAATAACATACCACAAACCTTCGAATAGACCTTGAATAAATTCTCGCTGCATTTTTCATAAAGTTTACTTAAAAGCTTTACTTAGAAGTAAGGTTTACAGTTCACTTAAGTGTTGAAAATCTCTAGTAGGTACTTTTTTGCATCTTTCTGATGTTCAATAAATCCCATGTCGAAAAAAGGATCCTCCTTTGGGGAAACACAAAAATAAACTCATTTTTAGATATAATGGAGCATGTTAGCCAAATTGAGTGCCATGGATAGAAAATGTTTAAAAACGAAAGTTGCAATTTCCTTGGTAATACAGCGGGAGGGGCTACCCCTTCAGCGCTTAGGCGTTTCCGGACAATTTTTTACTGTATTAAGAACATATCTTTACTCGTAAGGTGGTTTGGTTCTCGTTATTAAGAATGGTGGTCATTAAGAACTCGACTCAAACTCATCAATAGAAGTCGATAACAAGTCTATTAA
Source organism: Dione juno (assembly GCA_037127375.1). Classification (NCBI taxonomy): domain Eukaryota; kingdom Metazoa; phylum Arthropoda; class Insecta; order Lepidoptera; family Nymphalidae; genus Dione; species Dione juno. The sequence continues at coordinate 978,863 of JAXRJS010000008.1, read as the reverse complement.
TCGTTTCTTTGAGCTTGTGCAGATCAAAATAAATGACCCTGTATATCCCACGAAATATAGAGAAGTAGGTTTGTACGACAGATATTTTGTTTTGCGGATAATTTTGATGTGTAACCGGGAATACCCCAATAATTTCTGCACTTTGGGTTATAGTTGAAAATTCAGAAATCCTTTTCACTTCTCCTATTGAAACAGTACACTTACTGTCACGAGAATATAATTCGAAAATATTTTAACAGTTTCGAAACCTTTTAAAGCTTTAAGCCGTAAAGCTTGAAAAAATTGCATTTTGAGGTATGGCAAAATGCAAATTTAGTTTTTGCTTAAACTAGTGGTGTTAAAGTTTTTAACGTAAATGCTAGTAACTAAAAAAAATATTATGTACCTAAATTGTATTATTCTGAAGTAATTTTAGTAAAATTTTCTTTTGGACTAAAATAAAATGTTATCGCTGTTAGTGGTCTGACAAAAAGCTGCAAAAAAAGTGATCAAAGTATTTAATTTTATGTATCGCTATTAATAAAGAAAACAATTTTGTGAGGCTATAGTGGCGTATTTGGACAGCGTCTGACTTGGTTTGATAGTCTCGAGTAATGGATTATCCTCATCTTTCCGCTCTGGCGCTTTAAGCTACGCCACTAATGTTTCGAATTTGAACGGCAAGCAGGGACATGTGTTTTAATACTAAATATATTAATTTCTACCCACCTAATACCTGCTATATACGGTATAGAGCGTAAAGCGAACAAATAAGCAAAAATAGATTTTTTTTAATTACGCTTTTTCATGGAACAATTGTATTAATAAGAAGCGACGCAGCTTTTTTATATATAACCGCTGAGTGCATTATAGTTAGCGTTGTCATTCATGTCTGAATTTGTGTCAACAGTGAATTTTATATGTCTAGAAAAAGATGAAATAAAAGCGAATTTATAATATTTATCAATTGAATAATAAGAAGTTTAATTTTTAAGTTAATTGTGTGTCTTTTTTATCATACCTGTACATTTTGCGGATTATTTTTTAAGACAATTTATTAATTTTAGTTTTTACTTGAAGTTGTGATGTTCCAATGAAATTTAGTTTTTATATTCATTTTTTTTATTTTAAAATATTCAGTGTTTTTTGGGAAGCAGTTAAATATTTTATTTTTTATTTTTTTGTCCCACATATATGGTAGGTAGGCAGAGAGAACTCAGTGTCAAGACTACCGCTCCTCTGTTTTCTACCGGAACCCATGAAACCGCGTGTTGTATCGCGTAACTTAACGCTGCTCTTGGTTTTATAAGAGTAAGAAGTGGAAAAAGTTCATGACAACTATCGCGTTTACAACCTGTCATTGTCACAATTTTAATTATAATTCTTAAAATGCCAAAAGTTCCGTCTCACCGGCTCCGGTTTAACAAAACGACATCATTTAAAAGTTAAAGTTGTTATTTAGTACCTTTTAATTTTAATACAAAACATATAAATAAAAATGTAGAGTCAGTTAGTGATTTCATCATAACCGAGTTTTACGAGTGTGTATATAGTTCTATATAGAGTATATGAAACTTTCACTTGAATACAGAGGAGTTGTGGACTAGCATTTAGCCTAATTTTTATCCTGGTACTTCCGCGGAATCGAGATTTTCACAGGAAAGACGCTTTTTAGCCATACCGAAAATGTGCCCGAGTAGGTATCTACTGTCCAGATAAAATATTGCGTATAAAATTTTTCATAGACAAAATAAATTAAACCATAAAAAAATTAAGTGCATGCATATTATATTATATCCATACACATCGAGCAAAGCTAGTTATTAATATCTTGTCAAAATATTATTGCTTAAAGTAGTCCAAAGTCAGAGTATTTCACTAGTAAAAAATTTTGTATTTACTAGTACATCACTAGTGTAGGCAGAGGGACCTCTTGGTTCCTCACTATCCCGCCCAACTTTCGAGATATGGCCGGCTCGGGTGCGGAGCTCAACGCCGCGCTTTGTCTGCCAACTTAGTCGTGATCATTTCATTTTCTATATCTCGCATTTCACTCTAAAGCCAAAAGTTAATATTTAACAAAAGGATATTAAAAGTTGAAATTACTCGTAAATATATTTCATGTAATTTACAATGTATTCTAGATACGTAATTTGTAATGACAAACTAGCGAAATGGTCAAATTTTGTTCGGGCTTCGAGGATTGTACATTTTAACATTTAAATTTTGTTCCCATTCTGAGAAATTTGCTTAATCTTTGTGTTTATTTTCCTATGTTTTGTACTAGTTAGTACGTTTGCGCTCCTTGGCTATCTATGCTCATATTATATGGAGGTAGAATTTGGTGTTTTTTGTTTTTTTATTGATAAAAACTAAAACTTGTAAACCGACTTCTAATAAAAACGGGGAAAATTCATTACTTGCTTAATTATGATACGCTTTTGCAATAAAAATAGATAAAATTTAATAAATAAACTTTTAAAATAATGCATATTTGCAAAGATATCTTTGTAAGCATAGTATTTATTAATCCTTATGAAATATATTATTTATCACAAATATAACGTTTTGAATAAATGATTACCCTTTACATCAATTTCAATGAATATTTAAGGAGAAATTACAGTTTCGAAATAACTCCGGAGCGAATTTTGTGAGCGATAATTGGAGGGACGCGGTCACGAGGCCGGCCGGTGGCTTTGCGACGTATATATATATATATATATATATATATATATATATATATATATATATATATATATATATATATATATATATATATATATATATATATATATATATATATATATATATATATATATATATATATATATATATCATATTTTATAGCTTTTATAACTATCTAATATTTTTTCAAAGATATTTTATTAAATAAATGACGTACATTCATTTCCTTGTTCATAGCAGTGTAGAAAATTAAACATCACTAAGTATATTTATACAGTCATAGCGGGAATCTACGTGACTAAGATATCTTGTACTGCTCTTTAAGCTAGCTTCAAATTGAACGTAAAATTTATATTAAAAAAGTATGTATATGTTCAAACATATTGTACAATGTGATATGTGACTTTTAGAGCTATATTAAAATAATGTATTTAAATAATGCTCATTTTTCTTGGTCTTTTTCATTTAGACAAAACGCGGCGTTGAACTCAACGTAGTATCTCTTGAATATCTAGAGGATTTAATATAGCTCTTTGCATAGAACAATTGTGAAATACAATACGGATACTGTTTTAATCAAATTTAAATATGGCTACAATTTTCTATACTATTTTAAATTTCACAGTGTCTGTTTTAATTACAGTAACATTATGATTTCATAGTAATTGCAATAAACAAATTATTGAAGATACGTGTGACTGACAGTTTTGTACCCAGAAATATGTCGGTGGAAATCGTTCTCGTAATTGTATATGACTTTTCATGTGTTTACCAAAAATAGAAGACGCCGCACCGTTTGTCCAAAACAAAACGTTATTTTCCGCAACAATAAATAATTTTGATGAGTATACATATACATGTACATACTTATTAATTTTTCGGTTTAGTGATCTCCAATAAATAAAGGAGACTGTCGTGGTGCAGAGGTACAGCGTGTGCCTGTAAACGCGACGGTTTTGGGTTCGATTCCCATGAAATATTTTTAATATTCTTCGCTCTGTCAACAAGTCAGTAAGTGAGGCGTTAAATTCCACTCAATAAGCGATGCATCTAAAGATGGAAAGCGGGGAAGGAATGGTTTAACACTAGGGTCCTTGTGTCTACGCGGTTTGCTCCGCCGCCTACCCTGCTACGAGCGGGTACAGCGTGAAGCTAAAAATTTTTGGTCAAAGCTAAAAAATAAAAACCTTCGTAACGCAGCGTCTAAGTGGTAACGCGAAGGTTATCGGTTCGATCCCTAGGCGGAAATCAATTTTAAAATAAAAAAAAAACAATTCTCTTGGACAATTAGAATATGTGTACACCTTCTCGTTATTTCCATTTGTTCACGCAGGAAAAGTCACAGGTAAAGGATAGTTATCAAATAAAAAAGAACTACTTCGCCAGTTACACGTACATATAAATTACGTGTTTAATTTGAATGATATTGTATTTAGATGTTGTCTCAAAAAAAGCTCATAGGATGGTGTGAAGACTTCTAAGTAGTGAGTAGGCTACGACGCTTATGTGTAGAGGCGAAGAGACCTCCGGGGAGAATTCGTTACTAAACTATGAAACTCTCGAATTAAATAATATATATTGAAAAATCTTAGTTTTCAAATTAAGTGTAATCAATTATTGTTTTTTTTTTTAAATCTATGGACTAACCTATAATATTTATTTCATGTATCTTATACGAGCACTTGAGTATATGAGCTCATAATCGATGAAATGGAACAAGTAGTTTCATAATAACTCAAGAGGAAAAATTTAAATGAAACTTTTTCCTAGCAAATCTGCAGTAATAATATAAAGCTGAAGTGTTTGCTCGTTTGTTTGTTTGTTGAGGAAGACTAAAGGCTATATAACATCACGCTAAGACTAATAGGAGTGGAGAAGTAATAAAAAATGTTATGAAAACGGGAAAATTTATTTTAACGCGTAAAAAGTCACGGGCGGCCTCTAGTATATATATATATATATATATATATATATATATATATATATATATATATATATATATATATATATATATAGATATATATATATATATATATATATATATATATATATATATTATATTAAAAAAAATTATATTAAAAAAAAATAACACAGCAATGTGAAGATAAGTCGATTCTTATGTTACGAGTCGACCAAAGACGTTCTTTGGACGTTAATTACGTTGTAACTAGACACCCACCTATAAGTGGAAATCGGAGTCGCTACCACTAAAGCACTTTTAAAATGGTTTAGCTGAGATTGAAGAGATTATTGTTTATAGTTTATTATTTTTTACTTGTATGTGCTTCTATAGTCAGATGAGAAAGAAACTCTGAAAGAGTCTGCTGTAGTCTAATGAGAAAAAACCAGACAAATACGAGCCGAAATCACGCGTCAAGGCTTCCGTGGCAATTTCGTGATTGTAACTCAAAGAGACGCACAATAAAAAAGTTAAAGTTAAGTTTGCTGACGTATGCACTTTGTGTAAGATGACCTACAAATTTAAGTTTGTAATAGTTGTTTTCTGTGAATAAAATAAATTACTAACTTTCGAATTTATATGTATATTGAAAAATCTCTGCCAAATCTCAAGATTCTAGGTCAACGGCAAGTACCTTACATGATTTGATTAAACTGTAACCGTGTAGTGGGAGCCAAATATGGGCCACAAATGGAGTGTAAGGCCAAGTGACCTAATTAAATTGTACAGGGCTCCTTGGCAAGATTTAAGAGGTTAAAGCATAGGTCCCTACTGCGAATTCTTCTATTTTGCAAAAATATTGTGATTTTATGATTTCTTAGAAGTTTTTGAAATTTTTTTTTAAAATGTGTCGTGATAGTATATAGCTCTGCAGAAAATTCTCCACTATTGGGTTTATTTATATTTATGCAATCGAGTTTTTCTTTTCTTATATTATTTTTTTATATATTTTCCTGATTTCTTTCTTCATTTTAAAGAATACAATAAATTTCTAAATAATAAACATATCTCTCCAGATATTGTTGCTATGTGCAAAAAAGCAGAGTTAACTAAGTACAAACTAATCTCCTCTCCGACTCATATTACTTCATATGGTATATGTTCCTAGCTGCCCACGTGTTTTATGTTATATTAAAATTTTATTTTTCAAGTCTTTGCTTTAATGCTTTAAGCCATTATGTTCCACATGAACTTCGCCAGTTCTACTATTGACATAGATTAGCAAGTAAACATTGCTATTTGTTGTACAAACTGTTTGGACTTGCCGTTGAGTAAACTGTCGTCTGGCAAACGCAGCCGTTATATGTCCTTTGCAACCGATTTGATGCAAGCGTCGTCTTATTGAAGCTTTTACGATGTTGTTTGTCTGGCATTAAGGGGTGGATGGTTGGATAGTGACTTTAGACTGTGGAAAGAATTCTAATATATAGAGCTGTTGAAATACTGGACTTTTTAGATAACTGGATTAAAATTAAAATAAAAGAAAGAGAAGATGCGAGGTAGATGGAAAGAACCTAGTGTTGTGTCACTCTGTTTTCGAGTTTCCGTTCCGTTTTCAAGATATTGTATATTGAGTGGTGGCACAGCGCCTGTTTGTAAACGTCAGGTGTAGTTGTAGATTCGATTCCCACTCTGGATTAAATTATTTCTTAGCTCTGGTGAGTAGACAAAGTAGTAGTGTCTCGAAAGGCGGAAAAATGGAATGGAATGGAAAAAGTGTCTGAGCACTAGAGAACCTAGTGCTGCCTACTCTGCTATATGCGAAAACATAATAATAATAAAATGTGAACTTCAGCTCGTAAGGTATAAATAATCGCTACGCGTACATAGAGTTATGGCCGATGAAGCAAATAATTAACGTTTACATGAGAAGCGATCGCCGTACCTGAAAGTTTAGTATCATCATTATTTCAAAGTTGGTTAAATAAAGGTGTCTTGTTCGCCTTCCTTGTTTAATAAGAGAGCGTCGTGTTGCTATTACGATTTACTTTAATTAGCCCTTAAGACGAAACCGGATAGACCAAGGTCAGGTGGAATATGATTACTTTCCTATTTATAGTTGGGTACATTGTGTTAAGCGTATTATTTTTCACAACCATAGCATATATAGTTTCAAAACATTAGAAATTCTCTATATTTAAGTCAAATATTCAAAAGGCAGTGAAACGTGACTAAGTTAAGTAGCCTTCGAAGCAGAATTCCAACCACGTTAATCTCGATGTAAGTTCGCTAATTATTAACTTAACAAAAACAGCTTACTACAGTGCCGCCGCAAAGCGTTAATTGCGAAACTTGGATGTACTTCGGTACATCCTGCGGGTCGTGACTCCGCTTTGATTTACCAACTTGCTCTTGACGTTTATTAAATAAATGGATAAAGCTCATTATAATATCTGTTTTGTTTAAGTAACATTTGTGTTTGGGAGAAATATTTGTGTAGCTTGGATTGGATTTGTTTGTTTAATAACTGTCTCTCTCTCTAAGTCCCTTTGTCTATCCTTGTATACGGGATACAAAGTAACATTTAAAAAATATATATTCTTAAGATATAGATCAGTCGACATATACAAGGATATAAATAATTATTGACATATCCTCGAGTGCGCGTCGTAGGAGTATCGTATCGTCTCAATCGCGCTACGATGGGGTCAATTTCATTTTACAAATGAAATTTACTGTCTGCTGAAAAAGGTTCAAGTATATATAGCCTCTTTATTGATTGAAGATGGAGGGAGTGAGATGGTTTTTTTTTATTTAAAAATATAATTATAGCTTCAAATCCTGATTGGACTATTTATAATTATCATTTTTCAAAATATTTTCGTTTCTCCATCATTATCATACAAGTCGGTATACCACATAAGATAAGATTGATCATAAAAATGAGCAGACCATGGTAAATAGATTAAAATTAAATCAATTAGAATATAGCACTAGTCTCTAGGTACGCTACTTTTTAGTTTCCCTTGCTCTATTAGTACATAGTGCGGCGTTGATTTCTACCGCTCAGGATAATATAACTAGTATATGCAGGATAAGTGAAGCTGAAGCTTATTATCTATTATATTTTTCGCTATATATGTCGACCAATGTATACCAAACTTAAAACCTGAACAACTATTTTTTACTTTTTGCTTTTTAACATAAAAATCCTATAAATTGACTAAAACGATAGTTGGCCTTCAGCCAGGAGTTTACGATTTCGTAGCGACTAAATAGTCTCGTAGGGTGTCCATTGAATTTTTCATTTTCATGTATGAAACTTTTCACGTACTATTTAACCTAATATCATGTGGTATTAATGTAATGCAGTCTAGACGCCGTTTATATTGTTAACTGCTATTGGCTTCACGTCTATCGGTTATTGTTTTATTATTTTTTTTTTAATTTCAATATCTGATCTCGTCATAGCGTTGTTGAGATGGTAGAGTTCCGTATATTAAAAGAAATATATTAAACTTTTATAGGATTACTTTGTCTGTCGGCCCAAGTATGTCAAGAGTAAAATTAAAAACAAATATTATTTTTTATACGTAGGGGAGTTTTTTTTAGCCGTATCTACAAAAGATAACTGGTCCTTATGGTATGAAACCAGATTATGTCCAAAAGAATAAACCAAAACTCTTATAAAATCACCTTGTTGTGTCCGTGTGACTGTTTGTCTGTCCGTGTGTCAAGACCATTTTCTCAAAATCGCGTGACGAAATTGAGTTGAAAAATATTGAAGACGTATTCAAAAGATACCGCATTCCTGCATTTTATATGAAAACTGTCATGTGATCTAAAACTACAGGACGTTTCTCGTTCGATATAGAACCTAATATTTATTAATAAGTTGTATTTCCGTCGATTAATCATGAAATTGGTACTGAACCCTCCGACCGGAGTATGATTCGAACTTGACCGATAGTCACTAGTTTTTAATTAATCATATCAGTTTTAGGTACTTCTGTGGTTTCACCAGTATGGAATATTAGTCTTGTAAGTTTGACATACTAAATGATGTGGCTTCAACATTTGAATTTAAATTACTGAAAACGAGCTTAGATGCGCATACTCTATAATTCGCTTTACTAAGCGGATACTATACTTCGCACTAAATATATCTATAATATAAATATACATAGTATATATTTTACGGGATAAAACTACTGTTTTATCCTGTAAAATATATAATATGTATATTTATATTATAGATATATTTAGTGCGAAGTATAGAAATAATAACATTTATAAGTAGAGAGAGCATTAATCGAGAGCGCATCTCAAAGGGCTCAAAGAGTAAATTTCAGGAACTGTTTTAAGCTCCTCTCCCTGTATCTCTCAGTGATAGTGAATCCATACCTAGAGATGTTTACGAGTGACATTCTCAATATACTTTTTTTTCTTTTTCAATTTTCACCATACGGTGTGGCATAAGCAATTAAAATCTTAAATAAATTTTACAGGCGTGTAAATCAAGAGCGGGGAAGTCCCGCGCATTTTACACAGTATTTTATTACAATAGTATGGAGGTTATTATAGGGTATATATACTATATATATATTTATGTAGGTAATAAATGATATTGCTCTCAAGTTAGTACTTTATAATGTTAGTAAACATTTTAATTAAATCTCTTTAACCGCATCAATTGCGTATATTATAATAATCATAAATTATTTTTGGAAGCCCAAAGATGTTTTGAACACTTTGCAATAGTCCGGTGTAGTATTTAGGCAGACCTTTGTTTAACTGAGTCCAGTCCGACTAGACTAGATTAATCCAGTTAAGGATGTTAATTTTAAATATGTATAATCTAAGTCAAACAATCTTGAAAACAACTAATTAATTATTTACCTTACATTGAGAGCGGACGTATAAATGATATATTTCTAAATAGAAATAGCTCATTCATTCTAAAATTTAAACGAATTGCTTTCATTTAAAAAAATATATTCTTCGTTCTTATTTTAAGCTTTCGGTCTTACTTTCCAACTTTACTAAATTAAGTTATAAATAAAGTATGTTTTAGCAATGTAGTTAAATTAAAATCAGTAGCCTTAGGCTTTTCTATGAATATAGCAGAGACTATACAAATATAGCCTAGAGTTAGGACCTTCCGCTTTCAAATGATTTTTTGGGATTTGTCTATGGAGTGGCGGAACTCAACGACGCGCTTTGTCTTCTTACCTTAATTCATAGCTTCAAGTGAACCAAAAAAAAGAACCCAACCCCAAACTGTCACATTTACAGTCAGAGGCTGTGCCGGTGCACCACGACGGCTATGGTTATTTTATTATGTAATATATATATATATATATATATATATATATATATATATATATATATATATATATATATATATATATATATATATATATATATATATATATATATATATATATATATATATATATATATATATATACCGTAGCCATATATCAGTGAAAACAGCAGTATAAATTAACAAGTTGTGTCAGTTTTAGAGTCAAAACTTTCCAACTAGATATGTTACTTAGTAACATGTTTATTTTGTGGTCTTAACGCGTACAGTCCGCAATTTAATATTCGTGGACTATATTGTTTTTGGTTGGTTTTTTATTGTTTATGCTTTTGTTGTGTTTTATTTGTATCTAATTAATAAATTCCATAAATATCAGATAACAATCAATAATCAATATATAGCTAAATTATTACCGAGTAGCAAATTATGCAGCGACATAACGTTACGACACGATCAATACGAACAGAACTAGGTTTTTTTTTTGCAAAAACGGTAAAATTTGACGATGATAAATAAAATAGTAGCTGATTAAGTCTGGACTTACATCCAAGATGTTTTTTTGTAATAAAAGTGAAATTATAAAAAAAAAAAAAACAAAAAAAAAAAAAGGGCTAATAGTTACGAGCTTTTTAAATTTAAAGATACATATTGATAAGAGATTTTTGAACACGGTACCCTAATAACAAAATTTTATATTACTGTACATACACCCGTATACCGCATGTGACCTACAAGCCGAAAGGCAATTTCAATTACGTTACCGACCACATCAATACTTACTTTCATTGAAAATTAGGAGGGATCGGCTTCATACATTAGTAATATCTAATGTCCACGCGGACACAATGGCGAAAAGCTCGATAGCGAATTTCGTTACAGATAATGTATTTTTTATGCTAATATGCTGACCTTTTTTTGGACTATCTTTTAATATAACAAAGCTATATTAGCCTAGTTTAAATGAATCTGGTGTAAGATCTGTCTAGGTCTTATATCTTATTATCACTTTGCCTTCTGCCTGTTAATTTTTGGCGCATTTGTACTAAATTCTAGGGTAAAAAACACTTAAGGACTTTCATCCTTAGTGTGGATTAACACTTTAAAAATCATTAAAGCATTTAATAAAAATAGCATTCTCTCTTGCCAATTGATTGTTCTATGCAAAAATCTTTGGGTAGCGGAAATTTGTACAAAATTTCCTACAGAGATGCCAACAACGTAATAAGGGAGGACGCATGGCTTAGTGGTCAGAGCGCTTGGACGGTTTCCATAAGGCGCGGGTTCAAATCTCGCTGCGTTCAAATTTTTATATGTTTTCTTTAAGTATTTTTTCTATCCTTAGTGTGGATATAGTAACACTATAAAAATCGGTAAAATAATTCTAGGGTACTTCCCGTAGATATAGAGTTATAAAATTTATTAAAGTTAGAATGTATAGTACAAACAATAAAAAAATTGAAAATTAGAAATTTATATCTACATATATCAAATAAAACTCATCATGTAAATGATACGGTACACTCGCATTTGACCGACATTTTTTTAACAAAGTATAGCTTTGGATGTCAAGCTTTTTCTAATTTGATCATTTGTGTTACGCGCAACATGTACCCAAATGAAGGCATGTTTCTTGAGGTAATTAGGTTAAGCTCGTTTGTCGTCTAGCATCAGTAAAGTACCGACCGCAAGAAAAGTAAATAAAATCAAATAATCATCGTGGTACCAAATATGATCGATGTTGACTCGGATGTTAGTTATAAGACCGCTCTCTTATGAGACAAGGCGTAGCGTTGGTTAGCGCCATTCGATTTGCAGTGTATCTTAAATCGAGTGGAAAGTTAACTACGAAGTTAAGTTTTCTTCCTCGGCTTATTTTATTTGGAAAACGGTTTTGTATATGATATTAAAGCAAAGATATGAAATAAATGAATATTGATCGAGTTTTATCAATAAATTTCAGCGTATCAAAAAAGAGATTTTTATTAATAGCCATTTTTAACATCGCTTTCAGTGTAAAATGTAAACCGTTAGCGGTTCATTTTGGGAGCTGATTGATCAGTCAGCCAGGAGATTGACTCTTTTATAATAAAGTATAGGTGATATTTTAAAGTGTTGTTTTCAAACCAAGTTTAATATGATTTCCCTCGTATGTGGTATGTAGTAGTTTCCCACGCATTGTTTTTTGTCTTGACCTAATATGATCTGCAATATTGCCTAATAAGTACAACCTGGTGCTTTGGCACTCCGTTCACCGCTTTCCGTCCGTGTTCAAGATATTGCTTGTTGAATGGCGGAACTCTACGCCGCGCTTTTGTGCCTCATCAGGAATCGAATCAGGATAAATAAAGACTGAGTGGGGATCGTAACCAACCATAATGATTCAGACGCTATCCCACTGTGCGACGGTGGTATTATTTGTAATTTTAAGACCGCTTTAGCTTAACGCTGTATCCCATACATAGAAGGATAGGCAGAGGGACCCTCCATCTATTAAGAGACTCCATTTCCCGCTTTCCGCCATTCGCGACATTCCGTGTTGAGTCGTGGATCGCAACACCGAGCTTTTTATTGCTACCAGAGCGAGAAATTATATAATTAATTCCCTTTAGTGGGAATCGAACTCACAACCGTCGCATTTATAGTCAGACGCTGTGCTGCTGCGCCAAGACGGCCTCTATTTTATGATAATAATAATAATTATTTTTTTGTATGTACTTTATAGTACACCCAAGAAAAAATACAGCAAAAAATAATATAAAAAAAACAGAAATTGTACAAAAGGCGACCTTATTGCTTAATAGCAATCTCTGACAGGCAACTTTAATGCAGAGGAAATAACAAAATTGAGATTGAGGATAGGGTGTCAAAATAAGAAAACTAAATATATACCATATTATTAACGAAAATATTTGCATGCATACATAAAAAAAGAAACATGTAAAATAATATAGGTACATAAATAACCTAAATATAGGTATATACTTACACACATACATACATACATACATACATACATACACAACACACACACACACACACATACATACATACATACATACATACATATAACAATAACATATACGTTGTGAATAGTGTAACGGCAAGAAAGTGGTAATATATGATACTGTTTTAATAAAACCTCACCGTAGTATGTTGCTCGTTTGGTATGCAGGTGTAATTAATTAATAACCCCCGTATTGAATTCAATACGAGTATTTACAAGAATGTTGCTACTCACTGAAAAATAATTTCTTGCCGGCAGAAATTACTTTCAATCTGGTTATTATAGAGTATAGTTTTTCTCTAGTAAATAGAACGCATATCCACTACCCATATATTTCAAAATTCAGCTTTTATCATTTATTATGTTATTTCATATAAATTTTTGAAATTTTATAAAAAAAATTCTATATCGTTATAATTTTTTTTTACTTGAAAACATTTTATGTTAATACGAATATGATGAACACTCAAAGACTTGCTTAAAATCGATTTCATTTCTTGATTTCCAATGTACGAGTAACATCGCTATTCAATATATAATCTGTCCTTCTTGTCAATGTCACTTTGCAGAGATTATCCAGTTTTGATAGGGGTTTGACGTTTAGAAAATATAAGCCTTACTGCTATTTTATACAGATTAAAAAGATTTATATTTAGTGTTTATTTTCATCTTCATGTAGAAATGTTTAGGCTTAAGCTAGGTTTAATAAATTCATGTCATATTTTATTAAATTACGCCACTTCGGCGCAGTTGGGATAGTATGTCTTAAGATTGAAATCTCGCGGGATTGATAGGCGGGATTGATCAATCTCGCACGGGATCCTGATGGATCCCTCACCTTGAGTATAATATTATTAAGTAGGATTTTGAGTACAGTGTTTTATAAAAAAACACTTAAATACCAGTTTGTTTTGTTAAAATTTATCAATGTGAATCTAGTTTTTTCTGCATCACAATTTATCCCTCCCGAGGGGTTCGCAAGCATTTTATGTGACCTTCCAGTATCCACGTCTGTGTTTTCGGAGGTCAACCGAGGTCTCTCACTACCTCTCTTAACACTGACTCTTGCTTGATATATATTTTTTACCATTCCAAGCTATCATTTCAAAATATTTCACATTTTTTTTATTTTTACACTTTTTTATATTCTTAGGCATAATTTTACATTAGTCAATATATAGTCGATAGATATTGACCAGAGACCAAATCTATACAGAGTCAAAAGTTATGTTAAATGAAGACTTTGATACACAGCAAAATTATCTCAAAGTGGCAACACTTAATCCTCCACTACGCGCATAGTGTCGCAGTCTTCTGTGGAATAATACTTTAATAGTAATAAAAAAGTTTTAGTAAAATAATAGAAAAGATAAAGATAATAAAATAGATCATTATTAAATTGATTGCTAATAAAACATTTAGTCATAGTAATTGCAAAGCAAGTACTTAAAAATAGCACCTTAATTCAAGTGAAAGAATAAGTAATCTGTCACTGGAAATTGGGTGATTTTTACTTTGGCCAAACTAGCCCTTAGGGAAAATATGCTCTTAAAAAGAAAATTATGTTATCGGAAGCATCTCCCAGTCACCCTCTTAGTGGACTGCAAATATAGCCTCCGGCAGAAAAAGCTCTCTCGGTTATAAAATTAAATTGGAAAATTTGAACGGATTTTTACAGCGGATTTCATTCCCGTTACCGATATTTATTATTTCATTGGTTTATTCGTGGCACTATAGGTTCCTAATGCTAATTTAGTTGCTGATAAATAAACAAAATTAATTTACTACTAAGCTGAAAAAATATTGTTGTGCGGGGTATATATAGCGGGGTAGGTTTTTAAATTTTAATACCTACACACAATTATTTTTAGTACCCGGTACCATTTTTTATAATTGTTTTGTTTTCTTATCAATAATATGAATTATATCAGTATTGATATATGTAGAATTAATAGTTATCACAAAAAACTTTTATCTATATTTTTACATTTGTTTTTTAAATTGTTACTGTCATATCTAGGAGATTTTCGAGAGAGAGAGATAGAGATGTCTTATTTAAAAAAAATATAGATTATATCATAAAATATAATACGTTTCTGACACCTATTCTTAAACAACTATTGTCTATAAAAAATTAAAAACGGTACAAATATTTCAGAAATAAAGCACACTTCCGTTTCCGTCTATTGAAGCAAAAATAAAAGCTATCGCTTCGAAGCGAACAATGAAATTTTTCAAAACCGAGCGAATCGATCGACCTACTTTAAAGTGGACCGAATTGAACTCGCATAGAGTAAGATAGTTGGATGAAAATATGACACTGGTTGTATGATACGGTTTACCTATAGCACAATAGTTGTGTGTAAATAGTTTTGTTTTAAATTATATTTGTATATGTGTATATTTGTATACTAATAATATATTTTTATAGGTCATATTATATGTAACTATGTTATATATTTTACAATTTGATGAGATTTCCAGTACATTTGATATATTAATTTGTTGTTTAAAGCAGGCGACGCAGACGTTTTTATGTCCGGGATGAAGAATCACAATAAATAATGTAGTATTTAAAAATGAGCTGTATTTAATAGTTTTATATTTTATCGGGTTTCCTATACTAATCTCCTATAGTTGAACTGATATACAACAGTAGGAATAGTTGTATGGATTTTTTAAACATCTAGAAACCCATAGTTGAAACCACTATAAATTCAGTTTTATTAAAAAACGTTAAATACATTTATTAGGATGTTAACTTCAGTCAACAATTAGATAATGTTCTCTAAAAGATCCTTTATTTTATGGCACAATGAAACCTAAAAGATTGAAGTGGCGAAACCGAGATGGGCAGTTATGGCTGGCCAATAAAAAATTTAACGCAGAAAGGATCAAATTAGACCTTTGGCAGAGCCGAAAAAGGGTCAAGACTCTTGAAAGCAGGTTAGATTCAATTATTAGACCCTTAATGCACTAGTAATAAAGCTTTATATAGTTGTGGTGTGCCTGTAAATGTGTGGCAGTTTTTGTTGAGATCTTTCTGTGAGATGAACCTTTTGTTTTAGGGATTTGACTGTGGGCTTATGAAGCTTATGTCATAAATAAAATAATAGACATATCTTTTTTTGATGCTTTTCCTGTATTTAACAGGATCGGAAGCTCGCAGTGAGAACCAAGCTCTTAAACGTTCGCTGCTCTACTTTTTACCCATTTAAGGCATTGTATGACGGCTGGTCGAGGCCAACTCTTCGATTTATTTAGTCTTTCAAGGACAATAATTATAATATTTCAATTAATTTTATCCCAACGAAAACTTTTTACATTACAGAATATTATTTAACCTTTCTTTTTGAAGATTAAGAAAATGGTGAGTCTAAATCTCAGGGTATACAGACAAATTCAAAGCATTCAGTTCTCAGCTATCCGCAAGAATTCATGACATTAAATGTTGAGTGGCAAAATTCAACGCCATGTTTTGCTCGCCAGAAAAATGAAATAAAACTATTTATTCCCCCGATTGGGAATTTGAATTTGAATTTGAACCTGTTGTACTCTACGCTCTTATCAAACGAAAATTAAAATAAAAGTTAGAGAAGGCAACCCGTAATCTGAGCTGTCTAAACTCATATTCCTTATACGGTATCTTCTGTACATGTTTCCGACGTCTTCATAATCAATTCAATGTGATGTTAATCTCGATAATGGTCCTTAGGTGTGTCTATAGCTGCTGTGAGATGGAAATCCAAGATGGAATTGGTTATGGAAATAGAAGGAAGGAAAAAAGCTCTTCGCGTTTGACAATATTGCTGTGAAACTAAAAGTGACAGTTTTCTTTTTATATCTTATAAGATATGCAATATATTAATGTTGCAGACAGAATGCAGACTAAAATATATTAGATATATTGGAATTTCATGTATTACTGCAATCGTTATGGGATCGATCCATATTCGAGGGAATAAATTGTTTTCATTTCGCCAGTCTGCAAAAGCATGGCGTTAAGTTACGCCACTTAAGTGAAGTGACTTTTGACTGTCGTAGTGGATCCACTTTTTATCTCTTTTTAGTTCTTTTCTGCTGACGTCGTTTAACGTCTCTCGGCTTCATCTTATACGGTGCTGATTGTACAACACTTTTAAACGCGTGGAAACTCTTGATGCATCCACTTGCAATGCTTTCCCGAGCTCTACTAGCGTCTGACAATGATCTTGATCAAGCAACACCACCGACTCTTCGTCTTCAGATTTTGTAGGTGCTCCAGAACGTTCTTTATTTTCAAGGTCACAGTTATTACTTTTTAAGCGCCTAATCAAGTCCTCGCATGTCGTATTCGACTGAGCAATGTTACCACATGTTTCAACAAGAATCATGTGTGCTTCAGCTCCAGATTTCTGTTAAATAAAGCAGTTCAATAAAATTCTCCGCAAAAAAAAAAACTTTATTTGGAGCAAAAGTAGACATTTTCACAATTGGTAAATTAACACGTGGTTGACACTGTTGGTAAACTATGTCTACTAGAATTTGAGGTTACATATACAAGTACCACTTAGCTGATGTGTTACCGTACATACACAGAGTGCAGCAACGCCGTCTTATAAGAAACAGCGAGAGCGTATTCACGATGATTTGTTTTCATTGCCTCAACACGCAATATCTTGTTAGTTCGGACGTAATAGAACATCTTGATATTGAACAGTTTGAACAGCTTGATATTGGTCTCTCGCAGCCCATTCAGCTTTATGCGGTATTGTAGTGATATATCTATAGGATTTTAAGCTGAAATTCATAAAACTTTTTGATTAGATATCTACTTGATTATACTAGTAGAATATTGTTTTAATTATTTAGGTCTGGTATGGGTCTTTAAGTTATGTCGGTGTTATACGATGTAGTAAAAAAATCTTTTTTCTTATCAAAATTATTTATACCTAGCCTAGCTGTAATCGTATATCGAATGAACCGTATTTCTATATTTTCATATATGCATAGTATTAAATTAAAGCTTCCTTAAGAAGTATGTATCTGTAAATTTAACAGTGTTTCTTGGAAACTAATCTTTAGTTTGTCAAAAATGTCATTATGTGAGTATTTCAATAGTGAAATTATTCAGTATTACTCTTCACAAAATTCTCACATATTGGGCTTGTTTTTTTTTTTTATTTTTAGTAATTTACAGTCGCGTTTTTTTTAATATACGTTTTAAAAATATTTTTCTTACCTTAGTGTTTAACACTACTTTAAAAGATATATGAATATTGAAGTACTATCTATTAATCTGAAATTCTCAGAACTATTAAAGTTCCTATCAAGTACTACTATTATATATTTAACTACCTACACAGCTTAACTGGCTTTTAGCTACACACTGACTTGTTGTAATTTTGCTCTATTGTTACCAGAAATGGTTAAACTTTTGGCAAATATGTATGACTTAAATGAGAGCAGCCGCTTTGAATTTCGCCTACGCTGGTTTTAGTTTTACAAAATATATGTTATTTAAAGCTTGTTCGTGTGATACCTATTTATAGTTTATTTTGGATCTAGGAAAATGGCTTGGATAATGAATTTCTTTGCGCTTTTTTCCGCATATATAATGGTAGGTAACGCAAACCTAGTGTTTAGACACTCCGTTAGTTTTTCGTCACTTCCTCAAATCATTCGTATTTTGTCTTCCTTGGCCGGGGAAATAAAAATAATTCATTCCCACAAGTGAGGTGCGAACTTGCGACCCTCGTGCTTACAGCTGTTTTGGTTTTCGATATAACCAAAAACATTGTAATTCATTTTATACCTAAACTAATTATCGTCGGTTTCGTTCATATGGACGAATAAAAATATCGTAAAATTATATCACATTTCGCTTATGATAGATTAATAGATTAGTTCTTATTCATAGTTAGAGAAGCTTGCAATTCTATGGCTTGCGGCGTTAAATTACGTCACTAACACAGTAAAATTAAAAAAACGAAGAAATTCTAGAATGTCGAAAAAGAAATAGGATATAGTTACTCTATACGGCTTTATATAGGAGAATATAATTTTCTGTAGGTCTGATGGAGCTTGCACAAATGACCCATAAAACATTTTTATGGAGTATACTTAGCACTTGATGTTCTGTTTATGATCCACGTGTATGTTACGATGACTCATTCTTTGTATAGTTGATTAAAATAACCAAATCTGTACTAGGTAATGTGTTAGGAGAGAGCGAATGCGGCCGTCGTGGCGCAGCGGCACAGTGTTTGACAGTAAACGCGACGGTTGTGGGTTCGTTCGTTTCGATATTGAATTATTTTTATTTTTCTCTCTCTGGTAATAAAACAAAGCGCAATTCTGATCCGGGCGGTTGTAAGCGGAATGGTACACTAGGTTCTCTTTGCGTATCTAAGAAACGAAGCAAAAAAAAAGCGAAACGAATGTAATGTTGAACGAATGATTATTTATAATTTATTATGTATATATATATATATTAACATACGAGATGGTAGTTTGTTTGACTTGTTCCCTAAATGTGAATATATTATGTAAAATATATTAATTCACGTGGCATGGTTACTACATAATGTATTTGCGCTGTACAATAATAGTGGGGAATAGTTGTGGAGTAAATTATTAAAATTATATATAAATAAGTTATTGTATTAAAAAATAGATATTGACATAAACAAAAAATAAATAATAAAACAATAAAAAAATGAAGCTCAAGGAACGCTGTGAATCGATCATTCACAATCGCTTATTTTCAGACTCGTCCTTCTTCCTTAATGTCAATGATGTGTTATGTGTATGGTAAAAAGTTACAAGACTTTTTAATTATTACATCCACTACCATGGACGTGCTAACTTCTAATAAATTCTTCTTCTAATAACTTCTAATAATGTCAGATGACTGACTGACTACACAAAGATATCGTTTATTAATGAGCTGTATAGGGAGGGAATAAAATCGTTGACCGGAAGCATGTCGGATCAAGTATTCATGGTAAGAGCGAGAACCTAGTGTTAAGATACTCCGTTCCCCGCTTTCCGCCATTGAGGCATTGCGTGTTGAGCGACGGAACTCAATGCCGCGCTTTGCCTTGAAAGAAAGAAAATGGAAATAATTCATTCTCCCCGAGTGGGAATCGAACCCACAAACCGTCGCGTTTACAGGCAGTCGTGTGCCTCTGCGCCACGACGGTCCTCCCATCGCTCACAAATGAATATTAGGTTTTAACTTTAGTTCACAAAAACAGCATTTTAATATTTCGCGTGTCTTCATTAGATTCTAATACAACATAGCATTGTGGAGAGACCGAAAACGTTTTAATTTGATTAGACAAATTCATTTTTTTTTTAAAGTTATTTTAATGTATTTAAATCTGAGTAATGTCTTATACAGGACGCTTTTATGTTACACCTCTAGGTACATTTACATTTACACATATGTACGTGGTGTCAGTCAAAATCTCTAGACAAATAATTGAGTGGTCCATGGTGATAAATTTAAATTATAATGTTTATATCTTCAGCCGATTTTATTATTAAGATAAAATTAATTAAACGCTTCTAAACTTAGCTACGATGTTAAATATTAAATAAAAGCCCTTTTAAATGGCGCTGCAAGTGCTATTTACCAACGAAAGCTTTAAACGCCCCGGTATCCGATATCCGGAGTAATACAGACCCTCTGTCTGAGACGTGGAAGTGATGACCTACATATACATATATAAGCTAGCTTTATCTAAAAATAAAATATTTTATTTAAAAAGTATTTTCTGTTTCTGTTTTATATAAGCAATTATAATATTTAAGGCTGTATAGCAAGGCATTGTAACAAATGTAAATTCTACTAAGCTCCGCTCGTGGTATAGCCGCGGAAACAAATACATATATGGTTTTGCGATATATTTTGGATTTTTTTGTCTTATATATTATATCATAAATAATAGAAGGTATACATACAACTTTCTCTAAAAAACACTGTCTACAATTTAAATCTAATCAACAAATTAAAGCCGTTGCGTAGTTTGAATGATCTAGTATCTGAAGATATGTCGGATTCACAATAGAAATGTAATACAAATTATACACAAATGTATCAATAACAAAGCAATTGAATATATATATATATATATATATATATATATATATATATATATATATATATATATATATATATATATATATATATATATATAGCGATAATAGAAGCTAACAATCCACTCAGCAGAATTTTGTCTGTCTGTCTGTTTATTCTCGTCCAATCACGCAAAAACTGCTGGATTTCACGCTCGTCAATATATCTTAAGTACATCTACAGACCGTAGATGAAATATATATCATAAATCTGGCTCTGTCACTCAACACGCAATGTGTAGTAAAGCGGAAAGTGAGAAACGGAGTGTCTTAACACTAATTTCCCTCCGTCTTCCCTATCAGGGAGAAGATAAAAAAATACAGTATTGCCAGTTCATTAAATTTTGAACATCTTTAAACATTCTCTTGGCATCTAATGTCATCTAATTGGCACATTTTTAAACTGTATATCATACCTTTATCATTTATTACTAGCCGATGAAATAAATAGCTCCGAAAAAGGAACCTGTGACACACTCGTATAGCAACAACGATACCTTGCACTGTGCAGTGGTGATCAATTAAAAATTTTTAGCTAATTTTAGCTTTTACTTTAGAACTCCTCTCACGAATTACTTAACTAAGTGGATTATGTCGTAGTAAGTTTTAAATTTTTGAATATTTTTAATTCCGCCGAGAAAGTGTCTTGTAAGAGGACAAGGTGTTCCATATTACGATTTTTTTGAAATAATTAAGCTCGACGCCTTTGTGACGCAGTTTTTGTGTGTATATAGTTCGGTGTCGATAGTTGTAGGTGTAAATATAAGGCGACCCGTCTCTGCAATATCACTAAATGATATATGAAATACTATTCTTTCAAATATATACCTATACATATTTAATAAGCGTTAAGGTCCGCCACTTAACACGCAATTTCTTGAAAATGGGATGGAAAGCGGAGTCTCTCCGTGTTTTGACACTAGGTTCCCTTAGCCTACCCTGCTATATGCGGGATAATATATATATAGATAATATGTGGGGAATATTACCTCTTAATATTCATAGAATGACACTGTACTAAAGAGGACTTCATTTTACTCTAATGTAATTAGTTATTATTGATTATTGTAGAAGGCGTTGAGTCTATTCCAGTTGATTTCAAAGAAAACCGCAAAATATAGTACTCGCATTCATTCCATAAGAGTGTTTGTATATTAGAATTACTATTCGAGATATTATTATATATAAAATCAAATTGGTGACAAGTACGCATAAGTTATTTATAAAACGGGACCTTTCGTCTCAGTAGTTAGTTTACGGTCTTCATTCAATATAAAAAACAATATTTCTGTAGCTATCTATCACAAAATGTCGGAAGTTCGCTAGAATTAAAGTTATAGTATATTCTAACTTTATAACTATTATAACTAAATCGGTAATCTATTAGTTATAACCCAACATAACCAAATCAGAGTACCCAGTTATAGCCTAAAGATTTTCAAAAGTAATTCAGAAATATATTAAGCTTCTATGAGATATAAAAAAATAAAATACTTTGAGGCGAAATATCTACACGTATACATGTGTTTCCTTCCAATTTCCAACGACCTGAACGACGAGTTCCATTGAAATTTCAACTAGAAATTTATTAAGCCAAGCGTAGACCAACTCGAAATCGAATTCATTTAGATTACTGCTACTCTGTGGTTCCTCTCAGACGTTGTATATTTGGAGATTCTAGTTATATTTGGATTTATCTTTCGATACAAATAAAACATTATTGCAAAGACTGTTGCAAAGTGTTCGAAACGTCGGATTTCCAAAAACATTGTCAATATACGCGATTTATCCGGTTATACTGTTTTATTTAATAACTATCTTATTTATATTGTTCTTTCGATCGTTAATTTTAAGGAATAAATAAAATAAATGTAATGATATTGGACGAGGCGAAAGAGGTTTGTATTGACTGCAGCATTTGGTACTTCGTTCTCTGTGGCTACGATATTAAAAAAAAACAAGGAAATCTGCACTATGCGTGTAGTATAGAAAGTCATAGAACGACATGGAAATATCCTAACTGGATTTCAATGACGCCATATTATTATAACTTAATTTTAAAGTAAGAATCACATATACAATCTAAATTTATATCTTAAACAGGAGCTGTATATCTGCTATAGTATCTTATAGAGATGTTGTAGCTAATTATGTATACCATTATTATAAAAATACTTTATAATGTTAATAAACAGTACGATATTTTGCCCTTGACTGGAATATATCCATCGCTAAAATATTTAATTGAATGTATTAAATTTCACTTTTCTTTCATATCCTGCCGATGACAGCTAACTAATTAAACTGTACAAACAAGTTTTGTAAGTCAAAATTTATATATCATTCGCTTGGAGATTTGGAAAAGTTTCTTTACTCATAACAAAGTCCTGAAAATAATTTGTTTTAGGACTCGCATAGTAGCATAGGCAGATAACCTAGTGGCACGACACTCCGTTCTCCGTTTTCTTCGACTTTTCATCATATCAGAGAGAGAAAATTAAAATAATTAAAATCTTAAATCATGTTATCGTATGGGGATTAAACTTACAACAAGCTGCGTTTACAGTACTTCACCTGAGGACCTTTAAAATATATATTGTACTAGGTATATGAAATATGGTGATTCTATTGATCCGATGGAATACATGAAAGTTCATAGAATATCCCGTGACATGGCCTAACCTTATAATGTCCTAATAAACTTTAATTTTGAAAAGGTTATATAGCGACCTCATTACTTGTTAGGTACGTTCAAATTTCACACCTTGCACCCTTATATTATGGCTTAGATTCCTACAAAGAGCGGGGTTGAGTTACGCCTCTCTAACAGAGAAGCTGTCAAATATAAGCAAAAAGTGGGCATTAAGCTGTCTCAACACTACGTTCTCTCTGCTATCATACTTCGCGGGAAAAAGCAATACTTTGAACATCTGGAACAAAATAAGCGTGTTTAAATTATTGAGGCGAGTAAATTTTTTGTACATTTAAATTAAGAATGGTGACGTTTATTTTCATATGGAAATGCATA
The DNA here is from genome assembly GCA_037127375.1 of Dione juno. NCBI lineage: Eukaryota > Metazoa > Arthropoda > Insecta > Lepidoptera > Nymphalidae > Dione > Dione juno. The sequence continues at coordinate 954,817 of JAXRJS010000008.1, read as the reverse complement.
AGATTGTCTAATTAAACTGTTACTTTTTAATGTACTAATTTCTTTTCTTTTTACATATCGTAGCGCATATATAAGCGCTAGAATAGACGATATTTCATGATTGATCAATCTTCATTCTCTCTTGCATTTTACGTGACATTGGCAAAGTGGATTCTACTTGATTAGCATGCATGCATGTATGCATAAAAATATGGTAATATAAATTAAATATAAGAAGCGGTAACGGTATTAATAGGCAAAAAATATATGCTAATTTTGTATTTGTGCCTTTTGAAGTAAGGCGATTTAATCAATTTTTAAACATTTTGTAACGAATTTCAGTATATTTACTAGTTTCTCTCGACACCGTTCGACTTATTGACCTCATATGTATTTCCCATACAATGCGCACATTTCCACGCGATCTTTCCTCTAACGCGCTATGAATAAAGCATTAGGCGGATATTGCGAGATCTCCTTGTAATGTAATATGGCAACACTGATATATTAACATGAGTGTCGTGAGACTTAATATAAACAATTAGTTATAAAATTTACGTAAAAGTAATAGCAGAGCGTCTAACTGTTAATGCAACTGTTTGTGGGTTCAATTCCCTATCGGGAAGAATAAATTATTTTCATTTACTGAAAAACAGCGCTGAATTGAGTTCCGTGAATCAACCAACACGCATTGTTTCGAAAGGCGGAAAGCGGAGAACGGAGTGTCTTAACACTAGGTTCCTACAATTCCCTCTGCCTACCCTGCTATGTGCGGGATACAGCGTGAAGCTGTAAAAAAAGTTATTTACTTTGAATGTCTACCTAATTGTATTAAAAAAAAAGCTTTTTATAATATAATATCTTTAAACATTATTATTTCATTAAAATCCATTCAGCAATTTAACAATGAGCAACTATCGAAAGAGAAATGGATATATTTATTTTAGTATTCATAATATGAGAAAAGTTATTTTAGCTTTCAACAGATGAACTCTGAACGAGCTTTCGTCTAAAACTGTATGTTTACGTTCGCTCACGAGATGTACGATGTGAGTAAGCGTTTTTATAAACAGTGCGATGAACTCGCGAACAATGGACTCTCGGATATTTGTTTATCATATCCATTATACCGACAATTACTAGTAATATAAAAATTATATTTAAAAGCTATTTGAAAAGCTTTTTCTATATTTTTTTTGGCTTCGGCTGAACCTATAAGGAGTTAGTGTTTCGAAATATTGCAAGTTGACTGGCGGAGCTCAACGCCGTGCTTTGTCTCGTTAATGGAGCGAGAAAATTGAAAATGGTTCATTGTCCCCCAGCGGGAATCGAACTCGCAACCGTCGCGTTTATAGTAAAATTTTGTTGGACGTAGCTTTCTTTGCTTAAAACATATTAATTTTCCTTTTAACATATTTTATTCCCTGTTTTTCGCTATAACATTCCAATATTATCATGTTAGCTACTTGTTTAATTGGACGAAATTAACCTCCCGAATGTACTACTGATAGTGCCGAATCTAAAGTATGTAGTTTTTTTTACGTATACAAGTAATGCCTCTATACTTCATGAATAAATGCTTTGAAGTTTCGTGCAACCAGCAGTTTTACTAGATAGATTACTCTAAATGTATGGCTAATATAGATTGGCAGTATTACATAGTTCATGGAACTGCGTTATGTTCAATATTATGTAAGTTTCATGCAAGTATGCCGCTAATACGTAGGTAGTAACCAGAGTAAGTGGAGAGAAGGCATCTCTCTATCCTCTAAATGAATACTGTAAGCAACCAACAGTTATACTTTTTTCTTCTATTAAAAAGTGAAAACCTAGTATATTATACAAATAATTCAATACACACGTAGCGCGGTTATAATAAATTGATAAATCTAATAATGTACTGGAGACCTGGTCAGTGGCGTTATTAAATTACGATCTCTACTATACTAGCGCTCTGTGATAGCTCTATAAAGAAATAAATAATTTTTATGCTTTATAAGCTCTTAGCAAAGACTTAACCATCGATTTGTTACAACAAATGAATAAAAATATTTAAAACGTTCCTTATCTGAAGTACGAGTGTCAACATAGTCATTTTAGTATTATTTTGTTTCCCGTCTGTCGGTCTGTCCGTTTGTCTGTCAACTTTTATAATATATATAACTAATCATTAAATTGGTACGGAACCGTCGATACGCGAGCCCGACACGCACTTAACCTATTTTTTATTTAAAATGTGTAAATGTTAATCCACACTAAGGAAAGAAAATTATTTTTAGTAAATATATTTATATTGTTAGCAACAGCTAACCCAGCGAAGAAAAAAAAAATATGAAAACGGCAAGTACTTTGAAAGGTAACCAAACAAAAATATTTATTTTTTAGAAAAATTTAAGCAAAACTTTAACCTTATGTAATTCGAACCCGTGCTTTATGGAAACCGTCCAAGCGCTCATACCATACTTTCAACCATACGTTCTTAGCGACCTACATCAAGCTTCTTACACGCTTGTTACAACTTAATTAACAAATTATTTGTTGGACTTCTTGAAAGTGCCTTCTCCATCTCCTTGACCTCCGGCGGCGGAGAGGGTCTACATTTGCACTGCATGTATTAATAGTTGAAAAATTAATTTCTGGTACTTGAGTTAAAATCTTCAAAGTTAGTATATATAAATTATAAGAACAATAACAATTTGTAATAAACGCTTTTTCATGTCGAATTTTTTAAGAATTCATGTAAGAAACAAAAATTAACCTTTATTTGGTATATTTTATTTAATTCATAGAAAAATGAACTGTTTTTTCACGCGCTAAGGATAAGTTTCAAATCATTTTAGCAAATATATAATGTTTTTGTGGTTAGCATCTCTGTAGTAGAAAATTTGTTTAAAATTCATGTATTGTTTGCGCCACTCCTGATATTTCACTGTCATCGACCTCTTCATATGTGTTCTTCAGAGAAAACTTTCCAAACAATAAATAAAAAGCTGTTTCTTAAGAAACCCTCATATTTAGCTTTTATTTTTGTTGTGTAATAAAAAAAATCAATGTCCAGTTGGAAAAATGATATGGTGAGTTCAGAGTTGATTAGATACAGAATGTAGCGTGGAGACGCTTACATCACAAGTTTTAATTATTATTATTTTTTTCTTTTTAGTACTTTAACTCGCACATCGCGGATTAGTTTTTGCCTTGCTTTCTCTTTCATTTCTCTCTTTGTGATCTATAATTTAAAATGATCTATAATATAATAGGCTCACACACACAAATACACACATTCTCTCACACACATACACACACACACAATAAAAACACGTACATATAAAAGTATATGTATATATGAGTATATTGTATATATTTTATAGATATAATTTTTATGTCTAATGTTTAATATTCTTTTATATATACTTTGTTTCCGTGTTTTAATTGTTTTTGGAATTACTTGAGGATATTTTTTCTGAAGGAGGGCAGTGAGGTTAATGATTACAACACAGTTTTTAACTAACATAGTCATTATAGAACTTTTTTTTATGTGTTATTCTTAGTTCAAATAAATATTTTAATTTTTTTTAATGCCGTGTACCGTATTTAAGGAGGGCTGGAAGAGCTCCTTCATAGGAGTCTGTTTCCTTTTGAAGGGCTACCAAGAGTCCTTCGAAGGGTCAAGTCCGTATAACGTATTATCGTATGCCATACGCTCTTTTACGTCAAAAATTATGACATATTTTGTTAAATATTAATATTTTACTCGTAGCATATTGATTGATCTAATTGTAGGTGAGCTTACATTGTAGAGCGTTGACCTCACCGGATTATTTTGGGAACACAAATTTCATAATAACTACTTGTGTTAGTTCTCGCCTGTTTAACATGTTAACTTAACATCTTTTATGTTATAGAAGATGATAAAATATTGAAAATTTTCTTTTGGAAGTTGGTTCCATATAACATAATAATAATATCATCAATAAGTAGCTTTAGAACTTTAGCTTCATGCTTTATGCCGTATATAACGGTGTAAGCAGAGAGAAATTAATGTTTAGACACTCTCTGTTATTAATAAAATTTGAGACACTGTGCATTTAGTGGCAGTTGTTAACGCCGCATTTTGCTTCTCTAGAGCTGGGGGCCGAGCTCACGATGGCATTTACAATATAATATAATCAACGTTGAATGGGATTCCAATATCAAGATATTGAATAGATTCAAACGAGTAGTTGAATTGAGTTGAAATTGAAAAAAAGTACTTTATAACATTAGTATAGATTTTAAGCAACTGTCATATAAAAGCCACAGACTTATTTATTCAAACCATAGTGATATTACCATACAAGCTGTAAGTATTTTTTTGCCTGTCATATACAACTTAGGTTAATCTGTTATAGATATTTTAGTTAAATGCTTCAAAAAAACTTGTACAAAGTTCTCCCAGACGTGCCGAGAATGCCTAATGGGGTGTCTTTTTAACGATTCAAGGGGAGCTCAGCTACAAGTGGTTCGTTTATCCGCAGTACGCGTTGTAAATAATGTTTCGGTTTACGAATTTTTTTTTACATATTTTACGTACTTTTAATGCTAAAAAAAGTGCTAAGAACCAGTTAAATGGTGGAGCTCAACGCCGCGTTTTGTCTTGGCAAATCCGAATCAAAATTCATCAGAATGCTTACGCTGCCACACTTCGCCAATTTGTTAGATATAGGACGGCGTGAACTCCGCCATTTAGCATGCAATTTATTGAAAATTGGGCGGAAAATGGGAAACGGGATGTCTTAATACGAGTTTTTTCTGCTTACGTTAACTGCTATACAGCCTTGCGGTAAATAATGTTATTATATAAATTTTTAGGCTATTTACTCAATATAAGGTTTCATTTATAATAAATAACAATGTTTCACTGATAATGATGCCTTGTATAATATAACAATGAACTGTTAAATTAAAAAATATACATTTTATGAAATTATTTAATTAAATTTTTAAGGTCGGTATCCGACGGTAGACGTATTTTGTAAATTTATGGAAAGATAGAAATAATATTGTTATTATTATTTTTGGGTGCTGTGGTAAAATAATGTGGGAAAATATTATACTTATATTCGTATAAAATGAGAGGCGATCGTGACACAGTAGAAGATAATCGTGATGATTATGTGGTCGAAGCCAACTCGGGGGAAAGATTTATTTTCTTAAGACATATTGTGGCGATGACTTCAGCTTCTCCTCGTGATGTCTAGAAACCTAGTGAGAAATGGAAAACAAGTCTTTACACTAAGATCTCTTTACCAATCTGCTGCTTCATGTAGGATACAGCCTCATTTAAGCTGGATAAATGCAAAATTTAGAATATATATCACACACACACACACACACACATACACATATATATATATATATATATATATATATATATATATATATATATATATATATATATATATATATATATATATATATATATATATATATATATAAATGAAACTGGCGTTTTGTATGGGAGGAACAACAAGTCGTAATATAAGATATTTGTTTAATCAAAGTATGAACCATTGTTATCTATGCACTTTGCCATCTCATAGGTAACTCATTGATGCCTTTACTAAAAAAACCATTCGGACCAGAATCAATAAAATCTTTGAAAGTGGTTGGGATTGCCCCATCGGAGCTGAACTTTTTCCCTTTCAAGAAGTTGACCAAATTTCGAAAAAAATGGTAAGCTGTTGGAGCAAGGTCCGGGCAGTACGATGAATATCTTAAACATTCCAGCTGAAGCTCTTCTAATTTGGTAGCCGTCATTTGTGGTCTAGCGTTGTCGTGAAGCAGCAGTGGCGCAGAGCGATTGACCAGCCTCGGTACCAAATGCGTACAAGTAACTTTTTTTGGATCAATTTTCGCTTGGGGCAGGATTTGTCTGGCTTGCCGGGGTCCTGCCATTGCGATGAGCGCTTCCGATTACCGTAAAGAATCCACTTTTCATCACAGGTGGTGATTCGATTTAAAACCCGTAATTATTTCGTCGGTTAATTATTGTAATGCAGCAGTCGACGTGCGATTGCCGGTTTCTTTCACTGAATTCGTGAGGTACCCACCTTTCAAGCTTTTTAATCTTCCCAATTTGCTTCAAGTGGAATAAAACAGTTTTATCAATAATATCGCAGCCTGCAGCTAGCACGGACGTGGTTTGCTATGGCTCTGCTTCCACAATACCTTTAAATTCGTCATTATTAAATTTAGTCTCCGGCCAAACAAAAACGATGGACCCAAAAATGCACCGTATTTTCTTTTGCGACACGACCGCCATATACAGAATTAACCCTTCGAGTCGCTTCTGTAGCACTGGTGTCACTCGTACTCGTAAATAACGCGATATTTCAAGTTTTCCATTTTGTAAGCTGGATGACGCAAACAGAAAAAAACGGAAGAGGAAAATCAAATGAATGTCGGTTAACGATACACAAATACATGTGTAATTAGCTGTATAAATTTGAATTTAGAATTCCTAACCAAAGATTTATGATTAAAGTGGCCAGTACGACAAAACGGCAATTTCATATGTAAAACCTAATATATACGAAACCAAACTTCGAACGAAGCTAGAAAAGAAAATATTATTACAAACGTCATAAAAAATATACAAACGAAGTTGCCAGTGACTCGTAAAATATACAAGTATATACAGTTCATATATATCCATAAAAGCTTTTTCATAAAGTATTACATATATCCTGATGCAAATGTTCTGAGCGAAACTTTGTTAGGGCGCGGCATTTTCGCAAGTAAAGGGCGTAGGCGTAAAAGCGTGTAAATTGATTAGTAGTACACGCGACAGATAATTATTAAAATTGTTATACATTTTTCGATTGCAAAGTTTTAGTGAAGTTTTAGTGATTAAAGCTTATTTTGATAGTCAGAAAGGAAAAGTTTTGTTTTGTTTACTTACATCTTTTAAATCTCAGCGGTTAACGGAGTGTTTTAACACTAGGCTCTCATTACCATTCCCATGTAGGATAGGATAGACTGAAGAGGTATTTGGGAACCGTATTATTTGGCTATCCGTTCTCGCTTACTACCCCGCTAAAGATAAGGCATGAAGCATATGCATGATATGTATGCTGTGGAATTATATTCTTAAACTATCTGTGCCCGCTACTTTGTCTACATGGGAAAGTAATCTCACGTTTTAGCTAATTTAATATAACAGTTATTTGGCTTTAAATTCGTATACCTTTTTTATTTTTTAAACTGTTTAGAACAAAATAAGAAAAAATGTAAAGATCTTAATCTTAAAGGAATTGTATATAATAGAATAATAAAAGCTGCATATTAATTTGTGTAGCC